>CM042751.1:28862725-29004261 GCA_022496165.2 Catalaphyllia jardinei | reverse complement strand
GAAAGCCGGTTAACGTTAACCCAGGGTTAAACGTTAACTGAAGCATTATTTTTTCTTGGTTAAAAATGTTTTTCTCCTCTAATGTTTGGTGCAGTTTGAGATTACTACAGCTCAAAACTGAACGGCAAACAATATAAACAGAACACTTCACCAAAAAAAATTATAAAACTGAAATCAAAATTCTCGCTAACCCTGGGTTAGCTTAATCGGGCTTTGAACAACCCGGCCCTGGTCATTATTAATGGCAAACAGTACTTAATATCAATGATCCTTAATGCCATGACTGTGCTATGATAAAGGTCAGTAGAGGCCATGCAGGTAATTAATTGCAATTATTGTCATCATTGACTTAAAACCAGCTTACCTTTCTTGTCTTTCCTCTTGTGACTCTTTTTCTCTTTTTGCTATTCTTCCTCACAATGCTGTGGGATTTCTTCTCTGTTTTCCCATGACATGACAACAAGAAACAAGCGACCGACTGCGTGACAACAGTTAAATGGTTCATTGATTTTGTAATGGTTTATTGGCGAGGTCACAAAGGAATCATGCTGCCTGCAGTTGGTAACAAAGTCACTGTCGAAAAAAGCAAAGCGAAAACATGTGGCTTTGTTGAAAGTCAAATTGGATTGTCCCTGTCACAAATTGTCTCCCTCTTTCTGTCAGTCAGGCAGTCGGTGAATCAGAAAAAGATTGTCACCAGATTTTTGAGCAATGTCACCTGTCGCAAAAACCTCTTGGAAGGCCTCAGCAATGGAGCGGTTATTTTCACCATTTTAAAATAAAGTTGACTTTAACTTAATTTTTAATATTTTTCTGAACATGTATTGACCCCCCCTTGATTCTAGTGCAATGTGTCTAACTCTGCGGCCTTTTTGCCTTTTTCTCCTCCTTAATTCTAGTTTCTCCATATTTAAAATCCTTATCAATGGTGGCTGCTAATAAACTGCTTCATCTCCTAGAGGTAAGAGGATGTTCTGCTATTTTCAAACACTAGAGACCGTGTCATTATTTCAAAAGGCCCCAAAGGGGGCTCAAAATGTGATGTGCAGCAGTGTATTTTAGATGAACTTTTGAAGTGAGGAGTTTGGAAATGTGGAAAAACATTGTCTCAAGTGTTTTCGTACATGTACACGTGTATCCCCTCGACTGAAATTAAAACTAAGGATGAGACAGAGATATAAAAGTCTTAGTGAGTAAAAATCTAAGCAAAGTAAGATGTGATATCTAAATGCCATTCGATATGCTAGGATTTTCTTTGTTTAAACTTGATGAAGTATCAATGCAGAAGGAGGATCAGTTTTCTCTCACATGCACACATACAACTGTCTTCCGACGGAAAAGCATAATGTTTGTGTACTGTCAAGTAGAGGCCATATCCACAGTCAAGGGCAAAGCTCACCCCTGTAGGCTTGATTTTGGTCCACTTGTACATACATGTACATGTACTGCCAATCATTACTTTGGTTGTAAAGTGAGGGCTAAAATCAACATTGCAGGGGTCAAAATTATGCAAACTCCCAAGAAAATGGCTTTCCACATGTTCATGTACATGTACTGGTAGTTAGTATTACGAATTAGTTAATTAACTCTTTGGCAGCCTTCTACTTGTTTTAAAACCTGTAATCGTGACTGTGCCTAAGTTTATTGATCAAGTTGATTTGCTTTTGTTCTCTTGCAGGCATTTTCCACTCCTTGGTTCCTGTTCTCCAATGCTACTAATCATCACTTGGTATTTTTCTTGTTGGAAATCTTCAATAACATCATTCAATACCAATTTGATGGTTAGTATGTTTCCTGCAGTTTAAAAAAGTGAAAATTTTACTTCACATTCTCCCGTCTCTGTTAGGGGCTAAGTAAGTTCACATTATCACACAGACAGGTCACAAAAAGAATAAAGAAATCTGTACTGTAAATATGCTATTAAAATAGTCTTGATGAAGCACAAACTTCTCAAAAATTACATAGAAGAAGTGTGTGGAGAATTAATAATTGGTCTACAGTAGAATTAATATCCTGCCTTCAGTGTATCCCTGTAAAATAAAATGAAATCAACATAATTAAAATTTCTTCTTTTTAGGCAATTCTCATCTGGTGTATGCCATTATAAGAAAGAGGAATATCTTCCACCAAGTATGTTTCTATGATAACTTTCTGTCATTACTGTGTGTACTGAAACTACAATAACTCCTACTACATGTATCTACTTAAAGGATTTTACTTCCAAGGGTTTATATATCCATTTGCAAACAACGGTTACAATGTATTTTATCCCACACCACAACAAAATCACGCAATGAGTGCTCAGAAGACATCAAAAAAAATTTAATAATGCTTGTTAGATTTCTTTTCTGTTTTTCAACTCTGAAATGCAAACCTGAAGGTTACCAAAATAGCTGAGAGAGCATGACTTTTTGTAAGTGTCATTTCAATGTTATTGTTGCTCTCAAGAGTATGTCTTATATAGCCCACTCTTCTAAAGTATTGACTGTTTTTGCTTTCAGTTGGCAAATCTTCCAACTGATCCTGCGACTGTTCAAAAACCAAGAAGACGACTTACATCACATGGCTCAGACGGGTAAAGTGAAGTTATATTTTTTTTTACTAGCAGTAGAATTGCCATTGTACTAGTTATGTAACTCTGTGTCTTCCTTCCATAGAAATTTTTAACCAGGTTCATACTACAGCATATCTAATGCTCAGGATTCCCCAACTGACTGACTGTGTATAGTGTAGTGTGAATGTCCTTTCATCTGTGTTTGACTGTCTTTTCTCTTTCAGGGAGGCCCCGCCCTCTAGTAGTGAAGGAGAAGAAAAGAAACCTAGCAAAAGTGCTTCAGCAGCAGAGAATATGCCCGAGATGTCCGCTGATAGTAAGTTATTATTTCACACTGTTTACTTACAATCATGTAGGTTGCATATTTAATGGTGTGGCCTTGGTTGTCGAAGGCTGGACAACACTATCCACTGGGTAAGTGTTAACAAACCATGCTCTCTGCTGAATAATGATCTATCTGGTGGATAGTGTTATTGACCTTTGGAACAACCCAGACCTGAGTGTTCGTGGTTGTGTCAGATTATTTAGATATGTTTAAGTGTTTTAATTAATTGAAATTAGTGTTATTGATCCTTGCTGATGTGATTGCAAATTTCACGAGTAACTAAGCCATTTCCAAGTTGCTCTTACATGTACCTCTGTTTCAAAATGAGATGAGGTTTTCTGGCACATTGTCCTTCAGATCACACTTATATCCACATTCTATGAACGCTAATGAGATTCAAATTCCTTATGATAAGCATCACAAAACTTGTCCTCATTGGTAAAAAGTCACCAAAACACACACAATTCTGTCAAATATGAAGTAATATGAAAATGTTATATAACCCTGCCATATATGAAGTACTAATCAAACAATACTTGCGTTCAATCCTGGACATAAGCGCCACATTCAGCAAAAAGGTAGGTAAAAACCAACTCGGAACTGGCTTGTTGTAAAGAGCAAGATTTGTACATGTAGCAATGACTATTGTATCACCACTCAATCAATCTATCTTAATTTGCTCTCACTCCCTTGCTCAAAAAGAAATTATGTGTTCAACGATGAAAATTTCAAACGTAAAATTAGAGTACTAGCTGCCTGGAACGGGAACAAGATCAATACTTGTGAGTTAAAAACAATTTGTCAAACATTTGTTGTTTATCTTTGTCTGAGCAGTGTCTGTGAAAGAGGTTCATAATCCTGCTAGCGAATCAGAGTCCAGTGATGTGGAAGCGCGCTCTGTAGGAGACCCAACCCCGCCCAGTACCCCTGGAACATCACGAACAGAAAGAAAGTCTATTGGCCGATCTGCTTCTGTTACAAGCTCAGGACCATTTGTAGCAACACCAGAGTGGGTGAGTAATAGAAATCTCAGTCTCAAAATATTAATTCTCAGTAGAGTTGATTTAGAGAATTTAGTGATTCATCACAATTTCTTCAAATTACTATTTCTTTCTTCTCATCACCTGACTTTGGTTGACATTATATTTTGATTGTAAAGAGAAATTAGGTGTTGAACACTGACCTATTTTGACACTGACAAAATAGTAGCCAAAAAAATTGGCAAACTTCTGAGTGAAAAACTCTAAATGATTCTCAAGGGTGTCTGCTTGATAGAGACGTCATCTTCACGTGGAACTAAATTCTGTAGTGGAATCTTTACCTATTTGTAATGTTTTGTTGTTTAGGTCCAGTCCTGGAAACAGAAGCTTCCTCTCCAGACAATTATGAGAATGCTCCAAGTTCTTGTTCCCCAAGTGGAGAAGATTTGCATCGACAAGTAAGCTTCCTTTTGAATTATTTTACAAATGCACCTCGTAGAGTACAAATAACGCCTAAGACGAGTACAAATATCACGCGGTATTTGTACTCCAGATGACCGTCGCGAAATTTGCCCGCACGGACATAACAATTTGGCGTGTTGGATAATAATGTAGACGTTTTGAAAGTGTATATGAAATAATTCATATTTGAACTGCGGTTATAGATGCAAGTGAAGTATGATCCTCGCAGTAGATTTTCCAATTTAAGCAATTGGAAAGAAGAAGCCTGAAAAAAATCAGGGCTTCAACGGGATTCTAAATTGACCTTGCTTCCAATTTGTGGCTTCATAGCTCAGTTGGTAGAGCATCGCACCGGTATCGCGGAGGTCATGGGTTCGAATCCCGTTGAAGCCCTGATTTTTTTCAGGCTTCTTCTTTCCAATTGCTTAAATTGGAAAATCTACTGCGAGGATCATACTTCACTTGAATGTAGACGTTTTGTTGTGCAGTATCGCTGAGAATTTTTACTCGTTGTTTGTATTTTGACTCGTCCTACGGGCTCGCCAAAATACGTCACAACTCGTAAAAATACTCAGTGACACCACACAACAAAACGTCTAATAAGATGTATATATATTCATCCCGTTTCTTTAGAATATAGATATAGGGACATATATATATATAGGGGCATGAAGAATTTTCTGTCCAGTTTTGGACCTAAAGCTACCAGAAGGGTCAGTGAGTTTCAAGAATGAAAAGATTCATGATCTCCAAAACACTTTTGTTGGTGATATCTCTTGAAGGTTTTCTGTTTGTTTAAACCTGTTCATGTTTGTGGCAGGGGTTTGACAGACGAGTCAGAGATCATCAAGTTCCTTCAACATGGCACCCTGGTCGGTCTGTTACCTGTGCCCCATCCAATACTCATCAGAAAATACCAGGTACATTTTGTCTTAACTGTCTGAACTCTTTCGCTACCGTTTACTGAAAGTTTCGTTAAGAGCGCGTGGTATGTTAATGCCAGGATTTCTTACTTATTGATACTTTCTTTTGACGAGAAAAGATTGTTTTTTTTTTCAATCTTGTGCATGTTTACTTTCTCTGCTTAGGCCAACAGTGGTACTCAAATGTGGTTCAGAACGTACATGTGGGGAATTATCTACCTCAGGTAAAATCTAAACATTTATTCCCTTACTGTGTGGTGTATGTGTTAAGGTATATGATTCATACAGCAGTCTGTTCTGTGTTGATAGCTGCGCTCCAATTCCTCGCGAGTAAAGTTAGCTACCAGAATAAATGGCTTCCTTGGAATAGCATAATAGTGTCTCGAAGAAAGACGTACAGATGCGCGCGCTCTTTTTGGCGGGAAGTTGGATAGACTTGTTTTAATTGTTTACTCTTCGTGGGGTAGCGAATTCGACACGTAGACTCTCTGATCTCTTTCTTTTCAACTAAAATTCTCAGTCTAACAACTTTTATAAGATGAAAAAGAACTAAGAAACCATGCATGGTCTGGGCGTAGAACCCGAGCCGACGAGGCCTACTTAACCACCGTGTACCACCGTGCAGGAGGCTACCACACTTCCCGAAATTTAAGCTACATATAATGAACAGTAGTATAAATTAATATAGAGTTACTCTAACATACAAGTGAAAGCTAACTGCAAGCAAAATGCTGTGAAACTAACTACAAGCAAAATGCAGTGAAGCTAATTGCTAGCAAAATGCACTGAAACTAATTGCAAGCAAACCTAACCGTGCTAACCGCAAGCAAACCGAAGAAATAACCTACGTAACAGTGCTAACTGCTCTTGTTCAGTGCCTGAAGTTGAATATTAATGATGTGGGGTGACCGCTGACATAATAAAATCGTACTGCGCAAGGGGGCAGAGTCTACCTGGGAATTAATTTCCCTCCTTCCTGGAAGAGTTGCTGAAGCCTTGGCCAAACGGTCTACTTACGACTCGGTTTGGCCACGGAGCACTTGCGTTGACTTGCGCTCACTTTGGTCGAGATCAAATTTGCATGTAAGTCGACGCAGGTTTTTCACCGTTTGGCCACCCATTCCAAGTCTATTAGCCAATGAAATACAGGGTATGTCTGCCATGAAATGTTTTTTTTGTGTGTGACGCGTGTGCTTTTGAAGAAACGTGCCAATCTGTTGGCCACCCAACGCAAGTGTTTACGCAAGTTCAACTTGCCGCTACTTGCGGCTATTTGCAATTCCATCTGGCCAGGGCTTTAAAAAGGGGGCGGCAGAAGCAATGTTTAGCAGAGGTTAATCTACATCTTTCTTTTTCCCAGGAACATTGATCCCCCGATCTGGTATGACACGGATGTCAAACTGTTTGAAATTCAAAGAGTATAGCAAGCCAGTCAGAAGCAAAACGGCGAGAGAAATAATATAAAAATTTCCCGCCGTCGACGAGAAGACAATGTTGTAATCTTTCGTCAAGTAGCAGGAAATATTTTATGTCAAGAATGGATCTATTTTACAATTAATTTGAGACCATTTCGGTCACGCTTGAAGTTCCCTTGCAACTGAGGTTAACTTCTTGTATAAAGGTTCTCATTGGTACAAAGTATCTTACAGACCAAGGTACTAGATCGTGAAATCCCCATTTGTCCAACCCTTCTTTTTTCGATCCTCCCGTTAAGTCGAACCAAAAGTCGTTTCCCTCTGCTCATTTAAACGGTGTCATTTTACCTGCGGTGTCTCGAACTGCGCAAGTTTTGAAACCAACTTACGTTTCCCTTGGAGATTCGAAAAATCGGGATTCTTCTGTTTCTGTGGGGGGTTGCCATGCCTAAGCGTTGGGACAGAATTAAATTTTTGAGAGGATGTTTTGTGGCAGTCAGTTTAGCACAAGATCTAAATGTGTATTGTTTTGGCGATATCAATCATTTCTTTTTACTTCTCTCGCTTCGTTCGGTTGTTAGCTCCTTTAAAGCAGAAGGAACGTTGACAGTTTGAACTGATTGCTGTACGCGTCATGTTTAATGACAATTAACTGTACATAATGAATTTTAACGTAGAATAGTCTGACCGCATGTTTTGACTATTAGGGTTATCGGTTGTACATGTATCTTTATTGTTTAGCCCGCTAAGTTATTTAATGAAAAGGAGGTTAAACCTTTCAATTCTCCAAATGGACGCAACTTGTTGCAAAAATAGTTGGAACGCTGGGACTTTCCGGAATTCTTTCTGCCTGACAACAATGTATGTAATAGCACAAAGGAACATGCTTGCTTAATAAACAGGCGAAAGGTATCTTTTGTTTGAATTTTTCCCTAGAAATAAAAGTTTACGATGTTTTTCCCTTTTGGATAATTATAATCAGGGCCGGGTTGTTCAAAGCCCGATTAAGCTAACCCAGGGTTAGCGAGAATTTTGATCTCAGTTTTGTATTTTTTTGCTGAAGTGTTCTGTTTATATTATTTGCCCTTAAGTTTTGAACTGTAGTAATCTCAAACTATTCCAAACATTAGAGATGAAAAACATTTTTAAACAAGAAAACATAATGAATCAGTTAACGTTTAACCCTGGGTTAACGTTAAGCGGCTTTCGAACAACCCGGCCCAGGAATGCACGCATTTGCTGAAAAAAAACTATAGCTTTCCAAACGGAGTTTGTTATTGGCTCAGCGAACAATAGGTAAATGAATAAAACCATGCCCCTTGAAACAATAGGAGCTACAGGATCAAACGAATCAAAGTAGGTCTGAAAGAGGTACAGGATTACTAATTTGCTGGAGAAATCTTTCACATTGGGTGTGCAGTGAAAACAGTGCCATTCATCTCTGCAAAATAATGCGACAGCTGAGAGATTAATCCCAATGACTTGCGTCATAGATTTTCCGATGCTACCCTCCTCTCTGGGATTTTGCGAATAGCTGGTTCCATTATTAGATGTTTCGTGGCCCCTAACCAATAGGCCTTCGTCAAGTTGCTTTTGCCTCTGTTTCAAAACGGGGCCTGGTGCACAACCTTTCATATGAAAATGAATTGGATTTTCAAGACAATGAACGTACGACAAAAACTCAATTCGACATATAAGGTTGTGATGTAACGGCATCTCAGAAATGGCTTATTAGTGGAACTTACTCGATTTGAAGTCAGGCCAGTGGCTGATCATCAAGCAACTAAAAGTACCTTATTACAGGAAATAAACAATGCACTTTATTAACGCGGTTTTACAAAATTCGCGTTAATTTAATATATTTTATGTCAATGTAAATTTAATGTTGTACATTGTTATTTTAAAGCTCCTTTATTTCATTACAAAACCTTAGTTCATGACTCCTCTATTGGCTCTTCAGAGTCACTCTGACTGGACGTCTTCGAGTTCAAGATGTTTTGATTGATCTTGATACTTCTCTTGCTCTCCGAGAGGATAGCTCATTTCTGTTTTCGTTTTTACAATTTCCAATGACCGTTCGTTCTCCCAATGTAGGGTTACTTCTACTGGAATTTCTAAGCCGCCCTGAACCAGCGGAGACCGTTTGTATATGTATTTAGAAAACAGTCCTAAGAAAGCAATCGCGCTGATTGGTTAAACATCGTTTTTGTATAACTTGATGGAGACACAGAACTAGCGCGCGCTGTTGACGTAGTAACGGCGCGAGCAAAGAGAATTTACAATTTTTTTTTTTTTTTTTTTTTTTGGTGTTTTTAAGGGACCGTTTTTTTTTTTTTTTTTTTTTTTTTTTTTTTTTTTTGAAATCATCTTTATTTAACGGTCACTCTGTTACAATTTCCTTTATATATATACACGTGTGTACTTATTATAAATCTTACAGGGAGCATATTCTTATTAAATTACTAATTTACTTACAAAAATTACTTACTTGTACTTAATTACTTGTATGCATTATTTCAAGTACATTTATTAAATTAAATTACTCACAAGGTATTTCATATAATTAACTAAAAGAGAAGAATTAATTAATCAGTCACTTAAAAGCAATTCTTCATAGCATTTCCATTTATCGCGGAAAGAAACAGTTCTATTCGATTTGAAAGCAATATATTTTTCAGTTTCGTATTTCTTTTCCAGAATTCTCTTAAAGTGACTAATTGATGGTTTGATTTTTTTGTGTCTACAACTCCATAAATAACTTTTTCCTAGAATTATTACATAGTTGACTAGATCCATCCCCTCCTTCAAGATTCCTATAATAACGTCACTTAGTAAGAGGCATCGGCAATTACTAATATTATTTAAAATGTTGGCAATAACATCCATCCAAAAAGAGTACGAAAAAGGACAAGTAAATAATACATGGTTTCTAGTTTCTTTAATATCTTGACAGAAAGAACAGTTAGGATTTGTTATATAACCTATTTTAAAAAGGAGTTCATTGGTAAAAAGAATAGAGTTAAGTACCTTATATTGAAAAGATCTTAAGTAGGGTTCGCTACAAACTTTTATGGGCAACGAAAAGGCTTCTGAAATACATTTATCTTCCAAATTAAATTCTTCCTTTATCTTGGCCCATTTCTTTGGCTTTTCATACTTAAATTTTATCAACAAGCTATAATAATTACGACATTTAAAGTTCTCCATATCGAGAATGACGGTAAAAGAATGTGGATGTGTACGTAGATTTAATGGCACAGCATGTCTCAATCCTGTCCAAGTCAAAAAATTAGAATTTAAAGACTTTTCTCCTTCAGAAATGTTAAAGGAGTCAATATTTGTCTTATCATAAAGTAAATCTTTAGTATACTTAATACCTTTTGATAGGTATCGTTTATAAAACACACTTTTACCGTCGATCTTAATTTCTCTGTTGTTCCATATAATATATCTATATTTGCCATCACAATCAACCAGGTCTCGTAATTCTGACCACCATAGTAACAGTTCATAATAAAAATCAGACATATTTAATTTATCAACAGCATAATTACAATTGAATACAAACAATCCTCCTTGACTACTTAAAAGGTCATTAAGATAAAGTTTCCAAAAACTGCTACAACTATCATCAATTATTCTTTTTAACCAACTTAACCTTAAGGCCTTAACCATGTTTTCATAATCGACCATGTTAATACCACCAAAATGGTACGGGGCATGAGTGGAGCGTCTAGTAACCTTATCTTTTCCATTCCATAGGAAGTGAAACACTAAAGTATTAAATTCTTTTATAACTTCAGGTGGAGTAGTTAACACAGAACTGGGGTAAATCATTTTTGAAAGCAGGAAGGCCTTGATAATCGTTACTTTACCATGGATTGACAACCCTCTGACTTTCCAAAGGTTAATCACATTTTTAATTTTCTTCAGTCTTTGTTTAAAATTCTTCTCAACTGACAGTTTAATATCATATGTTATATGAATTCCTAAGAATTTAACACAGGTTTGCCATTTAACTCCGAGTGGTTGGTCTTCACAACTCTTAAGAGAGCCTATCCACATTGCTTCTGTCTTTTTAACATTTAGTTTTAAGCCGGAAACCTTCTCAAACTCTTTAAGTAAACTAAAAAGTGCGTCAGCGGAGTTCAGATCCGATAAAACCGCTGTTGTATCATCAGCAAACTGTAACAATTTAGTCTCCGAATCATTTATTTCTATCCCTTTGATACTATCTTCATTTCTAACGGCAATAGCTAAAATTTCAACTGCTGTCACAAACAGGTAAGGAGAGAGCGAGTCTCCTTGTCTGACTCCACGCTCTATATTAAAGTACTCGCAGCACAGACCATTATTAATGACGCAGCTTTGAGTATTTTTGTAGAAAATATTAACCCATCTTATAAATTCTGGTCCAAAATTAAATAGTTCTAGACATTTATTAAGAAAGTCCCATTCTAGGCTATCAAAAGCTTTTTCAAAATCAATAAAGAATAAAATACCGGGTTTATTATTATCCTTTGTGTATTCCATTATGTCAAGGATTGAGCGGATATTTTCACAAATACTTCGATCTGGAACGTATCCTGACTGGTTCTCGTGTATTAAATTCGGTAGCACACGTTTCAGCCTTTCCGCAATAACTTTAGAAGCAATTTTTGCATCAACGTTTAGCAGAGAAATTGGTCGCCAGTTTTTAAGGTCACAACGATCTTGATCTTTTTTCTCAATCAATGTAATTACGGCTTGTCTCTGTGATGGACTCATTTCTCCTTTTATAAAAGACTCATTGAAAGATTCCACCAAAAGTTCTCCAACCGCGTTCCAGAAAGTTTGATAAAATTCTATTGGCAATCCATCGTTCCCAGGAGTCTTATTTAGAGCAAAAGAATTCAAGGCCTTCGAGCATTCATCTAAGGTAATAACTCCTTCACCAGACTGTTTACAGTCTTCTGAAAGCTTTGGTATTGGAAGATCGTCATAATTAAAGGAGGCTTTCGTTTGTTGCGCGTAAACACGAGATTTATACAGACTTTCGTAGAACTCCTTTTCAGCTTGTAAAATTTCGAAAGGGTCAGAAGTAATAACGCCACTCAGCCTAAGTTTCCGAACATGTTTCTTAACATGATTTCGTTTTTCTAAGTTAAGAAAGTACCTAGAATTCTTTTCTCCGTGTTCATGCCAGCGTGCTCTGGATCTTACAATTATACCTTCAACTTCTTCTTCGTATATTTTGTCCATTCTTTCTCTCAGGACATTTAAAGTAACCAAATTTTCCTCAGATGGATCATTCTGAAAAACTAAATGCGCGTTCTGAAATTGTTCGTTTAATTGTTGCTCTTTTCTTCTTCTTTGCTTGTTCTTATTCATAGAATATTTTCTAGATTGCTTCTTAATATTATACTTAACCCAGTCCCAGACTGAGCGCGGATCAGATAGGTCTGTTCTACCTTCGTATATCCAGGTAGGAATCATACGATTTATTTCATTTACATACACTTCATCTCTTAATAAAGAGCAGTTTAATTTCCAAAGTCCAGGGCCCTTAACGCCATCACCAACATCTTTAAATTCAATTGTGATAGCAGAGTGATCTGTTTTAATAGATGGTATTATATCTACATCACAAACGTTATCTGATATTGAATTTGAGATAAGCCAGTAATCTAATCTAGACAAAACTAACGGTTCTGGTTGACTCCACGTAAAGCTCCGCTCTGTAGGATTTTTAATGCGCCAAACATCATGCAGATCAAGTTCCCATTGTAAACTTTCTATGGCATTGATTACACTTTGCCTAGGCATAAGATTTCCACCTCTTTTGTCTACTATAGGATTTAGTGGACAATTAAAGTCACCTCCCATTATAATGTTATCACTATCGAAATCATTTGTCTTTATACTTTGGAGAACAGAATGATAAAAATCAACTAATTTGTTATCGCGATTTGGACCGTATACATTGACTAAAATGGCTCGTTCACCTCTCAAGAGAACTTTGAGCATAATATAACGACCATTTGCGTCTGTGACTATTTTTTCAACGGAGCAATCAAAGTTATTGCGGATTAAAATTGCAACTCCACGAGAGTTGTTAGCTCCGTGCGAACAAAAAAAGGGAGCGCCCCATTCCCTTTTCCACAATAGCTCATTATCTTTCGTGGAATGCGTTTCTTGAAGAAAAATAACGTCCGCTTTTTGCTTTCTACACCATGTAAATAGTGTTCTTCTTTTACGAAAATTGCTGATGCCTCTCACATTTAAGGAAACAAATTTACCAACTACCATTTTTAAAGATAAAAACGAAGGAAACAAAGGCAATACAACTAAAACTATCAGGGGAGACGGATCTAGAATAAATTTTGTAGACACGAACTAAAAGTGCATTAATTATTGTAAACGCATAGTTAAAGCTTTTGTTAAGCAAGGTCAGAAAAATCAGAAAAATTGGTACACACGAAATTAATTTTAAAACTAAAGCGAACATTAGAAGATAGTCTAACAAAAATTTTCTAAAATTTACAAAGTTCGCGCTCGTGACTTGCACAAGCCGTCTGAACACAAGCGAATTAATCGCCTGGTGTTTACCGCAAAGAACACCGCCATCGTTGTGCGCCGAATTGAGCAAACTAATAAACAGTTATTCGACAGGTACAGCCTTACCGTCTATAAAAAGCTTTCCTCTCGTAAATCGCACTTTCTTCCCTTGGTCAAATGCCTCTTTCATGATGGGGAGTGCTCTTTTCCGGATTTCGAAGTCATAAGGGGTGAAGTCCTCCACAAATCTAACTCCGTTCAGTGCTTGCTTATTTTCCTGATTCTTGGCGACACGAAGTAGCACTCGCTTAAAAGGTCTGCTATGGAGTTTGGCAATAATATTCCTCGGTTTTTCCTCGCGTTTCCTTCCAGTACGGTGGGCATTCTCAATTTCGCCATGGTCTTCTTCAAAGCCAAGAAGTGTGAGATAGTTTCGTACAATTAATAAACAGTCTTCACCGTCCTGTTCAGCCACACCTATCACACGGATATTAAAATCTCTGGAATATCTTTCCAAGCGTTCCACTCTTCTTTGCAGCTCCACATTACATTCTTGAAAAAGATTACTTGTTTCATTCAACGTTATATTCACCGACTGCTTCATGTCGGCGACGTCTTCTTCAAGCTTCTCTACTTTCGGCTTTAAGTTGTCAATTTCGTCAATCTTTGAAATAACGCTTTCAATTTTGGCAAGTCGGGTGTCAGTGGTGCCTTGAAAGGTTGCAAGTTCATCACTAATTTTTTGCATTTGTTGTGTGAGGTCGCTTCGAAGAGATTTGAGCTCTTCAAGAATGGCGTCACTCATGGCTGACTCTTTCTTCGTTAACTCTTCTTCTTCTCGCAGGCTAGTTTTTCTTTTTCTCTCTTCTTTTTGTGCCTTTCCCACAATCTTTCCTGACCGAAGTCTTCTACCAGACATACAGCGTGTGTAATAAGAAGTAACGGCTAATTTAAAAAAAAAAACCTCTTGCTCAGCACGGAGCTCAACGAGACGCGTCTTCACTCCATCGTGCCCAGCTCTCTCTCAAAGAGAGAGAATTTAAAGAGAATTTACAATTGATAATCAAAGTTAACAAGTTGTTTTCCTTTTTCTCGTCGTCGTGTTTTCTAAAAGAAATAGAAAACATGTACTCCGTGTTTCTATTGAGTTATACAAACACTTGTGAAAGTTTGGGAGAACTCGAAAAAGCTCTGGCAACACTCGCCTGCGGCTCTTGTTCCCACAACATTTCTCGTTCTCCCAAACTTCCACTCGTGTTTGTATAACTCGATCGAAACACGGTACATGTTTTCTAGTTCTTAAATATATTATGAACATCGTACTACAGAAAGCAGGATGCTTATCGAGAAATTCGCGTTTTTTATGGGTGCGTTTCTTTAGGAAAATCCAAGATTGGATTTTAAATCCGAAAGAAACCGCAAATCTTGTGTTTCTTTACTAAACAGATCAATCCAAGATCTTTCGGATCATGGTGTGTCAAAGGAACCGAAGAATCCACTCTGGAAGAGGTTTCTTTTGTTCCTTTGACGCACCATGATCCGAGAGATCTTGGATCGATCTGTCTAGTAAAGAAACGCAAAATCTGTTTTCGGATTCCTTCGGATTTAAGAATCCAATCGTGAATTTTTTTTAAAGAAACGCACCCTAGTGTAACGTAAATTTTCTTCTCGTTGTCAACGTGCATTGTTCTAGTTTAATATTCAATCTTCGTACACTGTCTAAAATCCGCACGCGTCATTGGTCAAAATTGATCACGTGAGTTCTCGTTACCTAACGACATCAAAGTGACAGAATGCGTTATTACAATAACGCATAAAAACTGTGCAGTGTTCAGGTCGGGCAGGAAGCCATTGCAAGTCTATCGCCAGCAGTGAACTCAGATTGAATATTAAAAGGGTTAGAGACTGTTAGTTCGTGTTTTGTTTTCAAATACACGCACTTGCTTACTGTACAATGAACGAGAAATTTTCAATACTGCACTCAGCTTCGCTGAGCTTACTTTGTACAGTAAGCGCGTGCGTGTATTTGAAAACAAAACACTCACAACAGTCTCTAACCCGTAACCATCGCAAGGTTACCCCAGCATTAAAGTCGACAATTTGGATGGAGACAGGCACCGTAAGAGTAGTATCTTCCCCATGAACCGACACAGTGCAACATATCCTCGACTCTGAAATTAGCGATTATCGATAATTCCTAATTTCCTCTGAATTATCGATTATCGTTAATTTAGAGCACTGTTTCCCAGGACTTTTCAGAAAAGAAAAGGAAAAAGAAAATTGTTTGGCTTGGACGGGATTTGAACCCGGAACTACCCGGCGGTAGCAGTAACGGCTACTTACCACTAGACCACTGATGAACAAGATGACGGGAAGCTGTATAACCTAATATTTAATAGAGTCTTGCATAGAATATCACGGTGCTACAGTGATTAGGCCTAAGCGCAGATTTTAAATGATTAGCTTTTTTATTTAGGTTTGGTGATCGACCTTTTCCATTGACTTTCTAAAATTATTTTTTAGCGAGTAATTACATATGCTTACTGCTGGGTGTATAATAAGCGCATGAATTATATTGTTTAAAAATCGAGTTTTATTCACTAGCGACGAGGTGGTCTGATGGTTAGAAGACAGGTGTAGAAAGCGAACAATCCCAGGTTCGAGTCCCGCGTCCACACACTTGGGTTTACTTTTAAACAAAATATGTTCATTTCCCAGAATTCCTATCACACTGCGAGTGTTCTAAATTAACGATAAACGATAATTCAGAGGAAAATAGGAATTATCGATAATAGGTAATTTCAGAGGTGAGGATGGGTTGCACAGTGACCTCGGTCTTAATCCCGACAAGAGCCTGGACGCCAGCGCGCTAACTAGAAAACCACAGCATGTGAAGAGCTGAATTTCCCATGATTCCTATGAGTTAAGCGATTGTTGCAAAGAGCTCGTTGTCAATCCTTCCCATGTAGAGCACTATTTTTTTAATTGAAATTAATATGTTAATTACAAAAATGCATTTGAAAACACAAACTCGACATTGAATAAATCTGGTAATTAGCTAATTTTTAAAATAAACACTCGGATTAACTAAAAACGCAACTTAATTGAGAATATCATTTCTACTTGACAGAAAAACTCAAATTAAAATACTTTCAACACAAATTTGAAATTTAAAATTGTGCTGAAATTATCTGAGTTTCTCTTTCAAGTGCAAATGAGTGGTAGTACTTTCATAGCTTTGGCTAAAGGCTTGCAGAATATAATGGAAAATCACTAGGTACAAAGTACATTTGTTGTATAGTAATGGCACGACACTCAGCACTCGTTTCGATCTCGCGTAATATGTGTATAAGCTTTCTTGAGCACTTGTTAAAAGAACACCAGTTCATTTAACTAAAACACTCTTACTTTTATATTTCCTTGAAGGCTTTGCCAGTACACATCGACTTCTCTATTTTAAGTGGTAACTTAGAATGCGATCCGTTTTATAAGGTATATTTTCTGAATGACACTACACAAAAACGTTTTCGCCATGTCAGCGTCAAATTCTCATACAGTTCTCATAATTGTCCTTGACAGAATTTAGTGTGAATCTGTGTAGTCAAGTGGAATTGGCTCTAAAGGGTCACAGCCTTATTGAGGTTACTCACCACCTTTCTTAGTATTGGGCAAAAGCAAATCGCGTGTTTTAGTACCAGCTCTTGATTCGTAAGATTCGCTATTTAAAAGCTTTCGAAAATGAATAGTAAATTCCTCTTAACATCACGTCATCATATTACAATAAAAAAGAACTAGACTTAGGAAAATAAACTAAAGTAACTACAAAAATACTTATTTCTAATTTAAAAAGTTTTCTAACATCGTTCATGTCGCATCACACCGCACTCTCCTCTTCTCCATCGGGCAGCACTCCGCCTGCAGGGTTTCGAACTAGCGGTCTTCGCGCAATTATTGGTGAGCCTCTCGGTGTAACATCTGGGGTCTGATCAGACTCCGATTCATCGGCATCCATGTACACATCCAGCAGCTGCCTCATGGCATAGGCATGAGGATGATCGCCCTCTCCGACACTAGCAACATACTTGGTCGATGCCCCTGTTCCTGATTCGTGAACATAAATCTGCTCCACTTCGGATTTTCTGCGCTTTCTTCGTCGACACACCACAATTATGATCAGAAAGAAAAGTAGGAAGAAGACTGAAGATACTGAAATGACGATTATTTCTATTGGAGTAAGCTTGCTTCCCTCTTCCTTGGTTGGACAACGCGGAAATGCATCGTAAGTACCATACAACTCGCACGGCTCTACCCCAAGCACCTTCTGGCAGTAGAAACCAAACAGACTCACCGACAACTTGTGGTGTGAAAGGCTGCCAGAATCAGCAATGTCTGCGAGGCAAGACTCGTAATAAAATAGAGCTTGGGGCACCAGACGAGTGCTGCAATATTTTTTTAGCGTTCCTTCGTAGAACCACTTGTAACACTGGTTGAGGGCCTCCTCTTCGAGGGCCGAGTTCTTAAATACCAGACTGTAGTTTGCTAAAGGTGTCATGTGTACTCCTGACGGAGCCCATCCAGGGGACTCTCCAGAGTGGATGAGTAACTTTACATAGGTCATATTAACGACTGGAGTTTCGAGAACGGAACTCGTCAGGTCAACAGGTATCGGACTGTAGAAGCGGCCTTCAGTTGTCTGCCCCATTCCTTCGTCAAGAGGTACGTTCAGCAGCAGACCTTCATGGTAGCCATCGACCTTGACGTTCATGGACCCGTGTATCTGCTCTATTGTCTTGGCATACTGCCATACCCTCAACTCGTCCAAAGCACCCCGCAAGTCGTATTCACTGTCTACCATGTAGCCTCGCATGTAACGTCCGAGAACCAACAAACCATCTAAAGATAACTGATTTCCAGTCATTATGCCAAAAGTTGTTGATTGTCGATGTTCGCCATCGGAGAAAGCAAACGTTTGTAGCCGGCCATCGACTGTTCTCCATGTCACAGCTAAATGTGTCCAGACACCTTCGTTGATGTTAATACCTAACGTAACTTGCTTCTTGTCCCACTTCACTTGTAGTCCGTCTTTGCAAATGATAGCAAAGTCCCCATTAGTGGTGGCAACAGAAAAGAGAGCGTGACTTCCAGTGACTTCCTTAGTAGCTCCCGTCTGGCTCGAGGAGCAAAGATGGGAAACGCTCGAGTCTGCATTTACTAAGCAGATCCATAATTCAATGGTAAACTCGTCGAGAAGTGGCAAGCTCGTGTTGCTTACAAACATAACGGCTGTGTTGCTTGACAAGAACTCCAACATGTAACCAGCTCCAGAGAAACTGCGCGAGGCATACTTGGTTGCCAGGAAATTGTCTTCATCCCTTATTTTGAATTGCGTGCTGAATTTTTTATCAAGGGTCTCTTGGCTAAGCTGATCATCTAGGTTTTCATTGTTGGAGGCATTAGCTGCGGTTTCGTGCAGCGAAAAGTTTTTCTTGCTCTGTTCTCTTATCCAGCCGCTCTCTATCTCGCCACAGATGCCATCTGTTTGGGTTCTCATAGGTCTCGGAACTTGAATAGCCGTTCCCAGGGTTCCGTTGTAGGTAAGAATGTTAAATTGAATTTCCTCTGAGAAACCAACCTCTAGAATGTTACTTGTGAGCCAACGGTACTTGATATCAGCTACCTCAGCCCAATCGTCAGAGTTGGAAAGCTTCGAAGATGTATTACTTGAGATGTCAAGGATCCTCGTTTCGATTGTCTCGAGATCACTGTACCTAACCGACACCTCTGTTTTCGCGGTTCGCAGTGCAATTTCGCTAATTCGCCTGCAGGACACTCTGTTATTGCATGGAACCAGCAGTACTTGTGCGACGACTACAGATGAATTGAAAAGCTGATACGCACCGGGTGCTTCAAAGTGAAAATTAACCCCTGTTACACTTGTAAAATGCGGATCACCAAAGTTTATAGCCACTCCCGGTTCGGTGGAATTTAGTATGGAGGATTCCTCTGCAATGGAGCAGTCCGCACCCGTCCAACCGGCTGTACACTTGCTACATGGCAATGCTGAGTTGAGATTGGTTGCATCAGACGGGATGGTGACGTTGCCATTCCAGTGTGGCTCACACTCACATGTACCATTAGTTACACTGCAAACACCGTGTCCGTTACACGTTCTCCTCAACCCACCCGGGCAGAGGTTCGAACACTCCGTTCCCCAGTAGCTCTGTTCCAACTTACAAGAGACGCCGTCTGTCGCGTTTACATCTGCGATGGGATAGCCAAAGACGCATCGTGTGGTACAACGTAAACCGATCCAGTATGGAAATCGTTGGTCGACAAAGTGATGGCAAAGTTCTTTTGCGGGCCACTCCGTTAGTTTTAAAGCACTCTGGCAAAAATCGGCGAAAGAAACGACAGCATAAACAGCGGAGTGTAACTTCATAGATACTGAGATGTCATGGAGGCACACTTTGTAGTAAAACTGTGCTACTTGAAGACTAAGACCTTCGCATCGAGTGTACAGTGGTCCGCTAAGAATAAGACTGAAACAGAGCGATTCCGCTTCTCGCCGTAAATGGACGTCGACAAACGTAGTTCCTTCAGGCTTCAAGGGAGGGATGTCAGCATCCGAGAAAGACCAGCGTGGTTCATGAAACTTTATCATTAACAGGTCACTTTTCCCAAGTAAGTCACGAATGATCCTTCCTTCCACTTGATTGAATTTCCAAAGGTGCAACAGATCTGGATAAATGTCAACTTGAACATTTAATCGCCAGTTAACTTTCACAAGGTCTGGATTTGTCCGTCTTTTCCAAATACGAATTTCGTCGATTTCACCGACAAAGCTCGACTCGGGGAGCAGAGTGTCTGAACCAGGGGACGGCTGCCATTGCCCCAACGCCAAGACGCCGCCATTTGTAAAAACCTCTCTGTCCAGCTTGAACACTCGAACTTTAACGTCGCCAGAGGAACTGAAATGATAAAAGTGAAGGATCCCGACAAGTTGTTTGAATACAATAGTGATTTGATTCCACTGATCGATTTCAAGCTTGAATCCGGTATGGAAAACAGCCCCTTTGTAGACAACTGCCAATGTCACATTGTCAATTACAGCAAAAATGCTTTGGCTCAGATAGGAAAAGATGACGCCTCCTGATTGTTGGGCTTTTATGAGCATTTCAAAGGTCAGGACATCCACAAAAGGAAAATACATAGGACCCGAGCGAACAGAATGATCCCTAAAGAATAAATTAAATCCGGCTCCAGTAGGTCTGCGGTGTTCTAGGTACTGTAAGTACTTGTAAATAAACAATGTTTGTGACTTATTAACTACTGAACTAATCTCCAGAGAGGTGATGTACGATTCAAGACTGATTGTTCCGTTAAAAGAGTGGTCTTCACAGGAACCAAGTAGGCCCGTTACGTTTTGGCAGAAGATAGCTGGCACATTTATTGTTACACTGAGACTGTGTCCCACAGTCAGCACAAACTTGATTCCGTCCGGACCGTATACATGGAACGTGACAGTGGAAATGCGTACCATGATGAAATCGGGGGATAGTTCAGTTCTGTGGTCAACTTGAACAAACTTGCCATTTACCCAAACCAAAGGAAAGAGGGAAAATGTCCTTGAAAACGTTGTGATTGGTGCACGAATGACAACATGTTTTCCACCGAAGCCAAACGAAAAGCCTGTAGTGCAAAGCGAGGTGTAGGTCGCATCTGTAACACATGGAGCCTGTCGAAGCTGAATGAAGAAATTGTACAAACTGGACTGCAACAGATAGAATTCACCAACTACTCTATAGATAAAGCTCACTCCAAAGAATGTTGTAAAGTAACCATTTCCTCCAATGGATGCAGTCACCACAGTTTTCGTTGTTACGCCGGAGACAAGCTTTACAGCAAATTGACAGTTTGTTCCATTCCATCCCGGACTACAACTGTTACAGTTTGCATCACCCTCCCAATTCACATCACATTGACATCGTCCTGTGGTTGTGTCACACCATCCATGTCCAGCACACGTATTTAACAACCCGCCTGGACATATCTGAGAACAGTCACTACCCCAGTAGCCTTTCATGCAGATACAAAGGTTATGGTCTCTGGGATCCGCAGTACCAAAGATGCATTTCACGTCACATCTCTCCCCAATCCATATTGGAAAGTGAGCTCCAGGGAACTTGTTACAAAGTGACTGAGCTGGCCAGGTACTGGAGTTGAGGACCGCTTGGCAATGATCGGAGAAAGAGAGAACGGCTACAAGGGCTGCACGGTTGTGGCCAGTAGTTGCTATGTCTTTCAGACACACGAGATAATAGAATTCCAGTTCAGCTTTCAAGCGAAGGTCGCAGTGATCGTGAAGTGTGCTCTTGTAAAAAAGTTCGTAGCAAAAAGACTTGGCATCCTCCTCTAGCGTCTTGTTGGGAAAATGCATATCAAAAGGTTTTTGAGATGAGGTTAAATTCGTCTTAACGTCAGCATCAGAGAAAACCCAAATAGGCTGTTGCCATGGAGATCTTGGCAGATAGATATTTTCGTCTGTTACTAGGTTCACAATGACTTCACTTTCACCTTCGTTAATTTTCCAGAGCCCTGTGACATCGGGATGTGTCGGTAAAACATTCATGCGCCAGTTTTGCAATATGAGAGATGGATTGAATGCTCGCTTCCAGACACGGATTTCATCAATGACGCCAACGAATGAGTTCACTGTATAGGTTTCATTGTCTCCGGGCGACAGCTCCCATTGTCCTAGTGACAGAATACCGCCAGGTGTGAATGGATCGGAGGATAGAACGTACGATCTTCGTTGCACCTTTCCTTTAAAGTTAAAGTGATAGAACTCTAGTATTTGTGTGTTGTGATGCCAAACAAGTGATACGTGACTCCACTGGTTGATAGTCACTTTGACACCCGTATCAATAGTCGTTTTTCCAGAGTGTATCGTGATAGAATGTTCTATTGTTATAGCGAACGTTTGCAGGACTGCATAGGAGAAGACTGTTCCGCCGAGCTGGTAGGGCTTTAGGAGAATTTCAATTGTAATATCTTCGTTGGCAATAAATGTCTTCGTCAGTGGTTTTGACGAAGCCCCCGTTTGGCTAAAAACCAGAGCGTATATACCACCGGATGGTGATCGTGTCTCGTGATAGTGTTCGAACGTCAAAACAATGAGCCTGTCTATTTCTAGTACAAGAGCATGACCTCCAACTTCTACATTTATTTCTGACTGGGTCGTGTTTCTAGGAATGATGCTCGCGTTCGAACTAAGTGTAAGATCGTTGCTAGGATCATTATCGCATGACCCAAGTAAGCCAGTCGAGTTATAACAGTACGTTGACTTGACGTCTACTTTGAAGCTCAAATACCGCCCATCAATTCGAATGCGTATGGCAAAATTGTCATTCCATGCAATCTGGTAGTGCCTGTGTCCCTCGTACTTAAGTTGGATCCCAAGATGGAGGGAACCAAGATTTGTGACCAGTCCTGACAAAAGAATGAGCTTTCCGTTCACCCAAATAACTGGAACGCCATCTGAAGCATACGGGGCATGAAAAGATATCACGGTCGAGGAAACCCGTATCCCAATTGCATTGACACAAACCGACTGTAATCTGCAGGGCACATGACGCACTTGCACCTGGAATGACATGTGAGGTATTTTTATGAGGTAGTATTCCCCAACGGCAACGAGAGTAAAAGTGTAGCCGTCAAAGGTGACGTAATGACCTCCAGTCGATGATATTGCAATAGAAAGTTGTGACCAGCTCAGAGACACCAGGGCAAGGGAACAGTCAGAGCCAGTCCACCCTATAGAACACTTGCCACAGTCCAGTGTTCCATTGTAATTAGTTTTACATTCACATTCCCCTGTGACGCTGTTGCACACTCCATTATTGTTGCACGGTGTTGCAGCTCCTCCGGGACACGGGTTTGCGCAATCTGAACCCCAATACCCACGGTCGCACACGCACGTCTCCGAGTCCAGCTTCTTACCAAAGACGCATTTCATGTCACAACGCTCTCCAAACCAAATGGGAAAATCCCGTCCAAGAAATTCATTACAGAGTGGTTTGGCTGGCCAGACCGTTAAGTTGGTGATGGCCTGGCAGTAGTCAGCATATGCGATGATAACTTCCATAGACATGTACAGAGATCCAAAGCTTGCAATTCTTCGAAGGCAAAATCTGAAGTAAAACATAGACACGCCTGGTCCCAAGGAGTGACAGTCTAAATAAAGTGGTCCCATTAACAACGTTTTGTTACAGAAAAGTTCAGCCTCAGTTTGTAACGTTTTGTTCTTAAAGGGGAAATCTTGTTCTCTATCGTAGAAAGGCAGTTGCAACACTACATCTGAATACTTCCATTCCGGTTCTCTCCATGGCTTAAGAGGAAGCTCGAGTTTCATACCAGTTACTTTATCTACAGCGTCGATCCCTTCACCTTCGTTAAACTTCCATGCATGCGCGAGATCTTGGGTTTCAACGTTCACCGATCTGTTCCAGGTCTGCAGAATGAACGCAGGATGGAAATAGCGCGTCCATATACGCACTTCATCTATGAATCCAGCAAAGAAATCAACAGGCTGAATTCCGGAACCATCCAGAGATGGTATCCAACTAGCCAAAGCGATGATGCCTCCAGGAGCAAAGATATCGAACCCAATGTTGATATCAAGGCGTTGCAACTGGCCTCCGGAGGAAAAGTAGTAGAAGTGTAACACCAAAGTTGATTTTTGGAATACAAGGCTAATCTGGTTCCATTTATTAAGTTCCGAGGCGATATTTGTATGATACACGTTGTCCCCGAAGTGGATTGTGAATTTTCCACCTGTGTTAGTCACAAAAAAGGTCTTGCTAGTGGCATATGATATGATAACCCCATATCGGACAGTTTTAAACATGACCTTTACAGTTATGTCCGGGAAAGAGAACGCTTTGTAGATTACTTCCGATACCACTGTACTGTGGTCAAAGTAAAGTGAGTATCCGGCATTTGCATCGCGATATTCTACAATGTCCTTGTACTTGTACTGGAACAAGCTGTGGCACTCTCTCACCTTGAGCTTGGTGGTAACAAGAGTTTTTACAACATCTTGGGTTTTGTTCATGCTATCGGACACGTTCGTTCCAAATGACAAGTCCTCTGCTTGGTGAAAATTGTTAGGCTGGTTTCCGCTTACGTTGAACGTAAAGCTTCCTTCAGAACAGTTTTTAGTTGGATGATAAGACAAGAGCGATTCCAGCAATCCCTGGTTACAAGAGCCTAGTAGACCAATAGCTGACTTGCATACCAAACCCGATGCGCTTGCACTTAAGGTCAAGTAGCGTCCCGTCACACGTATCTTCAGGTACAGCCCTGCATAATTGACCTCCCAGAGATAAGCTGTGATCTTAATGACTTGAAAACCGTAAGTTTGTAGAGTGATTCGATACAAATCAATGTCGATGACTTTATCATTTAACCAGACGATAAGGTTTCCACCAGATGTATACGGCCCATGCAAAACAACTTTGTGAGAAGATATTTTAAGCGCGATGGAATTGACGCAAGATAACTGTTGGAAGCACGATACCAGACGAATTTGCACAACGACGGACAGATGGATTGAGTAAATAAGATAGTACTCCCCTGTGACGTAAAGGCTGTAGCTGATTCCACTCAGTGATGTAAACTGTCCGCCAAGTGACACTGTACCAACTCCAACCAAAACACTTCCAGACGGCCACTGGGTAACTGCTGTCGAACAATCTGTCCCAGCCCAACCACGAGCACAAACTGTGCAGTTTTCATTTCCTTGCCAATTAAGCTCACACGAACATTTTCCAGTTACGACATCGCAGATGCCATGATTGTTACATGCTCGTCCACTCCCTCCTGGGCAAATTCCAGAGCAGTTTATGCCATAAAACCCTGGATCGCATATACAGACTTCACTTTCATTTGAAGTTTGACCGAAAATGCAAGGGATGGAGCAGTTCCTGCCTATCCAGTTCGGGAAACGCTTGCCAGGAAATCTGTTGCATAGAGATTGAGCTGGCCAGGAAGGCAAACCAAGTGTTTTCTGGCAGTAATCTGCAATTGTCACCACGGCATCGATAGATTGAACTGTTGACCCGGTGCCCACTACGGCTTCTACACAGGCGCGGAAATAAAATTCTAGTGTGACATTGCCCAGCCTCAAGCAAGCAGAATAAATTGGTCCCTTATAAATGAATCCGAAGCACACGTTAGTGGCGATACCTCGCAAAGTTACGTTGTTCTCATTCGGATTCAGTACAGCAACGGACGCGATGGGTGCATCAGAGAAGACCCACTTTGGCTCCTCTAAGGGATATTTTGGAAAGAATAAAGTTACACCAGAAACAAGGTCTTTGACCATAGACTTTTCACCCTCGTTGAACTTCCACAAATTTATAAGGGATGGGGTATTAGGCTGTATATTTGCTCGCCAGCTTTGTTCAACTAATGCATAATCAAAGGGTCTTTCCCAGACGCATACTTCATCTATTTGTCCAAAGAAGACATTTGTTGGTTGAACGCTTATAGATCCAGAAGCAGGTTGCCACATGCCAATAGCAAATGTTCCTCCAGTTACAAAAGGATCGACGGTAAAATTGAACTTTCGCACTTGCACAAGCCCAGATGAAAATGTCACAAACACAAAGAGTTCCAACTTTGCACGAACAAATACAACGGTGATCTGATTCCACACATCTGTTTCAGTGGCAATGTCAGTGTCAAAGACGTCCAGCCCGATAACAACTTTCACCGTTGCGTGGTTGCTGATGTAAAGCGTCACATTGGATGAGTAAGAGATCAGAGTACCTCCACATAGACGAGGATCGCATGATTTCACTAACAGCTGAAAGGTTAACGTTTGACTCCCAAAGAGTTCGACAACTTTCTTTGTGACAACAGCGGTGAAACGATAGTACAGACTGTACACACCCCCGTACACAACTCGAGTTTCTTTGTGGGTTTCTTCATCGATAACAATATCAGATCGTCCTCGGTGTTCAAGAGACAACATTTCTGATACAAACTCATCAACGTCACCATCAGAGGTATTTGATCCTCCTACCCCTTCTAAAACAGTCGTTGGTCCAGTTCCTTGAGTATCATTTTGTCCCGGTTGTAGTGTGGCACAAGAGCCGCACAGGCCATCGATAATCTGACAGAAACTAGTGGATACAGTGGACTCTACGCTAATGTATCGATCTGTGAACACTGTTCGTATGGACAAATACTGTGAAATAACTATCTTGTAGGCGGTGTTGGATATAGGTTGAATGGTCACATTATTTCTCTGCATATCTTTGGTGAGCTCTCCGCCAGCATTAGTTGGTTCTCCGTTAACGTGCACTACTGGCAATAAGTCACTTGCGTAAGCGGCATGGACGCTAATGGACAGTCCATTGAATCTCACAGCAACAGCATTAAGGCATACAGAGCTCTTCTCGCAGGGTACTTGTCGGACCTGCGCTTGAAGGATGGATGAATTTATCATGATGAACTCTCCTAATGTGGTAAAAGTAAAAAGCGAGCCATCAAAGCCGGTGACATAACCTCTTTCAGATATGGTACAAACTTTTGAAGTTTGATTTGCAACGCTGGGATCTGTTATTGATACTGCAACAGAGCACGACTTGCCTATCCACCCTGGTGTGCATTTTGAGCAGTATTCATTTCCTTGCCAGTTTGGACGACATTTGCATTCACCAGTTTTTACATCACATTGTCCATTTCCAAAACAAGGGTTTTCAGCTCCTCCTGGGCATTCATTGGAGCAGTTCACTCCCCAGTACCCGCTGTCACATTTGCACGTATTTTCAGAGTATTTTCCAACGATACACTTAGTCGTGCAATTTATTCCAACCCAATCATTATAACGTCCTCCTGGGATAATATTACAAAGCCCTGCCCCTGGTAGAGTTGAAAGGTTCAGGGCGGCTTGGCACTCCTTTCCAAAAGCCACTGCTGTTGTAAGAGCTGAGTCGAGCTTTCGTGATGTAGACACTTCGGAAATGCAAGCGTCGTAGTAAAAGTCAGATCCTCCAGTAACGTTTGAGCATTCATTGTATAGAGGACCTTTAAGGAAAATATCTGAACACACCTCCTGGGTTACGTTGTCAGCTTCTTCTTCAGAAGGATCTGGCGTTATGAAAACGTTAGTTTCTTTAATCGCATCGGAAGGATACCAAACTGGGCTTCTCCAAGGCAGGGTAGGAAGAGTAAAATCGAACGATCCTACAGTCGCTCGACACACAAAGCCACTTCCTTCATTAAACGTCCATAAGAGGGCAATCCCTGGTGTTTCTGCTACGAGATTGGTATTCCAAGTTTGCTGTATCATAACAGAATCGAATCGTTTGTTCCAGAAGCTCAACTCGTCCACCCAGCCCACAAAGCCAGGCAGGGAGAGGGACACTTTGGTTACCTGCCAAAGCGCAATGGCTAAGGTGCCACCTTCGGCAAATATTCCTACACCAACGAAGAAGACTCTTGTTTGAATAACGCCTATAGAGTTAATGAGGTAGAACTGAACAAGACCCGAGCTCCTTCTGTAGACAAATGATATGTGGTTCCAAAGCTCTGTTTCAAGCACAAGTCCAGTATCAATGACTGTGGTGCCAAAGTGAATCATGACAGTCACATTGACAGCAATTGCAAACGTTTCTCTGAGTGCGTATGAAATAATAGTACCACCGTTGATACGTGGATCCTTTGCCTTGACAAAGAACTGGATAGTGATGTAATTACCAACAAAAACATTCACCAGAGGTGCAGTGATGACAGATGTGCCGTTAAAGTAGAGACAGCTTCCTCCTTCGCTAGGCGATAGTGATTCGCCAGAGATGTTCAGTATGGGACCAAAAGAGCTCTCGTTTCGCGGGACAGACCACGAGGTCACGTAGGAGATCAAGACTTCTTGAGTTACAGTTGATACATCATGCCTATCCAAAATTCCTCCAGCTGTGCAGTTTGAGGGTAGCACACTTGATCCAGGGTCGCGGCACCTTCCAAGGAGACCACAGGCTTCTTGACACAGCCATCTGTTCATCGTGATGGAGACATCGAAGTGTATTCGGAGGGAACTGAGAACAAAGTTGAAACCTCCTGGACCAGTCACCACGTAACTGTTGAGAGAGGTTCGTTTAAACACAAATCCTGAAATCCCAAGTGAAATCACGCTTTTGTGGCTGACAGGGGAGCCGTTCAGTGTAACCAAAACCTGGCCGCCAATTCCAATACTGCTGTGGATTGCTATCGCATTATCCCGGACACGCACAATTACACATCTTAGACGTACGTAACCTCCAATTCGAACTTGCCGGAACTGGATGCTGAGTCCATAGCGAGCCAAGGCCAAAACTTTGAATTCACCAGCTACATTAACATTGATCTTGATACCATCTAAAGTTACATAGTAACCGGTCCCAAATACCGACGTTATTGGGAGCTCTTCAGTAGGTGCTGTAACAGAAGCTGAACAATCTTTACCAAGAAAACCAGGAGTGCACTGGCTGCAGTCAAGTGCTCCGCGCCACTTTCTCCTACAGCGACATCTTCCACTATCACCTAAACAACGTCCATGCCCACTACATACGTTCACAGGTCCACCAAGGCATACTCCATCACATAGCTGTCCCCAGAAACCCCTGTCACACTTGCAACTGCCAGCCAATCCTGTAGGTTGATATCCGTAGAGACAAGGGAAGTCACAATTCACCCCTATCCAGTTCATGAGTCTTGAATTTTGGAATACTGCATACTTGCACATCTGTTGTGCTGGCCACACAGTTAGGTTAGCTTGTACTTGGCACATGTCTGCAAAAGCCACCACGACATTTAATCCAAAGGATACCTGACGAGTTGAAGCAATGACTCGTAAACAAGCTCTTACATAGAAAGCTACTGTTCCACCACCAAGCCCACTGCAGGCGATACCAAGAGGAGATTCCTGGATGTTTTCATGGCACCACTTCTCTGCTTTGATTCTCATGCCGCTCGTTTTGAACTTTATTTCAGTGGTTACAGGAAGAATCTTAACATTCGCATAACTAAAGATCCATTTAGGCGCCCTACGAACGGATGGAAGGTACAAGTGGACTCCGCTCACCAGGTCGTGTATGACGTTTCCTTGTCCCTCGTTGAACTTCCACAAAATAGCAATATGAAGAGCGCTAGAAATCACGTTGACTCTCCAGCTTGTCTTGACATCTTGCAGGCTAAATTCACGGTTCCAAAAGCGTACTTCATCGATCAATCCAACAAAGCCTGGCAGTTTATCGCTCTCCGCTGTGTTCCCTTCCAGAGCGGGTATCCATTGCCCAATGGAGATCATGCTTCCTGTGTTAAATGCACCGGGACTCATGGTTCCTGTGGCTTGAAGAACAATACCTATAGAATTGATGTAATAAAAATGTATTGCTCCAGTGCTGTTATAGTAAACAAGGGTGACTCGGTTCCAAGCGTCAATTTCTGGAGAAAAACCAGTGTCCCAGATCTCCACACCAATGCGTACTTTTAGGGTCACCTGAATAAACACTGTCAACGTTGTTGATTTACTATAGGTTAAGAGTACACCTCCAGGATATCGTCCAGTAAACATCTTAAACAGGAGTTCTGCGGTAATGACAGAGGCATTTAAGACTTCAGGCATGAGATCACTACAAACACCAATCCGTTTGAACTTTAAGGCGTATTCACCACCTGTTGCAACTCTTTCTTCGTCGTAAGCTCCATAGTGGTAAAGGAAGAGGCTTTCGTCGATAGAAACTCGCCATGTTTCTTCCAGAGAACCACCACCTGTCACATTGAAGTCATTGTCTCTGTTTCTGTCACAGTTTCCGCACAGCGCATTTATACCGTTACACAGTGATTGCTCAACATGACCTGCAATGATAAGTCCTCCTCCAGTCACTCGAAGTTGAAACTTGAGATCTTTCAGTACACTGCTAAGAACGTACGTAGTTGAAGATGTCTGCTCTAAGGATACTTCACTAGCAATTTGAAGCGTTGTTGAACTGTATTCTATCACACTTCCATTTATCCAAATAACGGGCCGCTCGGTCTCCTCATATGGTGCGTGAAAAACTATTTCCCATCCTGATATGAAAGAGAATGCTACCGCATTAATGCAACGAGATTCTCCATTGTGACATGGAACTTGTCTTAGCTGGCCATTGAAGTGGGCGCTTTTAACAAGCCAAAATTCACCGACTCCGAAAAAGTTGAAGTGAGCGCTGTCGAAGTTGGTAAAGTGTCCTCCAAGGAAAGCAGAACATGTTGGAAACTGTGATACTGCCACAGCCACAGCGCAATCAGATCCTCTCCAGCCAGGTGTGCAATTACTACATTCGTTATTTCCTCGCCAGTTCAAATCACATTCACAGGTTCCTGTCTTGTCGTCACACTTGCCATGCTGGTTACAAGGATTGTTTCCGCCTCCTTGGCACTCACTGGCACAGTCTTCACCCCAGTATCCAGGACTGCAAACACACAAGCTGGCATTATTTCTGTCTTCATTTCCGAAAATACACTTGAAGGAACAGTCGGGACCAATCCATCCCTGAGGAAAGCTCTTGGGAAACTGATGACACAGGAGTTGAGCTGGCCATGAAGAAAGATGAAGAATAGACTGGCAGTAGTCGGCATAAGCAGATAATGCAATATAGGCGGTGTCCAAGGAACTAGAGGAATGGATATCGTAAACACATGCCTTGTAGTAAAACTGAGGAACGCCTGTGTTCAGTAGCTGACCACACCGTACTTCTAACTGGGTGTTGTAAATAAGCTCAAAACATAGTTTATCGGCTAGAATTCCAAAGGTGATGTTCGTAAACTGCACAGTTGAACTAACAACTATCGATGGAAACACGTCACGGGCATACGAGAACTGCCACAAAGGTTGACGGCTGATTACCTTAGGAAGGAACATAGCTGAGGAGCCGGATATGCGATTGCTAACCACTCTGCCTAAGCCCTCATCAAAAAGCCACACGGCACTTAGCGTTGGTAATTCTTCTGTTACAACAACAAGGAAACTCTGGCGAACAAGAATAGTATCCAGTGCAAAAGTCCAGATGCGGACTTCATCTATGCTTCCAAAAAATGGATGCAGTGGTACACCAGTGATATGTTCTTGTGTTATGTGCCACTGACCAAGCCACAAAGTGCCACCCGAAGTAAACAAGTCGGGTCCTAGGTAGGTCTCTTTGGTAAAAAGGTCACCTTGAGCATCTAATTGGAAGTAGGCGAGAACACCTTAAAGAAAATAACAACGAACGTGTCAGCAAACAGATAAGGCATGTCTCCAGGGATAGAAGTGGTATATAAGGCAATAATCTTCAAGGAAACGTTTTCGCGGGGAACTACAATTACACGAACGACATACAAAGCTACATTAGAATGACAGTAAATTCATACAAAGGACCACACATATAAGGTATTCTTACCTGTGGAGGAACTGTATGCGATAGATACTTGAATCCAGGGGCCGAGAGGTAGCGTGATTCCCATGTCGTACGCAATTCCACCAACATATATTTTAACACTGACGTCGTTCACAATGGCAAAAGTGAATCCTTTCGCATAAGATACGATTGTACCTCCAAGAGCATCAACTTTAACAAACAGCTGCAGGGTGAAATCTTGGCCTTTTACGAAAGCGGTGGTTAAAGGACCGGAGGAAACAATTGTACCATTAAACTTCAACGCGTATCCATTCGCAGTAATTTCTTGTTGTTCGTTATAGCTCGTGTAGCCAAATACAAAGAGTGAGTCAATTGTGAGCACCTTCCATTGAGAGGTAAAGATGTCTATTATCGCACGCTGCGAGATTGTGTGTCCCCAATACACTGTACCTGTGCTGTTCGTAAAGTCATTTGCGATGTTTGAGTCGCATGAGGAACAAAGTCCAGTAGCAACAGTACATAAAGGACCGGCCGAAATTATCTCGAAGGAAAGATACTTCTTCCAAGCTTTCACCGTTAGTAATATCTCGCCAGGTCTATCTTTTCTAATTTCATACGCCTGTGGAGAAACTTTACGAAATATAAAGTCATTTTCCAGATTTACAGATGTCGTGTCTGTCAGTCTACGGTTGAACCAAACTAGTGGCATTCTACTGCCGTTGTAAGAAGCTCGAACTGTGATCTGTGTTGAACCTGTTTTCATTGCCACGGATGAAATACAAAACGAACCACCCATACAAGGGATTTGTCGGACCTGAGCAGCAAACTCATTAGTTTTCATCAAGTAAAATTCTCCATAGGTTCCAAAACTGTAGCCAGCGCGGTCAAACGTTGTGTAGTGTGCTGCTCCAAATCCTTGGCAGGTGAAGTTGTCTGGATTGCTAACATTTCCTCCGAGTGCCACAGAACAGTCAGCTCCAACCCATCCTGGAGAGCAAACGCTGCAGTCATGAGTGGAGTTTGCTTGAACCGGGCAGGAGCATTTTCCGGTGAAATTATTGCATGGTGATTGGGCGCTACATGGTACGTTGTAACCACCGGGACATTCTCCTGAGCAGTTCACACCATAGAATCCTTTCGTACAGACACAGCTGTCACGGCTGTTGTTTCCTGGAAGGCCAAATTTGCACTGTTTGGCACAGTTTACCCCGTACCACTCTGGAAAGTTAACAACAGGTACAAGGTGGCACAAGCTCTGAGCATACCACGAAGAGTGCTCTGCAAACAGTTGATAGAAATCCGATAGAGCCATCAATGGCCAATAAACATCACTATAATGGCTACTTCTGGTAACAGATGTTACGCATGACATGTGGTAAAACCAGAGCGTTGCAGTATTCAACATGGAGTACTGTGATCTCAGCGATGAAGCGAAGATAAGGTTGTAGCATGTCTGCTCTACATTCATCCACGTGCTACCAAATCTGAAGCTGTATGCGGTCTTAATGTCAACTGAAAAGTTCGGTATGTTAACTGTCGAGTAGACCCATGTTGGCCCTTGCCAGATACCTGATCGAAATTTTATATGGGCGCTGGACACACAGTCATGCGCTACTGTGCCATCGCCTTCATTCAGCTTCCAAAGACTTGCAAGGTTTTGAATCGGTTGACTGCAGCCCAGATTTTTTCTCCAGTTAGCTGAAATAGTAAACGGGTCCAGCTTTTGATTCCAAATTCGCACTTCATCAATTTGTCCTACGAAACCCTCCTTCAGTGGTATTTTCAGTCCACCCGGTGCTGGCTGGCAGTAACCTAAGGCAAGAGTTCCTCCCGGTTGAAACAAATTCACACTACCCGGAACGGGAAAGTTTCTACTGAGTACCCGTTGTGCGCCGTTATCATTGTAGTATAATTGGTAGAACTGGAGAATTCGAGTCGATACAGACCAGACCAGAGCAATATGATTCCATTTGTGTGTTTGAATGACTGCCAGCGTGTCTAAAATGGTGTCTTCATAGCGTAATTTGATCTTACCAGAGTCAAGAACCACAGCAAACATCTTTGTGCTGGTGTACGAGAGAAGCGTACCGTTTTGACTCTCAACACGAACCATAAATTCAATTGTAATGTCTGAAGACGTGAAACTGTAGATTTCACCAGTGTGCGCACCGGAGTTATTGAAATACAATGCATAGCCTCCACCATAAAGCTCCCTTTGCTCGTGGTACTCGTTTATGTCATAGACAAACAAACTGTCCTTCTGATTGACCTGCCAGGATGTTCCATAGACCTCATTAATGTATAATTGCGAGACATTTGCCGCTGAAATTACTAGACCGTCTTTGCTAAACAAATCGTCATACCAGTTGGAGTTACAGTTGCCCCAAAGTCCCTGGCTGGAGTGACAATAAGTCTGATTGTCAACACGTAAGTGGACATCAAGATATCGGTCGTACAAGCGGAATATGAGCTGAACTCCGTAAATCGAGGAGAGTACAAACTGTAAGCGGGAGGATCGTTTAAACGTGAACTTCTGATTTGCTGGGCCAAAGTCGAACTCAAGAGAATACGTTCTCCTTCCATTAGCAAACACGACAGGTTCTTCTTGATTACCAAACCTTGAATGAACCAACAACGTGTTCTGCTCGATCTTTACTGCTACAGCGTTGAAACACGAACTCGATTGAAAACAAGGGATCATCCGAACCTGGATCTCTAACGACTGAGAAAGTATCAGGTGGTATTCTGCATTTCCCAGGAACTTGTATGCAGTTCCGTCAAGTGTGATGAAGTAACCATGCCCAAATGCCGCCGCGGTCTGGTTGTTTGGACTTTGCACGACCACTGAACAATCTTGCCCATGCCAACCAGGCGAGCACGTGGTGCAGTTGGCGTCTCCGCGCCAGTTAGGGTCACACGAACACAATCCCGTGGTCTTATTGCAAAGACCATTGTTAGAACATGGCGTGAGTGGCCCACCAGGACAATCATGCTGACATGCTAGACCCCAGTATCCATCGTTGCATGAACATGTGTAAGTTTCACTGGATATCTAGAGACAAAAATTCCGTTTTAATTTTTAGAGGCCTGCGATATTTGTGTCATTTCAGGGTATAATATTTAAAGAGAGGTATGGCGCAAAGCCGTCAGGTACATTTGAACGGCTTTTACTTGAGTATCGAAAGTAATTTGCATTTACTTCAGCCTTGCATCACTACGCCAACTGATTGGCTTGAAAAACGTGCGCCACTTTGTTATCCAATCAGGAGTAAGACAAAAGCCGGCCAATCGTCACTCCTTCACGCATGTTTTCCTGAGCTACAAGTCGGCCACATGTATTCGCTATGGGTTTTGATTGGTTCACTGGGTACTCCGAGTAATTTGTGACTGGTCTCTTTGGTTTGGATTTTACGACCCTCGCCTTAGCCTGAGGTGAAAACGCTTTATCCTTATCACATGACTTTTTTTGCTACTGCCAATTTATTTTACTCACCGCAATAGTTTGATAATACGGGAATATTTGATTTCCTTTGTCGAGTAACATCTATAACCTTCCAGGTTATCAGGGGAAGTGCAATGTAGTGGCTAGTAGTGTTTTGCTTGAAAATTAGCAGATAACCTAGTCAACAAATAAAAAAAATACATTCACAACAAACTTACATTGTTCATCTGAGCCTCACTGTCTGTACATCTCATGGAGTAAACCATAGACTTATCTACTACCGCTGCATTTCTCTCGTTGGATACTGGGAATGCTACAATCCAGGCTATTGGATACGAGTCTTGCAATCTGTGTGAAGTAAAAGAATGAACTTAAAAGATAAACAATGTGCGAAGTAAAAAAAAGGAACTTGAAAGCAAAACAATGTGAGAAGTAAAGTCGAAAACGAATTATTTTCAACCGCTCATAGTAAATTGTTCTACTCAGCAGAGCATACTTTTTGAAATATTTTAAGAGCCATCAGCGTTAACCACTACATTGTTACAAAATTGCGTCGTACATTTATTATTATTTTTTTAACTCGGCAATACCTTCCACATTTTTGAATGATATAGTTTTAAAAATCTTGAGAAAAAAACTCAAGGTATTCTGGCAAAGCAAAACATTTTTCTTTCAACCTGTTCACTGGGTATCTCTTTTGACGATTGAAATTTGAGTTGCATACAGCATATGGGTTATGCAGTTCAAAGAAATAATGAACAGTAGCTACTAAAAGTGAGCACATTTCAAGTTCAACAGTACCTTACTCTGAAAACCTTCTCATGTCTACCGGGTACAAACTTTTGAGGTTGACCATAATCTTCAGTTGATAATGGGATCAGGTTACTGGTAGCATTGTCCGAGCCACTCAGTTTGCGAACAAATCCGCTTAATCCACCTGGAACAATATTCAGATAAGGCCTCGAGAAGAAGTTGCCCGGTCCTGCGTTCAAGTAAACATTGTGAGGATTTCTATTGTGGTAACCAAACCAAGCAAACACTTCACCTTGAGCAGTCTTATACAGGCAATTCAGAAGGGGTTCCACTGGGTGTTTACCCCAAACTCCATCAAGTTTGTCTCGGTACTGAGCATGCGCAGAGACGCAATCGACATCACACCTCTCCCCTACGTGTGCTTCGTCGCAAACTGTACAGGTCGGCAATCCCCAGCCAAACACACATTGATCACAGCTTGTCCCATTCCAGTAGCCCAACTGTGGGTCATTATGACAAGTGCATATGTCTTTGTTTTGCCCTGTTCCATTGCCATGGACACAGTAAACGTCGCAGCCAACTGCCCATCCAATATAGTTTGTTACGCATTTCTCGCATTCAGATCCAGTAAACTGAGGTAGGCAACGCTCGCACGAACTCCCATCAAAGCCATGGTTACATACACAAGTCGGAATGTCACCCAGCAAAGTACAGTTCCCTCTGTCACTACACATAGGTTGACCAGGGCAGACAAGTTTGCTACAATCATCACCATCAAATCCTTGATTACAGAGGCACACTGCAGTGGCAGGAGAGCCTTGTTGCACGCAAGCTCCTCGTCCACTGCAGTCTGGTTCTCCAGGGCAGTTTAACTTTTCACAGGTTTTACCCTTCCATCCTGGATCGCAGTCACAAACACCTTGTCTGCAAGTTCCTTGTCCAGAGCATTCAATGTCACAAGCCAATCCGGTGTAACATGGATCACACTGGCAAATAACGCTGTTTGGTGGATATTCGTTGCCGTGTACACACGGGAATTCACACGAAGGACCCATGGTGTTGTTTGTGCAGTTCACGCAGATAGGCGGATCGACGCCTCCATAGCAAGTTCCAAGTGCGTTGCAATCTGGCACACCAAGGCAGTCGGGGACGTCACAACCTTCTCCTTTCCATCCATTAAAACAATCGCACTGCTGTGTAACTAGCAAACAGACGCCATGATTACTGCAGTCTACTCCTTGGCCTGGACAACCCACTGTTTCACATTTAGCCCCTCTCCAACCACTGTGACAAACGCAAACGCCCTGTTCACACTTGCCGTGACCATTGCATTCCGTACCACAGTCAACTCCAGTATGACAGGTACCGCATTCACACGTATCTCCGCTTGATGACTTAATAACTGTCCCATTAATGCAACGTTGGTTACAACCTTCTCCCATATAACCCGAGTCACACGAGACACAAACTGGAGGATCATGAGCTAGTCCATCACAGATTCCATGCCCGCTACAATTTCCACCACCTGCACACTGAGGTATGTGGCAACCTACACCAGACCAGCCGGGTCTACAGTAGCATAAACCTAAAGCAGTAATACATGAGCCATGACCAGAGCAGTCAGACCCCCAACCAGGGCAACCTTTCGTGTCACACGTGGAACCTCTCCAGCCTTCAAATCCACAGTCGCATGTATTATTTGTACAATTGCCACGCCCAGAGCATTCCTGGTCACATGATACACCACTGAAGCAATCATCACACTGACAGACGAATAAACCATCGCTTGTTTCTTGAGGAGTACCATGTTCACATTCAGTCTCACAAGCTCGACCCATCCACCCTTTATCACAAGAACAGAAAGATGTGAATCCAAACGTCTTACAAGTACCATGGCCTCCGCACATTGGGGTACCGGGACAAGCAGGTTCTTCACATCCCCGGCCAGCCCATCCTGGATTACAGTCACACGTCTGAGTAGCGCTGTTACAGGTACCACGTCCAGAACAATCGAGGTTGAACAAACCGGGACATCCTTTCTTTTCACAAAATTGTCCACGCCAACCTTCAAAACCACAGTAGCATGTATCATTAACACATGTGGCATTAGGTCTAGAAGAACAGAACTCGACGCACTCTATTCCACTAAAGCAGGGGTCGCAGTCACAAATGGTGGGATCATCTTTGTTTTGAGTGCCGTTTACACAAGGCGTTTGACAAGCTATTCCTGTCCAGCCTGGCTCGCAGTCACCACAGAAAGGAGTCTCAGCCGGTATACATTGACCTCGATTGTTGCAATCAGGTTCACCAGGACAGTCAGTTTGCTCACAACCAATCCCTGTGCAACGGAAAAGTTCCTATCAGATGTTATTACCTTACATTATATATTACCTTTCTATTGTGCATGTAAATGAAACTTATTACATATAGAAACAACCAGTCACAGCAAAGTCCTTCAGAAGAAAAATGTACGTTTCCGTTGTTGGATAATAAATAATTACGTTATGATTATTCCCTGGAGCGTACAATGGAAAAGGCTAAAACTGTGACTGTGTATACGACACATTTGATCAAAGTTGGTTCCCCAAACTAAAAGAAGTCCGATCGCAAATAACCTCAACGCAATGTTAATCAGGAGAAATACATCCTGTATGTAAACACGCTCACGTGCCTATAAAAACAACCTTTTTAAAGGTATACTGCAAATAAACAATGTAATATTCGATGGTTTAAAGGGCTGTTTTAGTGTTGTGTTCCTTACGCTGAAGCACTTCAGTACCAAGACGCGACAGTGCAATGTCAACACTGGTCACACTGCACAAATACCGCAACAACGTTAACAATAACAAACAGATGGAAATTCATGACAAGACATAATTTAACTGTTGAGCTGTTTAGACTGTAGTCGCCCTAAAAATGGTTTTATGTTTAGTGTGCGATGGGATTGACTAGTTTTCATCTAGTAAACTCTCTAAAGTGGGCAGTAAGTTGTGGTCAGGTGTGATTGAAAAATGCAATGTAAACATAAAGGCTTACCACTCCACCCAGCAACGCAGATACACGTCTGTAAAGAGGTCAGACATTGTCCATGCCCTGAGCAGTCTTTTTTGTAACCAGGACATCCTCTCTTTTCACAATATTGTCCTCGCCAGCCTATAAATCCACAATCGCACTGTCCATCTACACACTGAGAACTATGGTTGGAGCAGAGCATGTCACAAGCAGCCCCATTGTAGCACTTGTCACAGACGCAAATATGATCACTAGTTGGAGTCCCAAATTTGCAGGATTTTTCACAGGCTACGCCCATCCATCCTTTTGAGCAATGGCATTTTGGTGTTTCATCGTCTGTAGTGGGTGCAATACAAGTGCCATGCGCATTGCAGTCAGGGGTACCAGGGCAGTCCGGAATGTCGCATGCCCTACCTGACCAGGCAGGATCGCATTGGCACTGCTTGGTCGCTCCGTTACAGCTTCCATGATTGCTACAGTCAAATGGGAATCCGGGACAACTTTCGATCTCACACACGTCACCTTTAAACCCCATGTCTTTATCGCATGTGCACTTGTCATTGACACAGCTACCATGTAACGAGCATTCAAGATCACAACCAGATCCAGAGAAACACGGGTCGCAAATACACCCTGAAGAGTTTCCGTAGTTTGTTCCATTTACGCAAGGCAGTTCGCACATCTCACCAGCCCACTGCGGCTCGCAATTGCACCTTCTTGGATTTGAGTTGCTACAACTTCCATGGCCAGAACATATCGGTGTTCCTGGACAGTCTGGGGTGCTACAGTCGTCTCCGGCCCATCCTTGCGCGCATATACATTTCCTGGAATTTGTATCACAAAAACCATGATCAGGGCTGGTACACTGGCTTGGACATCCCGGCAGCTCACAGTATTCCCCCATATGAGCAGCTCCTGGCTCTTGGCCACAATCACATTTGTTGTTGATGCATTCTCCAAACCCGGAACACTCACTTTGGCATCCACTTCCAGTGAAGCAGGGGTCACACACGCAGATACCATCTTCAGGGTGGCCATGCACGCAGGGATCGTTGCAAGCTGGACCCATCCAACCTTGAACGCAGTCTGTGCATTCTGGTGTCACGCGATAAGTTGTGTTACAGTGACCACGACCAAAACAGTTCGGAATACCGGGACAATCAGGGACGTGACACCCAACACCAGTCCACCCTGAAAAGTAGACATTTAGCAATACAAAGAAGTTAAAGGAGCTGCGTCACGGTTAAACGGTTTGACAAACTAAGCGTAAATTTTTCAATTTCATTGTTGGTAATGCGTGCCAATCTTCTTCATCCTTACCCATCCTTGTTCCCTTATAGTTTATTATTATCTTTTTAGTGTTTTCCTATCTTTCTTAAGTATTATTTTCAGGTTTCCTTCAATTTAAAGGTAATTTTGTGGATGGTCAAAATAACTCAAAATATCGTGACGTAGCCCCTTTAAGATTTGCAATCTACACAAGTTGATTAAAATATATCCAAACTAAAAACTCTAACATAAAGCAACCATAAGAGCAGTACCAGTGCCATGCAAGATCAACAAAAACGCTACATTTGCAACGGTAATTTACAAGAGGACGCCAGGTACAGTTGCAGCTTTTTAAAACCTGTCTCTCATGACGGGAGGTTGTCTTGGGTCGCGAATAGTAACCGAAGAACAAACTGAACTTATAATGTTATGGTTTAATTATATGGATATAATCAACTAAAAACACTCAAAACGTTGCAACAAGATGATGAAATTTTTCCCGCCAAACCAGTAGCAGACATAAAACTAATTGGACTGCTTTTCCTCGAGGGCTGTTTCTGTGGCTACAAGAAAGGCTCCCATAGTTTCGGTAAATGATGGTTTCGGTAATTATTTTATCCTGCCAAACAAGACCTTCCGCAATAACACAACTCATGTTTCCCTTTGCCTACCTGGTAGACAGATGCACTGATGGTTTGCACTGTCACATTTTCCATTTCCACTGCAGTCTTTTCCGTTAGAACCTGGACATCCGGGCACTTCACAAAGGGAGCCTCGCCAACCAGTGAGTTGATCACACTGGCACTTATTTCCGACACAAATTCCGTGCCCTGTGCATTCTACATTGCATCCGCGACCTGTGAAGCAGGGATCACAGACACAATTTCCACTGTCCATTGGTACCTGTGTTCCGTTTGTACAAGGATCTTCACAAGCAGGACCCATCCAGCCAGCTATACAATTGGTACACGTAGGGGGATTAGAGCTTTTGTTGCAAAATCCTAAGAAAAATAAGCAAACAAGATGAACGGCAATGCAAACAATTGTAGGTGATGTTTCCAAATCTGGTGTGTAAATCCACACTCTGCGTGTGTTTGAGCGAGCCTGTCTGTCTGTCTGTCTTTCAGAAAAAGCATAATCTTCTTGATTGTAAAAGGCTATGCTATCTCGTACAACTCACTTTTACCTGAGACTTACCATACCAAATAACGAATAGTTGCCTACAATATTATTAAAATGTTAAAAGTTTCGGTATAAAAATGGCCTTTCTATATTGATCGGTTACCATCTAAGCTTCTTATTGGGTGGATTATTAAAGTAATTACACACCATTCATTGCAAAGTACAAAGCAAGCGGCTGTTTGTAATAAATAAATGAATTTACAAAAAATTGTGAACTAAATTTCTGCTATCATGAATATTTTTACCTCTGTTTGCACAGTCTGGGTTTCCAGGACAGTCAGGGATGTGACATCCATCACCTGTCCAGCCGTTCTGGCAGATACACGTATGAAGAGCACTGTTACACTCGCCATTACCGGAACAATCCTGGCCGTCTCCTGGACATCCGGGATTGTCACAGAACGTTCCACGCCATCCAACATCACACTGGCACTTGTCGCTCACAATTGTTCCATGCTCTGAGCATTCACTGTCACACCCTACACCAACCCAGCCCGGCTCGCAAACGCAGTTACCGCTGTCCATTGGAATCTGTCGACCGTGTACACAAGGATCATTGCATGCTGGTCCCATCCAGCCCTTGGAGCAGTTTTGACACTTAGGGGGATCTACAGAGGCGTTGCATAGTCCTCGTTGAAAACAGTTAGGAGATCCTGGACAGTCAGCGATTTCACATCCTTGGCCAGCCCAACCTTCGTTACACGTGCAAATGTGAGTGACTGAATTACAGACTCCGTGGCCTGTGCAGTCAGATCCAATGCCGGGGCAGCCAGGGTTATCGCAGAGGTCTCCTCGCCACCCCACATCACAAATACAGCTGTTATTGACTATTTTACCGTGCTCGGAACATTCACTATCACAACCAACACCTTAAAGAAACCAAAATAAAAATCACTTACTTTGGTCCACAGAAAATCGATAAATCAATGAAATCACACCTATAATCTGCGAAATAAAAAAAATATCGTTCCATAAAAAATCTGCATACGAATTAAACACTTGTAAGAAGGAAGCAAATTATAGTCCAGCACTGTCATCGTTGTTGAAGAGTGAACTAACACGGTTTCAAACATTTTGTTTGACTTTCAATTGAAGTAGAGCTTGGAGTTTCGTGATCTGAAGGCTACTATAAATAAATACTCTGCAACCCACGTAACATTAAAATAGCTACAGAGAACTGTTCTTTCTCATGATATCGCACCTCAACGAAAACCTATCGTAATTACGATAGTTTTAAAGTTACATAGTTATAGTACCAGATAGCTTTTCTCTTACCTGAGTATCCTGGCCAACAGACGCACTGTCCACTGTCCATTGGAACTTGTTCTCCAAACGTGCATGGGTCACCACATGCTGGGCCCATCCAGCCAGGAATGCAGTTCTGACATTGTGGAGGACTCACAGAAGCATTACAGAACCCACGATCATTGCAGTTGGGTGCGCCAGGGCAGTCTGGAATATGGCAACCGATACCTGCCCACCCGGGGTAGCACGTGCACTCATGACTGGCGCTATTACAGTCACCATTACCAGTACAGTCTTCACCGAGGCCAGGACATCCAGGAACTTCACAAACGTCACCTCGCCAGCCCTTGAGAGGATCACAGTCGCAAATGCCGCTTCCCGAACACGCACCTCGACCCATGCAAAGAGAGTCACAGCCTTTCCCTGCCCAGCAAGGTTCGCATTTGCAAACTCCACTGTCCATTGGTTCTTGTTCACCATGAACACACGGATCATCGCAGGCTGGGCCCATCCAACCGACGGAGCAGTTACTGCACGTCACGCTGGTGTCGTTTATCGTTGCACATGTCCCCCGATTATAACAATCCGGCTCGCCTGGGCAGTCAGGTTGGCTGCAGTCGTCGCCACGCCACCCTGGGTTACAGAAACACGTGAGAAGGGCACTGTTGCATATGCCATTTCCAGAGCAGTCATTTGGACACTTGGGAACTTCGCAGTAATCACCCTTCCATCTACTGTCGCAGATACAGGTGTCGTTATTGCACAAGCCGTGCCCTGAGCATAAAGAATGGCAATGCGTTCCAATGAAGCACGGATTACATTTGCACTTGCCGCCGATGCAACTACCATTACCCGAGCATTCGTACCTACAGTCCTCCCCCGTATAGCATGGATCACACACACACTTCCCAGTCACGCTACACCGTCCATTTCCATGACAGTCACGTGTTGCGTTACAGTGATGTTCACATCGATAACCAACATAGCCGGGATCACAGTCGCAGCCGCCAAACGCAGCGCATCGTCCGTGTCCAAAACACGTGATTGAGGGATCGCAATGGTACCCACAGTTCACGCCATAATATCCTGCATCGCACGTGCAATTTCTTTGTTGAGCTGAAAATGTTCCGTGTCCACTGCAGTGGTGACCGTCAGAACAAATTTTTCCATTGTATCCATTGCCAGCACTCCCGCCACCCTTAGCCCCACCGGATACATCCCTGTTTCGGATAACGTCCCTCCTTATGTGATCGGGCGAGAAGTGACGAAGGTGTCCCCCGCCACCCCCACCACCATAGTAGTACCTCGAAGTACGGCAGGGATTGCCGCTGCAACAATGAGAATAAGAGCTCCCTTTACCTCCTCTGACAGTAAGGTGGCCGTGTCCTTCAAAGTGTCTCCCAGCAACCCAAAGAGTTCCACCGCTAGCTCCGCCTCTCCCAGTGTTTCCAACACGTCCATCCGCCTTGATTGAACCATCAAGCTCCAAGAGGTTCTCAACACTTACGTACGCGATTCCTCCACCGGAAGCTGAGCTCAACCCTCCACCACTTCCAGCCTGTTTAGCGGTACATACATTTTCGTAAGGGCTACCACCTGCCAAGAAGAAGGGCATTACTTACAATACATGCAGATGTAGCAATAAAACAGAAGACAAAATCTCTAATGGCACTGCTTATTCTTCGGCGTAAAACACAGCTTTTTCTATACGTTATGACGTGAAAGAATTAACTGTAATAAGATACATTTGACCAGAGCAATGCTCCTGTGAAATAGATATACTTCTACTTTTTCTAGCCTTCCTCTGCGAACATTTTCTTGAAATGGCTAACTTCGGGGATATACAGGGCGTGAATCATCATACTAATTTTCAAAGTATATATGTTGTTTTTAGTAATACATGATCAGTTGTAACGTAACAGCCGAATTTCACAGACTAAGGCAACAACTAAATCCTTAAAAATTGGGAATTATTCGTTTGAAGGACTTAGACCCAACGAAATTTCTGCCCTTAAGCCAACAAATCGAATACTTTTTCTTACCTGCAATTGCACTACTTGGACAATGCCCACATCCAGTCCAATATCCGTCACCTCCCGCGCCACCATGACCAGCCCCAAACACTCCTGAACAACTTGCGAGGCTTCCAGGCCCCTGCTGGGACGGCCAACCAGAATAAGACGCGTCGGTGGCTGCGTCAAACTCAATGCTGAAATAATTCGTGAGTAGGTTGACAGCATCAGTTTTGAGTGACCCAGTGTAGTCCAGAGCAGTTTCACCAACATGGAGATGGACTGATTGGGTAGAGATGTCCTGTGAAGAACTCTGCACTTCAAAGGTCGCTCCAAGGGAGACTTGAAGTTTCTTGAACCAGTAATGGCCGATTGAAGGTGTTGTGTAAGTGGTATTACATTCTAGGCAAGCAGACTGGCCTTTTTCTGTTACAAGGGTGGCAACGTTGGAAGACAATCGTAGTTCCTCTATTCCGTGGATTTCACCGTTGACTGTTAGAGCTGATGTCCTGGTACCTCGCAGGGTGGTACGAACGGGAAGTACAATCTGACCTCCTGTATTCGCTTGGTAATTGACGGGCGCCTCGGTACGAACGCTTTGCGTCTCAACAAATATCCGTGTATTTTGTAACGCGAGTAACATGCCCGTTTTGTCACCTGTGGCCTTTCTGGTGTACATTTCGGAAACCGTTCCAGAAACCTTAAAGAAAGTAAAACCGATCTTTTACAATGAACATAGGATTACGGAATTACAGAGAAAATGCACGAAAAAGCCCAGCTTCAATTTTCAGTCATTTTTCTACTCCTAAAAATGTGTCGTAAAAACGCATTGTTTTTTCTTATAAGAATACATACCTTTTCCGTAAAAGTTTGGTGCAAAGAGAATCCAGCTAGAAATATTATGTATTATTATTACTTGATTAATAATGGCAATAGGACTAAGTGAAGTCCAATTCAGTCTGTTATTATACACTGAACTCTCTAACTCTTTTCCGATTGGCCGAAAGCGTACAGTGAATTTTCGAATCAGCGTCCGTGACGTCATAACTGCAGATAATACAATAATCATGTCAAGGTCACTGATAATTTTGTCACGTATGACCGCAGTGCATGATTTCCAAGGGTAATCATGTCAACTTCGCGCGATTCAAGTTGCTTGCCGTCAGTGAAGAAGCAGAAACATGACTTCCAAGTTTTTACGTTCGATGTATAATAAAACAATTATTAGATTCGGTTTTTGTGATATCCATAATAATCAAGGTCTCGGTAAGGGTTATCAGCCTTAGCCTTCAGCTTCGGCTGATAACCCCACCTCGACCTTAGCTTGATTATTCTGGATATCACAAAAGCTCATTCAATAATTGTTTAAAAGCATCACGAGGAATAACCACTACTAAAGCAACAACTTCTCACTACTGACATTGACATTTACGGAAGGCTTGAGCTCTGGAATGAACAGAGTCTTCTTAATTTCGCGATGAAAGTCAGTTTTCTTGGACGCTAAAATGTGAAAATGATCCCATTTTACGTTGTGACCAGTGGTTTTCACATGATCAGCAATGGCTGAAGAATGGTCACTCTATGATAAATGTTAGATTTTGTTAGCTCACCTGTTTGATCGCGAGTGCTCCTCGCCTAACTAAGTGAATTCTCTCGAACCGATAAAGTGCAGTGTTCGTTTCGGCAAGAGTAACCAGCAACAGATCGTTCCTGTTGTTGTTATCAATCTGTATCATGCGGTAAGGTTCCTCTCCTACATTTATATCAATGTAAACTGTTCCTGGACTTCCATGTCTATTGGTGCGGCTGGCGCCACCTAAGGCAGTCAAGGTACCTCCGAAGATGAAGCGCTCTGTGAGGTTCACCGCAATACGCCCACCTGAACCAGCTCCTTCATAACTGGGACCTGAAATAGTCATATTTGAGACTAAAACTGTGTTTTTCAAAATGCAAACATTTTTTTATCAGGTTTAGCAGCAACTGTATATATTTGCAAAACAAACAAAAGCGAGGATAATTTCGTCGCTTAACATTCTCATGTTCATTACAAATGACCGACCAAGTTGAGAGTTCACCTAGACCTTCGGTTCAAACATTGAATTATTTTCTACCAAGGTTATTTCAGTTGGTTTAATGAGAGTTTGGCACAAAATGTGACGCGAAAGTAAGCTACGATAGCAATGATTTAAGAATCTAGACTCAGCACAATTTTAAAGTTAAACTGGAAGCTATTCAAATTTCTTACAATAATTAGTAGAATTCTACTTGTATACTAATGCAGATACTACAATCTGATTGGCTGAGCGATCGAACACTATCAACCAATGGTGCACAGTGGCTGTGGGACGTTTACAAAATGGCAACATTGTTTATCCATCCTTTTAGACAAAAACGTTGTTGCAAATGAAAAATCAAACTGCTAAGAAGATTAAAAGAAGAACATTTACGATTTCTTGACTTAAAAAAAAATAATGAAAAAAAATTATGAACTTATTTGAAAAAATGATACAGCACGCAACTGCAATCTCAAATGACAATTCAGTCCGAGCGATCTTTCTCCGTTCTCGATTTCTATTGATTCGGTCAGGTTCGGCCTCATAAAGTATCACCTCATAGCTCATAGAAATCTCGAGCTCATAATCTAAGCGTTTATTCTTAATCCTATTTTAAATAGCAGTGTTTTTTCTCCCGCCAAATATTAAAATATATTGTGAGCAATAAAATGGAAGCGAAACGAATTCTCCGGTCACTTGTAGCGAAGTCAAAGTTGCAAAAATATTAGAAAATCGTTGTAATACAGACCTCCGTGACACTCAATGGTTCCATATCCTTTCAGGAACAAGCTCTTCACTATGATGGCTCCACCGCTTCCTCCACCGGACGAACTTGACGACTTCCCAACACCATTGGCTCTGATTGATCCTTCCACAATCACATGACCTCCGGTTTGAATATAAAGCCATCCACCACCAGCACCGTAGCCACCACCACTTCCGGGTTCTTCAGGCCAGTAAACAGAGCCATACTGACTCCCGGAGGCTGCTCTACCACCTGGTGAGGCATGACTTCCACCAGTATGTCCAGATCCACTTCCGGGGCCACTTCCGGCTGGGTAGCCAGCACCTGACGAGTCTATGAGGCCTCCACTTTCGACAATGACGTAGTCGGCGTTGATAGTCACATGATTTGTAGCAAGGACAAGTTGGCCGCCTGATAAAAGGTGAAATTTAAAAATCTGAATATTCAGTCGAGGGGTCTTTCTTTTATGGTGAACCAGGTTGTCGTTGTCAAGGTTTTATAGGCTGAGTTCTCGCAATCTAAAATTTTATTGGGACGCTACATATCGCACTTCACACAAAACCTCTCATCTTAGCCAAGGCAGTGGCTGTTAAGCGGCTATTACTACATTCCCTGTTTTGTCTCCACTAAGCGTACGGGCTATTATTGTACTGAGTTTCTAGCGAAGGAGACCAACGCCCGATCGTGTAGTGAGCGATTAGGCCAGTCTAAGTTAGATGGAACTTTAACCAAAAAAATATTTGTCAGTTTTTTAGTACAGGATTTTTTAATATCTTACCGTATGTCATTCACTTTTGATTTTGACAATGTAAAACTCCACATAACGCAAGTAATGTAAAACACCCTTCAATTAATTAATATTGTAAACGTCGATTCGCGCTAATAGGGACCTTAAGATACGACGACGAGAAGGGTAGGGCGGGAACGGCACTGGACTCATTAAACTTTCGAGGGCCCCGTTGTGTCACCAAAAACAAAATGCTTAAGTTGTGCATTTTCTCAAAGGACGGCAACGTCAATAATTCGAACTTCGTAGAAGCCATTCACAGAAGCAATGACATCCTTTAGACTATAAAGGGACTACAAAAGAGATGGTGTAAATCTTATCCTATAAGCTTAAACGATAGTGATCAACGATGCTGAATTTCTTTTTTCTCAGTTACAAGCGTAGCAAACATCTGTTTATGATTCTAATAAATAGAATAGCCAGAATTTCCGTATGGAAAACTTAAATGAACAACCTGACCGCCCTGTTTCAGATGGCTTTTTTCCTGGCCCCAGAGCGTTTGAGAATTCTGTCGCCAGAGAATCCTGACGGTGAACACTTAAATTTCTATCTGTAATTGTAACAAGCTTGATAAACATAAAACAAACATTGCATCAAGTTCCGTTTAGCATAAAAACAACCTAACATCAGTTTGAATATGTGACGGTATTTTAATTGCTCGATAGAAGCTTTCATGGCGACTGTACTTACACTGTTATATTCTCAATGCATACAGTTTGAATTTCGCTTAGAGCTTGCATACTCGTGACTCCGACTGAAAAGTGACTGAAACACAAACGAACAGACGAGGAATACTTTTAATCGCAGTTTCGTATCTCAGCGTAGTATTATAAACTACAATAACAAAAACTGTGAACCTTAGAAACATTCTTATAAATATAACTGAAAATAAGGTCGCTTGGAGCATTTATCGGGGCAAAACGAGAGCAAAATACTCACGTTTTCGATACCACGGCTAGACGGGCGAAATGACGTCCTCGACTAGACGAGGACGGCAGAGAGCAATCTCGTTCCCAGAGCCCACGTCTCTTTTGGTCAACGCCAGAGCCCTAGTTTCTTTTGCTTTTAAAATTTGATACTGCTCTTCTTTCAAAGCCAAATTTCGACTTTCCTAGTTTTACCAGTGCGTATGAATGCCTTTGTGGAACGTATCCACATCGACTTTATCTTTAGATGCTATGTAAACCAAGCCACGCATGCGCCGTGAAACCGGAAGTCCTATAATCTTGGTCTCTGGAAATTGATTATTCCAGAGCTTCCACAGCGGTCAAATGTGTGCGCATGCTTACGCCTGCCATGCTTACGTGGGAATGGATTGCACCATTTTCATAGAAACAAGCAAGCGCCAAAATGGCGGCAGATTTAAATTTCGCGGTATGTGTTTCATTTCGCAAGGATAAGCCGAAAACAAAACAGCTAAGTTTTACCTTAAACACAGCTCTAAAAGGGGCGTCTCTTTTATATATCTTTTTCAACAAGGAAACTATCTCTGCAACAATAGTGAATTTTCCTGTCGAATTTACGAGTTCGTAGCGAAACATGAAGACTTGTGTTTTTATCGCGATAGTTGTCGTTGGTCTCTCTGGGGGCATAAATCGGATGAGAAAGGCTGTTGCCTAAGCAGTAAAACTCGGGAAAAGAACATTTGTAACGACATGGCTCGAGTGGCGGAGGTTGACCGTGGAAATTTTGTGGGATAAAGAGGGAAAGTGACCGGAAGTGCTTAAATCACGCGCGTGTTCACGCGAGTGCCCTGTCGTTTAACCGCTGTGAATCCAGAGCTCCGTGTCTTGGTGCTGACCAAAAGGCACGTGGGCTCTGGGAACGAGATTGGGTAGAAAGGTGATTCTAGAGTTCTCGTGCGCATGCCATGGTGAGTAAATCTATTTCCGGTAGCCGTCCTAGCTCGTCCCGTCCTGGTATCTTAAGGTTCCTAATCTGTCCTCAGAAAACTGAGCTCAAAACTGACAGTATAAGATAGAACACACTCACCTCTTTTCACATTAATGTCAGCTACATCAAGAACAGCTCTGACAGGTGTCATGCTGACTTTAACCACGCCCACGTTATTAATGATAAGCTGAGGAATAATGATAAGGCCGGGAGTGAATGGATCAAACGGATTATCAGCCAGCCACTGCGACTCCTCAGGTACCTTGGCGGTGTGTGCTGTCCCTCCAAACTCCACCAAGCCATTTCTCTCAAGAACAAGCATTTCTACTCCAGTAAGTCGTCCTCTTATGGTCGAAGTTTCCCCACGTAGGATTACCTCTGTGGGAAAGACAACCTCAGCATACTCCTCTACGAAAAATCCGCACGGGGCGTCCATATAAGTGTGAGTGGACTCCACCACAAATACAAACAAGCGCTGTCTTGCCGCCAGTTTGATGATTCCAGTCTTATCTCCCGTAACTTCGTGAGCGATGACTGTCACATTCCTTGCTTTTTCCGGGTGGTAGAAGGTTACCGTGGAATGACCCTCGACCTGCATCTCGTCAAACTCGTAAAAGACCGTCTGATTTTCCATGATGACAGTCGGTGTAGCTACGTTGTTGTCTTCGTTGTCTACCTTCACTTTGGCGTGCTCGGGTTTGAAGGAGGTTAAGTTCGCATCAGGGTTATATTTGAGCTCGCGGTATTGCGGACCGCGACGACTTTCGTACTTGTAAACCGTACCAGCTGCTCCTCCGTTATCGGGATAGCTAGAGACGCGGCCGCCAACGGAGCGGAAGTTACCTAAAAAGTATAAAAACTATCGATCACTAAATTGATAACATCACTAGATAAATGGATTATTCACCAAACGTGAGGACAAGATGGCCGGATATTGGCCAAGTTCTTTTTTTCGTGTTTATGGACCAAGACCTGCCTCCTCCACAGGTTGTTCCGCTCTGAATGAGGCCAATATCCAGCCATCTTGTCCGAAAAAGCTTGATGAATAGAGGATTTATTTTTTGGCTTTCGGGGAAATTATCCTCCCAGGACACAGCGGGTCCCTAATAGGGAGGATAGCTCCGGCCAACTTCCCCGCTCGGGTAGCCAATCACAGCGCGCGCTTCGGTTTATCTTGCCCACTCACTAGCCATAACATATAATGATCATTGAACTCTGAAGAATACTCAAATTGAAACCAGGATACTAAAATAACAGACTAAGTCTACAGCAACTATAAGAGTGTTATACGATACGTGGTCACGTTTGAAAACTTAGTAAGCTCTAATGTGCAATGCATTTCTGAAAAGCGAGGTGACAGAAAACAGTTTCCAGTACTTTCCAAGACTTAAAGTTTGATGGGTCATTATAACCACTTTACAGCGGTTAATGCCAAGGTGGCCCTGAATCCCCTTCGCAGAATTTTTTTTTAAACTTTGCAAAACGTTGCATCTTATCATGCTGATTACAATTCGATAATAGAAAATGGGGGTCACGGAGCTTGTTTTTGAGTTATAAGCGCTCAAAGCTAAAATTGAGGGTGTATTTAGCAGGTCATATTGTTGCTATGATAACCTAGTGTGCCACAAAATTGACAGCAACTTGTTCACCGATGATTGGGAAGTTTTTTATACCATGATTGTGGCATCAACCGATAAAGAGTGGTTATAATGACCCATAAAACTGAAAGTCTTGGAGAGTACTGGAAACTGTTTCCAACCACCTTAAAGGACCTTCGCCGAGTGGTTAATGACATAACGGGATATAGTTACGAGACTTAATGACACATAACCTTCGCGCTCGATGGATTTGTACTAAAAGCGTAAAGTCGCAAACTTTGTAGCCATGTGTTTTTAAATTGGCATGCATTCACGTACCACCAAAGTTATTTTGGAAATCAACATGAATTCCGATTCTTCCGCCTGCTCCTCCTCCTCCATTACTTTGTGCGTCTCCTCCATTGACGTTGATTTCACCGTGTCCAGTGATGTTGGTTGTCTCTACAAGGACACTTCCTCCGCTACCTCCCCCACTGTTACTTGTTGCACTCTGTCCTTTCGATGATATGAGGCCGTCAAGGTGAATATGTTTACCAACCTGCCACCAGAGCGATCCTCCGCCTAAAATAACGTTTAGACAAAAAAAATTCATTGTTCAAGTAATCACTAATGAATTTTTTTTCGCGTTGTCTCCTTCAGGTGACTCATCAGCTAAGAACTGCACCAGTCCTACGTTTAATCAATGACGCTTAGATGACAAGCTAATCTACAAAAATAGTAACCTAAATGGAACTCACCTGCACCTCCACCATTCGAATGCCCGTGTCCTCCTCCACTACCAAGAGACAATGGTGTATAAACAGATCCGTAAGCAGTACCTCCGTGATGATTATTGTAGGACTGTCCTCCGTGTCCACCGAACCCACCTCCAGATCCTGCGCTATAAACAGAGGTCGAGCCTGCACCGGGACCGGTAGCTGCCTGGTGCCCAGCCCCGTCAAGTAGAACGTCACCTTTAGTTTCCACTTCAGCGAAGGCGGAGTAAAATATGCCGTGGTTCACTTTCACGGTACCTTTGTGGAGCACCTCGAAAACAGATGACGTCACGGCAACAAGAACTTCCTGTACACGCACTAGGTCTAAGAGACCGCCTTGCTTGATTATGACATGCGCAAAGGAGCAGTTGCCTGGTCGTGTGATATCGACGTAGGTTCGGTTCTTCGTTATTGCTGTTTGTGCTGATGATGCTATCTTTAGTGTTGCTCCGTCCTCGAGGAAAAGAAAGTGTACGCCGGTCATCAGGCCATAAAGCTCGGACCGAACCCCATAGACGTGGAATTCGGCAGGAAGAACGATCTCAGCACCCACGTCGATGCGATAGCTGCATGGAGCTTCAGTTTTGTTTGTTTCAGATTCAACAACCTCCACGTAGATGGTTTGGTAAATTCTCAAGTGGAACTGTCCGGTTTTGTCGCCAATGAACCTATGCGCTATCACTGTAACTTGGGTTTTATTTGGATGGTAAACGATAAGTCGTGAATATCCAGTTAGCTCAATTTCATCAAACTCATAATAAGTTGTTCTTTCTTCCATCAGGACAGTGGCTTCAGGTACATCATGTCCCTCGTTATCTACGTGTAAATATGTGTGATCCACAGCTAGGAATGTCTTGTTCGTTTCTTTACTATACTTCAGTATGCGGTACTCTAGTTGACGTAAATTTTCTTCCTTGTAAACTGTTCCTGCGGGTGCACCATAGTCGTTCTGTGCTCCAAATCCACCACGGTCAGTGAATTTCCCACCGTAAGTATACCTCCATCGGCAATGTATTCCTACTCTTCCCCCAGAACCCCCTCCGCCTGCTCCATGGTTGTAAGCAGACCCACCGGTAACTGCAATCTCTCCATGTCCGGTCATATTTGTTGTCCTGATAAGAATGCTGCCACCACTGCCACCACCGGCATTTCCTCCATATCCTTTGCCACCTCTTGCTGAAATAAGGCCGTTTAATTCGAGTCGTTTCCCAACTTCCCAGAGAAGCTGTCCTCCTCCACTCCCACCCGTTCCCCCACCATTACCACCTCCACTACCAAGAACCAAGGGGCGATAAACTGAACCGTATGCTTGTCCTCCTTCACGAGCCCCTCTTCCTCCATGACCAGCACCAGTGCCGATAGCAGTACTTCTTCCGGCACCAGGTCCCTTTTCGGCAGGATTGCCTCCTTTGTCCAAGTTGAAATGACCTTGGCTATCCAACCAAGCAAATGTTGAAAATACTTCCCCGTGGTTCATGGTCAGTTTTCCCTGATATTTTATTTTTAATTCATCAATATTAATTCTCAAAAATCCTGTGTTTTTACGGAACTCGATATCCCCACCTCTCTTAACAATAACGACAGCAAATGAGATATTTCCTGGCTCTGATATTGCAATGTACTTGTTGTTTTCTATGAGGGCTGTTTGTACCGTTGCATAGAAATCAGCAGTAGCACCGAACGAAACGAACAAATCCCGAACGCCAATGATCATTCCTTCAAAGCGTGACCGAGTGCCATGCATGGAAAATTCCGATGGTAAAATGATCTCCCCTCCAACGTCGATCCTGTAACTGCAAGGCGCTTCGGTTTTGTTTGTCTCTGACTCTATATACTCTACAAAGATCTTTTGATCCCCACGGATGTGAAATTGTCCACTCTTATCGCCAATAAATTTATGTACCACAGCAATGACCGTAACATTTCCAGGATGGTAGACCAGAAGACGTGAGTGACCCGTTAACTCCATTTCGTCAAATTCGTAGTATGTCGTATTTTCCTCCATCAAAACAGTTGCCCCAGGTACATCGTGGCCGTCGTTGTCGATGTGTACGTAAGTGTGATCGACAGCTAACATGGTAGTGTTCGTTTCTTTCATGTATTTAAGGTGACGGTACTCAAGAGGTCTAAAGTTTTCTTCCTTATAAATTGTACCAGCAGGACCACCAAATCGGCCCTGCTGACCTCCATGGTCCGTAAACTTCCCCCCGTATTTGTATCTCCACCGACAATGAACTCCGACTCGTCCACCAGATCCTCCACTTCCCAAACCGGTTCCTGAACCTCCTGGGACAGAGATTTCACCGTGTCCAGTCATGTTCGTGGTGGTGATTAAAATGCTGCCACCGCTACCTCCCCCAGCATTTGTACCTGTTCCATCCGTTCCCTTTGAAGACAGCAGCCCGTTGATCTGAAGCATTTGACCAACGATCCAGAACATTGATCCTCCGCCAGAGCCACCCACTCCTTGGCCATTTCCTCCACCACTGCCGTACATCCGAGGAGTGTAAACAGAATCATATGGAATTCCACCTTCTCTATAATCTGTTTTACCACCTTCCCCACCGTGACCAGCCCCAGAACCCACATTGTTTTGGGTTGTTCCATGTCCCACGCCTTCCTCCGGGCCAAATCCCGTGCCATCCAGGGTCAAGATACCTTCCCTTTCTATCCACGCAAACGCCGAGTAAATGTATCCGTGATTCATCGTCATCAGTCCTTCATATTTAATTCTGAACTCGGAGCATCGTAAACTCAACGTGTAGTTAAGAATACGACTGAAGGTCAATTTTGAATTCCTTTCAACAGTTACAGTGGCAAATGAAAAGTTGCCTTTCTTGTCTATCTCTACGTATTCGCGATTCTCAACTCTAGCAGTTTGAGCAGTGGAAGAGAACTCCACGAAGCCTTGACTTGCGATGATCAGGTGTTCTACTCCTGTTATTCGTCCTTCTATAATGCTCCTAGTTCCATAGATGTTGACAACAGCAGGAAAGACAACTTCAGCTCCTTGATCAATCTTGTAACTACACGGTGCGGTGGTTTCATTGGTTTCTGATTCAACAACTTCCACATATATCGTTTGGTTTACCCTGACATGGAATCTTCCTGAACCATCTCCGAGGAAGCGGTGAATGATGACAGTAACATTAGGACTTCCTGGAGGATGTCGGACTTGCAGGTTAGAATGTCTAGTGAGAAATAATTCATCCAATTCATAAAACAAATGTTCACTCTCCAGCATCATTGAAGACATCTCGGTTTTGCGATCTTCATTGTCAACTTCCATGTACCTATGGGTTGCAGTGACGTAAGTCGTATTGGTACCCTTGTCGTACTTTAAGTCTGCATATTGTGGTCCTCGCGCAGTTTCTTCAACGTACACTGTGCCTGCTGCAGCATAAGTCTTTCCTTCTCCTCCGTAGGCCTTGTAAACACCAGCGTACTTGTGCCTAAAACGTACATGGGCAGAAATTCGACCACCTGAGCCACCAGATCCACTGGGATTTGAGCCGTCTCCTCCCATAACATTTATTTCTCCATAACCGGTAAAATTTGTTGTCTCGATTAGAATGCTTCCACCACTACCGCCGCCAGCGCTTATGCCAGAACCATTGCCACCTCGCATGGTGACAAGTCCATCCAGCTCAATCTCTTGTCCAATTCTCCAATGAAGCATACCCCCACCAGATCCACCACGTCCTTGTCCGTTACCACCGCCACTGCCAAGATGAACTGCACGGTATATGGAGCCATAGGGTTCTCCTCCAAGTTGCTCTGCCTGGTGAACACCACCTTCACCACCATGACCCGCTCCTGATCCAATCAAATTCTTCGTTGTGCCAGATCCAGGACCCATCTCGGCGGGATGTCCAGTGTAGTCTAAGACAAGCCTGCCCTCGCTTTCCACCCAAGCCCACGATGAATCGATTTCACCGTGATTGATGTTGACTAACGCGTGATACTTCAATCGGAAAATGATCGCTGTAAAGACCAGCGTGTTGCTGATACGGGAAAACTCAAGCCGCGAGCCTTTCTGAACGTACACTTCTGCAAAAGTAATGTTACCAGGTGTGGTGAGAAATCTGAATTTCTCGTTTTCTCTGATACCAGTCTGGGTTGTTGAAGCAAATACAACATCGGCACCTTCGGCAACAATGAGCTGATGAACACCGACAACCAGACCCTCAAAGATACATCTAGTCCCCAGAAGAGTTAAACTCGACGGAAACACTATTTCTGCACCATGATCTATCTTATAGCTAACAGGAGCAACACTGTAACCCGTTTTGGACTCTACAACTTGAACAAACATCTTCTGGCCTGGTCTAAGTTGGACAAGTCCTGTTCTGTCCCCAGTGAAGTTGTGGACAACAAAACTTGAATTGTTGCCGTGTATGTGGAGCAAACCATGATTCTTCATTTCTAATTCATCGACCTCGTAGTACGAGCTGTTTTCGTTGATGATTATTGTCGCTATGTCGGGATTTCGATTGATGTTGTCCACTGTAAGTTTTGTAAAGCCCTCGCCGAACACAGTGTGGTTTCCTTCATTGATAAGCACTGGCCTGTGTGTAAGTCCTTGATTGGTGTCTGTATAATACACTGTACCAGCCGCTCCTGCTTTAAAACCTGTTATGTAGGGAAAATTTCATAAGCAATTTACTTCTTTATGCTCCCTTTATTCTCTTCCCGAACTCCCTTCCTTTACATTTATAGTTATCCCTAGGAATTTAAAGGTAGACAATGGGAGATTTCTTGGTTGATCTTTTCCTCTACTCTGGTCACCAGTTTGCTTGGCAACGCCTCATTTTCAATAGGAGAAATAAAGACGTGAACATGATTTAACACTTTAAAAGGATTAAACAGAACAAGGATAAATACAGTTGCCATTGAAAACGGCTAAGTACGATTTAAAACCGCGGCTAAGTACGATATAACCAAAACTCCGATGGAAATGGAAAGACAATTTTGGCTCGGCCAAACGAGAAATTTTCAAAATAAATGGAACGTCTTGAAAGGTTGTCCAAAGTTTCAACCGCCATCTTGGAATTAGGATCAGGTTGAACGGGTTTTTTTTAGTAAATGGTAAGTCGCCAATCCGAACGGAACTTACCATCAGGCATTTTGCTTACCATTTGCACAAGCCATTGACGAACCGGTTTCTCCGTGTATATGGTAAACAACCCATATGTCACTAATAAAATGAGCAAACAACGAAAAAATGGCTGCCATAAAAAGTGTACATTGAAGCAACAACAAACTTATCTTTAAAGGAGCACAGTCACAGTATTTTGAGTCCTTTTGATCATCGACAAAATTCCCATTAAATTAAAGGAAACCTGAAAATAATACTTTACAAAGATAGAAAAACACCAAAGAGATAACAACAAGGATGGTTAAGGTACAAACAACGAAATTGAAAATTTAGGCTAAACGTTTCTAACAGTTTAACCGTGAATGTGCGCCTTTAACAAAGCGAGTTTTTTTCCTATTGTTTAAAACCATTTAGGCCAACTTGCCATCAGTTGAAAGCTTTTCGACCAATCATAGCGCGCGTCGGATCTTGCTATTACATAATACCAACTCTGAGACAATTCTACTCACCTGTGCCACCATAAGCCGTATATTGGCCAGAGTATTCCCGTAACCAGGCAACGTGCACTGCGATACGCCCGCCTGCACCACCACCACCATTACCATCCCCACTTCCGCCATCAGCAACCACCATTCCGTGACCAGAGAAAAGGATGGTTTTGATCAGAACACTACCTCCACTGCCACCTCCACTGTTAGAAGCTCCATTTTCACCTTCACTCTCTATTATGCCATCCAAATGAAGGGAATATCCGACTGTAATCTAAGACACGAAAAGCAATCTAAGTTTAGATTCCATTGTGCCTTGTGGTTCCACGGTGCCATCATCAATCATCATCACGACATGGCTTTCTTCAAGAACACAAATATTGATAATTTTGCCCTGGAAGCCCAGCTTTTGCGATAAGCTTATAAATTAGCTCGCGGCTAAACATATTATACTGAGCTTGTCACGTTAGTAAGAGCAACAACATCAAATCACAACAGAGCGACAGTAAAACAGGCACTGAGTTTATAAAACACGGAATTCCTAATAGCGTAATACACGATGGCTAGCGCTTCCACTAATCATATTTTAAAAAAAAAACAGCATTTTTTCGCACACCGCTCACAACATCTGGAACTCACTCCCTCTCTCTCTCGGTACAGGCGAGGTTAAATTAATAAATAATTTTAGCTAGCCATTCTTACTATGTTCAGTTTTTGCATTTGTAACAACAAGGGACAATTCTGCCAAATTATATTTGCACTAAACACTTCATAACAATAGTTTTTTTCATTAGTCAAAGAGACTAGAAGAAATACAAAACCTAACCCAAACCTGCATGTTTTGTGGTTCGTGACTGATTGGCTACGGTTAGTCTCAGGCCTTGAAACCTGTAACCTGAGTGCAGATGCTGTGAAAGCACTACGTATAAAGGCCGTTTTGACTTTGGATCTCTTAAACATCTTCTCTTAAACATCTTGGTCTCGTTAATAGACGTTACGTGAAAATTTTTAAATAGATAAAGGAACTCAAGAAGCCCGGTCCTAAACCAACGTCATTCGAACATTGTTCAAAAACCCATCTGGTAAGCTATGGAAACCCTATACATTTACCTTAGTTGTGCTTCCTCCAGCTCCACCATTACTGCCCCCTCCTCCACTACCTGGGTGGACTGGGTAAACATAGGAGCCATACCCAGATCCTCCAGAGAGTGTACTTCCTGGGCCACCTTGTCCACCATGACCGCCCCCGGATCCTACACTGTTAAAACTAGATCCGGGTCCAGGACCCTGCTCTGCCTTGGGGCCTTTCTCAGATGTCGTGATCTTGGAGCTGCCCTCAAGGTGTGCTTCATTTAACGCCATATCAATTGTATCTGCGGAGATTACAGCCTTCTGACGCATATAGAGTGAGCTGACATCAAGTTTCATGCGCTTGGCGAATCGCAGTTGCGACGAGGCTTCCATTTTAAACACTCCAAACGTTAATTTCCCTTCTATTGGTGTTTCTATGTACACTTCGTTTTTCAGCAAAGCGCTGCTGACATTTTCGCCTGCAAGCAGGACGCGACCTTCTGTAAGACTCAGGTTGGAGACTCCCGTTATTCGTCCTTCGAGCTCAAACGCCGGATTCTTCTTCCCTGAGACATGGAAATCTGATACAAGCATGAGTTCGCCACTGTATTCAACCTTAAAATTCACTGGTGGGAAGGACCTTCTTCTAGTAAATTCCTGGTACTCGATGAAGAAAGTTTGATTTTTCATGATATGGAAATAGGATGAACCATCGCCAAGGACAGTTGTAATAGAAATGGATGGTCGTTTGTTTAATCCTAAGTCTGCAATCCTGAACACAGCCTGCAAATTAAATTAAAAAAGAATGTCCTTGAAGACTGAGCAACGTTATCACTGTGTGAATGTAAATGTGAGTACAGTAGTAAGGTATCAAAAGAGCTGAGAATGAAACAAGACTCAACGGCTGTTCGTATCGCCAACAATAAGTTTGTTATTCGTGTACGTGCGCATCGTAAAGCATTCTAAATATGAAGAGGCCGTTGTTTTTTCAAGAGTTTTACACCAGCTTGCTAAAGGATAATAAGTTACGTTTTTCTAAGATATTACATGCTCTCTATCTCTATAAAAGTTGACGTTAAAGAGACAACTTTTTGATCGTTTGACGGTCATTTTCAAGTTGAAAACTAAAATCTAACTTGAAGATGACCGCCGAACGGTCAAAACGCCTTTGTTAAAGTTAACTTTTATAGCGCACTCTGTTTCTAAACATTTGTTGATTCGAATACTGTATACAACATCTTAAAATCATAGCAAATTACTTACGTCTCCTTGGAGCATCAGTTCCTCGAAGCCAAACTCAGCACCGTTTTCTTCTGTAGTGTTCGCCTTTAAGGTCTTTGGGTTCATCTCGTCCAAGAGAAACACCTTAGCAGGGTTTGCATTCTGGTTATCAATGTACAATCGTCTGAATAAACGATCTCCTTGCACTTCTTCTATGTACACAGTTCCAGAACCCCCGTGTTGAGACCCAGGTGACACTCCACCCAGAGCGTAGAAGCCACCTCTGTACTCATCTTTGATGGTTACGTGAACGGCAATTCGCCCTCCTGAGCCACTGCCACCGGTTGCAGGGCTGGCAGTGTTTCCTACACCTCCACGGGCAGATATAGATCCGTGGCCACGAAGATAGCCAGTTGTTATCCATACACTCCCACCGCTTCCGGCACCGCTACCTGTGGATTTCAACATAACCAATGAATGGGTCCGACCTTTTAAATAAATAAAAATTAAGCTACATTTTCACCGCAATTCTTTCACAGTTTGCAGCCAGAGAAGGTAGAAAAGTATTAGGCAAATTGACATCCTTAACACAGCTTTGCGGCTATCATCGATTTCCTTTTCCTATAGTATTAACAGCACTTACACCTGTAGAAGGATGAAGAAGCACCTTTACGTTTAAGCTCCTGGCATTGGCAGTGAAGAGCAGCAACACACCTGGAGTTTCCTTTTCGTTCACATGAGTGAATCGCAGACTGTTGCCATGGCAACAACCAATCGTAAAGATAACCATTTTGTGCTATTTTCCACCTCTTTCCTTCCCTTCCAAGAGTTAAGTGATTTGATTTCCACCTACGTTCCTAGTCGTAGTCTCAGGTCTGCCTCTCTGTCTCTTCTTCATGTACCTAGGTCTAATCAGAAGACCTATGGCGACAGAGCTTTCGCAGTCGCTGCCCCGCGACTGTGGAATGCTCTGCCCATTCAGATGAGGCAGCCTGGGACTGCACTAGACACATTCAAAAGGAGCCTCAAGACCCTTCTTTTTAGACAAGCTTTTTATCGTTTGATTATTTATTTTCAAAATTGTAAAGCGCCATAGAGCTTTTAGGATATGGCGCTCTAAAAATCTATATATTATTATTATATTATTATATTATTATAAAATATCTTAAAACTAGGCAGTCTTGTGAAAACGATTTCGGACAATATTTTAATTTGAAAAACACGAAAAAACAAAAGAAGGGAATTCCTTAACTTCCCTGTTTTTGATTAAAAAATGGTAAATCCCTAGAGAAAATTTTGTCCAAAAATGATATCCTGAAGTAGGCATACGCGACTTTCGCGCAGAGGCTTGAGACCTCGCACCATCGCACGATTTCAAAACACTTCGCGCGCGGTCAGAAAAACTATAGGGAGTCACCTTAAAGTTGAAAATATGTTCTTCAGTATCATTCTATTCTGAATTTCGTACCTGAACTCGTCACGGCATTGTCTCCATCCACGGTAATACTGCCATCCAGTCTGAAGGCAAATCCAATTACCACACGCACACGACCTCCTCCTCTACTGCCAGCTGCACTTCCAATTCTAGTACCGCCTCTCGCACCCGGAAGCACTGGCTCATACACAGATCCAACTTCCTCACCTCCGCTAACATCTTGTCCGTCTCCCCCAGGCGTTCCATGTCCAGCTCCGGACCCTCCTGATGAGGAGTCCAGTCCAGATCCTACGGTCATGTTTACGAATCCTCTTCCAGCGCAGTCCAGTATAGCATTTGGCTCAAGGTAGAAGTCCGTGGCTTCGATTGTAAAAAATTCAGCTTTGAAGTAAGAACTGAACTTGATATCCTGCACATAACAAATAAACATTTTAAAGTCATACCAAATTGCAGAAAGAAAGAACTGTAAAAGACGTACAAGTTTCTGACTGATTTCAGGTTAAACATGTTCAGCAAAATCGGTCAGTCACAGACACAAGAAAAAACATTAATAACGCTAGGGAGACGTACACGACAGCCTTGACTATTACAATCTACCTCTTGAGTTATTGTTTTCTGGCTGTCCGTGAGAAATAAAAAATCCAAGAGGTGGAGGATGGGATGGTTTGTTCTCTCGTGACTTGGTGATTTTGCCTAGGAACTCATAGTCCAAAGATTTCTTTGCACTGTAGCCCGGATAGAGATGTCGGCTATTATTTGGAGACTATTTTCCGTACCTTGGAATCGTGGACTTCTTTTATATAAAGAGTTGCACGCCCTGTTAGCTAGAATTCCTTTTTCGAGTATTTTTCCTTACGTGCTTCAGCTTGTAAGTGCTCCTGGTTAGTACAAAATGTCCATGTGTTGCCAGCTACTGTTAAGTACTGTCACTGGCGCACAATCTTACACTAGGCAACATTGCAACTCCAATATAACAAAACCATCAATATCATTTATTCATTCACTTATTTAGTTATCATGCACGTGTACATACCAAAAGACTGACGATGAAATGAACTCCCATGGGCGGTGGATAGGGTATTACAGTGCCACTGCCAAACTCAAGTGTGGAGAAACGGAATGTGCCAAAGTCATCTATAAACCGATATTTTCCTGCTGCGATACCAGCAGTGTGAGCATAAAATCCAATTTTGATCGTTCTGTCGTAGGCGATGTACAAGTGCTGAACATTGATTAGACGCCCGTTCCATTCGAACGCTACGTCCCCTCGTCCGACCACATGAACTGACGTTGCCATAATGGCGTTGGAATCTTTGTCAAGCTTGAAGTTTGCGGCCGTCCTGGTGATCGTGTACACAGCGTCTAAGAATTCAGCTTTCAGTGTTTGGTTCGCATGGACATGGATCAATCCTGTTCTATCGCCTTCTACCTTGTGGACGGTTAAGTTCAAGCGCCTGCCATCTGGAACCAAGTGAATAGCAGCCTTGCGCACGAGATGGAGCTCATCAAAGCTATAAGCCTTTGAGCTTTCATTTAGCGTGACGTAATGATCCCATGTTCTACCTTTGTTGTCTAAGCGAAGCTGAGTGTGGGCGTACTGATTTCGTGCGTCTTTAAGAAACACCGTGCCGGGACCACCAGCGTACTGAGTTGTGTCTTTTGATGGGTTACCAGATCTCCCACCAATGGCAGTGTACTCACCTAGATATTTATTTTCCGTTGGTGTATCAATGGCAATCCGTCCACCAGATCCACCACCAGAATTAAGGCCAGCACCTGCACCGCCATTTGAAGAAATCAGGCCGTGACCGCTGAATCGTCCACATTTAATCCAAATACTACCCCCGCTGCCACCACCTGCACTTGATCCATAGGTAGCATCTTGTCCTTCATTCGCTATGGTTCCATCTACGTACAGGTCATCTCCTATATCCATGATGATAAGCCCACCACCCTTCCCACCGTCGCTGTTTCCAAGACAACCAGGTGTGCCGTAGTGATCAGGTGTAAAGAGACTCCCATGGGAAGGAAGCTCATTGATGTCACTGTGGCCTGGAAAAAGTACAAAATGGTCAATAACGAATTTTAAAACGTAGAACTACATTTGCATACTTGATAATAAAATCCTTATTTTAGTCTCGAATGCGAAAATAAGATACTTTTATACCAAATAGTCAAACTTCTTTATATAGCAAATGCTCAATTTATGATTCATTGACTTGCATCGTTTCTCGTAACAGGGAGGTTGAAATCTGCTTCTCAAACTCATTAATAATTCATAAGTTTGATAGCCAATAAAAAATCGCGAAATTCGTCACGTGCATGACTTTTGATACCCAATGAAAACCTAGATGAAAACCACACGTGTTTTCGATATCGCATCCAAACCACACGTTGTTTTCATCTGATTCCTCATTGGATATCAAGATTCACGTATCAAAACAAAAGAAATTAAACATAAGAACAGAATTTAAAAAAAAATTACCATCCTTGGGAACTTGCATTTTTAATAAAATAATTTTGACAATAAAACTCATGAAATTGGAAATTAAAACTGTTCTAAATACACATAGCGTCTGATACTAAATATTGTTCCATGAAAAGTTTTAGGTGGATATCTCTTTACCTACGTTTTGCTCCAATTCAATGACAATTTTGCTCTGTTTTATACCTTGATGACGGGGAATACGACTTTCTTGACTTAATTTTCTTTTTCGTAAACCATTTTTGGCTCCTTCACCGTGCCGCTCCTTCCTCGATCGTGGTTGCACGCTAATGATTCATGCATACAAACGCATTCTTTCGGGAAAAGGGAAATATTTAACACTGCATCATTTCTTATTGTTTCGTTTGCGAAAACATGTCACTGCATAATTTCCTATTGTTTTATGTGAGAAGCCATATCCAAAACTGGTGCTTCGTGTTTCATCAGGGGTTCCAAACACCCCCGTGTTTGGAACCCCTGATGAAATACTCGCACTCGTTTTTGATATATTACATCCAAAATAGGGGAAAAATTGGTAAATATTGCAATATAAAGAGAACTAACAGAACCTACGGGATTCCTTATAGTGGAAACTACACATTCTGTTGTTGAGGCTATTATTATTTTACCTTTTCCTCCTTTACTTCCATGACTGCCTCCAGAACCTCTACAAGAACTTGGAAGGACGGCCGTTTCATAAGGACCTGGACGATCTTTTCCAGATGCAGTGATTGTACTTCCGGTTTCAAGGAGGAGTGAGGTAACGGCGATGCGGTAAGTGTCTGCGAAAATCACGGAACCGTATTTCATGTGAACTAGTCCGACTGTACACTGCATTCCATGAACGTCAGGAAAGAGTACTTCAGAGCCATCTTGAATCTCAAACGTGGCCAAAACAAAGCTGCCTATAGCACTTACAGTTAGGGTACCATTATGCAAATCGGCTGAATGAGCGTAGGACAAGAATCTGGACTTTAAACGCTTGGTGATAAATAAGTGAGTAACATCTATCATTCTTCCATTGATTGTGAAAGATGAGTCCCCTGTTATTTGCCCCGTTGTTTTTGCACCATCTCCGATCACGTACAGCGACGCGCCAAACACCATTTTAGCGTCTTTGTCAATCCTCAGGTTAACAGCCGGTTTTGAAACACTGTGCTCCGTAGCAGACGCTTCCAGGTAGAAAGTTTGGTTGGCACGGGCATGAAGAAGCCCTGTTCGATCTCCGAACAGTCGCATCATTTTCAGAACTGTTCTCTCTTTTCTCACAGCCATGTTAAGAGCTGCTCTTCTAAACAGGTGAACTTGCGAGAAATCATGATTAGTGATATTTGTTTCATCAATTGTGACTGGATCTTGAACGGAACGCATTAAGTTGTCAATTCGCAGTTGAGTAAAAGGCCTCTTTGAACGAATATCGTGCAGAAACACCGTACCGGGTCCACCATACGTGGCTGAAAGAGAACTTCCACCAAATGCTAAGTAGGATCCCCTGTAAAAGTTCTGGATAGCGTAGATAGCAATCCTACCTCCGGAGCCACCACCCGCATTGGCCCCTCCTCCATCACCACCATTTGTGCTCAGTGCTCCATAACCTTAAAGGGGAAAAAAGTTTCAATATCCGTACGAATTTCTAATGCCAATTTGTTAAGTTATTAAAAGGAATTGTTTATTTTATTTTAGATTTCCGCTATTACTTGGTGTCCTAACCTAATGAAAATTTTGCATCGCTTTAGGTAAAAATGCGTTTTTCGTACAATTTTTGCGATCGTCCATTAATATTTTATGGGAGAATATTATCTGCTGTTCTGGCTAATTTAATGTCTAAGCTTGTAGAACAAAACTTACCAATGAAACTCTCTGTCTGGAATAGAAGGCTTCCTCCACTTCCGCCACCAGCTCCTCTTCCAGCTTTAGCACTTCCACCATCCGCCGTAATGATACCATCATTGATAAGCAAAGTGCCTGCTTCTATCTTCACATAGCCCCCTCCACTCCCCCCGACATCACTACTTCCTACTCCGTTTCCGCCCCTGCGACCGGATTCCTTTGGGTGATAAAGAGAGCCATAGTAAGAGCCTCCACCAGCTCCTCCATAACCACTTCCGCCATTGCTAGCATGTCCCGCTCCTGCCCCCCGTGTAAGCGATGATTTTTCACTAGCAGGAACAGCTTCCCGTGCTTTGTTGTCACCAGCTGCGCTGAGCAGTCCTCCAGTTTCCACGTCCAAACTAGAAGTTAGAATGTCTAAATGATGGGCTTCCAGAGCGGCGTGAAACTTTACATTCAAGAATCCAACAACTATTTTCATCTCTATTTCGTCCTCCATAGTGACTGAACTGCCACTAAATAATTTTATATTGGAGAACTTAAAGGTTCCTGGTGATTCGTTGTCTCTTAAGGTTCTCGAGCCTTTCTGCAGTTTGACGACCCGCGTTTGAGTAACATACAGGTTACGAATGCCATTTAAAGTTCCGTTACATTGCAAGGCTACTGCACCATCGCCAACAATGTATGCAGTCGTTGACATAACAGCTTCAGCTCCGTTGTCAATTCTGAAGTTTATAGGACTCTTAGTGGTGGTTAGTTGTGCCTCCACCACCTCTATAATCGCCTTGTGACCTTCATAGAGATGCAGAAGACCAGATCGATCACCAAAGAGTTTCCTGATGCTTAGTGTGGAATTTGAATTCTTCATCATACGTAAAGATGCCTTACGAAACACATAAAGCTCATTGAAGTCATAAGATAACTTACTCTCATTCAGTGTAACATAGTTTTGCCAACTTTGATCTTGATTATCGATGTGCAACTGATGAAAGAATAACTTGTATCGGACATCTCTAATATAGACCGTCCCAGGTCCACCTGACACTCCACTGCTACTTGAAATTCCGCCCAGAGCTTGTAATGTCCCGCGATATGAATATTGAGACTTGAGATGTATTGCCACTCGTCCACCGGCCCCGCACCCACCAGCACCATCTGTACGTCCACCATTAGCAGAAACTGTTCCTGTACCCGAAAAGATGCTGCCAATCGATATAAATACACTTCCGCCACTTCCTCCACCAGCTCGACTTCCTTGGGTTGCATGTCCACCGTTTGCTGTAATGAACCCGTCATTTTCCAGAATATCGGTGTCAATTCGGATCACTCCACCGCCTTTACCAGCTGTGTTACCGGCGCTACCATTGCCTCCAGGTCGACCTGGCTGATCCGGCCCATACAGAGTGCCGTACGAACTCCCACCGTCCAATCCATTATATCCCACCCCACCAGCACTACCATGCCCGCCACCAGAACCACCGTTAGCTGAAGAACGCCCACTGCCGCCCAAAGTTCCCACTGCTTCGATGCTGTTGTTCGTCGTTAGAGTTGCACCGCGTCCAATAAGCAGTGATTTGGATTTGATGTCAACAAATTTCCCTCGGAGTGTTACTCCACTTTTCATATCCAATGTTCCGACACTGATCTGAAGATTCAGTGGAGCTCCAAAGTCAGAGCCGCTTTTGAGGGTAACGCTTGCAAACTGCTGAGTTCCAGGGTCACTCTGAAAGACAAATTTATTGTTTTCCATCAAGGTTGTTTGTGACGTAATTTCAAATTTTACAGCGCTTCCTGATTCAACAACGAGGTGTCGAACATTTGATAATTTACCATCCAGGGTAAGGGTTGCTCCATCAACCGTGAGATTCGAAGCTACGACAAGATTTGCACCTTCCGCGACGTAGATGTTCGTTGTTAAGGTCAAGTGGCTCTCTTTTGCCTCAAGAACCTCTGCCAGAAGAGTCTGGTTTTTCCTAATGGCAATTTCCCCTACGCCATCAGAAACAAACCGGGTTACTTGGATGGTTTGAATCTTCCTTTGCAAATTATATATCTCGAATCGAGACATTCCTGTCAGCCGAAGTTCGTCAAATAGATAGTTAACAACTTCTGCTTCATATAGCACGGTTTGAGCCTTGTTGACAGCAATTGCTAGGTTATCAATCCAGAGACGCTTTCGGGGAATAAATTTGTTGTTATCTTTAATGTATAGTGTCCCAGCAGCACCAGCTTCTTTTCCGCTTCCACCTTGTGCTTGAAAGAGGCCCTCAAAACCCATCGGTTTCTGCAAGAAGATGCCAACACGCCCACCACTGCCGCCACCTCCCGTGCCCTTACCATCACCACCTTTTGCAATGATTATCCCATTTCCTAGGATATCATCTGCTGAGATCCACACACTTCCACCACTGCCACCGCCACTGTTCGTGGCGTCTCCACTTGCTCCAGTTACTGAGATTGTTCCCTCGAGTTTTACGACTCTAACCACTGTTAAACGAAGGTAACCACCACCGACTCCTCCGGCACCATAACTAGAACTACCGCCACCACTGCCACTACCGTTTGGATTAAACGCTGAACCGTACCAAGTTCCTAGATTTCCGTAGCGCAACCCACCGTAACCACCGTGGCCGGCACCAGTTCCATCGAACTGATACCGACCTCCTGCACCAGGTCCTTTGTCGCTTTCGTGTCCCTGTGCAGATAGATCAAGGGTAGCACCTGGGTGTATAATGACGTCAGAAGCCTGGATGTCGAGCCAGCTGCCTTGCACTATTCCACCAAAGTTTACTTCGAGTCTTCCCACCGTCAGAGGGACTTTCTTCAACCTTGCCTCCTTAAACGAAAAGAAGGCACCGTTCTTTACTCTCAGAGAAGAAAATCGGTATTCGCCACGGTCTGTGATAAAGGTATATTGGCCATCGATGTACCGAGCTGTGCGTGCCGAAGAAGAAAACGTTACTTTCCTATTCTCTCCGATTACCATGTCTAGGATTCCAGTTAGGGTTCCCTTGAATACGTTGCTACTTCCAAGAAACATCACTTCATCCGGTATACGTATCTCCCCGTTCGACTCGACAATGAAGCTGCAGTACGGTTGCAAATACCGCGAAGTTGGTTCAGCAGTAAACGTGACGTTATCCTTGATATAAATAAGACTGTTTGAGTCCGTAACCAGCTGGTCAACTTGCATGTTCTTTTCTACATGTAGCATCACTTTTCCTTTTAAGTACAGTTCTTGAAGATTATAAGAAGCGACAGATGACTGTTTGAGAAACACTGGAAGTGGTGAAGCTGAGTGGATGCCGCTATTATCCACAAAGAGCTTTTTGTCACGGAGTACTGTTTTGCCAACTTCAATATAGACAGTTCCTGGCGATCCACTTTTAGTTGAGGAATTACCACCTCGCGCACTGAAAGTACCACTAAATTTGTCGTCACCTGTTATAAGCAAAGAGATACGTCCACCGCCTCCTGCACCTGTTATCTCCCCAACGCAATCTCCTCCTTCCGCTCTAATCTGTCCACGGCCACTTAGCTGTTCTGTGACGGAGATATCCACACTGCCGCCACTTCCTCCACCTGTTGTGGTACTGTCCCCGCTTTGACCATTCGACGATATGACGCCATCGACAACTAAGTGGGAAGCCATCACATCAATGATACCACCTGCAGTACCATGATTACCATCGGGTATTTGCGATGTTCCACCTCCACTTCCGAACTCTGTCGCTTTATATAGGGATCCATACACTACACAACTATCATTGGTATTGCCACCACCACAGCCCCCGTATCCACCACCAGTTAACAAGGAAGAACTTCCAACGCCAAAACCAGCTCCTGGAGGATTACCTAATCCATCGGCTTGCAGAACACCGTTAAAAGCAACGTTCAAAAGTGGTGTTATCACTCTTAGATATCTTCCTTCTAAAACCCCACCAAAGGCTACATCAATGGAGATCGCTCTGACCTCTACAGGAGTATTGGTGAATTTATCAGCCTCGAACATTATGTGTCCTCCACTCGAAACTTTAAGGGACCGGAAAGAGTATATCCCGGGTGTGTTAGTAAAGGTCCCAATAATGCCAGTTTCTGCAATAACAACAGAGGCTTCTTGGCCAACATTAACCTCTTGTCCACCGTTTAGTTTCCCAGCTAAGTAAAGGGATGGCAAAACTGCTGTTCGGGTAATGAAAAGCACTGGTGCCAGATTAAGCGTTGCTCCTTCATCTACGATCATCGCCCAGGGGAACATGAATGGTCTTGAAGTCACAGCTTTGCCAGCTCCAAGCGTAAGTGTTTGATTGCGATGCACATGAAGGCGACCGCTTCCATCACCGTCCAGTAGCTGAATTGCTATCTTCATTTCCACATTTGGTATTGTTGCCACCTCAAGCCTAGCACCATTTACGAGCTTAAGAAGCCGCATTGTGTAAGAGAGTTTCTGTTCATGCATGATAATTGTGTTAGCTTCCGTTTTACTGTTTCCATTGTCCACTACTGTCGAGTTAAGAGGCAGGCCAACTACGTACTCACGGATGAATATCGTCCCAGCTGCACCACAAGTAGCCCCGCCTCCGCCATAACTAGTGACCGTACCCGTGAAAGGAGTCTTATCCGTGATATAGAGAGCGATGCGGCCACCAGAGCCACCAGAAGCAGAGCCAAGTCCGCTACCTCCATTTGACACAATCTCTCCATGACCAGACAACGTTCCTGCCCGTAACAGTATGCTGCCTCCACTGGCACCTCCAGCTGAATCATCTGCACCATTAGCACTGATTACTCCATACAAAGTCATTTTTTCTTTTATATCTAAGAAAATGACTCCACCACCACGGACATTGTTGCCACTGCCATAATGTTGCGGTTCAAATACAGATCCATAAGACGATCCACCATGGATTCCGCCACCTTCTCCTCCATGACCGCAACCACTACCAGAACTTTTAGCTTCACCTAGACCGCCAAGGAAGCCCCCGCTATCGGTGGTAATGCTTGCCTGGTTGTCCACGACCATATTATTAGCTGTGATATTGAGACGTTTCATACTGGAACTTGACGTAACAGTTACTCCTTGGCTAAGATGCAACGAGTCAGCCTTCACAGTGACATTTTCTTGAGTAAAGATGAATTGTGCATTTGTGTCAAGTCGCAGCGACGAAAGATGGAACTGCAAATGCGAAAAACTCTTCTTAATTATGCCATCACCATCTACTTGAACTACAGAACCTTTAAGAAGCCTCAAGTTCGTGCACCGAACTTCTCCACTAGATGCCACTTTTAGAACTCTGCCTTCCCCGAGTATAGGTTCTCTTGTGTCCAGAGTCCCTGCAATTACTGCCGTGGGTGAACCTGGACCTACAAAAGTTGGTTGGCTGTAAATATACAAGGAACCACCAGGTTGGATTTCAAGATCACATGCAAATCTTCCTGATGACTGAGGAAAATTCGTAACATCTACTCTACTCCCATTCGAGACTGTTAGTTTACCAGTTCCATCGGTAACGAAGCTTTTGACGATTAGCAACTGTGTTGTTGCTAAGAATGTACCATGATTTTCTAAACGCAACTCATCGTAAGCGTAAGAAGATGACGAACTTGGCAATCGGGCTGGAGGGTAACCAGCGACCTTGTTCCAGAAAAGGAGTATTTCATAAGAGTTTCCTAGTCTTTGGTCTCGAATGTACACCGTTCCTGAAGATCCTTTGTGACCATCACCACCAGTAGCATCGTAAAGACCATGGAATTCGCTTTGCCCTTGAAGAACCGTTATTCCGATTCTTCCCCCACCTCCTCCTCCAGCTGGGGAGTTCGCATTTCCACCGCGGGCCCTGAAAGTACCGGATCCCTTGAGAAAATCTGTTGTTACTTGGATGCTTCCTCCGCTTCCAGCACCAGCCCCTGAAGATCCATCTCCTCCACTGGCATCGACAAGTCCATCGTTAACAAGCTTTTTTGTCTTAAGGATTACAACACCCCCTCCCCTTCCACGATTTTGAGTGCTTCCTCCACCAACAGATCCATAATCATCAGGGAATGAAACATTACCGTAAAGGGCTTTGTTATCAGTATCACCACCGCCTAGCCCACCATAGCTACCACCATTATCTGAAACTGATAACATGGCATTAACAAAGTCCATTGTCCTAGCAACAATAGAACCACTTGAGTAAATGGTTAGCTTAGATACAACTAGTGTACTCGTGCTTTTCCTTTGTGTTCCTGGCTCAATGTGCATTGTGGCACTTCCTTGTATCTCCAAAGAGTTGTATACATAGTTCCCTGGTGCTAAGCTACATGACTGACCTGCGAGAAGTTTGAAATTGTCGTAATCACAAGCAATGTAATAAGTGACGTTGTAGCGTGTCTCATTCATGATTACGTAAATTGTTTCGTTTGGAGATATAGCCTCTGACACGTTCTTGAATACTAAGTAGGACTCGTTTCTCTTGTTGAAAATGTGTTTGCCGACACCACAAGGGTTATATAAGGTCTTTGACGCTATTTCAACAACTTCGTATCCATGAGGGCAGTCTGGCCTGTTAAGAGAAGGTCCGTTACTATGTTCTATTCGTTTCTCCGTAGTCACAGGAATGCCAGATGCAAGATTAGCTCCATAGTCAAGCTGCAAAAGATCACTCTTCAGTTTTACTTTGTTTGATGAAGATGTAGTCATGCTTCCACCATCTTTGATTCGTACTGAAGTAAACTGTACAGTAGACATGCCTTGTTGAGGTGTTATCCTAAAACCAGTATGTCCAGGATATGTAAGAACAAGCCAGCCGTTATTTGTGATCGTCAAATCTGAGACTCCAACAAAGCTGCCACTAAGGTTTATCTTTGTACCGCTAGTAATGAAGAAAGTTGGCGGAACGGAGAGCATTCCACCATCTTTAATTTCCACACTAAATTCAAGTTCCATTGTAGGTTGAACTACACCTGTTACGCCAATGTAAACATCGTGATTTGGCTTTACGACGAGCCATGCTGTTTTGTCCCCCACGATTTTCTTAGTAATCAGCGTCATAGGTCTTCCCTGATCGCATGAAATCATTGAAAGTGTACTGGATTTAAATAGCTTTATCTCATCAAAAGTAAAGTCAATAAGCTTTGGATCACAAATAAGTGAGCTTTCCGTATTGAGGGCTAAAACACTTCTTCCTTCTAAGATAAGTTTCGAATGTTCCATTTGCGACTCTGTTTTCTTCAAATACAGGAAACCGGAAGCACCGATGTTCTGGCCACCACCACCATGGACCTTGTATGAGAACTGAAGCGATGATGTCCTGTAGTAAATTGCTGCTATACCACCACTTCCTCCTCCTCCTGAACTGGACCCTCCATCACCACCATGAACGTCAAAGGAACCGGTTCCTTCCACAGTACTGGCATTGATAAACAGACTGCCACCTGCACCGCCGCCACCTTCATTGTGCTTCGAATTCTCGCCCCTAGTCAAAAAGACCAAATAGTGACGTGAGCTATGTTGCTAGCAAGTCATGCTACCAAATCATACTTAGAGATGTTAAATTTAAGACCACTTATAAAATAAATCATATTCATCTTTTTCCGAGGTAGGAAAATAACAATTGAAAGAGATGAATAAAGAAATGACAGAGAAAACTTGGTTCCTTCATAAACACAATTCGTATCTTTAATTTTAGCATTTATAATCAACATGAAAATAACATCTAAAAGTTCTTACCTTGATGTGATTTCGCCGTCAAGTTGGAGCGTTCCACTGATCGTAAGATTTAAAATCCCACCTCCAAACCCACTAGTACAACTTGAAGAAGATCGACCAGCATAGCCAGCTTTTCCAAATGCTACAGGACGAAATACTGAATCAAATGGGTCTTCCCGCGTGCCCCCTGAGGACTCTCCAAGAAATCCAAACCCACCATAACCTGCATGGCTGCCTCCTGAGCCAGCATAGTAAACGTCGGTACCTGGACAGCTCTCTCCTCCAGCGTCCAAATTAATCAGTCCTGACTCGTCCACCGTCACAGTCTGCGAGACGATCACGACATGACGTCCATTAAGGACCCCTCCTGAGTTTATGACAAGAGAATCCATCTCCAGTGAATACTTGGTGTTGGTCGCAACCATGTTTAATAAGCCTTGGCTCATAATCGTCACGGTTTGAAACTTGAAGTTCGTTGCTCGAAGAAAGCCGGTGATAACTGCTCCAGAACCGGATCCAAACGTAACTGTACACTGAGAAATTGCCAGGTCTTTAACGCCGATTAGATATCCAGCATTTAGAGACAACGAGTTCTTGTGAAGCATGACCCTTTCAGGAAGCTGAATGTAGCCTGATTGGTAAACCCTCAAGTTAACTGGAATGTAGTAGTCGGTGTTCGGTATTGTTACAAGCTGTCGCGGGCCAACGTGGAGGAAGCCAAAACTGTCCCCTTCAAAAGTACCATAGAACTGTCTAAACGTGTGCAGACGAGTCAAACTTGAGTCAGGCTCAATGGCAAGGTGTGCTGATCCACCCAACTTCACTTCGTCAATTGTAAGGCCGTTGTATATGATGGGTCCTACATCTATGTCCTGAACAGCAGCTGGTACCGGATAGCCAACAATATGACTTAAAGTCAACCAGGTCCTCGCGCTGTCACTTGCCAAGTCGGAATAGTCGTCAATTGTTTCTTTTGACGGCTTACGACCTTGATTGAAAACCTCAAGGGCACTATAACCTTTGCTTTTGTCTCTTTTGTAAATCGTTCCAGCCGCTCCTGTTTCAATGGTTGAGGCCCCTCCGTAAGCAGAGATGATTCCGGAGAAGAACGTTGAGTTGTAATGAATGGCAATTCTTCCGCCGCTACCTCCACCACCACCACTTCCTCCACCTGCACCTCCATTGGCTTGGATTACGCCTGATCCATCGAAACTTCCTGCCTCGATGAGAACGCTGCCTCCGCTTCCTCCACCATAATCTGAGTTTGTTAAAGCATCTTTGCCATTAACTGTTATTTGTCCATCGTGAAGCATCTGTTGAGCAGAGATATGGATGACACCTCCGCCAGTTGCTTTACTATTGCCGCTTCCTCCACCACCAGAGCTACCAAATGCCTGAGGCCTAGTGAAGTCTCCATAGAAGGCGCCGGTAAGACTTTGTGATTTGCCTCTACCTCCACGGCCACCATGACCGGCCCCTGACGATCCATCAAAATGCGACGATCCAGCTCCAGGACCTGACCTTCCTACTATAGCCTGAAAAGAAAAATACTCATGAATAACAATTGAGAACTTTTAATGATAGAAATGCATTTACAAACATGTGCGTATGAGTTGGGGGGCTACGGAAATTATGTGATATTTCGGGCAACACGCTAATGATTCCGGCAACGACACATTAAAAAATAATGCTGTTTGCATGATTTCCAAAACTCGTAAATCAAATTTTTATTTAGTTACTTTTTTTAGAAAGAGGTCACTCCAAAAACGTATATTTTTTGTCAACACTAATACAAACCCTATCACTAAGCTTAGCAACTCACCAAAGTTTCAGTCTCTAAAGTGCATGTTTTTCATATGAAATCGGTCTCCAAAGAAGCCCAAAATTCGACATCATTGCCGCTACTTTGAACAGTACTCAGCAGCCAGGCCGCGTTTTCGTGATGTCATTCCGTCCAAGAGATTTCATCCAAATAAGGGCTTTCGGCAAGCCTTTTAACTATCACTCTGGGTAATGGCTGCTCTTGAGCCATTCTCGTCCCCAGAGGCCACGCTCCGTTTGGTCAGCACCAAAAATCGCGACCTCTGGGATCGGGAAGGTCCAGCACCGGAAGTCCGCGCGTCACGAACTTCCCGTCAATTCTGATTGGCTAAAAATAAGAAACCATGACTCTGCGCATACTCAGAAAATTCGCAGCCTCTAGGGACGAGAATGCTCTTAAGCCGTATCATTTTGAGCCAAACATGCTCCAAACTTCGAAAATGATAGTAGTGAAGATAGTGAAGTGGATTATCACTTGGAAAAAAACATTTTGCCGACCCTGTGAAGGATACAAAATCACTTGCAGGTTTTTTTCCTGGCCGCCCATTTCGAGTCAGACGGAAGGATGTCACATAAAAACGGCCTAGCTACCAAGTACAGCAGCCTACGAAGTCGCTTCTTTCGAGACGAATTTCTTCAGGATAGCCGGCACTTCAGCGGCTGAATCTTTACTTGCTAGAGGTGAAGACAGAAAAGGTAAGCTTCCTAGAGTGACCTCCTTTAAAAGTTTTAGATTTTACTCGGATTGAGATTGTTGACGGAGTATTACTGACTGATTACGTAAGCTTTAGATATAACTATTTTTGGAACTAGTAAATGAATAAAGATGGTAAGTTTTAAGCTCGGTAATGAAATGTGAAAAGTGAACTGATCAACATGACACGAGCGTGGAACGAAGAAAAAACCTGAGTCCCCGACAGGAATCAAACCCATGACCTCCCGAACACCGGGCGGGCGCTCTGTCCACTGAGTTACGAGAATTCAGAGAGAGCAAGGTCATTTAACTGAGTTCACATTTTCGGAATTGTAGCAGTTTCATTAGATGTGGGAATTATGAACATTTTTGTTTTTTATGAATCTCTTTAAATTCGAGTGCGATTTCTACACCCTAGTATTTGGGCATTGCGTAAAGTTTTCGGGGCAAGAAGATTACCATCCCCAAGTTCGAAGGCGCCCGTACGCCTATGTTCACTAAGGAAGTTTATAGACGAGCCTAGACAAGGTATGGAATCAGGTACGTAGAGTTGTAACGATGAACACAATTAATTCACTTTACGTTGAAGCTAAAACAAGTATACCAAAACATTTACCTTTCTCATATTAATAAATGTGAAACCTGTATATGCTAGCACCTCATCTAATGAGTAACAACATTACGTGGCCGCGAGTATCATAAGTCGATTCCCGAAAATCCATCACATATTTAACTTTTAATGTTATAAGTGCTACCAGGAGTTAAAAAAGTGGAAAAGCCCGGAACACAATGTCAGGAATAAATGCTTAAGAAACATTACCAATAGCTAAAGACGTGCCGATCAAAAACTACGTAAACACAGAATGTGTAATACGTGTCAAAAGTTTAACAGTTGTTTGCTCAATTTAAATAATTATTGCAACTCACGCTGCCCCTCACAAAACTCTAGAAAATTACGCTTGCCCATTAGAAAAATGTTCAACAAACTCGCGAATCTGACAGAACCAAATCCAAAACCAGAGATGTACCCTTCTACCAGTATGATACGTCTGATCTTACCTTAAAGTTCAGGTCAATAACTCCTGATTGCTCGATCGTTACCGTGTCGGCTACAACCGAAAGTCGGTCAGCAATAAGAACTCCCCCACTGCGGATCCATAAGGTTGAGCATGTTATTGACAGGCCGTCTTTATCACTCTGTATTTCGATACTGCCACCACCCTGGATTTCGATCACGTCAAATGATAACTCTCTGGACGATTGGTTATTTGGAGCAATGAGTTGCCTAAAAAAATTAAAATGCATGATTGAGGCTATTTAGCACACTTAAAAAAGCTGTTAAGAAACGGATGTTTTTGAAGCGGGAAATGACGACATGATGATCAGCGAAATCACCCCTGTTTTGTGAAAATTGTCTTAAATCTTTTAACAAAATTTTGATGAAACGCGCGAGAAAGTATATCCTAATTTCACAGGTATACCATTTGATTACCTTTTCACATCGTGAGTGACAAATTACGCTTACAATAGTGGGTTTGTAGAGAGAAATACGAACAATTTGTAAGCCATAATATTACTAGCATAACATATCCATGACGCAATACAAGAGTTAAGGTATTTACTGCTGGAAAATACATTCAAAACGTTTCATCGATGCAGAGGTTTAGCTCAAGGTATGCTGTGCTTTGTTTTACGACGAATACCTCAAATAACTTCGTTTACAAGTTAATCAATTATGTTGCCACTGAAATGAAGTTGATTGAGTGCTCCGGTTTGAAATCAGACATTACTACCTTAAGAGGGCAAAAGTAGTTTCTTTATGGCTTACCTGAGAATTAGTCTTCCTTTATTTCCCACTGTCACACTTTGAGCGCCGCTCAAACTTCCTGCGACGATCATCTTTATCCCATCCACAACAAGCTTATAAGGCAACTTGAGATCACCTCTTGGGTACACGTTGACACCCCACAGCAGCTCGGGCTGTTGTCCCTGGCTGTCCGATAGCGTCATCTGCAACTCTTGATTGGCTCTAACGTGCAAAATTCCCGACCGGTCTCCACGAATACCTCTGATGTCCCACCGAACAGGCGAGCCGGGTGGAGTTGTAAGCACGGCTATCTGCGATTGGCCACGAATATCAACCTCATCAAATGACATTACTGTTGTGTTGGGTTCTGGTGTCAGCCATGTCCGACCTCCATCACGATCGACATCTACAATGTCATCTGTCAATGGAGCACCAATGTTCTTGTTGTCTACTATAAGTTGCTGGTAGTCTTGGAACTTGTTATTGAGATATATTGTTCCGGCACCCCCTGCTTCTTTGTTACCTGCTCCGCCAAAGGCCTCTATTTTGCCACTGAAAGTACGGTTGTCAAAATCAATCGAGATTCGTCCACCACCCCCTCCGCCACTACTCGAGAATAGCCCGCTTCCACCAGAAACTCTGACAACACCATTTCCTTTGAAGGTCTTAGACGATATCCAAATACTACCTCCGCTACCACCTCCGGTTGTCCCGTCGTGTCCATCCTCAGCATTGGCACCAACTAAGCCATCTATAGTAACAGATCCTCTTGCCGCTAATCTGATTATCCCGCCTCCAGCTGCCAACGTGCTCCCACTTCCATGGGAGAGAGGTTCATAAAGGGAGCCATAGGAGTGGCCTGGGGATGAACCCAAGCCACCCAACCCTCCGCGGCCTCCGTGACCAGCGCCAGCAGAGCCTAACGGGTAATAAAGAAGTGTATGTGAGAGAAAGGTTGAGTTAAAAAGTTTAGTAGGTAGAAGAACCCTGGTTTTTGATCGCAGCATCCAAAACAAATAGGGCGTCGATGTCTTTTCCTGCTAGACAGTAAAATGTACTTACAATCAAAACACACCTTTAAAGAGTTCGAAGAGGTAAGGACTAAGCATCAATAAGACTCCACCGATGGTAAAGAGTGTAATAATGCCTTAGAAGCAATGATATCGGGTTGCAAGAAGGTCTGAATCAAAGGTCTCCCTGAAAACCACGCTACACAACAATGCGGACAGGTTTAAACTTATTCGTTTGCAACAAATGGTCCAGATGAGCAGCAGCGTGTATGGATAACTTATTGAAAATATCCAAGTTAATATTTTCATGAACACGATGTCCATGGCGTTCACCTATTTATTATTGCGCAGCCTCATAGATATTAAGCCGTATTGCTGTCGTTTGGTTGAGCTTTATCATTTCCTACATTCCGTTACGAACCTCTCGTTTTCTGACGGAAACAAATTTGGATGGAGAAGTAAACGAGACGAAAATTAGACAAATTATTCTGCGAATACAGACTGGCGGCAGTGAGTGAGAAGCGCTTTAGTATAACGACGCTACATTCAAATGGCGAACATATAATAAACATAAACATAAACAACAGCAGTTAATCTACCTGATGACATTCCGGGTCCACTTTTCGCCGCATAACCTCGTTTCTCTGCATTAATATTACCAGAGCCCTCCACTTCAATATCACCAGCACTAATGTTAATCCATTTCCCTTGTATAAGGCCCCCTGCCATCACTCTCAAGCTCTCATTCAGCAACAGGTTGACAGTAGGTGAGTCTGTGACGGTGTCAGCGGCTGTGACCTTCGCGCCATTCATGACGGTCATGGAATTTAAGTGGATTGTCTTCTTGCTGAAGCCCTCTGTGTGACCCTACAAGATGGTAGGTAGATCATGGAATCAACTATCAATGAATCAAGAAACACAAAATGGTCTGACTGACTGACTGACTGTTTGACTGACTGACAGACAGACTCACTGACGGACTCACTGACTCACTGACTGACTGAATGACTGACGGACTGACTGACTGACTGACTGACTGATTGGCTGACTCACTGACTCACTGACTAACTAAATGACTGACTGACTGATAGACTGACTCACTGACTGACTGACTCACTGACCCACTGACTCACTGACTCACTGACTCGCTGACTCACTGACTGACTAAATGACTGACTGACTGACTGACTGACTGACTGAGTGACTGACTGACTGACTGACTGACTGGTCATAAACTTTACATGAACAAAGCTTACTACTGAAACCACCACGACAACGAAATAAAACGAAAGTTTCGTACAAAAGGTCTAGGAGTTAATTTTGAGACTTTACATCCACAGTCATAACACTTTTTAAGTACTTAGTTTTTCAAAGAAAGTACCTGAGCTGTAACTACGAATTCTGCACCTCCACCAATAGTCAAGTTATCCATTCCGCTAATCATTCCCTCCAGTGAAATCCTGGGATAAAACAAGTCCTTAAGTAGAACGTCGCGAGGCAGGTGAATGAATCCTCCATTGTACACATGAAAACCTGACGGGAAAAGCCTAGGAGCATAGTTGATGTACACTCTATCTCTCCCTGACACGTGGATCATACCACCAAGGTCACCTTCAAGCCGTTCTACATGAAGTGTAAACGCAAAGTTATTGAGATGATAGATAGCAAAATGACCCCCACCGCGCAACTGTAACAGATTGATAGTAAACTCGCCCATGAAACCCGCAAGGAGCCAGGCCCTGCCACCATCGTTGGATATATCTTTGTAATCCAATATATACGGCTTGGTTGCTCGATAGCCATTGTTGTCGACAATCATGGTTTTGTGTGTCGAGTTTTCCACGAGGAAAACCGTTCCAGGTCCCCCAGCTTCACTACCGCTCGCTCCACCATGAGCTGAGAACACACCCCCGAATCTTGTGCTCTCGTAATGGACAGCAATGCGGCCACCAGCACCTCCACCAGCATCTCCAAACGCCGCAGGGGCAACCTCGCCACCGTTCGCCACTATCTTGCCTTTACCAAGAAACAGTGTTGACTGGATAAGGACACTGCCACCACTTCCTCCACCAGTGCCTGGATTGACAGCCCTCTCTGCTGACACGTCAAGGAGCCCATCAACTTGAGCAATGTGTGAAGCACTGAGTTTGATGGCTCCGCCTCCTGAACTGCCGGGCTAATGACACAAAAACAATGAAACAACAAATCTCGAAAATCCAGAAATTTTCCATACTAACTTTAAGGTATGCATGTGTAGCATAGTAGAGAGGCATCACAGATAGTGGTGCATTAGTCCTTATTTTGTTACAGAAGCACGTTCAAAGAACATGTTAACATGTTCACGCGGTGTTATCCAGAAACTTTTTACGAAGTCATGATGACTGGGTTTGGATCTGCTCCTAGATGACTTAACCAATTAGAGTTCAAAATTTATTTTTCAGATTGGAGGTCAGTAAATAAGCCATTTCCGAGTTACCTTGTACCTCTTCTTCAAAACGACGCCTCGTGCAAACCTTTCATATGAAAATGAGTTTGGTTTACATGGAAAGGAACCTGAAGGCGGAACACATTTTCGTATGAATGGTTTCACAAGAAGAGTCGTTTTCGCACAGAGGCAAAAGCCAACTCAGAAATGGCCTGTTCAACATGGATATCATGATGCCACAACAACCTTCAAAAGAACGTGGTTATAATAAGCCCGTAGTTTTCTTTCTCTTTCAACTGGAATTGAAGAAAAGTCAGTCTTACCAAGTCCTGATACCCTCGTCCTCCACCACTTCCAATACTGAGTGGCAGGTCAAACGAACCGTACGCCTTGCCAACCAGTGGCTGACTAGAGCTTCTTCCTCCAGCCCCTCCGTGGCCAGCTCCAGAAGCATAAGAAGATTGACGACCTGCACCAAGACCACCCATCGAGGCAAATCCTCGGCCTCGAGCGGTGAGAACTGCACCAATGTCGATGAAGATGTTATGGGCCTGCAGGTTAACTTGGCTGACATCCATTGATGCGCCTGCGTTGATGATAATCTCCCATGTGAGATTTACAGTTAATTTTGCAGACTCAGTGGTCCGTTGGTAAAAAGTTCCTCCGTTTAAGATGGTGATACGATCCAATTGCACCGTAGCTTTTGAGGGAGAGTTGACCCGCGCGTCTTGCGTGACATCAAAGCGACTGTCGTGTGAGATTATGAGGTTTGCAATTCCAAACAACTCCGACTCGGCGTAAATAGACGATTTTTGAAGATATACTTCACGTGGAAAGAAAACTTTCGAACCCTGAAATGATTAGATAAACGACTAGTTACAACCAACCCTGCAGAAATTCAATGTATATTTAGGTTTTCAATTCGCAACAAAGCAAATAACGTGATGATGTCCCCTTTCCTGTATTTAAAAGTGACACCTTTTTGTCATTTTGTTTTGCAAGGAAGAGGGCTGTCTCTCGTGGCTCGCCCACCCTCCATCCACCCCGCCTCAAACATGAGAGCCTCCTCGCAAGCTAGAGGACGTAAGGCGAAACAAGAAATATTATGTAGTTCCTTTAGGATTGCCTAAAAGAAGCCGGCGTCAAATAAGCAATACATATGGCTTAAAATACCCCCCCCCCCCCAAAAAAAAAGGAAAATGTCATACGAATTACGTCACAAAACTGTCACCTGGTACGTTCTCAGCGAGAAAGGAATCACCGAGTTGGCGCTAGCGTTCAGGAAGACATTCTGTGCTCCACCTACTTGTAGTGTAGCCGTAAAATCTCCCTTGTATTCATTCACCAAGAGCTCTACACTACCAACTTTGTTCTGGATGCCGAGGTGAGCATGTCCGCGGATATCTAGCTCGTCAACCTCGAATGTCGTTAGCCCGGGATCGTTGAACACCAACCACGTCCTCGAGCTGTCTTGTTCAAGAGTAGTCGTATGAAATGAAGAGGTTTCACGTCCGACGAAGACCTTAATCTCGCTCAAGGCAACTTGGGATTCTAGGCGCGTCAAGGTTAATGTAAACTCCGAAATGGTGTCTTCCATGAATACATCATTGTAAACAAAAGTATCATAGCAGCCTGCAAATGACCTGGGGCCTTTGGTTCCCAGAGTAGCATGCTTTGCAGTCAGCTGGAAACTGACGCGGTAGCCTTGATGGCAATACTGAAAGAAACAATTGAACCAAGTCGGTCTCAGTGGGACTCAATGTCCTTCACTCAGATATTGAACTGTTAAATTTACAATCATATTTTTCTTAAGGGGAAGGGAGCAAGGCTGAATGTTGTTACCTTTTAGGCGATTAACTTCGTAAATGTTGCTTACACTACGTTAAAACCCAAACAGTGTCGTAGTAAATACTATGCAGCGATAACATGAATGCGCACTCTTACATGAAAGTGCACTTCCAAACCAATCAAACCAAACACTCTACATAACTTGAATTGTTTTCACAATAAACGAGAATTGAAATCTCTGCCTTGGGCAAGTTTTAGCTCGTTGTTAAATTTTTCGTCTTTCTTAGCCTCAGTTTTCTTATAAAGATAGAAGTGCAGGTTGCAAAAAAGAGTGCAACTTCCTTAACTGATTATGAAATGTAAAATAGTGATTGTCCAAATATCTCTTTCACCTTCTTAACAATGGTTTGATGATATATGAAACTATATTGTCAATCAAATGTAGAAAATAGGGGATAAAAGCAAATAATGGAAGGCAATATAACACAAAAAACATTAATGGCTAATGATAGAGGAGTGTTTCTTTTCTCCCCATCTTATCAGCAGTCCGAAATCCAAAATTTTTGAGCCGCGCGCGCTCCAGCAGTCTAGATTTTTCCATCCGGACTCTGGTTACAGAACGCTCTGAAATGTTCAGCTTTGGTACCTTTTCAAACTTTTTGTTACAAAGTAAAACAACATAAACTGTAAACTTGCAACGCAGGGTCAAAAAACACGTTATTTACCGGCCCTGGTCGGTCCACATTGGGAAAAGCTGTGCCCTCGGTTTTGAGTAGGGCCCTCGGACTGCGACCTCGGTTAGTAGTCGAGATCTCGGGTACAGATTTTCCCAATACGGACTTCCCGGTCGATAAAATAACACATATGTACTACATACAGGATAAATCCTTATGTGATGAATGAACATGTTCCTTGGTAATGTGACAGTGATCACCACATTCGTGTGGGAAGATGTCACTATGTAAGCATTCTTAATATTTCCATCACACAACCGTGACAGCGAGTAGTAATAAGGGTTAAGGTTGGACCCCTGATGGTAGGACTGCGTGACGCCACTGGATGAAAACCTCAGACCGCTTATGCTGGTGTAGACCGTCGAGTGGCTATATGCCATAGATCCTGGATAGAGTTTTATCTCTTCAACCTGTGGTAATACAAAAAAATACATCAGGTTGAAGAATCATGAATTGCAAGTAGCAATTTAACGACGCCTTAATATTTGGCCGCTTAATTGCGTTTCTCCGCAATAGTACAGTGAAGCCGTGAATGGCCGCCAAGATGTGACCCCGACCCTCCCCTTCCCTCCCCTCTCCCTGCTCTTTCCACGGGTAGAACGGAAAAGGATCGAGTGGGAAGCCTACCCTTAAGGCAATCATTACGCCAACCTTTTGCACTGAAAAATGGACAACGTTTTTAGCTCATTATTTTCTATTGCTACGTAAGACGAACGTTTGAAACATCGATGAGAATTGGTTATTCGCTGGTTATCCAAAGACCGCGGTTAATTCACCTAGGGTAGAGGCTAAAATCATGGTAAATTAGGCACACCTTTATACGCCAGCCTTATCATCGACATGATCAACAAAACAAAAGCAAAATTACTCTCTTCGAAGTCAACGCGGACATGCCGAGTAAAACCACGTCACGCACGGTTTGCACATCTTAAAAAGTTTGGCCTAAACTTTTCAAGATCGTTGTTTGTAATCCGTGTCAATCTTCTCCATCCTTGTTCCTTTATGGTTTATTATTATCTCTTTGGTGTTTTTCTATCTTAGTGAACTACTATTTTCAGGTTTCACTTTGAAAGTATTTTTATACGTGGCCAAAAGACTTCAAAATAACGTGGCTGAACTCCTTCAAAATAATACTAAAGATCGTTATATACCTGGTTGATACGTTCAGTGAGCGGTGATCGACCCTTGTTATCCACCTTCAGTGTTCGATATGGACGGTCAGAATTATTTCCTGCTTTTTCCACGTACACAGTCCCAGCTGCACCATTCTCTACGTCACCAATCCCACCAGTAGCTTCTAAGAAGCCATCAAAGAATCCTCCCTGGTAGTACAAGGCGACCCTGCCACCAGCGCCACCTCCTCCTCCTCTAGATGGGTCTCTGTATCCATTGCCACCATTTGCCTACAGTACAAAAAAACAAACAACACTTAATTATATATAAAAAACCGATCGCTATACCATGGATGCATCCATTGTGAAAATAAGACATGCATACAATGACAGAATAAAGCGGTTTCCAATTGAGTGTCGAAAGTAATCAGACAATTCCTTTGGTCTGAGATTGGCTGAGTAGGTGAATTGGTAAGTAATCAGTTTGGTTTGGCTTTAGGACACTCAGTTGAAAACCACTCTACCAGACAAGAATAACACTAAGCACACTTTTCCCACAATACATTTTGAGGTAAATTCTCCGGCTCTGGTCACATGATTTAATGTTAGCGAGCTCATTCACCCACTCTTTCTTATCAGTTTATGTAGTCATAAGGCACCATTGCTGACGCTATGTTAGAAAAGACTATAAAACCAAACTTGGCTAAATAAATATTTCGTTTACACACTAGTGGTAACTTGGAAATGAAATAGCTTAAGTTTGCAGTAGAGGAGATAAGCAACGTCACTAATTATGCGCAACGTTGCTTCCAAGTGACTTGCTCAGGTTTGAGCGGCTAATTGAACTAACCTGTACAGTCCCACTTCCTTCCAATGTGAGAGTTCTCATAAGAATACTTCCACCACTACCTCCTCCAGCATATGAACCAACATAGTTGTCGCCATCAGCACTTAGCGTTCCTTCAATGTCCAACGTATCGCTAATGTTGAGGAATAAAATACCACCACCTCGGCCTCCGTACCCACCACCGCTTCCCTTGCCACCACTGCTGCCTTTTGATCAAACACCACCAATTTTAATTAATTAATTAATTAATTAACGATTTTTATGATACTCGTACAAAGGTTATCACAGTCATAACGACATTAATTGTGCCAGACGTCAATCAAAACTTGACGTAATAACATATGCTCGCCGATAAGCGCGGGAAAATAAATGACAAGCGGCAAACGCGGGAAATCAGGTAACCAGCGGAAAGCGCAAGAAAACAAGTGAACCAACGGTAAGCCCGGGAAAAATAAAACTAGCGGGAAACAAACACGCTAAGCACGGAAATGAACATAGTCGGCGTTTGATGCCAGCAAACAGCGACAAAGGCGGGAAACTTCATGTAATTCAGGTTATGAATGCTGTTTGGAAATGACTCGAAGAGAGTAACACCAATGTTTTGGACCTAAGTGGGGCATTAAATGATTGGCCAAGAATAAGAAAGACCAAATTTCTACTTAGAAAAGTCATATATTTCAAGCGATGCAGTCGAGAATAAAGAAAATCATGAACATGAAAGGCGGACTTCAATAAATACTTGCCGATTAAGGCGTTAAGAAAATTCGGTTAACAACATAAATCTTGACAACCCTGAAGCTAAGTAACTAAGCTCATATGAAACATCACCCAAACTAACCAAAGTCGTTGGGTTCTTTTATTGACCCGTATGAAGCTCCAGTGGTCACTTGACGCGCAGCACGTCCGCCCAGTCCTCCATGGCCTCCACCTGATCCTCCTGCAAAGCCTGGGGATGGAGAGTTGGCACCAGGGCCCTTGCCTGTAAAATCATTCACGGTAATCAAAAGTTGACAAATAATTTAGGCTGTTCATGAAAGCGAGTAGTAAATAAACCGCTAGCCCGTAAGCATCACTAAGCTCTATGGCCTTGCACTTGAGACAACCGGACCGACACAAGTAACCCTTACCACTTCCTTAGTTGCTGGTCATTCTAATTTTTATGAGCCGTGTGTTAGAAATTAACTCTCTTTACTTGTTACCTACAGCGATTCTTACGAAGTCGTTATCTTCAATTTGGGGCCAAAAAAAAGTAACGACATGAAAACGGGTCAAGAAAAGGATACGAGCTTGATAAGGGTCAGGTGATGAAAGATTACCCACTGAAGAAAACTTTTCATATAAAGACAACATAATGCACTTCGATACAATACCAGATTAATAGACCAATGTAAACATACCATCGTAAACAAAGTTCTCTCCCCTCAAAGTTGCATGGACGGTGGCTAAAGCATCGATGGTAAAATTCAGGACGTGTACATGAAGGTTAACTGCTGTAAACGTTCCTCCACCGAACACATGCATGGATGTTCCACGGAATTCACGAACCCTTTCCTGATTGGTCACCGTCATGGTGCCCTTGTTTCGAACGCTGATTGATTCGAAATAAAATGTCTGGAAATGAATGTAAAATCACATATTAGTAGCAGTGTATATTGCTATTAGTCTGTAACCGAGGTACATAACTAAACACGCTTCATTGTGCAGTAAAACACTTCTTTAACACCCCAAATAAGCTCGGTCGGTTCGCTTCTTATTTAAGAACCACTTAATAGCGACCACCCAGTTAACAGGAGTAGATTTTGACGATTTTAATACCTACTTCCTACCCAAGATTTTTAGTTGTAGGACTTATGGAGTAACCAATTGGAGGAAACGGGGTTTTTATGTACAATTGACTTTTAATTCAATTACTCGCAAAGTGAAGTGAAGTGAAGTGAAGTGAAGTCTTTATTTATCGAGGGTAGCTCAAAATAGCATCTAAATGCTAATAAACTAGAGGCCCTCATTTCAAGATCAAAATAGTTAAAATAGTTACAAATCAAAGCTTATTATAAAATTATCAAAATCTAATAAAACTATAAAACAATTATTAGCATGCAGCACAGCGACCCACAATTTTTATATAGAGAAATGATTTAAAGATTGCTGGTCTGTTCCAAAGAGAATTTTTGAAAGTCTTGAGAGTCTCCGCTTTCCTCATTCCTTTCCTCTTTCCTTTCCCCTCAAAGGGGAATTGGCCTGCTGAAATCGGCCTGCTGGTGTACTAGAATCACTTTCTCAAACCTTTGTAACCTTTTAATTCGTCCACAATCGGTTCGCAGCATTTTTGTTGTTATTAAAAAGCTCTCTTAGCAGCCTGACAAGTCTTGAGGAAGTCAATAGAGAGTTTAAGCATGACGTTACGTCAAACGGCAAAAGGCAAAAACGTAACTTTTACCGTCCGTCTTAAGCTGTTTTTACAGTAGAGTGAAGATCAAGTCGAGTCAAGTCAAGTCATCTTTATTTAAGCAGAGTGGCCCTTTCAGCACTAGGCTGATAGATATTTGTATTTGCGTTTAATAGAAGGAGGCATTTTTTCAATTTTTGTGTGAAGAATAAAAAAATCAGAGGTATTCTTTGCTGTTTGCCGTCTGCCGTAAAAGTCAAGCTTTAACTATCTGTTATGTCACGGATTGTAACGACTTAATTGAAAATGACACTGATACACTAAGCGCTACACATTTCACTTACCTTGGTCGGCTTTCCCTCTGTATCATACATCTCCTTCATTCGAATAAGACCATCATCAACTACGGTAATGTTCTGACATCTTCTCAAAACACCATCAACCTCGACAATAACCCCTGCAACAAGCAGCTCTCCCTGCATTGTTGTTAATCCCCCCTGGTAAATGATCATGTCCATTGGGAGGTACGACTGGAGAGAGAGGAAAGTCTGGTTGAAGCCCAGATGGATTCTCCCGGTTCTATCTCCCTCCATTTGACCAATCAAGATTGAGATGCGCATTTTGGTGCTTGCCGGATTTATGATGGCTAGCTGCGCTCCGCCGTAAAGTTGCAACTCATCCAATTCAACATCAGTTCCGTTTGTTTGCAGGTCCTCATCATCCAGTGTGAGCCAGGCCCTGCTTGATCCATCGTGACTGAAGTCACGGTAGCTTGCACTGAGATTGGCATCTGGATTTAAAGGTTTTCGACCCAGCCCGTTTAGGTACAAAGTTCTATTTCGAGTCCACTGAGTTCCGTTGATTACGTCTTCATCCAGAATTATTCTCTCCGCGTGGGCTGCTTCGTCAATACGGTCGTGCCCATAGGTAGCGTTCATTCCAGGCACATTCTCTAGAAATACTGTACCTGGTCCACCGGGTTCGTACGCACTGGTACCCCCTGCACCAAGAAAACGACCTAGGAAATGGTTCTCGCGATAGTACAAGCAAACACGACCACCCCCACCTCCACCGCCGTGGTACCCGGTTGAGCTGTCCCCGTCGCCACCAGAGACGTCAAATTCTCCGTCGCCATGTATTCTTGATGTGTACGCTAGAATACTCCCTCCACTTCCACCGCCGCTGCGAGAAGCCCGCGCAGTTCCCCCTTTGGAGGATAATACTCCATCAACTACTAGCGTATCGTGAGCAATAATTTTAAACCGACCTCCACCTAATCCACCTGTGAACGGAAAAACCTCGGCTCCGCCCGTACTTCCAAAAGTCGTGGGTCTTCTGTATTTGCCATATGACACACCGACCTTTGATTGGCCTCTACCCAGTCCGCCGTGACCGCCATGCCCTGCACCTGAGGAACCGGAGACCCCACCCCACCCGTCACCATAGTAACGTAATCCGGGAATTTCATCAACAAGGCCATCACCTGAGAGGTAAGCGAAGGGCTCCACAGTGATGTTCACGTAGTCTAAAGTGAGACCGTTTGCCTCCATCTGAAAAAAAAAGATCAAAATAGAATAGATTAATACACAAATAAAACCTCTCATAACGACTGGCAGTTTTCGTCCTAAGCCTGTGTGCAGCTTATTTTCTGGAAACCTAAGACCTTCGACCACCTCTTCAAAACAACCAGTTAAACGTTCTTAAGTTCTCCACAACAGACATGTTTAACTGCTAGGACCACTACAAGCCTACAATAAAACGGAAAAACCCCTTTTACCCTTGGCAAAGATGACACTCACGAATTTGAAAAAAAACAAATCAAAAAGTTGTTACAATTTCTGTGCTTATGCATTAGTTGCTCCAATCATCGGAGTTGTCTTGTTTATTTTCTATTCCACAGTGTCAGGTGACTCTGGATTATGAACTTAAAAAACGACTCGAAATCCAATACGTTAGCCCTGTTGTCTTTTGCCTTTGTTTCACAAGGAATCCGAAACGAGTGTGATTTGAATGAAGACAAACGTTCAAATGAAACATGTTTTCATATGAATGGTTTCGGACAAGGACTCTTTGATACAGAGGCAATAGGCACCTCCGAGACATGTTTACTGTTACCATTATTATTATTATTATTTCAACAGTAAGCTCATCAGAAAGGTAAGATCCACAGGTGACAAGAAGATTATGACAAGATGACAACGTGTATTATTAAGGATGATGGAAATAAAATACAAGAAAAAGCACACCTTCTATTCGTCAAACAAGACACTAGGCCATTTTACGAATGCAAGCGAGGCTGGAGCTTACCTTGCTTTGGAATAGACCTCTGCCTTTCCATTTAAATGCCAACTAGCAAGCACAAAAACAACTTTATTTACACAACAAAAGCAGCGAGGTCTTAATCAAAACAAGGTCACCTACAGTCTAGCTGCCATTCAAAGGTCGAGTCAGAAAATAGACAACAGTTAAATAGTCTATTTAGTGCATAATCTACTGACCTTAGCTCCCCCTCTAATGTCAAACGTTTTTCCAGTCATCCGTACATCTTGTCTATCTTCTCTGAGAGCCGCCATGTAACCATCCGTCTGCACAACCATGTGATCAAACGCGAATTCCGTTTCAGTGGAATTCTCAAGAACAAACCGACACTGAGGTCCAACAGTAAGATTCGTCATTTTTCCCATCACGCCTCGCATCACCACCTCGACTCCACGACAGTTCATACTGCTGGGAAAGGTCACATTGGAACCTTTTTGTGACAGGAGTGAAAATGGAAGGTGTCCCTCCGATCCCCTCATGTGAATGGTCTGCGTAGGGCGCACGGTCAAGATACCACTGCTGTCTCCAACAATTTTGTCCACACTGACTTTAACCTTATCCCCAGATATCGACAGACTTCCTTGACCCATGATTTGCAGCTTTAAGAGAGAATGGACAAAAATACATTACCGAACAACAAACTAGTGAGAAAAGAGCATAGGCATACAGAGAACGCATGTCAACAGTGGATGAAAATCCAACATTAGTGTCAACTGGTTCTCGAGCAACCAGCCTACAGTGTTTAAACGATGCTGTGTAACGCAAAGAGATCGACATATAATGGCAATGGAAGGTGACTTCAAAACTGTACAGAAGCATTCGTAACCACATAACATTTTAAACTTACTAGCCAGTGATACGAATCCCATTTACACCTATGTAAAATATTTCAATGCAGTTAATTGCATATTAACAAGAAAACGCACGTGTTTCTGAGTTCAATACCACTGGTCAGCAGTCTGGTGTGGTGCACATATGTGGCGGTACCCAACGCAAGGTTCACCTAAAAAATGGCGTTAACTTTGATTTAAACCCACGGAATACGAGGAATGCATACCTCATTGAAGTCATGTTCTTTGGTCTGTTCGTCCTCACTTATGATCCACGAAGTACTGGGGCTAGTGTAATGAGGCGTTTGGTGCGTGGTCGAAGGATTCTCTCGAACGAAGAACCTCACGAGACTAAGAGAAGCATGCGTGCTGGTTTTCTGGAGACTGAGAACTACCTGGAAATCAAACGGGGACAAGTTAATACAGTTCAGTGCCAAGGCTTAAAGGAACTTAGTAACGGTAGTTTGAGTCATTCTGGCCATGTACAAAAGTTTCTTTAAATTGAAGGAAACCTAAAAATATTAGTTTACTAAGATAGAAAACACAAAAGAGATAATAACCAACTATAAAGGAACAAGGGTGGTTAAGGATGGGAAAGTTTAACATGACAAATTTGTGAGCCAGCCGGTGTCTAGCAAACGATTTATTTGCAGCTTTTTCAATATTTGAGTTGGGAGGTATAACAAGACACTTTACAATGAGATACAATGAGCATTAAATGACTGGTCCAGCGGGAAACAGTTAGTTTTGTTTCCCCAGTCATTAAGTGCTCATTGTATCTCTATTGGGTACGCTTCGGAAGCACATAAAAATACGAAACATTAAACTCGCCTGATATGGCGCCAAAGGCTTACCAAAAACACGATGAAGCGTGACGATCAAAAATGACTCAACGTTTTACGAAAAATGTCGATCAAGCTCTTGTTGACCAATCATATTAGTGAAAGGACCCGGTCCAAAAGGTTGTCATATAATTATAAGCTTGTCCACGCGTGCAGTGCGTTTGTTCGACACTTGCTCCTTAACTGATCTTGACAAATTCACTTACCTTATCAACAGTCAGTCCAACATCCATTCTACCTGGCTGCCCTTGCAGGCAATTTGTAGGGTTGATCCAGTTACTGGAGGCAGCAACTTCAGCGCCGCTGAGGTAAGTGCTTACGTCATACTTAGTCCAAAAACCCGAATGGCAATATGGATAAACCAACAAGTACTCTAGATACAACGGCAGCGGAAAGAAATAAGTCACAACGGGATTCGAATCCTGAGTGTAATAATGATCAGACGTTGTCAGAAAGAGATTTGTCAGCATCGGATTGCCAGTTGCACACCGTCTAGAGTCGTGAGAAACAGTTCTGTAACAATAAGGTGTTCCTGTAGTGCTTAAAACAATTCCGTTTGGGGCTTGGTATGACATCATATAATATGGAGAATCAGCTTTGTTCCCAGCTAGTTTCAGCTCTTTTATTTCTTGTAGCCTTGATGGTCCATTAGCGGATACTCTGTTGTCAATTCTAAGAGTGCGGTAAGGTCGACTGGCGTTTCGATTATTTTCCGTGTACACAGTTCCAGCTCCGCCCCACTCTGCCTGGCTGGTTCCTCCATAGCTTTGGAAGGATCCGATGAAGGTGTAATTTCCATCGTAATAGACAGCAATGCGTCCACCAGCCCCACCGCCTGCACGAGGCGAGTGGCTCGAAAAGCACGATCCTCCATTGACCGACACGGTGCCTTCACCGTCAAAATTTAACGCGCGGATAATAATGCTACCCCCAGCACCCCCGCCGCTCCCATCAGAATTTCTACTTCCAGGTTCGCCGTTGGCGTGCACAAGTCCCTCAAGTCGTAGCATTTCCGATATCTCAAAAACAATACGACCGCCTCCTCGTCCTCCAACCGAGCCGTCGAGGCCGTTGCCACCACCACTACCGTACTGTGTGGGCTCATATATAGAGTCGTATGAGAAAGAGGATCGGAGACCGGCTGATCCCCGTCCACCCCGACCCCCGTGGCACCCACCTCCGGCACCGGTGTTGTAGGAAGTTTGCCGAAGACCCGCTCCCGGTCCTTGTTGGGCGCCATGTCCTCTGAAATCCGCTGACACGTCACCTTTTTGAGGAACGAAAAATCTACATTACCCCAGAGGTTCTCTTAATCGCTTTGTATGTATTTTATAAAATTGTCTTAGAATACTTTGACATATAAAAAACTGATAAACTGAAAGACATCTTATATCTAATTTTACTTAGGTAGAAGATTGTATTAAAACAGCCGACTTAATTGCATTTGCTTTAAACCAGTTTTAAAAAGTTAAAGATTCTTAACTCGCGACACCGGATCAAAGGTTGAATCCGATTGAAATTAAATGTACTTTGATGAAAAACCTCCATTTCCAGGTCTCAGTTTATGAGACCTGGAGCGGGAAAGGCACGAAATAGAATAAAAAAACACAGCGGACTGCGGGAAGAAAACAAGCTATTTGAGGATTTTCGTAAAACCTGAGAGAGACTGGGGGAAGTTCGTCACAGATCCAATAAGCACTCACGACACAAAGATTGTAATACGCCAATCACAGCACGTTGTAATCACATCAATGACGTTTGATTGAAAGCGCAGGAAAAGTCGTCCCAGCTAAACCAAAATAAGTTCTGGTTTTTGCATTTGATTATACTGTAAGGTCACATATATTATGTACGCTCCCTAAATCCTGGCACACGCAAAACCATAGAAAAGCAAGTATGCGTGCTTTAATTTACTAATATATAGATTTAGGCCAGCCTAAAAGCGTGAGCCTGATTAAGCTAACCCAGGAAAAGGAACAATGTTGATTTGAGTTTTGTAACTTTGCGGTGAGGTTTTTTGTATATTGTTTGGCCTTCTGTTTTGAGTTTTATTGATCACCATATACACAAACAAAGCAGCAAAAACATTTTGTAAAGGAAAAAAGTTAAACCTGGTTAGCTTTAACCGGGTTCCGAATAATCCTGCCCTGTTTTCAACAAGTTAAGCTGCCCGCGATCTAATCGAAAACCAGTCAACTTCAAAAAAACACGCGCCCTTGATGAGCTCTAAACCTGAGCCAACTAAATTGGTCACGTGATACTGGTCAGCAGATCTACTGATATGACAGCTGTCAATTAAACACAATATGGATGTCTAATATCAAAGATATATGCTGTAATCCAAGACTGCATCACTTGGTATTAGCTGGATGGCCGCCATGTTGCGCGACGTGTCGTCGTTGGGCGCGCGCGACCGTGATCCATGCCGCTAGCCATTTTTACCGTGAGAAAAGAGTTGCATGAGTTTCTATTTGTATGCATGCATGTGATCCCGTTCCTATAGTTATGGAGCTCCGCTCGTAGCCCCCGCTCCGCTATTAACAAAAATAAAAATGAACTTTACCGGCAACATCGATTGTGGCGTTCTCTGAGTCCAAAAAGAAGTCGTCGACGCTGGCCAGCCCGCCAGCGTTCACCACAAATCGTGACATGTGCAGACTCACAGGGCCATGTCCCGGAAGTTTTGTGGTGTGCAGTAGACCAAGCGACTTGATTGACATGTTGATGAACCGGAAATGCCCCAGCTCTTCTCCGAGAGAATTTCCGCCAGACCATAGAAACAGCTTCCCATCTCTATCGATGGTGTAGTCATCGGAGTCCGCAAGAGTTCCGTTAATTTCCATGTAAACCTCCCTCAGTGCTAACCGCCGCGGAACCTCTAAAGACGCATTGAAGTACACTAGTGTATTAATCGGGAAATAAAGGTCGACAAATTTAAACACTACCGACTGCAGGCGACCGATGTGAAGCACGCCACTTCGATCGCCACGAAGAGTATGAGCATACAGGGTGACATTTTCACGTGATGCGTCCCCATACAGAGCTACATGCGAGTTTCCATGGAGGTGAAACTCGTCGAGGGTGTAATTTTCCGCTTCGTGCAGCCACGTGACAGCTCCAATGTATCTTGTATCGCTATAAATTCCCTTCATAAGATGTCGAAGTCTCCCTTGCAATTTATTCACAGCCCAAGGATAGGCCAATCCGTAGTTATTGATCTTCAGAACTCTGTACTCCACTTTGCTGTCATTTCGAGTCTCAAGGAACACGGTTCCAGCAGCACCTGGTTCAACACCGCTGTCACCGCCTTTGGCGGAAAGCGTGCCGTTGAAATTGAGCATGAAAGCGTGATAAATTGCTATCCGGCCACCCGATCCCCCTCCTCCATTTTGTGGAGACCCAGCACCACCCTTGGCACTGATCGTTCCGTAGCCATCCAGCTCTTCGCAGTCGATCCAGATACTTCCTCCGCTGCCTCCTCCAGCCGTGCTAGGGGGAGGACCGTCTTCACCATCTGCTGACAGGTGTCCATCAAGAATCAAGTGGCGCGTCACAATCTTTATTGCCCCACCTCCTTGTCCTCCCAGTCCACTTCGGGTGATAAGGTTTTCATACGGGCCCACTGTGCTCGTGCGGTAATCTCCATAATACAAGTCACCTAACGATCAAACAGATGACATTCAAGTTGTCATAATTAAATTTTTTCTGCGATTTTTTATAATCTTTGCGTGTTTCATACTGGGAGATCTAGTCCGCAGGCCAGCTTAGATGGTGCATGGAGTAAATTTTAGAAAATCTCCTCTCGGTGTAAATTCATATGAATTTTTTATGTTGTATTACCATAATGTAACCCGAAGCCTCCTGCACTTCCGTAATCAAAAGGTTTTCTATAATCTCCGTAAAACTGGCCCACGCGATTCGTGCCATTTCCTCTTCCACCAGTTCCGGCGTAGCCAGCACCACTCGCTCCATATACGCTACCAGTCCCCTGGCCTGGTCCTTCAGATGGTTCGAACTCATTTCCAGGCCTCCCTTCTTTAGTAATGTACCCAGCGTGATTATGACTCAGTCTTCCTCCGGAGTTTATTCCTAACAGATGTTTAACCACGATGTTCAATTTGTTGTTTGACTTGAAGTGGCCTCCGCCAAATATCTATTAAAAAAATTAAAACATTAGGTTTGAAATTACATAACTCATTACGTGTCACTTGGTCAAAGCTTTGGAAGTACGCACTAGGGTTCAGTTCTTTACTTAAAAAATAAAGAAGCCTCGACTGTGCTCTGTTCTGTTGTAAAGCACGCAGGAAGCGGTAGAGCACGAAAGAAGTGTAGGGGAAAACACGAGACGCAGTCGAGTGTTTTTCCCCACTTCTTGAAAAACTCACTCAGCTTTTTGAAAAACTCACGCGTGCAAATTCCAAATTGAATTCGAAACCGTATAAAAGCACGCTGTTTCAGCCAATCAGAGCGCGCGTTATATGATAACTTTGTTATAAAACAGGATAAAAAGATGCTCTCGGAATAGTATACAACTGATTAAGTGAATGTTTTAACCAAAATTATTTTATGTGGTTTATCGAAAAGCCGTAACTTACAGTACAGACAGAAAAGACAAGGTTAGTAAGATATTTAATATATATTATATCTCTTCTATATGTCTGGTGGGTCCGGGAACGATTTCTATTTACGTGAAACGTCTTCAAATTTCTGACTCACATCGAAAGCAAGACGAGTCAGTTTGAAATCGTTGTCAACTAGTTAGCACGTTTAAATACTCAATTTGAAGCGAGAAAAGGTTTTAAACTTTTACTTGCTATAAACATAAAGAACACTTGGCGATAAATCAAGAAACATACTGGCAACAAAAACAGCTTTAAATTTTAGCGCGCCGTACTGAAGAATAACGCCCGCTAAATTGACCACAGTCAGCGCGGTAATCTGAGATTAATAAGATGATAAATTATTTCTTTACCGTCAAGTTACTGAGAGACAACTGGCTGATCAATTTCTTGTCAAAGGAATTCAATTCAAACACTCCTCTGTCCTGAACGTGAAGGGACTGAACTGAGTACTCGCCAGGAGAAGTATCCCTGCCAAGGCTGGAGTTTGAGTCTGAGTAGAATGACCCATGATCAAACACAAACAAGTCTTCGACGCCCCAGATCTACAAGAAATAGAAGACGTGCGAGAACAAGTACTTGTCAATGAACAGTTAATATTTCCTTACAATATCTCAACCTAAAGAAGCTCAGTCACGGAAAATATAAGTTTAATAAAGTAGAAAAGCACTAAAGAGATAATAATAAACCATAAGGGAACAAGGGTGGTTAAGGATGGAGAAGATTAACACGGATTACAAACAACCAACTTGAAAAATTTAGGCTGAACTTTTCAAGATGCACAAACAGTGACGTAGATCCTTGAAAGGAGCGTTTTATCAAAGAACAATGCCGTATACGTAACTACAGATAAGTACGCGCGCAAGCACTTCTGGATCTGGATCGTTTACATGGATGCAGAAGATTTGTTCATACAGCAACACAGCACTTGTATTTCTGTAAGTGCTGCATAAGTAAATTAGTTGCAATATTTAAAGAGGAAGTCATATCAGTCTCAGCTGGTTTTCATGCCAGGTTCTGAAATGGAATCTGGAAAAACCCCAGGAGCAAGGCAAGAAACAACAACAAACTCAACCCACATATAGCGTTATTTACAAAACGCGATTGAAGAGTCAAACCCACCGCCCTAAATCACTCGGCCACGCTACCTCCAACAATAGCGCTGGCGTGCTACATAATACCCAGTCTTACTGAAACTTATAGAGAGGACAGAACTTGCGAGAGTACGGAGAATACCAACCTTTCCTGACGATTTGAAGCTGACTGTTTGCAAGAAAGCACGTCTCGGCAACATCATGCTTCCATTTTCATAAACACGCAAACCAAACGGAATGTCAGGGTCAGTGACAGCCACGGAGAAATTTTGATGGTATCCTACATGAAGGAATCCACTCTTATCCCCATAGAGCCGGTCAGCATGAAACTGTACTGGGGCCCGCAAACCATTCAGCGGCATTACAGCGAGTTGAGCAGATCCCCGAATGTGCACTTCATTGAATCTGTGTATATTGGTGCCAGCCGCTGGCTCTATCCAGGTTTTAGCGCCGTCATAACTCTTATGCTTGTACCTGGAGAGAAATATTGTCAAAAAATGAGGGAAATTCAAAAACGATATAGCGTTCCTGCTGAATGGAAACTAGCAGAGATTTGTCCTATCAAGACCAAATACAGGCCTGTAACCATCCTAGTACTGTTGGACAAGGTTTTTGAGAGATGTGTGCAAAAGCAGCTTGTTCACTACTTCGACCGGCATTTGTCTAAGTTCTTGTCAGCATATAGAAAAGGTTACAGTTGTGAGTATGTGTTGTTGCATCTTATCGAGGACTGGAAAGGAGCTCTTGACAAGAATTATGTGGTTGGGACTGTAATAATGGACTTAAGTAAAGCTTTCGATTTGATACCACACGACTTATTACCCGCGAAGCTCTCTGCTTATGGTATTTCTACCCATAGTTTAAACTTACTGAAGAGCTATATCACAAATCGCAAGCAACGGGTTCGAGTAGAGGATGTTACAAGTGATATCTCATATTTTAACAGTAGCGTTCCCCAAGGCTCCGTTCTAGGTCCCTTATTGTTTAATATCTTCATAAATGACTTACTTGATTTCATCAAAGAGGCAAAGTTGTCGAACTATATATGCTGATGATAATCAACTATATTTTTCTGATTCTGATCCAACTGTTGTCGAACATGTTGTCAACTAGGAACTTGTGGTGGTGTGTGAGTGGTTTCGTAAAAACAAGATGATCTTGAACTCTGAAAAATGCAAGGCCATGGTTCTCTCGCGAAAACCCAGTACTTGATACGGTAGATCAATCGGGCTGACATTGGACTTGAATTTTGGAAAACACATTACGAAAATTAGCAAGAAAGTTGGAAAGCAACTAGATGTTCTTTGTAGACTGAAGAACGTTTTATCGTTTCGGACCAAACTCTGCCTTTATAATTCGTTCATCATGTCTCATTTTCATTACTGTTCCTCCATTTGGCATAACTGTTTAAAGTCTGATAGTAACAAACTGGATAGGTTGCACGAACGAGCTCTTCGTTACTTGTACAGTGGCAAGTCTTCACAAACTAGCACTCTTTGCGATCGTATTGGTCACAGCCTTGTGGATCGACGTATCCAAAACTTGTATTTTATTGTATTTAAGTCAATTAACAATTATCCACCTGAATATCTGAGCCGGACTGAGACCTATTTAGGTTAAGAGACAATATCAAAAATCTGAGAGGGGTTAATAAGCTGCAAGTACCGAAACCTAATACGACTCGTTATGGCACGATCTCAGTAAAGTTATTACTTGGAACAACTTGAAGATTTCTGATACCTTAAGATCCCTAAGCGTCAGCCTTTGAAAAAGCAGTCGGAGAGCTAAGTTTTTCGTTAATTTCTATATGATATCTATGTTCTCTTGATTAATTGGGCTTTTTATTGTATATAGCTATGTCATGTAATTTTTATGTCTTATTCTGTAAATAAGTTTTTGGATTTTCGTTTCTTTATTTCTCTCGGCTTATTAGCATATTTTTCTTGCTAGAGGCCTAATCAACCGCATCAATCCCGAGATTAAATAAAGCTTCATCATTATCTTCATCATAGTCATTACAAAACGCTTTCGTTGCTCACTTGTTTCTACTTGAGCAATGTACCGCCCCATTGCGACGTATTAAAGAAATAATAATATTAGCAACAAGATCCATTTCCAAGACAAACTGATAGAAACCTTAACTGCCAGCAACAGCTATTACCAATGCATAGTTTTTATAAGATTCCAAAATCAATGCGTTGGGTTATTGTGCCGGTAAACCCACGGAAAAATCGCGCGTCTTCTGAATTATTATATAAAAGCAATGGACCACAAGTTTTCTGAGTTATAGGCTGATAAACCACTTGGGATGTTGGTAGAACACTCGAAAAATTCGTAAACCACTCGCCTGCGGCTCGTGGTTTACAAATTCTTCTCGTGTTCTACCAACATCCCGTGTGGTTTATCAGCTTACAACCCACAGAAACTTGTGGTCTATTGCTTAATTATATAATAACCAAATCAATGCTCGCGCTCTGATTGGTCAATCAGCTGTGATTTATTGTGCCGGTAAACTAATGGAAAATTGCGCGTCTTCTGAATTATCATTACTTGGGAGGTTGGTAGAACACTCGAAGAATTCGTAACTTACACGCCTGCGGCTTCTGATTTACGAATTCTTCTCGTGTTCTACCAACATCCCGCGTGGTTTATCAGCCTATAAACCATAGAAACTTGTGGTCTATTGCTTAAATAATTCAACCCCGTTTATATATGACCGGTTATGTTCATCTTTCTAATGTGAATAGTGTATGAACTGATTGAACTTTCGATTCTTTTAAATTATATCTGCAGCTCAGATGCTTACTAAAGAACAAGTGTTTAGAAGTGCGATTGCGATATGTCTTTTGAGTAAAATGTAAATAAATGTAAATCTGATTTATAGTGGACATGCACTTAGCTTAGCACTAAGCATTAGCTAGTTTACAGGCATGCCACTGAAACAAAGGAACAAACATTTCAATTAATAGACCAGTTTCGAATTCGCCATGAGCTGTGAATAAAAGCATGACAACACATTTGCATCGGGTTAGCCTCGACCTTAAAAAAATATTCATAAATACCTGCGGGAAGGTGCCAAAATTTAAACATCAAGCAATACACAGAGCTGTAAACAGGTAGGAGGCAGGAGGCAGACCAGTTGGCTATTTACAAAGCGTGACCGAGGATTTGAACTCAGGACTACCGAGAAACAAATCCTACTAGTGAAAGGGTGGAGGCCTTGAACCCGGGACCTCCGGATTACAACACCAGCGTCCTAAACCACTCGGCCACGCTGCCTCCAAGGTAACCCCGCTATCCCGTTGATACGGCCACTCCGTTAGTACAGCCAAATTTTAATGATCCGTCGGTGAATTTAATAACCGCGTTCATTCCACTGTACACCAGCAAAATCTTTCATGACAGCGTCATCTTTTCCGATCGGTAACTCCTTTAATCAAGACATGATATACTAACCTTTCCCAAATCTCTTTTCCTTCAATGAATATTTCTAACTCAGAGAGACCAACATAGCTTCCATCACGGTTGAGCTCCACAAATATCTTCGTGGCGTTTCTCCTGACGGGCATATCAACATAGGAACCTTGGATACAGCCATTGGATATCTGAACGTAGCTGCTGGTAACGGGAACGTCACTGGTACCATCATTAGTTTTGATCTGAAGTAACAACAGATAAAGATATTGGGCAATGCTGAGCACGTGCAAATTGATGAAGGAAAATGTACACAGCTATAATGTCTTATAAATTTTATATTTAGAGGCTTATTGCAAAACAAAAGTGTATAATGTACTGTAATGAGTTTGCTGTAAAGTTTAGTCTATTGATAGTTTATTGTAAGTTATTGCTAATATAGTAGGTAGTTATTATTATTGAAAGCAATGAGTTGAAAGCGCCGAGCCTTTAAGCAAGAAAAGTATACTAAATATACTGTCGTTAACGTATTGTAAGGAATGTAAGGTGTTAAAATATGTCATTAGCAAAATGTTACAAAAAATAAAGAAGTACACAAAAAGAAAGACACTTAGGCTCCACTTTCAGGTAGCATGCAATTTTCATATTCTTCGGGGTATTTTAAAATTGTACAAAACTGAAACACTAAAAACTGGGTAGGCATTAACCTAAAGAATGTTGTAACCTAACCCAAAATTAACTTCATCCAACTTTAGATCAATGTTAGTAAAAGAAGTTGCCATAACACTAAGTCGTCTGTATTAGCGAGACGGCTAACAAAAGGTGGGCCAAACAAATGAAATTACCTCAAATAAGTCAACATTACGGAACTGTTGCGTTACCAAACTAAGATAATCATCATCCAGGCGATGATACCTAGTCCAATACGAAATTCTCACAACTAGTATTAAAATAAATGTTTTTCATTCAGCAAAGAGAATCTATATTTTGGAGTTCTAAACTCGTGAAGGAGCTGACTCTACTTACGCGAAAATTCGCTGGAGAGCTACCGCAATATGGGTAGACTCTGATGTGATTGATAAAGAGCGAGCTCTTTAAATCGACCATCAGTTTGGTGTAATGGCAGTTAGATAAGAAGAAACCAAGACAGCTGGACTTGGAAAATGACTGATCAAATAGGTGTGCCAGGGCATAGTCCGGGCAACTACCGGAACATGACCAGGTACAACGGTTTTGATTTAGTCCACAACTGGATGTGACTGTCATCCCATTTGGGGCAGTGTATGTTGTGTATTGGTGACGACTTCCTCCTGACAAATCTAACAAGCGACCTGCATTTGGAATCTCGTCATCCAAAGACCGTTGACCACTGTTGTCGACCTGCAACGTCGAGAATTCAGTTCCGGTGTGTTTCAGATAAACTGTCCCAGAAGCACCAGCCTCTGCACCGGAAGTCACACTGCCACCACTGGTATCAAACCTCCCTCTGTATGGGTGGTGTGTGTCATTGTTGTTGTAATAGACCGCTATGCGACCGCCCGATCCACCGCCCGAGCCCGCGGTGCCACTTCCGCCACGAGATTGTATAATACCTGTATGGCCACCAGAGAGGGCCTGGGTATGAATTAATATACTTCCACCGCTTCCTCCGCCATTAACGTTGTTGTGATCTCGACTGTTTGAAATAATACTGCCATCAACCTACGAGGGACAAAATAGTAAAAAAATAAGAAAATATTGTAGTAGTTAAAGAGAACGGTATGCCTTAAGTAAACAATCAAGTGATGAAACCACAGTCATGTAATATTCAAGAATCTGAGAACACGAAAGAACTGCAGAAAGCACGATCATTTCAAGATGAGTGGTCTCCCAATGGTGCTCTGTAATACAGGTTTTAATTCACAGTAGGTTTTTAAGCTGACGCTCTTTACAAGAACATAAGAACTGTACAATGACAGCTGCATGAAGTCGACCCCATGTTCGCTGTAAAACAATATTAACGAACATTAACGAGGGGTCACGTCTGTATTCTATATCTACCTGTAGTGTATCTGCCACGTCAATACTCAGCACTCCACCGCCCTTTCCTCCATTTCCATCGCCACCGCTTCCAAAATCCCTCGGATAATACAAGTTCCCGTAGGGTAGTCCCTTTTTCAGCCTGCACGTGTGATAGCCTCCGCAACTCCCTCTTCCACCTGTCCCGCCATGTCCTGCACCGCCACGTTTCCAGTTGTTCGTCGACAGGCCTCCTGGTCCCTTGGTTGCTAAGTAACCACCGTTGCTTCCATCGATAAAGCCGCCGTCATCCACTGTTAGATTGACAGCTGTTATATTCATGTTAAATGTGTTGATTGCTGCCCCGCCCTCCACTGTTAGGATCTTAGCTTGGACACTGAACGCTTCATTATGCGCGTTGGGGCTGTAACTCCGGATTTTCGATCTCGCCATGATCCTGACAGTCTCGTTGAAGGTATAATGGCGTCGAATTCCTTCTCCGGTTGAGCCTGTTAAGTAGCAGTGAAGTACACCACCATTAAGGATAGTGAGATTTCGAATGTGATCAAGCCTTCCTTCCACGTGCACTGCGATCTTGTTCATTTCGGAAATACGCGCCAGGCCTAGGTATCCACCGTCATAGATATAAGCGCTGAAAGGGATGTCCAGAAACAGGCGATGCAGGTTCATCACTTGGTTTCGACTCACGTGGATCATTCCCGTTCGGTCTCCGATCATGTACCGAAAGAACAACGAAGCTGCACGATTCACCGGCTCGGTTAAAATCGCCAAGTGAGCGCCTCCGTAAATCTGCAACTCTTCAAAGTGAAAACCGTGAGAACCATTAGCGAAATGATGGCTTCCCGACTCTGGCAAAATCCAGGCGCGGCACCCGTCTTGTGAGAGATCTGAATAATCAGATATTCGTGTTGTGAGTGGGTGCTGTCCGCCATTGTCCACAAGCAGTGTCCTGTGAGTGTGAACCAGATGATAGAGGAACGCTGTACCAGGTCCGCCCGCCTCGGTATTTGATGCTCCACCCTTCGCACCTCCTCGTGACTGGAAGGAACCTGTGTACGTGGTGTTTTCGGTGAAGTAGACAGCGATCCTTCCACCAGCTCCACCCCCTGAGTTCCCACCACCGGCTCCTCCATTCACCGTAATTTTCCCAGTTCCTTTAACAAAATGACAAAAATATAATAAAGGCTTTTCACACAAACGGATACCTTATTGTGTTTTAAATTTGTGCTGTTCGAGAGAACGATGGAATGTCGATTCGGAAATAATTTGCTTCAATTACCCTACTAGTTTTCACCCTAAACTGTAGTGACATTTCGGTCCAGGACTCACAAAAAGGCTACTATTTCAAAATTAGGTTATGAGCTCGAGGTTTCTTTTCAGTGGGAATGAGGTCCAAGACTAAAACAGCTATCACTTCACACAAATCAGAGCGAATAATGTAAAAGTCAATTTCCTGCGAATAGAGATTTCCGGGTACTTCTCTATATCGTCTTATTTGTAATAAATAAATAAATATTAAATAAACTGTAACTTGAGACTTGCAGCTGCGTAAGTACGCTTGTCAGTTCATTCAACAATGTTGAGGTTTTCAAGTCATGTTGTGGTAAATGTGGCTCATCCAGCATGTCTAGTCATCAAGGTAATTAAATTCTTCAGAATTTGTCCAAATGTTCCTCCGAAACTTTGAACAAACGTTGCTCTTTTGGAGACGACCTGCAGTCACGGCACACTAATAACTGATTTGCAATGGTCTGCTGGGAGAATTCTATTGATCAAAAAACTGAAAAAATAAAAATAAAAAAAATACACTGACTGCAGCAAGCTTCAAACCGACAAAAAAGATAGTAAACAATCGAGAAAATCCAATTTTACATTCACACCTTTCATTCGGTAACAGTGCATCCAGATGCTTCCTCCACTTCCGCCTCCACTACCAGAATCACCGCCAGCGAGTCCGTCCGCAGAAACCTCGCCGTCTATTTGAATAACATTGGTAACGTTGAACCAGATCACTCCACCTCCTCTTCCTGACTTATCCCCTCCGCCCGAGCTTCCGAATCTGACGGGTTCGTAGAGATCTCCGTAAGCAGTTCCGACAACTGCGGAATGTGTGCCTCGTCCTCCTCGACCTCCACAGCCAGCGCCTGAGGAACCGTAAATGTTAGAGGATCCAATGCCTGGGTTAATGATGCCGTGAAGTGCTGATCCTTGTGGGTGACTCCTATAAAAAATACGACAAGGTAAAAATAACGAAAGCTCAACCATTAAGGCTCCGTCCAAAATACACCGGAGGAATTTGAAAACTGAAGTTTCATTGTGAAAACGCATCAGCAAATCTTAGTTACATAAACTGTTATATATTTTTTGCACTTAAAGCACATTTTATGCTTTTTATAGATCTTTGTTTTAGTTTGTTTGCTTCCTTTTATGTAAAGCGCTTTTGAATATTAGCGCTATATAAATGTATAGTTATTATCATTATCGTTATCATTATCGTTATCGTTATCATTATTATTAGTATTAATTATTATATTATTATCAACAATCACCGGCCATTTTGGATATGTGTTTGAGGAAACCTCGGGAAGGGAAATCATACCAGAGGTTTCACTGAGAAAACGCATCAGTAACTTTAGCTCTAATGGCGTTAATAAATGTGAATCTACACATGACATCGCACCTGTTGTATCCTTGACCATCCGCCGACATCAGGCCTCCGTCATCAATGGTGATATTCTCTCCAAGAACAGTCATTCTTGTGCCATGGAACAGTCCGCCTCCCTCGATAAAGAACGCTCTGGCAATGATAGTGATTCCAGGGTGAATGATTGGAGAAGTGAATGCTTGCATGACGCCGTTGTCCTGCACTCGAACGGTATCAAATTCGAACGAGCTGTTGGTTTGATTGGCTGTGTTTCCGCCGTGATACATCCAAAACGCTCCGCCGTGATGTATCGTCATGTTCTGAATGTGGTCTACCGTGCCGGAAATGAACAACGTTACGCCATGGACTTCCGTATACGGCGCCAGGCCGAGATATCCTTCGGCGTAGACGTGTACACTAAACGGGATATCTATTTCCGGCCGGTGTAAATCCATGACTTGATTGGTCGAGACGTGGAGGGTGCCGGTACGATCCCCGATCATGTGACGGAAAAATAGCGACGCATTACGCGCAACTGGTTCTGTTAGTAACGCCAGATGACCGCCTCCGTAGATCTGAAGTTCTTCAAAATGAAAATCACGTCCCTTCCCTGCAAAGTCGTGATTTGCTGACTGTGGTAAAATCCAGGCGCGACAGCCGTCTGCTGATAAATCATTGTAGTCTGATATTGCTGATACCAGGGGTTTTTGCCCTCCGTTGTGGATGAGTAAAGTGCGGTGTGTGTGAATCATGTGGTACAGAAACACAGTGCCCGGGCCACCAGCCTCGGCTTTACATAGATTCTCTTTGCCAACCTCACATCCAAGAGCACGTCCACCTCGGGCCTCATACACAAAGTACGTGGATGTCTCATTTACCTGAAAGTAAATAGCAACTCTGCCTCCCGATCCACCACCCCCAGGGTATGAACTGTGACTCGAGCCGGCCCCTCCATTAGCCGCTATCCTGCCATAACCTCTAATGGTCTTGCAATACATCCAGATACTTCCGCCGCTACCACCTCCACTTCCGGTCAGCGATGACGCATCTTCACCATTAGCTGACACCAAGCCATCCACGTCAATTAGTCCTGTAACATTCATCCACAGCATACCCCCACCATTACCTCCTCGGGTGCCACTCAAGCCCTTACCACCCGCACTACCAAATATGTACGGCTCGTACAAATCCCCGTAGGCGAAGCCCGTTTTCGGAGTCCCCGATGTAAGGCTTCCTCGACCCCCACTGCCTCCATGACCAGCTCCGGACGCTCCTTCATTATCATCAATACCGTGGCCGGGATTGATCGGAGACCCGTAAAAGTCGTTTCCTTTGTAACCATGTGACGTATTGTAACCAAGTCCATCCGCAATCAGCGACCCACCATCGTCGATTGTGATATTTTCTGTCACAAATGTGAGGCGGGAACCTCGCATCAATCCTCCTCCTTCAATGTACACTGCACGAGTTGTAAAAATAATACCTGGGTCATTAATGGGAGACGTGACACAGTGGATGATAGCTGTATCCTGGATTCGGATGATGTCAAAGTCGTAATGGTTTGTTACCTCACTGTCTGTCTGTCCACCATGGTTCAACCACAGCTCACCGCCATGGTGCAGAGTGATATTTTCAATATAGGCCAGAATACCTCGCACGATAATCTCCACACCATGGACTTCCGTATAAGGGGCCAGACCAAGGAACCCTCCGCTGTAGACTTGCGCACTGAAGGGGAGGTCAATCTCAGGCCGTTTCAAGTCCATAACTTGCTTATTTCCTATATGCACCATACCGCTTCTATCACCGATCATGTATCTAAAGAACAGCGAGACATTTCTTGAATCGTTCCCCGCGCGAGGCCAAATACCCAGATGTCCTTTGCCGTAGATCTGTAACTCCTCGAAGTGAAACTTGTGTTCCTGAGCGGCGAAATGATGGATTCCTGACTCAGGCATTACCCACGCCTTGCCGCCTTCTTCGTCCAACTTAGCGTAGTTGACATGTTTATTCAGTGGTTTGCCACCGTTGTTGTCAATAAGCAATGTGCGATGGGTATGCACCAAATGATACAGAAATACGGTGCCTGGTCCTCCGTTTTCCACATTCTCTAGACCTTCTTTAGCTTGTCCTCCATGAGCTTGGTAACTTTAAAGCCAAAAAAAAAACAGTGAGTCAAAGGATCTTGAAATTCCAGAATCTAATCTCTTCCAAGGTTAATCTTTCTTGAACAGTGAAGTTACAAGGTTTTCCCTTTATGTTTACTCAACTCTTTGTTGAACAATTTCGTTTCCCAAAGTGTTCCTTCCTCCAAACGACCCCGGGAACAAGTGTCTTTGTTTATAAAAATATAAATCTAGAATTTAGGAACATAGACTTACTTATTTACTAGGACAGTCTTAGCTACGAAGGCAGACGTTTTTCTCCTTGACTGATTTAGACAACTTAAGGGAGCAACTTTGAGATAACATACGTAGTTTCAAAGTATTGGGAGCGTTTTCATTTAAAAACGCTATTGAAATCAAATGTATAATACATTCTTTTGTAAGTATTCATAGCCGGCCAAACATCAAAGACAATGACAACTAGAGAGCTTTAGATTCTAGTGAGATTATCACTTGAGGTTCTCGATTTATAAATAGTTCACGACAGCGAGCGCGTGACAAGTAATTTTTGGGAGAAAATGTAGCCGTTGTCATTGAACTATGCGGTCTAGCGAAAACGTTCAAGTGTAAAAACAGTCGTGAGAACAAGTGTCGTTTTTAGCAAGTCTCAGATACATTACTAGTAAAGTTTCCGATTGCTTTACCCATTCAAAGCATAGCACCAAGAGTACTCCGAAACGTGCGAGCTCAGTGCGGTAACAGAGAACGTTAATCATCAACTGGTTCTTGGAGGTAGGTAAGCAAATAAACGTATCTCACTTAATTATCTATCAAATGTTTTCTCTCCCGTGTGATTGGTCTAAACGCGTCACGAGACAGAAAATGCCCCAACTAAAACTGGGGAATATCCAAGTAATATTTTTTCCTCTTTTCAAAACTGGGCATGTTCCGAAAAATATTTGAAAGATACTAAACACAATACTCTCCATATAATGCGAAGACAAGATTGGATATTTTGTCCTTGGACGTTATCTGTTCCTCAAAGCCCATAGTTCTGTTCACTTCTTGAAATAGACCTAGATAATGTCCGCGAACAAACACCCGAGCATCTTTTTGCGCAAACTGGAGGCTATTGTTTAAATAATCACCTGAAGTACGAAAAAGTGTCGTTCTTCGAGAAGTAGACAGCAATTCTTCCGCCTGCTCCGCCACCTCCGTGATAATGATCAACCGAAGTATCTTCTGGAGATGAGCCGCCTATAGCAGTGATCTTGCCGAATCCTTTGATGATGTAACAGTAGATCCACACACTACCACCACTGCCTCCTCCCCCCTGGGGTTGTGCGTCAGCACCGTCGGCCGAGAGGGCTCCATCGATTTCCAAAATATTGGTGACGTTCAAAAAAATTGTTCCACCTCCAGCACCTGAAAAGTAATTCAGAAAGAAAAAAGTTATGGACTCACGGTAAACTGTGTTGGAAATTTGTGACACTTCATATTGTTACCTAGCTTTAGGTGTTTTTGGCTCCCATACATGAAGTGGATGACGACACAATACAAAGGTACAGATTTCATGTGACTATGTGATCATAAGATATGTCTCAGAGAGTCTCAGAGAAGTGGGATGATGAAATAGGAAAGATGATAACGTTTCTGTCTATATCATTTATCAGAGGTATGATTTATGTTAACTTGAATGAAAAAATAGCAGAGAGCTGAGAGCAAAAGTTTGTTCCCTAATAACTTTTTCTACATAAATTTCCTATTTTTTTCAAACATTCAAACCACGTTTCTTGTCTACCTTGCTTTCCAGTTGCTCCTCCGCCACTACTTCCAAACTCTATCGGCTCGTACAGGTTTCCGTAGGGTAACCCAACTTTAGGCGTTGTCTTTCCCCTTCCTCCGGTGCCCCCGTGACCTCCACCAGAGGCTGCCACGCCCGTTCCAGGCCCAAGTCCCCGGTTGATCGTCCCATGAACACCGTGACCCGTCCCATCAGCATGTTTATACCCCTGGCCACTAACCGTCAAAAGACCCTCTGTGTTGATACTGATGTTCTCAGCGAGGATTCGGAGATCACTTCCTTCCACTTTACCACCACCCTCGATATGCAGTACTCGCAATGTCAAATTCATCCCATTATGTGTTACAGGTGACGATACCATATGAAGGACACCTTCAAACTGCACACGGATAAAGTCAAATTTGAAATTATTTTCCATTGCCTCGTTCCCAGTCCGCGAGTCTTCGCTTAACGCCAACAGTCCTCCATGATGTAATGTTAAGTTTCTGATGTACGATATCACACCATCTACATATATCTCAACTCCGTGAACTTCCGTTGATGGAGCTAGACCAAGAAACCCGCCTCGGTAAACACGAACACTGAACGGTAAATCGATACTTGGTCGGATCAAATCCATGGTCTGGTTGTGGCCGACATGAATGGTCCCTGTGCGATCGCCGATCATGTTTCGGAAAAAAATCGTTGCGGATCGATTGTGCGGCTCAGTTAAAACGGCTAACTGGGCAGCGCCATAAATCTGTAGCTCTTCAAAGTGGTAATTTTGGTCGCCCGAGAAGTTGTGTTCTCCCGAGCTTGGAAGGAGCCAGGTCTTACCTGATATCAGAGATGGGTCTGAGTAGTCGTTAATGATTCTGTGTTCGGCAGGGAGGGCCTTTCTGCCGGCATTGTTTAGCACAAGTGTACGGTGTTTGTGAATAAGATGGTACAGGAACACGGTACCGGCTCCACCAGGGAGAGCTTCCCCAGTAGCATCTCCCCCCAGGGATTCAAACACCCCACTGTAGGTCCTGTTACTTCGGAAGTACACTGCTATCCGACCTCCTGCTCCCCCGCCGCCATGGAACAAATTGTGTCTGAAATGTAAAAGAGAGAAAACAGCACTAAATAATTGTTCACTTTTCTGTCTCTAATTGAAAAAAGCTTCTGCTGTTTGTTTATCCTTATTAAACAGCGACCCATACTGCAACTTCACGCTGTAGTTCGTACTCGTCTCTGTAATCAGTGTCAATCTTCTAGTCTTAATTCATCGCAGCGTAATCTTTCAAAAAAATGTCACGAGTCTTGCGGATCGACCGACCTAACAATACAATAAACAATAGTTCCTTACGGTGTCTCCACATTGCCGCGTCCTCCATTGACCTGCACTGCTCCGTATCCTTTCATTAAATTGGTGTCAATCCAAATACTTCCGCCGCTTCCTCCTCCAGAGCGAGACTGCTGACCAGCAGCACCGTTGCAGCTGATAGTTCCGTCAATTTGCAAGTTTCCCCTGACAGACATGCGTATTATACCTCCACCCAATCCCCCTGCACCACCACCTCGACACCCAAAGTGTTCCGGTTCGTACACGTGACCGTATGCCACTCCAACACGTGTTTGATCCCTTCCGCGTCCTCCATTCCCACCATGCCCTGCACCCGAGGACCCATCTGCAGCTGCGATGCCTGCGCCAACGGTACAACTGGAAGAAAAGCAAAACATATAGCAAACTTACTTACTGATATAGGAAAGCTCTTAACACACGTAATGAATGTATGTATAACGAACCCGGTCAGTTTAAAATGCAGACTACGGACCGGAAGTCAAAGGCATACTGCAGACTGCAGACTGCAGAATTGTTAACTAAATCGTTCCGCCATCGAGAGCTAACCATAAACAGGCTAACTGTCTCGTTATTTAGGCTACCCTGACTAATATTCAGGCTAATTATAACTGGAGTGATATTCAATCTAACCGGAGCGCTCTTCAGGCTAATCGGAGCGCAGGCTTTCATTGCGATTAGCCTGAATAATCTTGTTTATGATCAGCGCTCGATAATGGAAATAATACGATATATATTTAGTCTGTAGTCTGCATTTTATTCCTGGTCTGCAGTCTGCATTTATCCCCGGTCTGCAGTCTGCAGTCCGCAGTCTACGTTTTACACTGACCGATAACGAGCCCCTATAACTTGCCGTTTCCGATGAAACGAACCTGTTATCGAACATGTCTCCTCGAACATGTCCCAGATCATCTACAGTGAAGTTTCCAGCCACAATCCGCATGCGCACCATGTGGAGAAATCCACCACCCTGGATCAGGACGTCATCAATGTCCAGTGTCAGAGAGTTGCTATTGACATCTGGAGTTGAAGTCACCTCTCCACCGTCAGCCACGGTGAGCCAATGAAATCTGTAAGTGCCTTCACTGTTGGCGAGTTCCGTGGAACCTGTCAGAGCGAGGAAAAGTCGACAGCTTTTTGCGACTGTCATGTCCTCAACGCCAAGGTATCCCCTTGAAAATGTAGAAACAGGAAAACAAAAGTGTCATGCCAATGCGTTTTTTTTTCTCTCTCTCCCACTCTCTAAAACTATGAACCTTTCAAATTTTTTGAATGGTTCTTCGTTCATTTAAAGCACTAGATTAAAGGAAACAAGGAAACTGCAGGTGCGGTGCAACTGCGGTGCTATATAGATTTCGAGATTGTGTCGGTTGCTTTTCTTTAGAATTACAATGATCCAAACCTTGAAATAGGGTTTGCTTTGCATTTAACTCCTGCAGCTTGCGCTGACCAGTCACAGTGAAGATGTTACCATCTGAGCCAATCAGGATCACGGCAATATATATATCAACTTTTTCAATGGTTTAAGATAGTGTAACATATAATACGCTTGGATTTGTTACGAGTTGCGTAGTCTTTGTCCGAGCAGGGCGAGAAAAATACTAGCAATGAGCAAACTGTCCGCACGTATTTTATGTCAAACCATAGAATAAGGGATTTATTATTTCACTAATATGTCAGTCTCTAGTATTTTCGGTATTTAGGATATGAAATACACCCTACGTTATCCGAAAATATTAAAATCTTCACCTAATCACCACGATATTAGCTGTAATAACAGCTTATTTACTAACCTAGTAGTGATATCAATTCCATAACACGTGAATGTTGGTGGTAAGTGAAAGTGCCCGTCTTTGTAAACAAATACGTTTACTTCGAATAACTCATGATCGGCAAACTGACCAATCACAATTTGGTTTGGTCCCACGTGGAGAACTCCTGTACGATCACCGACAAAGCTATAAACCTTCAGTCCATGGGGTCTGTAAAGGAAGCGGTTAAATTTGTTACAACATATAACAAGGAAAGTTACTCTTCAGCCCTCTTTGACATTAATGAACCTTCTTTGGGCGCCGATGTCAAATAACTTCTATTTTCGTGAATTAGATATCCAAGCTTAACTAATGCAACTAAATCTGTCGTGTGCACTGTTCTGAGCAAACAATCACATTCCTCTGCCTTGTAACGTTTAACAAATCTGCGAATGCAGCAATTGCGTGACGAGTAAGTGCGCGACAGACGATTTTGACGGGTTAAGTGAAAAGACAGATATCTGTTTCCTTGTGTACATAAAAATACACCCGAAATAGAAAGATGCCGCTTTTAGCAATCACGAAAGAAAACGAGAACTCCAACCCTTCTGGGAAAGTTTCTTAACATCAACTTAAAATGCAGTCAGCTGTTGTACGCCCAAGGCATTTGTAATGAATCATTGTGGCGCTCTAACCTGGTAATATTGGGGTGAAGAGCCACGTGTGCCTTCTTCAGAATGTGTACCTCTTCTAGTTCATATTCCTGGCCTATCGGTTGCAGCCAAGCCCTACCACCGTTTTTATGCGTTGATGACAAATCTGATATCTCCATGGCGCTCGGGTTTAAGTTATTGTTATCAAAGATTAGAGTCCTGTTCTTTACACCATGTTGGGTATCCTGTTAACAGAAAAAGGGTATTGTACTATTGTACTATGTACCTCTGTTTCAAAACAAGTCCCATGTACGACCTTTCATATGAAAAGGAGATTGACTGACAAGACAATAAACACCCAAGTTCAAACTCATTTTAATTCTATGTAAAAGATGGTGTACCAGGGGATCCTTTTTTGAAAGTCCCTGTAAGTTTACGCACCCGAATTCCATATTCTAAGATCTAAATCAAAGGAATAGTAGTGCGGGTTTAGCTCAAAACCCGGTCCATTATTGTAACTACTTTGGTTCTTAGGCCATCGTAGTTTAATTAAAAAGCAGTGATAAACATGTTGAACTTGCACATTTTTTGATAAAGCCTTGACGTTTCGTATGTACTCTACATACATTTTCAAAAGTAACCGTTGAAATTTAAAACAGCTATTTATATATAACAAAAGGTGAGGGGTCTGGAACCTAATGTATGTAGAGTGCATACGAAACGTCGAGTTCAATATGTTTATCACTGCTGTTTGTTTCTTATTCAAGTCCATTATTATTGTTTAAATGTCAAAACTATCAATGTCTTGAATGTAAACATAGGCTTGATTACTAGCCGCTGTCCGGAAAAGGAGCCCGCGCTTCTCCTCCGAAGTTCTTCTCGGGAAGGAAAGTAGACCAGACACGAAATGGCGGCGGAAATCGAGCCTACTGTAAAAACAGGATACAAATAAACAGCTTTTCGGAAACCCAGTAGCTATCGGGACTTTCGAAAAAGGGGCCCAGGACTTGTGTTTAAACAGAAGTAAAAAGGCAATACTGAAATAGCCTATCCTAGATAACAAACGTAACTTTCCAATTGGCTATGCTATCAAAACGTTCACATCTCTGTTAAAAGGATGAGCTCACCTCAAGATAAACAGACCCGGCTCCCCCGTTGCCACCCTGAGAAGAGCTACCACCGAATGCTGTCAAGGCTCCATACCACCACTCCCTGTCCTGCCAGTAAATAGCCATCCTACCTCCACCACCTCCTCCTCCATCACCGTTACCAGCACCACCATTTGCAGCTATCACTCCTGAGCCTTCCAGAGCGCGGGTGTGGATCAAGATACTCCCTCCACTACCTCCGCCAGAGTTGGAACCTACTCCTGCGCTGCCACTGGCTGTTATGCTCCCTGCCAAAAAAAATATCACTTTCAATGTAAACAACAACTGTTAAACAGGATTATGGCGTGTGATAACTAGGTCATTTATAGGAAAAATAATCCCAAGAAAACAACAGAACTGCTTGTATTAAACAATTACATTATGAGCTAGATTTCTTACATGTGATAGATGACGAGGGTGCAGCCCGAGTCAACCATCGCGCGATAGAAATCGAGAGCAAATAATCTATGGTAATTGTTTTAGTATAAATATACCAGTTGTTCAAAACTTTATCCAAATCCTCTTCACAGAGATTTCGAAAACGCCAAGAAGCGGCCCTAATTTTGTTAACAAGCGCCCAATGCTACGCTACTCACTATCTATCACAGAATAGATAGTGAGTAGCGTAGCCAATCAGAGAACGGCATTCGTGGTAGAACGCTAGCAGATTTACACTAAAACCAAATAAGAGGTAGAAATCCTCATCGACTTTTGATGATATGTGTATATCTGTGTAAAGTCTTGACTTATGCGCGTAGATAGTTTCCAAACAGAAACAGCTTTACGCTTGGCAATGGTCAAATTAGACCCGCTTGCAGGAAATCATGGTAGCTGAATTCATCAAAATATTTATCCAAGATGATGAAAACAACTACCATGATTCCCTGGAAGTGCACCTTATGGAGGGAATTTGTCATTTCACGGGCGTCTATGTGTTTAGAAGAGGGCAGTTGGCCGGTTAACAAAGCGTCTTGGTAAATCTGGGATGAAGTAGCTATCCTTTGGGTTGCTTTATATTGCGCGTGATATCGTGCCCCAGCTCTAACTCTGACTGGAGAACTAATATTTGAAATCTAAACTACGTTATTTATTTCACTAGAACTATGTATCAGCCATAACAAGCCAAAATCAATTCTTACGGTAACTTCACTTACCTTCAACAACTAAGGCGTCAACTATTTCTAATGACAACACTCCACCTCCTGTACCAGCATAGGAACCCAGACCACCGCCACTCCCAAAAATACCAGGGTTTTTATAATCTCCATACGGCGCACCTGTCACCATGGTTACCCTTCCGTTCCCGCCACTTCCTCCATATCCCGCTCCTGAGCCATCTGAGGATGCATGTCCGGAACCAGGCCCAGTCCCTTGAGATATTGCAATCGGAATTCATTACTTATATGAGGGAAACTCAAGAAAATAACTAAAAAACTGCCATGCTCTGATTGGTTAGTCAGCTCCTCACGTCACTGTTATAAGTAAAGTGACAGTTTCGCGATTTCATGCTTAAATCAAGTTTTTTGATCACTGCGCTAAATTGTTGCAAATGCTCTCTAAATAAACTCTGAATCATTTATTAGATTGACTGACTCCTGACTGACAGACTGACAGACTGACAGACTGACAGGCTGACAGACTGACAGACTGACAGACTGACAGACTGAAAGACTGACAGACAGACTCACAGACAGACAGACTGACTGACTGACTGACTGACTGACTGACTGACTAACAGACTGACTGACTAACTAATAGACTGAGTGGCTGACTGACTGACTGACTGACTGACTGACTGACTGACTGACTGACTGGCAGACTAACAGGCAGACTAACAGACAGATTTACAGATAGACTGACTGACGGACGGTGTACATGTTTAAGTAAAACAGTGCAAGTAAAGTAGGTTTCTGCGATTTGAAGTGTTGATTTCATTAGAATCTGATTGTAATGAAGTGTTAATTCGTGTCAATACTTTTAAGTTGTGTCCGAGATAAAACTATATGAAAAGGCACAATCAACAGCACCTTACCAGCAATGTATCCTTGCCCATCAAGTGTCAATTTGCCGCGTGGATCTACCACCAGTGACTCAGCTTTCAACGTCAACGATCGAGCTTCAAATGTTCCGTCACCCTCTATAGTCACCACTCCTTCGCGATAAACCGGTCCATGATCCTTACTAACCTGTACGATCCAACCATCAGACTCATCTCCCAGCAGGCTCTTCAGGCGAAGCCGACTTGTTTTTTGCACTGTTATGCCAACAAAGTTTAAATTGCGTGGACAGGACTCTTCAAAAGAAACGGTTGCTCCATAAGCCACCATTAGATGCGCTTTAAAACCTATCACGCTTCCCCAGAAGTTGACCTCGGAGCTTCGCTGTATATTCGGATAACTTAAACTCTCTGCTCTGCGTATTTCCACAGTTCCGTTTGGCAAAACAAAGGTTGCGTTTTCATAAATAAATGGCGCCCATGTTACGTTGATCCGTTTGTATTCCGACGTTCCCGTCATGTTGAGTGTATTGAAGGGTGGCACGTGGATGTAACCCGTGTCATCACCATATATGGTATCCACACGCACTTGGGTTCCCGCGCGCGGGAAAACCAGTTGACCGCCGCCATAGACTTCGAGCAGAGTAAAGGCGTAGACAAAATTGTCCGAAGGAGGGTTGAGATATGCTGCAGCTCCTAAGGTAGGAAGATGTGTTCAATGTTAACAACAACTTTAGATAACTACTCAATCAAAAGCAATTTTGCCAAAACGTCTTGAGCGTTGCTTCTCTTATAATAATAATAATAATAATAATAATAATAATAATAATAATAATAATAATAATAGCAAATCATTTGTCAGCGCATTTAAAATTCTCAATGCGCTTACAGCGGGAAGCTAAAACTAGGTACGAACTCAATAATTTGACCTTGCTCCCAATGTGTGGCTTCATAGCTCAGTTGGTAGAGCATCGCACCGGTATCGCGGAGGTCATGGGTTAGAATCCCGTTGAAGCCCTGATTTTTTTTTCAGGCTTCTTCTTTCCAATTGCTTTAATTGGAAAATTTACTGCGAGGATCATACTTCACTTGCATCTATAACCGCAGTTCAAATATGAATTATTTCATATATACATCACAAAAATAAGTAGATAAAATCGTATCGCTATCTAAAGGTTAACATAATCGCCAAAAAGAAATGTTTTAAGTTTCTTCTTAAAAATTTTCACAGTCTCAGACTCTTTCAAAGATTTAGGCAGACTGTTCCAAAGTTTCGAGGCGCTAAAAGAGAAGGTTCTTTGACCATAAGTACCTGTCATGACATTCGGAACCTGTAAAAGCAAATGATCGGATGAACGTAAAGAACGAACTGGTTTATAAGAACTGATAAGCGAAGTAAGATAGCTATGCGATTGTCCATTCAGAATTTTGTAGGTCAAGAGTAAAATCTTAGAAATTGATAGGTGTCAATCCCTCCCAATTTTCACTTATCCTCAAACCCAACAATCCAATGTCCAATTTATATCTGGTGTCTCCCCCATTACTAGGCCTTGGCCTTGAAGAAGTTTGAACAAGCTTAACTCGTTAATAAAGTCATTTGCTTTTTCTTTAAACAACTAAGTCAACATTTAAGGACGTTCGAGCTAATTGTTTTTGTGCATCCTTACTACGCACGCAAATTCACAGGCCACGTCATGCATGAGCGCGCGCGCTAAGTCATAAAATAAACAAATGATAGAGCAGATGCCATTGCTGGAACTTTGACTGGATTTAACGATCTTGGACGTTCGGTGACCCCAATTTTTCTTTCGATGGATCATCTTCTCTACTGATTTTCTACGTTTAGGGAAAAAAAGAATCCATCGAGTAGAAGTTTGAATTTTTGCCAAAATGCACCATCGAATTCCGTACTTATTAGCTCTTCGTGCATCTGTGCGGCGGTTTCAAATGCCTCTTAAAGGGTTAAATTTTGTGAAAACGTTAGTAACATTTGAAATTATTTACACAACAGACCCACTTCTACAAAATATGACTAAGATCGTTTGCCTCCGTTGATTTACCTTCGATATTTTTAACAATAAACCCCTGTAGACCCTGCTCAATTATATGGGACAATTTTTCGAAATCAGCATAGTTTACCACACGCTTTATCTCTGGAACAAAGACGGTGACCCCCAATTTTTTTTGCATTTCTGGCACAAGTAACTCACTATCTGCCTGCAGTAAAAATTTAAAAAAATTCTATCGACTAGAAAATTTTGGCGCGAACGTCCTTAAGACTTAATGACTGTTCCCGAGGGGAAGAGTGAATTTTGTTTCCCCGAGAATCTCAATGTTTCCCGGGACGAAGTCATTAAGTGATTTGTTATATAGCAAAACAAAACAAGAGCAAATTTTGAAAAACGCGCTCAGATTCCAACGACAACATCAGGCCACCTCTGATCACGTGCAACAGCGGTCAACATTTCGCGAGTAACAGTGAACTGTTTCTCGTTTGACGTCATAGTTTTCAAAATGTTGCCCGCTGATGGCATTTGGCGGGAAACAGTTTCATTGTTAGATGTCATGTGACCTTGAACTAACCAATAAATGGGCGCGCTGTAGCGGGGAAAAAGCCAGCTATAAAACAATTAACACTTAATGACTGGTCCCGAGTGGAACAGCGAATTTTGTTTCCCGAGAATCTCAATGTTTCCCGAGACGAAGTCGAGGGAAACATTGTGATTCGAGGGAAACAAAATTCGCTGTTCCCCAAGGGATCAGTCATTAAGTGATTTGTTATATAGCAAAACAAAACAAAAGCAAATTTTGAAAAATGCGCTGAGATTCCAGCGACAACATCGGGCCACCTCTGATCAAGTGCAACAGCGGTCAACATTTCGCGGGTAACAGTGAACTGTTACCCGTTTGACGTCATAGTTTTCACAATGTTGCCCGCTCGCGGCATTTGGCGGGAAACAGTTTCATTGTTAGATGTCATGTGACCATGAACTAGCCAATGAATGGGCGCGCTATAGCGGTAAAAACGCCAGCTATGTAACAATAACTATTGTTCATGATTTTCAGAGTGTTACAATTTAGTTACTAACCTGTGTATATGAACTGATCGTAATCTTTGCTCAGGGTAGCCTACAAAACAAAAATATATGAATAATTAATAGATGAAATAAGCACAATGAAAAGCACTTCAAGCTAAAATGAGACCAGGGATCATTTTCGATTTTTTTGATAATCTACTTAAAAATTTGACTCAAGCACTTACTAGGGATTTTAGTCCTTTGTTGTCAATACGTAAATTTTTGACCACAGGAAGTTTCCCATCCAAGTATACGACCCCAGGACCTCCGGGTTCTACATTGCTCGCAGATCCTTTCTGTCCTCCACGTGCATCCGCTTGGTCGCTATGGAAACCACCGATGACGTAGTTTACAGTGATTCTTCCTCCAGCGCCACCACCGCCATAATAGTTCCCATTACCACCTTTGGCCTCGATTTTTCCACTTCCAGTAAATTGATAACAGTTTGCCCACAAGGACCCTCCACTTCCGCCACCACTTGTAGAGGTCTGAAGGCGAAAAAACATTACGTTGACATTCAAAAACCTATTGGCAGATGGTGTCTATCTGTATTTAGTAGTTAACTGAGATATATTAAACGTACAGCGTTCAAACATCGAGTTATGGATTCACCCAGCAGCTTGCAGGGGCGCGAAAATATACAGTAAATACATAACTGCCGCAATAAATAGATACAAATAAGGAATGCAAAGTAACAAGTTGCAATGAAATTGAATTTTAAAAGAAATAGTTTAATGAAACTGATAAGCTTTATTACAAATAAAATGAAAACTTTTACTTGACGAAGTTATTAAAAGGCGACAAAGGAAGAAGAAATGAATATTACCTGTCCAGAAAGCCCGTTCATCTGAATTAACCCGTTAATATTCAATGAATTGCTGATTTGAAGAAACATTCTTCCACCACCGCGTCCGCCACCCGTGTTTCCACTGCCATTCCCACCGCCACTACCCCACCCTCCTGGTGTGAAAATGTCACCGTAGATCAGGGGCTGTGCCAGGGTCTGTGTCCCACGTCCCCCTCGACCTCCGTGACTCGCCCCAGCGCCTCCGCTGTCTTTCTGAGCTCCAGCTCCAGGTCCCATTCCTCCGAGAGCACCGCCACCATCCACTGAAATGCGCCCCGATGACCCGACACTGAGGTTGTCGGTGACAAGGTACAGTGAACCGAGTTTAAATAAACCATCCACTTGAACTGTAGTCACGTGGAATGTGGAGTTGATTGCGCCGTCAACAACTGTGGAAGGCTGGGCTTGATAGTGAATGCTCACTTCACCATTTTGCTCAACGATAAACGAATCGCCAGCGAAGAAAGCGCTGGGTCCGACCGCTGATCCGGTCGCCATTAATCCGCTGACGTTTGTCCGATTGATGTTCAGTGGCTCAATAGTCTCGAAGTAAAATCTCCCGTTAGCACCGTTCACAGTTAAATCATCCCATACTGAGCCTATCGACAAGTTCCCAACACGCAGAGTTCCCGAGAGAAACACTTCATAGCAAGGAATCGTTGTAAGATCCACGGATTCGATGAGTACCACACCGTAAAATCCAACTTCACAATGAAGAATTCTCTCTTGGGACAAACCTGCCATTTTCACCGCATTCAGCGATTTTACATCACCATTGAGATTAAATCTGTTCAGGTGAAATTCACCGACAGGGTCAAAGTGAAACAAGCCACCTTGTTCTACAGTTAGTTCCTTCCATCCCGGTTCAATTTTAAGCTTTTTCGACAGCCACGTGCCATCGACTACAACGATATCTGCGTGAACCAGTGAAGTTCCGTTCAAGGAATGTCTGCCGTGGGAGCCGAATTCCTGCGAGTTGTTTTGCACAAAAGCCAAAGAATTTGACGTGAGAGGCAAATCAAACTGCACGCTACCATACTGGTCAACTTCGATTGTCCCAGTCACGGCTGGATCTCTTCCTCTGAGGAACATAGCTCCTTCGATATGAAAATTTCCGTTGGAGTAAAACGTATCAAGTCTCACATCGCCGAAAGGAAAGAAACTCAAATCACCGTATCTTTCAATCCTTAGGGTTTTCCACCCTTCTAACAGGGAAAGCACCCCTGGGTCAAACGTCCCACTAATCTTGACGTCGTTCATGGACACGTAAGATACAGAACTGGTGCCTTCGATTTTCAGCGCGGAATTGAGCCCAATGGTCATCTGATCGCCCGTAAGATTACACGGGCATTTAACGTCCATCTTTGAACTATCGCTGAGTATGAATCTTGATCCCGATATAGAAACCGACCATCGGCAGGACTCTGGAAAGTGTGTATCATAGTTCAACAACTGCAAATGACCCATCGACTCGATTATCAGTTCTCCAAACTTCAGCGCATTGGGACTAGACCCCGGATGCATTGTGACCACGCCTTGTTCCTTTCCTATGAAGACGCTGGGGTCTCCATTGATGGTAAGCACGCCGTATATGTCAACCGAGCGCTCCAATGATACATTTGGCTTTATATCGGACAAGACGAGCTCTGCACCGTGGAAGATTTGTGCGCAAGGCGACAGTAGATTGTTTACTTGAAGCTGAACGGGAGATAGAAGATACAGGTGGCCAGTATTGTCATCTGTTATGCTGTCGACGGTTAGAGTTTTAGCTGAGCCACCGATGACGAGCTGAGCTCCTCTTGAAATTTCAATTTGCTCTAGTTTGTGGTCAGCTGTGATTGTGATGGACGCCACAGCGCCTGTCACATAAAAAATCACTTATTTGTAGTTAGTAAGTAATGCGCGTATGCCATTACTAGTATTGGTAATCGTATGAATGCGAGTACAATCAGGATCTCCATTACCAGTGACACTTGAAAATTCTGCCAAAATTCCTCAAGCCTTTAGTCGACCCGGTGTAATTGAAAGAATTGTCAAATATAATGAGTAATACGATTATTAATTTATCAGTAATCTCCCAGGGGATTATGGGCAAAGTGAGTTCAAAGTAATGACTGAGAAAATGATGAACCCGCCACGACAATTTGCACCACAAATGAAATTTAATATAAATAATAAATTGGCCTGTTCTCTCAGCTAATCATAAGGAAAAAGCTTATTAATCATTTGTAAGAAGTCCCATGCCTTTTCTACCGCTACTCCCCGGCTCAGGGGATTGGTGGAAGAATAGAAAGGGGGGGGGCCAGGGAACATGAAAACCAAATATACTCACTATGATTTCGCTGAATGTAAACTGTGGGGTGGTGGCAATCTGATACCTTTCTTTAAAAGGGTGGGTGTCCTGGGCCACTCTCATGCTTACTACCTCGCTAATCTACTATTTTGGTTCCTTGACCACTTTAATCACCTAACGTTCTGTTCAAAACTGAGCAAGTACCGACAAGTTACCTGTTTGATGAAACACATTAACATCTGATGAACTGGTAAGCTGTAATAGGAATATAAAAAAATGTGAGCGTAATTTACAAGAAATCCGAACCGAGGAGCCTTAATTACAGCAACCAAAAAAGGATAAATAAAATTCTAAAAAGAAAAGTTCTAAAAACTTCGAAAATGGTCTAAAACAAAAGCACATTGTCTTAACAGGATAAAACCAATCACACTGAGATGGTATTGAACTTTGTAACGTAATTTTTCAATTTATTACGCAAATTTAGCGGACTTCATAAACAGTAATAGTACAGAGAAAGATAAGGAGAGTCAAGGGAGTAGTTTGAACGCATCTTGCATTCTAAGAGTTTGAAAGTGTGAAACAAGCTGTTCAATGACAAGAGTATACCATGCCGGGTCTGTAAATAGACGGTTTTGACCAGTCGTTTCAAATTGGTTGATACCGAGCTTTATCGGTGTGCGCTAACCTTGTTCAAGTGTTTTGCGTTTGGCGTTTGGCGTTTGGCGTTTAGTTTTGACTTACCCTCGGACGTCTTCCTTGGTTGTCAACGCTCAATGCCCGATACCTCGATCCGCTTTTGTAGCCGTCAAAATAAACTGTGCCTGGTCCCCCAGGTTCGGGATTACCATCTGTGAAACACAATTCACATGTCAAGTCTGTAAGTAGGGTTGCTATCTATCAGCATTGATCAGCAGGCGATTCTCCATACGCGCTAGACTCATACCTTCTGTCTTAAGAAATGTTTGGGATTCAATTAAGTAATTGCGCAGTCGTCTGCTATTGCCTTTGTTTCGAAGGTAGAATCTACCTCCAGATGAGATGTGATGACGAAACTATTCAGCAATCTGTGAAGCGTCTGTGACTGGTCGTTACTTGCGCGGGAAAATTCAAGTAGTTAGATCGGTTGATTGGTGGTTTTTGAATTTTCACGCTAACGACCAGTTAGATGACGAATAATGAAACAAGTTATTTCTTTTCGACCAATTGGACCAGTTCTCCGTTTTAAAGAACTGCCAGGGAAAGCTTAACTGTCTAATCCACGAAATGCTTTTCATCCGTGAGAGGAAACCGAGGTTGAACACACAATCGGACTCAATTCGCCCCAAAGTATTTGTTTAGAACATTTTAACGCGCGCGCACTAATTCGTTGGCTAAAGTTATAAACAACCACTTAATTTTAAACTTGAACTGACCGTTACATTTATCACTTGAAAATGAAGTCGAGACGACTTCGAAACGTCGTGTCATATCGCTCATTTTTGTAATCAAATGTATCTCAAAACGTTTTCTCCTGCGTAAATGAGGATTATTGAACTGAGATTACGTCATCACTATGAAATTTTTTTTTGCAGGTAAAGGTAACTTGTGTGCAGCCCGCATTAACTTTCTATCCGAAGGAAGCTTACCTTCAGTAAGTACATAAGAGCAACCAGGATTGCTGGAAAGATCTAGAATAAATACAAACATACATTTGATAAACGGTTTGATTCTCAGCGAGAGTCTCTCGACTTCTACCTTCCAATTTTGTTACATGCACTTGGTCTATGTTCGTACTAAGGCCCTGTTTACCCGAGGGGATTAGTCTCAGAAAAACTGGGTAGGGGTGTGCGGCCCGCCGCCCAAAACCCTTACCCTATTTATGACCAAAATCGGCGATTTTCCTACTTTATTTATGACCTGAACCATTGCGGCTGACACAGTTGCCCTGGCCATAATTATAAAGGGATTTTGTTGACGGTCTTATCAATAATGATGAAAAAGTAGCTTCTTCTAAAAAATATCATACCCAATGCAACACTTGGGTGCAAAAAGCTTACCCTATTTATGATGAAAACGGCTAAAAAAATGCGTTGGCAACGGGCCAGCGTGCATACCCCTGGGGGCATCACATATGTATATAGCCCATATAAGGAAGTTCCCCCAGGCCTGTTTACAGGGTAAAGGGTAAAGGGTAACCCTTCTGCTAGGGGTTGCCCTATCATAGGGTCGAAGGTACTGAGCTTGACATTCAAGCAAACTAAATTAATGTTTATTTATTAGGGAAATCGCCGATTTTGGTCATAAATAGGGTAAGGGTTTTTGGGCGGCGGGCCGCACATTAACGTTAATTTTATGTATTGATTAGATTACTTTATAGAGGGCCATAGGGTCATCAGTTGTACTTAAACTGTTAGGTACTACCCTCTTAAAATAAGGTCATTACTATTACTACTACTACCATTACTAAACATTCACTGGAAGTGTAACCCTTTCACCCTAAAAAAGGGCTAGATTTTCCTGTCCGTGCTGTTCTGATTGCTGCTTTCCAATGTTTCCAATGTCATGGAAAACGGTCGCATTACCCTGCTAGTAGGGACCTTACGCCCTGTTCACAAGGAGGTGGGGTAACCCTACTGCCAGGGTAACCCTAGCAAGAGGGTTAAAAGATAGCCCGGGTTTACAAGCAAAATTTACAGGTAGGGTAGCCCTACTGCTCGAGACAACTTTACGCTTGTTACGCTTCGGTAACCTTGCAAGTAACGCACGAACAGATAAGAAACTGGAAAATAATTTATTTCCAAAGCAAAAATATGACAAATGATGAAAGAACTTGATGTTTTCTAGGTCATAATTCGCTGATTTTGCCGGTATTGTGATCATATTTTGCTTTTGGGAGCCAAAATAGAGTTGTCCCGGGTAGGCGAGTTGTCCCTAGCAGAGCAGTTACAAGGTGCTAGAGTTACCCTAGTGCCAGGGTAACCCTAGCAGTAAGCTAGGGATACCCTAGCGCTAGCGTACCCCTAGCTGCCTTGTAAATGCGTCGTTGAAAATAAGAAGAAATGTGCGATTGCTAGGGTAACCCTCTTGCTAGAGTAACCCTAGCACTAGGGTTACCTTACCTGCTTCTTGCTAGGGTAAAGAGCGTATGCTCATGACGCCATGCCAGCCAAATTGGTGTTCCAAAACAATAAAACTGCGGCCATGTTGTTGTACCAAACCAATCCTCTGAGATTTCAATTCTTTTCTTACGTAAACAATTTATTTCCTTATAATAAATTTGCATGGCTGCTGGAGACGTGTGTGCATACCTCTATTGAGCGTTTTCACGTGACATTATCAAATTCTTAAATCTAAAACTAGAGAGCCACCAAAGTTTTAATCCATAAGAGGTACTGATTTTATATCTGCTTTCAACTTTTCAGCTCAATAGCGTTCGTCATTTGGAAACAAGCGCATTTTAAATTTAGAGTTATGGTGATGTGTGACACAAAGCTACAATCGCTTTTGTCGAAAAATATGTATTTATCTCGTGATTTTTAGCCATTAAAGACACTTAGTGTTTGAAACAGTGCGCAGTAAATATTTGGTTGTTAAGTACAGTTAATCATTCTCCTAGATAACCAAAGTAAGTTCCAGATGTTAACCTATTTTCCGGCCGCCATATTGGTGTACCACGAATTTGGGACAACTTTGGGACAACGCACACACCTTAAAATTGGAGAACTGTCTTCTTTATTAATCTTCTATAATATCCTAATTAAAACCTAACCTAATTACGACTTAAACCACTGAATCATTTTCGATTTTATTTTTTATTGCCTGACAGTGAAAACGATCTATTTCTAACACTAGGAATATTCTATCCGCTTTAAAACAGAGCCTACGAAAGTTGCGTCAGATATTCTTCTTACAAATGCTATAGATGATCCAGTTAATATTAAGATTAAATCATCGTTGTTCCTTGTTGGGTTATCAGTTCCCTGATTTTAGGGTAATTCTGTACATCAGAAAACTGCTCAATACATCGTGACATCGTAAGTGTACTTAAACGTGACACGTCGTGTGACGTGAATTGGCGGGAACTTCGTTCAATGAAAATGGCAGCCAGTGCAGAAGACCGCTGTCAAAGAAGGACTTTAGTTCGGCTGCGACGAGTCCATACATCTAAGCTTTCAAGGCTATTTATTAAACTATCTTCAACCAGTTGTACAGGTAAAATCATTCATCTTACCTGCTGGGTATCCATAAAGTTCCACTCTCAGCGCGATTCCATCATTGTACGACTTGGGATAAAAGCGAATTGCTTTGGTGTATACCTCCGCCGGGAGAGCATTTTTCTTTACTGTGTTCGTGTCAATGTTTCCTGCAAAGGTTTTCACTTCACCAGTCTCCTGCAATTTTTTCGAAAGTGAATACAATATGAGGTGCGACGAAACTCACGACGATAAACAGTGAATAATTTAGCAGCGAACGCTTCTATCAATAGCTATCAATATCACGTACCTAGCTGCCTAGATTTGCAATATAAAGAGCTAATACAATAATAGAATAGTGCATCATATGAACACGTCATTTACTACTATCTTTCGACAAGACTTTAGCTTCCCAGCCTTTCCTAAACGTAGTCTTAACGTGGAATGTCTCAGAGCTGCGAAAACTCGGGGATCGTTCACAGATGTGCATGATCTTGTGGATGCCACATGTTGCGTGACGCAAACGTGACTTGGTAAACAGAAAGCACACTCAGGTTCTCTTCGGCAGATTTGTACGCTCGTCGTGTTCATGGTTTACTGACCTTAACGTCTCTCCATGTCTCTGGCGAAATATCAGGATCTAAATACTGTAGTGAGTAGGATTTGGTGTATTGGGTTCCTCCGTGGCGGCCTTGAGTAGCCACGTCAGTTATGTAAGCCTCCTTGGACAGCTGAACCTAGTGAAGTAAATTACAAATGAAATCATTAGTACCCCACCATGGCAGGTTTGGTGATAAACTCATGACCCATGCATGAGCTAAGGCTGGATAACGCTATCCACCGGATAAATCGCTATCCAGTGGATAAGTGTTAACAAAACAAACCATGCTACCCGCTGATTTATCCAATGGATGGCGTTATCTACCTTTCGAACAACCCGGACCAGGGCCGGGTTGTTCGAAGCGCGATTAGGCTAACCCAGGGTTAGCGAGAATTTTGATTTCAGTTTTGTAACTTTTTGGTTAGGTAATCTGTTTATATTGTTTGCCCTTCAGTTTTAAGCTGCAATCTGATAATCTCATACTACACCAAACGTTGGAGATGAAAAACATTTTCAAACAAGAAAAAATAATGCTTCAGTTAACATTTAACCCTGGGTTAACGTTAACTGGCTTTTGAACAACCCAGCCCAGATCCATAAGGAGATGAGTCAGCACGGGGATGACTACTCTAACAAGCGCTGTTTAGGGAAAACAGCTAATTTATTTACCGGAAATTTTATTTCAACATTCTACCACGGACCGAAGTCTTAAAGGGTCCACAGCATGAACTTTTGCGGTGTCTATTAGGGTATTTAAAAATGTGTCAAGATCTTGGGAACTTCGCATATCACCCAGTTTATTAAATAGTTGAATAATGACTCGGATTTCAAAGACGACCTTTATCGCTAGAACACTGAGTATCTCTTGAACAGCATTTCCTAGAAAAGTAGCTCTCCCTCCCTTCCCAACGTAGTCATCCGAAACCAATGTTTTTTTGTTTTTTGTTTTTTTTGTAACTTTTTTTATTGAATTACAAACACATACACAAAATAGAAACTTGCATACAACCAAGGGAAATAGAAAGATTAAAAAACATGCATAAACATTACTCTAACACACTCGAAAAAAGGCTACTTAGAAGCAAAATCGTAATAATTATTGCGAGGCTTACAATGATAAATGTATATACAATTTCTTATACTTCGGTTAGCTACAACACTGATCAACTTCTTCCATTTCTTTAAATGATAAGTTAATTTGTCTCTTTTCCTGGCAATATGGAGCTCCTAGGCCTTAAGAGGTGCCAAGACCCTGTTTTGTGTTGGCGTGGCTTGAGATTTTTTTTCACCCCTAGCCCTGACGGCTAAAAGGTATCAATTCTAAAGCAACAAATTGACACATTAACTGACCTTTTTGGGCTCATTACCCTAAAAGGTACCGGAAAAGTTCATGCTATGGACCCTTTGAGACTGAACACCCTAAAAGAGTCCAAACCCGCTTTTTTTAATCGCTAACTACGAGGAGCACTCTGGCCTTTTTATTTTGAAGTCCCCCACACCTCCTCCAGGATCCCAGGCACATTAGAGCCATTTTGCTTAAACTGAAACGAATATTCTTTTACAACTAAGTGGAATTTGCTAGGGCGCCTTTTCGACTCCGTCCAAAACAACAACAACCTCGTTCCCAGGGCCTTTTCCCTGGCCCTAGGAACGAGGTTGTCCAAAAAATTAAGTTGGTTAGTTGCGCTTCGGCTCAGTTAGTGGCCTCTTCCAAGTGTTCATTTAGCTGGGGTGCAGCACGCGAAGAAATACCAAAAGCGCACAGGTGTTTTTTCGCTTTCTCTCGCGTTCTTTCTTCTTTCTAAACGCCTGGAAGAGGCAGTAGCTAGCCAAATACAAAGGTATTGGTTTGTAAAGACCGGCTGTTGCTCCGCATTACCTTCTAAAGATCGCCTAAGTCGACTTAAATTTAAAAATTACCGTAAGTTATTAACCGCCGCGAACGCACTACAGCAGTTAACTTACGTTTATCAAATTCAAATTTGAAAAATAGCTTAATTTTCCAAAGCCAAGTAACCAGTCAACTGAAAAATGGAATGAATGCTTAACCGGTGGTGCAAAGTTTTAAAGAGAGGAAGACTCAGCCGGAAAAGAGGCGCTCAAAAATGGACTTACGCAAAATCTGAATAGAACTTTCCATGGATTAAACAATGCATGTGCCTACCTGCAACCATTCGGTTCCAATATTATTGGTCGCCGGCATCCACCCACCGTACCCCCCTTGGTAGTTTAATTTGGCATATTGGGGAGAGTAGACAATGTTGGATAAAGGAGGGGACCGATAGATCGTCTTAACGGAATTAGCGGACAAGGTCGTAGAACCTGCTGCCACGCCCTGTGCGCTTACTTCATTTTCTGAAAAGCAAAAAAATCATAATGATAAGTCATCCATTTAAATCCTTCATTTTTTCAAAAAAAATAGATAAATGAATGAATAAATAAATAAATAAATTGATGGATTAATCCAGTTGGCGCAGTTGGAGGCCCTGGTTATGTTTTAATAAGAAAACTGTTAAAACATTCGTACCAACATGAAAAAGGGAAGGAACTATCGAATCTGTCCAAGTAATCTGATTAGAGCATAATAGTCCCTTCAGCACAACCTCGTTCCCAGGGCTTTTCCCTTTGAAATTGGGAGGGACCTGGGCTGGGGGGAGAGTTTTTGTTAATTATTCGACGACATTTTCATTTGATGTAGTTATAAACGAATCCTCTCCTGGGTTCTTTGCACTGACGTTGTTATCATCGCATTATTAGAGAGGTTAAGCATTTCGTTTACGGCAAACGGCAAACAGCAAAAACTGAATGAAACTTTTGCCGTCTGTCTTCATCTCTCTGTACAGTAGAATCAAAATATTTGTATTTGTAGTAAATAGTTAGAGACACTTTTCTATTTTTGTATGATTTATTCAATAAGGATTACAAAAAAAGAATAGAAAATCAGAGGTGACCTTTGCCGTTTGCCGTAAACGTCATGCTTAAACTCTCTGATTACTAACCGTGAGTCTCGCAATGACCGAGCGATAGCAAGGTCAATACGACAAGCCCGAACCCGCAAAGACCGAACGTACGAGGTTAATAAGAAGTTAATAATCAGTACGGTTTGATAATTTTAGTAATCAGCTCGAGGTCCGTAGAATTCAATTGCCCTTCTTTTTTTCCCTGTTATGGTTTTTTTTTTTTTTTGGCTCATGGTTTCATGGCTCAAGAGCAAGACATGCATCCTAGCCCTAAATCAACAGGGACAAGAAAGAGATGTGTCTAAAAGCACGAAGCAACAAAAACGAACTTGATTAAATATTTATTTTATCTCTCCCTCGGCACTAAAAGGTAAACATTTTGAATCAATGAGGAGGAAGTAGACTGCACGTACTGTGAAATAGGGCTGTAACATTAACCAATCACAACGAGCTTATTGCATCTGAGGGAAGGTGGTAAAAGGTTACATCGTCATGAGGAAAATTGTTCCTACTTCTGGGCATGGGGTCACGTTTATGTGGACTTTGCTAAGTGCTGACGTGATCTTGACTGATTAAAGGAGCTGCGTCACGATCAAACGGTTTGAAAAATTTAGCCTAAATTTTTCAATTTCGTTGTTTGTAATCCGTGTCAAACTTTGCCATCCGGTGGCCTGGAAGGGACATCGGTTTTTTTTTATCCGCGACTTCTTTTTTTAATCCGCAACTTCTTTTTCTTATCCGCGACTTCATTTTTTATCCGCAACTATTTTTTATCCGCGACGTTTTTTTTTTATCCGCGACTTCTGTTTTGCGTGTTAAGACTGCGGGCTCACTTACACTTACACTGAACAGAGCAGGCCTGAGAGAGCAGGCAATATGGCAGCGCAGAAGCAATGGCCGGCGAAGATAGCCAAGAGGAGGAGCAGAGCGCCATCAGAAAGGTAAATATGTTATCTTATTTGTGGCATCAGTTCATAGGAAAGAAGATATCGAAATATCTCATGAGTAACCAGCTCGAAAGGTATACACATCGTATATAAGCCTGGGCCTGCTCTGTTCAGTTAAGTGAGCCCGCAGTCTTACCACAGGCAAAACGGTAGGTACTTGGTGTAATTTTTTCTATTGTTTATTTTTTTAAAAAAACAATAGATAACCACTATATGACAAAGACAAACAATAGATAACTACTATATGAAAAAGACATTACGTATCTTCCCGCAAAACAGAAGTCCCAGATAAGAAAAAGAAGTCGCGGCTTAAAAAAAAGAAGTCGCGGCTTAAAAAAAAGAAGTCGCGGATAAAAAAAAGAAGTCGCGGATAAAAAAAAGAAGTCGTGGATAAAAAAAAGAAGTCGCGGATAAAAAAAGAAGTCGCGGATAAAAAAAAGAAGTCGAGGATAAAAAAAAGAAGTCGCGGATAAAGAAAAGAAGTCGCGTATAAAAAAAATGGCGCGGATAAAAGTCGACTCGATATCAGACCGCACGTGCGATTATAAACATTCTCCGTGAGTGACTGATCAAACCCCGATCAAAATTCGAGAACACGTCGTATTCTTGCCCCAGTACGCTACATTCTTGACCCTATCACTGTATCTCTGAAGCTCTAGCTATTTATAAATACAGGATAATTATCTTTGTAATCTTAATCCTGAAACAATTGGTTTCATAAATACCTCATTCTCATCTTGTAGTTCTCGAAACTTGTAAGTGAGCAACAAAGATAATCTTTAAATATACTCGTGCATTTTGAATGCGATCAAGCGTAAAATAGTTTTTATTGAAAATAAATTATACAAAGACATTATCCTTTCCATTGTTTTTTCAGTCTAGAATATGAAGAGAATGCCAGAATAATGACCAAGGTTGTCAAGGAGTGATCCTGTAAGATAAACGACCCCTGTTTACCCTACGAAAGCGATCTTTAATAATTGACAACGACGTTCTGAGACATTCCTCGGATGAAACCTGATGTTAAAAAAAGTTCCACTTTTGACAGGTTGTGTTCAGGCGTATCTCTTTAATAACAAATGGCAGCAAATTTTCCTGTGAAATTCAATTCTAGTATTAAGTTTGTTTTAGAATAATCGTTCTAATTTCATGCCTAAATTGTTTCGCTAGCTATGTGATCAAAGTTGTAGTCAGTTGCATTCAACAACATTTGTAACCTGCTCAAGTGCTCGTAACTGTGGGCAAAGAAGATTATTTTCTGTCCAACGTTCAAGATTGGATCGTGTACATGTGAAGGTTAAAATGTGTGATGTTACGCAAGAGTAGCTTACGCATAAATTTCACGGCACACAAAAACCTTTGACGCAAGAACAAACTTTGGAAAGTTTGCTTTTTTTTTCTATTTGTCAGTTTTCAGTGGAAAAGATAACAAGGTTATGGGTTAATTAAGATAATAGTTTCCTTATATTAACAACTCTAGATACATGAGGTTAACATCCGTGTCATGTCAAAAAAAATATTCCGAAATATTGGCAAAATGAATTTTACTGACTTTCTTAGTAACTCTGAAAGCGGAAGTTGAAAACTCGCGTTCAACATTGTTAGCATTACCTGTTTTCCCGCCGTATGCTTGTGCTTGGCCTCCAAAGGATCCCTGTTGAAACTGCACTGAAATCCTTCCTCCACCACCACCACCCCCTTTACCACTTCCCATCCCTCCAGATGCTTCCACTCTGCCGTTGCCAAAGATTTCGAAGCAGTCTATCGAAACGCCGCCTCCACTACCGCCTCCATCATTCTGCTGCGCGCGCCCTCCGTTTGCTTGCACTGTTCCATCAATTATGAATCTACGAGCGTAGATCTTAAGGTATCCCCCTCCTTTTCCACGCGTGCTAGGGTCACCACCACCCCAACTCCCAGGCTTCTCCACCGCGAAAGCACTGCCGTACGCTTCAGACTGATTTGCAGATAATGGCGTGTTAGGCGCAGCTCCTGCTCTTCCACCATAGCTACCTCCGGAGCTGCCACTGACTCCATTTACACCCGCCCCGTGATTGTTGCCGCTCTCCCTGTTGTAATCGAGGAATAAAATTGCCTTGGCTTGAAAATCAAACGTCTGAGAGACATTAAAAGTATGCTGCGAAGAGCTCGAGTTTGTCTCTAAGAAAATTTCTGTAGCGACTGTCAGTGTCGTGTAAGAATGAATTCCCGGTGAAAACTTACACGGCGAAGAAATCACTGCGTTAATATTGCTCGTGCAGGGTAATAACGACGATTCTCCAGCGCCGAAGGTTACTAATAATAAAACTGTAATTGGAAGTGCGTTCTGCAGACGAGTTTTCCAACTCATAGTAGTCATCTAATAGTACCCCTGGCTCAGCAGTGATAACTTCCAATATCTTGCGTAAACCTTTCGAACAGAGCTTGATCGCATCCGTAATGTGTTACAATCAAACATTTATATCGATGCCTTCAGTGCCTTGGTTTCTTCAGGACATAAATGCATAAATGTCTGCTCAATTTCTAAAATTCTCTCCAACTCTTTTGAGTGCTTTCCAGAAATAGTGCCCTCGTTAATTTTAAATAAGGTTGTTATCGTTAAAATATTCAGCGAGTTCAGCCGTGCGGATCAAATCATTCATTTCGCAAGTGCTTTCCGCTGACTATTGTTCTAACCCATGACCCGGAAACAATTGGCACTTAACATGAATGGAGCGCGGGGCAAGGCTGTACCAACCGCACGTTTTCCTTTTCCATTTCGAGTATTTTCTTTTTGATCTTTCTCTTCCCTTATTCAAATTTAGTCCCTTACTCTCTTGGTACGTTGAGCATAGCGATTGCACACGCGTGCGGCTAAATGATCTGCGAGAGGAAGGCCGTGATTAAAATTTGACCTCATATGTAAGCCTGTTCGTAGACAATAGAGGTTTTGCACGGCAGCCGTGTTGCATGGCAGGAACAATGAAAATATGTTGCACAAGAAAGAATCTTTCTTTTCCCATAGGAGAAGGAAGCCATTGTTCCTGCTGTGTAACATGTGGGATCTATCGGATTGTGCCGGCATAATTTTAAGCATAATTAATACTATGTCTGGAGCATTAGGCATAACGGTGGCGTAACACTAATATTTTTGCAGCATAATGCTGTTGTTTCTGAAAACGGTGAGAAGTGCATGCAAATTTAGCCAGCAACTCGCACTAGAATGTACAAAGTTGACAAAAGTGGGAATATTTTAGGAACTTGATACTTATGACTCGCAACCAGTCTCTGAAAAAAGCTTCCTCGAATGCAATAACAACAACAACAAATTAATTGGTATTCCCATGTAAAGATGGTATTACCTAAAATGACAACTAATACAACACAAATCGCTTTAAATTAAATAAAATTACATGTTTCTCTTATATGCAATGCTTCATCTATGAAGTAACCTAGTTTCTTACAAATGAAAGAATCAGCATTATTAAACAAGAATATATTTTTTTCAGTATCGTTAAAAAGATTAAATAAAGTGTATTTTAGTACAATGTCACTTATTATTTGTTGTCTAATAGTTTTATAACGATCACAGTGAAATAAGAAATGATTTTCGTTCTCAATTTGGTTAGAGTGGCAGTGTTGACAAATTCAGCAACAACAACAACAAACAACAACTTTATTTATAGTATAAATTCAGCACAAGAAAGACTGTTCCGCAAATAGCATTGCTAGTTTGGGCGGAACAGTCATACAAAGAAAAAAAAATTAAAATGAAAATATAATAGTAAATTTAGAAATGAATAATAAATTTACAATGGGAGAGTTACATAATTTTTAAATTCTAAGACATTCAGGTAATTTAGGTACACAGTGTCGTCCCGATTCGATTCTGAGACTGTGATAGCCTGATCGTAGTTTAGCCACAGCTCGTCTATGTTTTAAATTCTTTATTTGTTCTAAATAATGAGATTTGCTTACATCTGTTTTAAATAAAGAGTAGAAACATAATTTCCTATTACAGGGGATTAGCTCCAGCTGATGTGTTTTTAAATTGTTGGAGATGTGACATTTAATTTTTTTGCAAATTATTTTTAATCGTTGGTATATTGTTAGTTTGGATTGTTTTGCTACATGATTGATGATGAATATCGTTATAATTATGTATAATTTCATTAACCGTTGACATAAAAGATGTTTTTGCTTCATTTGCTAATTGATTGGAAATGATCAAGCATTGTCTGGCAATATTGTTTTCTGGAAGAGATTCATGATGTATCCAAAATTTTATTCTTCTTAATAAGATATTCAACTTCAAAGAAGGTCGTCCAGTTTCATTACGAGCCACTACATTAGGTGCTCTTTTATTAAGGCCAAGAAAATGTTTGTAGAATTGTGTATGTAGCCTTTCTACAGGGTCTTTTTCCCATTTTTTGATGTTCAAGTTATCATAAGCTCCCCAAATTTCAGATCCGTATAAAAGAATGGGAAGAAATAAAGTATCAAATAATTTGTTACACGTATGGCTTCAAGAAACATCTTCCGGCAGTTTTTCCGCGCCAATTTTTTCATCTTGTATTATTAATAAGTAATTAATTTGCACTTGTGAGTTTTTAAAAAAAGCTGAAATTGCTATCGCCGAAGCAGCTCGTGCAATTTCAGCTTTTTGAAAAACTCACTCGTGCAAATTAATTCCAAAATGAACTCAAAACCGTATGATTACCTATAATTGCCCCCGCAGGGTTTTGGCCCAGAGGCCAAAACCCGAGAAGGCATTAATAGGACCCCCGCATATAAAGAATGTGAAATATTGGTGCAGTATCGGTAGGGCGAATCGATCCCGATTTGAAGTAATTAGGCGGGAACGGCAGTCTCGGTTAATTTTTCAGTAAGCTCGCAAGGCAACTCTGGGTAATTCTTGCAGCCACGGGGCATTTGAAATTCGGTGTTTTCACGCCTGGACATCAAGACGGCCGACAGAATGTGTCACGTATGTTTGAAAAAAATACTTATTCAGTGATTTTTACCAATCTAAACTGTTGAGTTATTGTGAAAAGTGTTTATGAGAATATCTGCTAGTTCAAAGGGGCGAACGGATCGATTTTTATAGCAGAAGTGAATTCCAGATGTTTTCAATCATTTCCGGTCGCCATTACTGTGTCCCTCTCCAGGACACAACTATGGCGTTCCCATACTGAGCTCTATAAATTTGTGTAAAACATTTTGACGGCTAACTTGAGTACGAAAAATCGCAAAGACCTGAGACTCGGCAAAGTAGATAATCTCCTATAATATCACCAATTCTTGACTGTTGTTATTCAAGAGTTTGATTTTATTTTTTCGTTGCGTGACAGTGAAAACCAGCAATTGATTTCTTAGCGGCCTTCAAGCGATTCCAAGAAGTGAATTGCTACAATACATGAACTGAATTCATTGCCATAATAAATAAATGCATGAAATTTCTGCCAGCATCCTTTACTTTAATTCAATAGCCTGCAAGCATAAAAATAAACGTATTTTGAAATTAAAATTGTACAGTTCATTGCATAAAAAACGTCATATCCAAGGCGGGGGCAGATGTAGTGAGAACTATTACTAGTTAACAAACTAGTAATAGTTATCACTAAAGCTGCCCCCGCTTTTTTTATTTCTGCTGAAAACAATAATATTGAACGTTATTGTATGAACTAAAATTTTATATTTTTTGTAAACTATATCACTCATGCTGTTCAAGTAACTTAGGCATCTTACCATAAATATGATCCAAAGAATCAACTAAGTGAACACCAACAGATTCTGTTTAACTCATTCTATCGCATGATATTCTTTACTTAATACTCTGACGAAGCGCATTCTGGAAAAAGAATATCAAACCTCTGTTGTTCTAGTTTGATACTGAAACACTAAACCATTTGTCTTGATCATAGTTAATCATAGTAAGCCCGGCAAAACATCAAAGGGACAACAAAGATGCCAAGATTAAGATTTATGTTGGAAAGTCCACCACCCAGCACAGTCTTTTGTTTTACGCTCATACACTATGCATGATTGCGTAACCAACACGTTTCTATTTTTTAGTTCCTCAGTTCGGAGTAAACAGCTATTGTGTTGATAAGTAAATGAAGATGGTGAATTTTGAGCTCGGTAATTAAATGCGAAATATGAAATATTGAACATGACACGGGCGTGGGACAGAGAAAAATCTGAGTCCCCGACAGGTATCGAACCCATGACCTCCCGAACACCGGGCGGGCGCTCTATCCACTGAGCTACGAGAACTCGTGGAGAGCAAGATCATTTTACTGAATTCATATGTGACAGAATTTTCTTTGTCCTTCGCTCGTGTCATGTTAAATATTTCATACTTCAGCTATTGTGTTTTGTGCAGGGTCAAGGCCAAAAAAAAAACAGAACCATAACATACAACAAAGAACTTGACGAGTTTCATAACCATTCCCCTCTATCAATTAACTACGTCTTGATATACCAGCAAACGTATCTCGAAAGCAGAACAGAAGTCGAATTTTTTTTCCGAGATGTAAACGGAAGTATCGGGTTACAGTCGCCATATATGCAAATCAGAGTCAAGCTTTTTGTCCTCCACGAAAACGCCGCAAAACATTTCCATTTGGATCCCTGCCAGTCACCCAGCTGTCACATGGGTCTACGCCACGTAAGATTACTCAGTAAAAATAAGCGATCCAAATAAACGAGATGCCAAAGGTAAAACTGACGATCAGAAGGGTATTTAGCTATTTAGGTGCAACTGAACCACACTGGCCTCGAATTTCTATAGCATTTTTCAGAATTTCATACGATACCCTCTGAGCTGTTTTTCTCCCAAAATCAATCTTCAGGATCTTTGAAAGCGTTTTTAATTTGTTTTAGATCAGAATCTCGGTCATTTCGAAGGGAGTTTATTTGTATTTTTTTGACCTTGAAATGCCGCTCGAAGTTTCTTCAAATCGGGATTGATTCGCATACTACACCAATATTTCACACATTCTTTATACGTATACGCGGGGGAGACTATTAATGCCTCCTCGGGTTTTGGCCTCTGAGCCAAAACCCTGCGGGGGCAATTATCGAATGGTCGCGGAATAGCTAGAGGCTCTTTAGGCTCGTCACGCAATCCATCTCCCCTACTTGTACTGTGGGGAAAGATTGTGTGACGAGCACAAAGAATGTCTGCGTAGGAGGCTACAGAATAGCACTTTCTCACTATTAGGCTACCTGGGAGTGTATGCCCACCGGCCACACATTTGAAATTTGTACCACTAAATTTCCTTCAGTTTGAACTTTACATTATTGCTAACTTTGATATGGCTAACCAGTTTTGCTCCAAGGAATGCAATATTTAAAATGTCTCGCAAACTGCGAATAAGGAATGTTATTTATTTCTTCGATCGTGAGCGGGCAGTATCCTGAGAATCCTGCAATCTGATTGGTTCCGGGAGCGGGCAGTATTTTCCTATCTCCTGACCACGGTCATGGTAACCAACTATGCTAAGCGCAGAGTGAAGTTGCGATTGCTTAAAACATTGAAATGGCTTCTACATTTCGCCAAGTTTGTTGACTTTTGAAAGCGAAACTTCACACAGTGTAAAAATATTCCTGACCAATTCATTTTATTGTACATTCGTTGACACGTTGATGGGACAATGTGTGAAATAAAATGACTTTTCCGGTTTTTCTTAATAGTTTCTCCTACCTTCTAAAAATAGAATTTAGAAATAAATAAAAATGTTATTCACCGGCCTTGGTCGGTCCGTATTGGGAAAAACTGTGCCCGAGGCCTCGAGACAGAGTTAGCGTTCTAAAATTGCTTAAAATTCGCCAAGCTACGCAGGCTATGTAAACGCCTACTAATTGCATGGACGGAAAAAATTGGAAAATAGAAATGATGCAAGGCTCATACTGCGTTTGATTAATTGATTGATTGATCTTTATTTGCCCCATAACTTCAAACCTTGCTTACAAGGAGAGCCCCAGTTACAACTTAACATATACTCAGTAATCTAAACATGTCCATTAATTACGTAATAATGAGCGTTCATCTTTCGTCATTATAATATTTAATTCCTGTTAATTAATTCACAAAGGAGGTGTTTTCTAATTCTTCTTTTAAAACTATGTGCTGATTTACAATTTTTGATAGTTATTGGAAGATTATTCCAAATCTGCGAGTACTTTTTATAATTTTTCTGCGCTAGACCAATATGTATTTTGTCTGATGATCTTGTATTATGCTTGTGTAAGTCCTTATTCAGGGTGAAAAAATTGTTGAATGTCACTGAAAGCGTGTTATTAAAGTATCGGGACATAAATAAAGAAATTTTTCTTTATATCTCTTTAAAGGAATAATTCCTAGTTTTTTGAAAAGAGGAACAGTATGATCTCGATATCGTGACAAAGAAATAATTCTGATAACTTTCTTTGTATTTTCCTTAGTGGTTCTACCGTTGGTTGGTAAGCAGTTGCCCAGATAACATTCCCATATTGTAAAAAGGGTAAACTAGTGCGAAGTATAAGGTTCGCAAAACATTTAGTGAAATATAATGTCTTGCTTTGCAAAAATATTCCACTAAGTTTTGAAATTTTCTGATTAATGTATGTAATGTGTTGTTTCCATGTTAAATTTGAGTCTATATTTATTCCTAGAAATTTTGTTGAATTCGCTTGTTCAATTTCTGTGTTGCTGATCTGCGTTTTTAGTGGTTCCCTTGTCTTTTTGTTTCTTGCTTTAAAGAGGAGGACATGTGTTTTTTTATATATTTAAAGTTAATTTATTCGCTAACAGCCATGCCGACACTTTTCTTAACTCGTCATTCATTGTTTCATGAATTACTTTTATATCTTTATGTGAGTGAAAAGCATTTGTATCGTCTGCAAAGAGAATAAACGATAAATTTCTGAGCTTTTCTGGATGCCATTCTAATATAGTAAAAAAATTAAACGTCCTAAAACTGAACCTTGTGGTACTCCACATGTAATATTTTCCTTGTTAGACTGGGTGTTATTATATTTAACTATTTGATTTATATTTTTCAGATAATTTTTAAACCATTCCAGAGCTATACCTCGTATTCCATAATATTCTAACTTAGCTATTACTATAGAGTGATCAACAATATCTAATGCTTTTGATAAATCTAAATATACTCCAGCCGTGAATTCATTTTTATCCATTGCATCCACTAATTTAGTTGTAAGATCTATTATTAATAGCAGTTTCCGTTGAGTGATTTTTCCGGAATCCATATTGCTTGTTACACAATATGTTGGTTTTTCTATACAACTTATCATTCTATTATATACCAATCTTTCTAATATCTTAGTTAGGGTGTGGTGGAGAAATAATTGAATTTCTACTTCTTAGGGGTGAAAAACATTCAAGCCATGCCCACAAAACAAGATCTTGGTACCTCTTAGGGTGAAAAGCACTCAAGCCACACCCACAAAACTGGATCTTGGTACCTCTTAATGGTGAAAACCACTCAAGCCATGCCCACAAAACAGGATCTTGGTACCTGTTAGGGTGAAAAACACTTCAAGCCACACCCACAAAACAGGATCTTGGTACCTGTTAGGGTGAAAAACACTTCAAGCCACGCCCACAAAACAGGATCTTGGTACCTGTTAGGGTGAAAATTACTTCAAGCCACACCCACAAAACAGGATCTTGGTACCTCTTAGGGTGAAAAACACTTCAAGCCACGCCCACAAAACAGGATCGTGGTACCTGTTAGGGTGAAAAACACTTCAAGCCACGCCCACAAAACAGGATCTTGGTA
>CM042751.1:28850363-28862625 GCA_022496165.2 Catalaphyllia jardinei | reverse complement strand
GGAGATGAACTCCAATCAGAATGAAAGTCACACCGGTATGATCATACGTAACGATACGAAAATCAACAAGGCCCTGGGAACGAGGTTGTACGAAAATAACAGCGAGAGTTGACCTCGAGGTTGCTCAAGGATATTATCTTGATTCATGAATGGAGCTATCTTTTGTTGCCGTGAAATATGAAATATATAGAAAATCCCCGTTGATCCCTCAGCATTACTTTTGAGTGGAGCACGTTTTTCGTTTTGCCTTGTGGGAACAGATGCTGAGCAAGGCTGCTCTTTGGACATTAATGACTTTAAAAATCTCTTTAATTTTGCAAGATTGAAGGAACGTAGAATGAAAATCTTACATCTTTTTTTAACTTGATCTCAGTAAGATAATCCATGAATTGTGGAAAGACCTTTTTTTATTTTTCGTAAAACGAGATGTAGACCCCTTACAGTTACCACATTCAAACACAACTTTCGCAGTCTAACGATGTAATCTCTCCTCCATTTTTATCGAGGACTCATACAGCGAGCAAACTAAAGTAACCCTAACATTTCTCGATCCGTTTTAAAGAAAAAGACCACGAGTCCATCAGAAACCTTAAATTTCTTTTGGGTATAAATCTCTGATCACAGCTATTTGTTTGATACACAACCGCGATATCCACTTTGACCACAGCTTTTAGGAGGGGTTCAAAGCCATCAAACGCTGTCGAAAACTTAAGCTGAACTGTTGAAAAGCGCTGGAAATGTTGCAAGCCATCTTAAATCTGAATGCCGGAACTATTTTGTTGCAAACAAGGTCTCATCGGGATACTTAATAACGGAGAATTATACAGGTTTATTTCACCATTTGACATATACATCGTCACGAACTGGGGAATATCATTCCCCAACAAGACTGAAAGCTTGTGGCTAGGGTCAAATACTGGAGAAGCCAGAGGTTTCTCTAATTCTCGTCGTCAGAAGCTCGAGCAAGTCCACTCAGTTCACTTCCCTCCCTTTTCAGTAGCACATCAAAGGTGCCAAACTCAACTACCTCCCCCTCCCTGAAGACCAGGATCATGTCACAGTCTCTGATGGTGTTCAAACGATGAGCTATAGTGATAACTGTTGAGTTCTTCAGTTTCTCACGCACCGTATTCCAGATTGTTTGTTCTGTGACTGGATCCACGTGCGCAGTAGGTTCATCCAGGATGATGATCTTGTTTTGTTGTAAAAGCACGCGAGCCAAACAGATTAACTGTCGTTCTCCTACGCTGACATTTGTACCGCATTCCAACAGCTCGTAGTCCAGTTGCCCTTCGAGATTTTCCACCATCTGTTTTAGTCGCACTTCATCTAGTGCCCGCCACAAATCTACATCCTGAAACTGTTCCATAAGATCAAGATTCCTCCTCAGTGATCCACTAAAAAGAACGGGGCTTTGGCCAAGAACAGATACACACCGTCTGGCCTCCTGGAGATTGATCTCCTTCAATCGAACATCGTCGATAACTACGTCACCAACAGCATCAGGCATGCGTAAAAGAGCTGCGACAAAAGATGATTTTCCAGCGCCCGTGCGTCCTGCAACACCGATCTTCTCTCCTCCCTTGATCTCGAGATTTATATTCTTTAATACTTGAGGTCCCCCCGGGTAGTATGTCAACGACACGTCTTTGAATGTGATATTTCCTTCGGGTGGCCATTGTTCCGGGGGAAGCTGTTCTTCTTTGTATCCAGGTTCAGAGTCAATCTTAGTGTATGTCATAACTCGTTCAACGGACGTCATTAAATTTTCGACTTCTGATGATTTCCTTACAGCGTACTCAATGACGTCGCCGATCTCGATCACGTAAGCCAGTGCAAGGCCGGCAAAAGCTGGGTAAAAAAATCGTATAATGATCATTTTAATAAAACATTAGTACCGCATAATAACTGTCTTAGAATCAACGTGCGTCTTGAGAGAACTTAGGTAAAAAGTAGGTAAGGCAGTCTGTAGACGAGTCAAGTGGCCTTTTAGGTCGGAGATTCCTGCAGAAGCAACCAGGAGTATTTCTACTCCCCCCTGGATGGGATGCTAGTCCATCGCAGGGTTACCCCCAGCATTAAAAGTTGATTTACCATGCAGTGCCCATTTATACGTTTGGCTAGAGGGGGCACTGCAAAGTGTCTTGTCTAAAAGAGAAGCAAGTTGTCCCCGACCAGGGCTCGAACCCGGAAAGTTCGATCCGGAGGGCAGCGCGCTAACCATGTGGCATAAACGCCTCCCAGAGAGAGAATATTGGTCGAGAGTTTTGATGGATAAGAAAATAGATCAGAAATATGTTGTTACCTGTAACGTAAAGCAAAACAATTATTTTCTAAAACTTGAGAATATTTTTTTACAGACAACGGAAATGGGGGGAGGGGGTTGGAAATGGGAACTGGGACAAGTGGTGCAAAATTTTACGTGAACTCAATATGTATGATTTTGCACAGACTTTTCCCCAACTGATCGGCAATTTTTTGTGCTATTGTAAAACAGTAATTAAAGCACATTTTTTCATGGTCCACACTCTTAGAAGCCAAAGTTATTATTACACGAAATGTGTACTGGAACCAATAGGCCCACTTAAGTTTTGAAAATTTAAGACATTTCTGCGATCCTGAAGGGTTCGGACCCTAACTGATGAAGTCTCAAAGGAAAATGTGAAATTATGAGAACCAGTGCAGATGTAAGATTTTCATTCTACGTTCCTAGCTTCTATGCCCGGAGGGTTTTCAACCTAACCGAGAAGTCTATACTCTCTAGACTTTCATGTGTAGTTTGAAAGTTTCTTTCCATTCTTCCTGTTTTAAGATAACATGGCTTATATTATTTTCAGTTAAAGCCCAGGGGGGGGGGGATAATCTTTGGGTAGGGGTGTACCGCTGAGACACAGAAACCCTTGCTCTATACTAGACCATGAGTCAGCTTGTACCCCGTTCTAGACTAGGCACCAAAATCTCTACCCTATCTCAGACAAGCTATTTTTCATGCAGAAACTTTATGACTATCGTAGCCTAACGTACGCTAACTAAAGCAATATCTTACAGAGTCACTTCTGAGCATTCCGATCTCCATTGTGAAACCCCGGGTAAAGAACCCTTTACCTACAGACTTATCTGTTACTTTAAAAATGTAGGTTTCCTCGAACTTCGTTCTCTTCTTTTAACAATATACTTGTTGATCGCTGAGTGATAGAAGAACTTAAATCGTTGATTTTTTTGACACGTTTGTACTCATTACTCTCTTACCAGCATCTTGGGAAACCAACACTGCTGCTAATGCCACTGATCCTATGAACAAAGAACTAAGAACAGCCACGCGAAGGGAGAACCAACGTTCACAAGCCACCACCATGACAAACGTCTGGTTATGAGCGTCTTGATGTCTGCAGAGAGATATTTATTGCTATTTCGTATTGTTGTACACACTGGTCAACTGCCAAGTCTGATAACAGAAACTGTGTTCAGGGTGTAATAAGCTTTTAAATACAAATCCGTTGTCAAACCCGATCATTGTTAATGAAGCAAATCTTGACCGTAACATTGTTTGAATATCTGGTCTTAATTATCATAAATTAGCTTTGGTTTCGACTGAGAAGGTGTATCAAACACTTAAGACAGTGTTTGACCGCACTTCCAAAAGCTCGTTTCGAATTCGTCAAAAATGTCCCTGGACGCTTCGTATTTTTTAATCTCTTGTCGTTGTGTAATGTGATCTAACATGGTATTTCTGGTTTGATTTATTACCAGATTACTAGGAGCTAGCAACTACCCTATATTCCTGTCACGGCGTTTTCACAGACCGATCTATTTAAGTTTGAATTTATCTCGAATTCAGATTCCCACAGGAACCTCAATGACCAATTTGTAATCACAAGCACGAACTAATGTTGACATGACATTGAGGCCGCATTGTTTTATCCTTTTCGAAGCGTGCTCGTGCAGACTAAACTGGCCTATTTCGCGGGGAAAATGTCTAAAAAAAGACTAGTCTGTAAAAATGCCGTTGTACTGGCTTACTGGTAATGGGATCCTGTTACTTACAAGCCCTGAATCGACGTGTGTGGGCTGAAGGAAGACGGTGGGTGAAGGTAACTGTAGAAGGTGAGTAAGTAGATGATTGTGTGAATTAAAGAAAAATTACGCGATGGCACAATTACTGATCAACTAATCAGAGATGGATGTATACCTGTAAAATTGATTCAGAAAATCCTTCTGTCGTCCTCTTGTTCTTATGATGTCTAGGCCATTTAGCGTCTCAGAAATGTGAGAGAAGACTGGACTACGGTTTATTGACTCAAGCCTTTTCAGCTGCCTGGAGGTCTTCAAATAATACCTTCCAATGGAGACGATTATTGCAATCAGCGGCACAATAGCAGCCAGGAGCCAGTAATTTGCCACAATCGGCACAAGACAGGATGTAAACGCCACAGAGCTGTACAAGATCGCCATCAGAAATGTTTTGGGTAACAGTTCATCCATGCAGCCTACATCCTTAGAGAATCGATTAAGAATTCTTCCCACGGGATTCGAGTCAAAGAACACAACTGGTGCTTGTAAAATAGCCACCACCATTTTGTCATGAAGAAGCTCGGAACATCTCAAAGAAATTGAAAGGAATCCGTACCCTCTCAAGATGGCAAATATGAATGAGCCAACAACAAGGCAACCATAGATGGTTAAGTTGATTGGGTCTCTTTGATTTTTGTGTTGTTCCTTTGTCAAATAGGAGAGCCACACATCGGGAGCAACTGCCATTGCTGGGAAAACAGAAGCACGCATATTCAATGTATAAATTACTGAAAAAAACTGGCGATCTTTGGGGGATCGATACAGCACGATCATGTGGCTAGTGCCAGCTTACCTTGAGTAATGAGAGACAGCAAGACTATAGCCAGTATCACTACGGAATGCACTCCACTTCTGAAGTAGTTCCAGTAAAGCTTGGATGACACTACTCCAATTACGCGATCTTCTTCCTCTATTTGAAGACTTCTGGCTTCATTGACTCCAGGGCCATAACCAAAGTAACTTTTTTCTCTTTTTTCTTCAACCGAGCCATGGGATTGGTTTCTCTTGAGAACGGTCTTACAAAGTGTGTCAGCCGTTGTAATTAAAATGTTTTTCTCTTGAAGCTCAATAAAACGACCTTTGCCGAGCACGAGACCTTTATCAAGCACAATAATGTCATCAGCTTCTTTCATGTATTGCTCTTCATGACAGATCAACACCCGAGTTTTGTCGCCCAATAAGCCTTTGAAACATTGTCTAAAGATATGTTGACCAACCTCAAAATCCACAGCACTCAGAGGGTCGTCCAACAAGTAAATGTCTGCATCGGCGTAAACAGCGCGAGCTAAGCTCACTCTTGCCCGCTGGCCTCCACTCAGAACTGCACCACATTCACCAACAACCGTCTGGTCAGAGTCAGGGAATTGTTGGATGTCTTTCATCAGTGCACAAGAGTTAAGGACACTGTTGTATTTGTCCTCGTTATATGGCTGACCGAACAAAATGTTTTCCCTGATGGTCCCGGAGAAGACCCAGGCTACCTGAGGCACATACACGAGACTCCCTTGGCAGGTGATTCTTCCGCTTGTGGCTGAGACCTCACCAGCGATCACTGAGAGTAGAGTTGATTTTCCACTGCCCACCGGTCCTGTAATTATTGTGAAACCTCCTGCAGTTGTAGTGAATTCTACATCTTGCAGGATAGCTTTCATTTCTCTTTCGAATGGTTTGTATGCTAAATTTGACACGCAGACTGCCGCTTTGCCGTTTAGTTCATCATGGCTCAGATCAACTTTTGGAGCTTCTTCTCGATAAAACATCTGGCCACTTCCTCTCTTTTCGGAGCTTCCAAAGGAATCATTTGTGGCCTCTGTATCCCAATTACATGAAAGAGATGGTAGATTGTCTAAAAGAAGAAAATCCTCTATTCTGTTCAAAGACACATAACCCTCGTATGTTGCCAGCAGACCTTGGGCTAAGCGATGAGACACGCCCAGTCGTAGAATATTGATGAAAGCGAGCAGCATGAAGGCATTGACAGGTGTGATGGGCTGATCAGTTAACACAAGAGTGATGACAGACACTAGTGTCGCCATAGCTGCTGATGTGTATTCCAAGCCAGATAAAGCTGAAAGAATTATATTCTTCTTATGGATGATGCTGATTTCATTTCTGAAAACAAATCAGACATTTTGTTACACTAATATGACTAAAACGTATGTTACGAATATACGTTTTACGTGGTTCGAAATACAAACATCACATGCCAACTCACAATGACCAATCACCAGTTGGCTAGAAAGCTCGTAGAGCACTGCACCTTTATCACAGATGTCATGGGCTGGAATTACGTTCAAGCCTGACCTCTTTTCAAGCTTAATTCCACAACTGCCGCTTTAAGTTGTTTGCGTAACTGCAATGATAACTCACGTCTTCATATCTTTCTCCGCAGTTCAATTATATGTTATTTCATATATTCACTTGTAACTCATTTTTACTAAGGTAAATTCATACTCCCTGATTCGTTAAGCTGGATATATTTTCGATATAAGGCGGGTGCAGTATTGCCTGAGCTTGGTTTGCTAGGTATTGTAAACAGCGAAGATAGATCAAGTAACGATAGAGTTGGAGATACTTTAACGGCCCTTGTGGCGTGGCTGTTTATTATCTTATCACTTTTACACAAAAAGAGAGTGAAACTCAGGTATAGCCAAAAGACCAGTTCCCAGCAAAGGTAAGGGAATATCCGCAAGATGAAACCAAAAAGACTTGACAAAGAAAGACTGGCTGGTCCAGTGCGGAGGAGAGCCAGATATCGTGATCGATCTTAGCGTAGCTGAAAAGAGGCCTGTTCTCTCGTTGAGCGTTTGAAGCAAAAGAGGTCTCTAACAGCACACGTTCACGTGTTTAAATGCGAGTGAATTAAAAGTCCCAGATTACCGGAAAAACCCTGGCTGGGAACTGAGATTAGTCTAAGGGAATCAAGCAGCATAACTTTATTTATTAAGGTGATAAATTTTCTTTATTCATGCAGATGTTTCGCAAACTGATTTTCAGATTACGCCCTCGGTATTGGGACACTGTTTGCCACCAGCCGGCACTTTGTTTTATTTTGGTTATGGTCTTTGAAGTAGATGGTACAAGCATTTCACCGGTTCTATTGATTTCTAGTACTTTATATTGTTGCGAGAGAGACTGAGTCCTGCAACCAGCGAACTCATCAACATTTAACTAAGGAAGTACATACCCAGTCCAAAACCTATTATCACATTATTATAAAGAGTGGCTTGGGAGGGTAATGAGAGGGGTTAAAAGAGAAGGGGAGCCTTAATGGGAATACGAATGTCACAAAACACGAACTTGAAAGGGTAAATGGAATTTCAATAATGCCGGTAAGTGGTCCATACGCATTTTCCTCTCATTAAATACTAAAAATAGACGTTTACTAGACAAAATGACAATCTTTACCTTCGTATAGTTTTTATCTCGTCTCGATGCTCGCTCTCCCATGCATGCGTTTTGATTGCACGTATTCCGCCAACGGCCTCATTTATGATAGAGATGCGTTGGTCAGACACATCAGCTGTGCGCAGGCGTAGTTGTGCACTTGCAGAGGATAACAGTACTAAATATGGTATAAGGAATAGCAGAAAAAGGACTCCCATAAGTGCCTGCCAACCAATCAGGTACACGACCAGACTCGTGGCTACAGTTACGTCAGAGGTCAAAGGAACCACGTGGGCGATCCAATTGGGAGCTTCTTCCATTCGCTGCACATCATTAGACACGAGATCAATCACATGACCAGTGGTAAAATCCATTAGTGTTTGCTTGCTGAGAAGAGTGGTCTAAAAAGCAAAAATAAAACTTAAGTCAGAAAAAACTTGCTTCATGGATGGAGCCAATAGACGATCAAGGGTCAGATATAGTAATTGATTGCACCGATCGGAGCACAATTCAATGATTAATCGCGCGAGTAATTTCAAAATCAGACAAGTGCGAAATAAAAATCATGAAATAGGTTTATAGTTTTCGACAAACGTAACGCGATCGTTGCTTTATGTCATGCATCACCATAACTACGAAATTCACTGTGCACTGGTTTCCATGCAAACGAAGCACGCTATTGAGCTGAAATGTTGCAAACAGATATCCGTGTAAACCCGCTTGCTATCACGTGAACAAAATTCGCGTCACAGGTGGAGAGGTTTGTAACAAAGCTGGGTCACCTCCAGAGCTACTACATTGATGTTTTGAAAAGAACCGACTCGATCGAGAATCCTACGCTAGAAAAAAATGTCATCGCACTCATTGTCTGAAATTCAACTTTAGTTGTTCGATTATCACTTGTTACCGTACCAAAACAGTTGCAGTTAACCTATTAGAAGTCGTGTCTACTGTCCTGACACAATACGATATCAATTCACTGACGTGATGTAGCTACCATATGATGGTCGCTAAGCTGAATATGGCCACGACCTAATCGCACCTTTTCTCTGTATTCTTGGGTGGTCTGCATTTCATTTCAGGCTCGTTTGGTCTTGTTTTAGGTATTTTAGCGTGATTACCTTGCCAAACTGATACGAATTATGGTTTGATCGAGCGCGTCTTATATGCTTCCTCATCGCACCAAAGAAGGTAATGATATCGGGTTTTTATTATACAAACACCAGTGAAATACCAGGATTTTTCCTTTTACCAAAAACTCGTATCTTCATCACGCGCAGTGAAGATACTATTTTATCTTTCACGTGTGAGGGTATTGGTGTCGCCATGGTTAGTAAAAAATCAGCATTACTATGGTTACATAATCCCTTAAAAAGTATTTAGATGTGTTACTGTATGATCGAAACATCATCGGTTCTTTCTCGAAAAAAATAGGTTATATTATCTTCGGAAATTTTCGGAAAATGTTCAGAAACAATTGGGTGAACTGTCATGATGCAAGGACCACTTGTACAAACAGCAGCGGAGTGATGCCGGATCTTGGTTTAGTTCAGCATCAGCAGTGAAAAATAAACTATAAAACCAATTGAAAGGCTGACCGGACGGCTAAAAACGATAAATTTAGCCGTCCGGTCAGCCTTTCAATTGGTTTTATCGGAAACGATCGTTTGGCTTTCGGGCAAATTTTGGAGGAGAGATCTTGAGATATCAAGTTAAACACTCGAACAGAAATTCCATATCTACGCGCACCCATGTATTATCCTCTATATAAAATTGAATATATGACCGGTATTGTAGAGGTCATGGTTTCGAATACCATTCAGGCCTGAATTTTTTCAATTTCATAATTGCTTAAGTTGTGCGTAAAACTGCGATGATCAATCGTATCTTCATAAGTATCATTATTACTGCAACGAATTTTACATTGGGCAAACGAAGCAAAGACTTCACGACCGGAAAACGGAACATTTCAAGGCCCTTTCGAAACACGATCACTCTTCTGCAATTGCTGATCACGTCAAAACAACTTGTCACAACATCAACTGGGACAACTTTGGCATCCGGCAAGACCGATTACCATTGTAAAGTTAAGGAGACCTTGTTTATTCAAGAGCTACAACCAGCTTTGAATGCCAATGTCAGCAGTGAAAAGCTTTTACTCTATTAAGAAAGCCTTTTCATTGTCCCTTCACAGACAGTCTCCGTTTGAAACGTCTTAAATTTCTGTTGCAGATGTTTTCTGTCTAGGTTCCAGACCCCCATTTATACAGTATAAATAGCTTTCCAAACATTTGTAACGGTTATACTTTTGAAAATGAATGTTGACTAGCATACGAAACGTCAAGGTTATAAAATGAAAGTTTTTAATTTGTTTATCACCGCTGTTTGTTTTAAATTTTTAAGTAGTAGATAAAATATGAGCGGGAGATCTGTATGGGCGGTTACAATGGCGAGCCGATAGGCGAGCCATTGTAAACGTTCATACAGATTTTATCCTACTTGGGAAATGAATACATTAAATTGAATGCAAAGTATTGTTATGGGATTTGTTCATTGGACATGCATGCCAGAATGCCATACACATCGGACGCAAATATTTTCACCTACTTGCGAAAGGAAAACAATAAATTGAATGCAAAATATTGTTTTGTGACATGGATGCCAAAATGCTGTACGTCCCACAGGAGACAGTTGTTGGGAAAGGCAGGATTGCCTCGCAAGACAGCACATTGTCTTCGTGTTACCTGTGCTACTCGTTTGTTTCAGAATTCAGTAGAAGAGAAATTGGCGAGGGAAAAAACAGGACACAGGTCCAATGCACTTTTCGGTTATCAAAAGGCTAGTGACGAACAGGTCCAAAATGTAAGTAAACTTTTGGCACCGGTCAATGACTCGCGCAAGTCGGGTCAAAGTGAAGCGACTGAGAAATGTAAAGAGTCTGAAACAAATACTCAAGTGCTTGAAGATTTACCAGACAGCGATTTTGATTTGTCTGATGATATTTTGGCTTCTATTCCAATGCCGGAAAGCACAATAAGTTATAATGAAAACAACATCTGTACAGATTCTGTTTTCAATAACTGTACAATTGATTTCGTAGTTAAGAAGTGAATAGTTCCCTTAATGTATTGATTGCTTGATGTTTACTACATTGTTCAGAAAATAGCCAGATTGTGTATAAAGTTTCATAGAATAAAGTTGATGGGTAAATAAAATTAAATTCTATGATGAAAATATGTCCATTTTGTTATTCATTTTAATCAGTAGAGGTCTGTATCAAAAGTTAATGAATACTAATTAGCTGAGCAGGAGTTTGTATCAAAAGTTAATTCTACTGTTTAATAATTCATCAACCCCAGCCTTTCCCTGCTACCTATTCAATCCCTCCCCGAGCTTTCAGACAGTTGATTTGTATTGGGGTTTACAGTTGTGTACATGTGATCTGAATATTGTGCTGGGATTGGTTTGTACGCTCATGAATAATTAATGAATTTTACAATCATTATTACTGTTGTCGTCGTCACAATTACTGAGGCCTGGTTAAGATACGAGACCGCCACTCATGAACGGGATACAAGATATTGGAAAGAGAAATTAATGGAAAATGGGATATGTCAGCAGGGCCGTACATAGCGGGGGGCAGGGGGGCAGTTGCCCCCGCCAGGAAAACTAATTTGTTTTTCTAACATAGTGTTTGATTTTGTTGGGCTGTATACGGGAGATCCCTGTGAAGGTTTGTGGAGTTTGCCCCCACAGACAAAAAATCCTAGGTAAGGCCCTGGTCAGGATTTTGAGTAGGAAAATTGTAAATCTTGAAAGAATAAATTGACGGTGTACGGGATACGGGATACGGGATAAACTAATGGGATAAGGCCTACTCAGACCCCCCTTCCCCTCCCCACCTCGATTATGGAACTTAAATGATGCTTGAGGTGCATAATCTAAAGTTACCTTAATGTAGACAAGGCCCTTCAAGGCACTGCAAAGTTTAACGCCCAACACTGCACTCCTGTAAAAATACTGATGCATACAGATGTTCTTGATAAAATAGTTAGCAGCCATTGCTAATGCACAAACGTAAAGAAGAACATTTTCCTGTGGCTCCTCTGCTGAAATCAATGCGGAAACAACATATCCTAGAAACAAGGGTTGAAGAATGCGACAAACTGAATCCAAAAATCCCGTCAATGCGATGATGAAAGCTTCTTTTACAGACACTGTTTTAATAACGCTTCTCCAGAGCTTTGGTCTTTTGTTGTTGCGTTTACAGCTTGCTTTCTCCTCGTTCCATTTTGTTTGGAGCTTTTCTGTCGCTGGACGAGTTTGGTTTTCTTTGGAAAGCGGCACAAAATCATATTGTTCTAAAGTTCGTTCACTGCCCGTCTTGACGACTTCATTCATCCATTGAAAGAAAAGAGAAGATAAAATGTTGAAATTTTCTTCATTGTCTCTGTCGGTGATCTTTTTGTATCCAGTTCTCATCATGACTCAGAATCTGATGAATATAACAACAATCACTTCGTTTACTTGGTAAATGGACACCAAACTGAGACCACAAACGTTGTGGTCTCAGTTCAGTTGATGGTCTCTAGCAACTTGTTTGCATCGTCAATCCTCAGGTCGGCACACACAAGGGGACTAGTCCCTGCACCAAGTCGCCGGGACAAGTCCTATCGTAAGGTCAGCACATACGAGGGAACTAGTCACTGCGACTTGTCCCTTCAACAAGTCGCCGGGACAAGTCCTATCGTAAGGTCAGCACACACGAGGGAACTTGTCACTGCGACTAGTCCCTTCAACAAGT
>CM042751.1:28835250-28850353 GCA_022496165.2 Catalaphyllia jardinei | reverse complement strand
AGCACACACGAGGGAACTTGTCACTGCGACTAGTCCCTTCAACAAGTTACCGGAACAAGTCCCATCGTAAGAACGGCACACACGAGAGGACTAGTCCCTGCAACAAGCCGCGGGGACATGTCCCATCGTGCATGTGAACTGGCCATTTTTGCTTCAAAATCTAGTCGCAGGGTCCAATTTTGGTCCCTGCGACTAGTCCCACGAATTCAAACCAGTTTGAAGTTTTGGTCCTTGCGACTTGTTCCACAAAACGCTTCGTGTGAACTGTTTGTGGAACAAGTCCCAGCGACCAGTCCCTTCTTGCAAACTCTTTAGAGGACTAGTCGCAGGGTCTAGTTGCAGGGACTAGTCCCCTCGTGTCTACCGACCTGAATTCCTCGTACCTTACAAGGTTTCCAACTGCTTATTGGAAAGGTTCAGCCTATTTATCTTCTCTAACATCGTCGAGGGCTCGAAAAGACATAAAAACAGCAGGGCATTGAGTGGCAGCGAATACATGCAAGTAATTGTCGCCTTTGCATCCCGTTCTTGTTCTTCCACGCTCGCTTCGCTTCACTGCTTCACTGGAAGAAAAGAAACGGTTGCGAACACGGAGACTAGAATCTGATATCTTCTTGTCTCGGCTACTTTATACATATATCTCTTTTTTTGTGCTTTTTTGTCACTTTAGATTTAGACACATTGACGCTTCTCGACCAACTGACCACCCCCATAAAATGATCTGTATGCTTCACTCATTTGCTAAAAATTCTGGATTAACACATGCGAAACATAATTAAGTTTTAACTGTTTACAAATGGTTCACGTCTTACTTGCATAGATTAAATTATATAATTATTGTGTTCCCGCCAAATCATCTTTTTGTCAATGGAATATTGAACTGAATGACAAACGCGTTCCAAGCGGCTTCAGAAATAATTTTCGTAGGCAAAATTATCAAAATCACTTTTGAGCCACTGAACGTTTTTACTGTTTCTTACTATACTTGCGCTGAATAATGCTTTTGCTCGGATACACCTGAAGGAGTCTAATACTATGGAATGTATTAATTTCTTTCTAGTATTAGACCAACTTTTAGATGACAAAAGGGACAACCGTGCGTATATTTACTCCCAAAAAAAATCGTTTAAAATGTTTGGACGTCTCTTTTCACAGGAGTTAACTATCCATACCATATCTTGTTTGAATGTTAATTTCGCAGAACTAAGCTCTTAGAGCCCTCTGTACGTTTTCTGCGATATTCGCACGCGTAAATTTCGCGGGTCATTTAGTCTATATAATTTGTCATCTGCGGAGTAGGCATACAATAAGATTTGCTGGCTCATTTTCTACTTCACTTGAAACCAGAGGATGAAAATCGCCTTCATTTAATAAATCTTTTGTATTTCAACGTCGGGCTGATTTTTTCTTATCCGCAAATTCATTCATTGTATCGGGCCAAATCGAGCTGTCAAATGTAAGGAGCTGACATGAGCCAAACCTGGCAGAATCGTGAACTAAAACTCACCTTACTTGGCGATCGTGTGTTCTCAAATAAAGTTAAAGTTGAGTAGTACACGAGATTTGATGCATCAATCCTATGAGGTACGAATTCAATAAAATCTTCTGTCACTCTCTATCTTCAGTTCGCATCCGGCGGAACAGTTAGGCGTGCAGTTGCATATCAATAGGGACTTTACGATACCCACGGCGAGCTACTACTACGGCTATACTTTGGCCGTGAAGGACTGGACTCAGACGGATCAGTTAAGATTTCGCTGTATGGCAAAGGAGTCTGCGGCCTCTACATGTGCTGTATTTTCAAAAATGGCCTCGTTCAAGGAGACCATGGACTTCATTCTCTTTTATACGACATAGAATTGCTTGACGACAATAATTTCCTTCTCCTGTATCCGTCTTATATCTCCCGGAACTTAGATTTGCCTCTCAGCTGGTTTTAGAACCGCCTGTGCTAACAGTGCTAACAACGAAACAAAATAACACTGATGACTGAAAAGCTTGATTTCAACACGGGCAGGGTGTTCGTACAACGTGATAAGCCTGAAAATACAAAACTGTTGATTCTAAAATACATTACAATACAAATAATTTGAGCTCAGCTTAATAAATACAGTGTAAATACGAAGCTTTATTATCTCGGGCTGTTCGGCCCGGTACAAATATTACTGTACGTCGCTATAACGGTAGATGTATGAATCGTCCAAATCTTCCCTACTAATGACAAAGAAACAATTATCATCCAACGACATTTTGTGATTGAGTTATTTATCTTCGAACGAGGCTGTTCATACAGTGAGAAAAGAGTTAAAATGAGATGTAAACAGCAGGCTTACACGTGTATGAAAAAAGGCAACTTCCCGGCTTGTCCAAGAATAACTATTGCTGAAAGAATTATCAAATACCGTGGCAGTAGTGAGTTGTAATAAGTAAATTAAGAATAGAATGTGAATTTAGTGAAATGGTCAAAGCCGCCCAGATTAAAATCACTTTTTGAATCTTTCCGCTGTCGAAGTCAAAAGCAATGAACGGTTCTTTAAATACACATAAGACATTGAAGAGTAGATTTCTGCATCCATTCAAGAGCATGAAGCGATTCTACTAGTTCGGCGCAATCAATACTCGGAAGTTTCTTCTAAACTCCAGACCAGGCCAGGCTGCCTGAGCCACATTCCCTTTTAGACCGAAATGCTGAAGAGCTACATCCTGTTATTTCTTAAGTACTTCATATTCAGACTTATTTTTCAATCATGTATGTCCACTAAAAATGCTCCCCTTCCGGCGTAATCCTCGTCTACACTGTCTTTTTCCGGAGCAAATCATCTAGTCAGTGAGGAGACTGAGACAAGGAAAAAAGACAAGCATGGTGTGCGACGACGAAAGGAAAATCAAGGAGACCATCAACGTTACATGCCAGCCTTAAATGGGAGACTGCTGCTTCGAATTCCTCGCCATTCTCAACCACTTGTTGTCATGTGACTCACTGCACATGAAACCACGTGACAACATGGAATTCACTGTGCTAAGGAAGACTGAGATACGACCGAAAGCATCGTGTGCTTCATTACGAGAATTATTATTACTTTCACACTAAAACTCCTAAAAACGCTGATATAGCCCACAAGAAAATACCACCACTGAGAAAACATGTATACATAGTGATAAGTAGCCTGCGAACGCAAAGGAACGTTCTCATACATGATAATCCTTTCCTAGTCGTAGGAGAAACATTTTTTAGGCATCTCACAACCTCGTTCCCAGGGCTTTTCCCAATTTCAAAGGGAAAAGCCCTGGGGACGAAGTTGGACATCTCACTGGTAGTAGAGCATCTTTGCTTAATTGGAAAAAGAGGGCAAAGACAATGTTCCATGCACTTTCTAAACAATTGGATATCACTGAGAGATTACAATCTGCTGAATTCGTTTCATCTCTTTGGGGAAACAACTATGCGAGATACTAATAATATTATTCTGTGCTTCGTGCTACACAAACCTATACAGTGGCACGACGCCATTGCTTGGAGATACGCGCACCAATATTCAATTTACAAGTGCTGGTATTTCATATAAAGATCAGCTTGTCTTGGTGTCATGAGAACGGCTTCATTGTAGAGGGTTTGACTTGATAGAGGTATTCAACTTATTTTCAACTTATTGTCTCACTTTAAATCCGTTTCACCTCCGGTTTGCATCTCTCTTTAACGGTGTTTGTCTTTATTTCAAAATCAATACGCTTTGATCTGTTTCACTTAACTTTCCACGCCACACTTAACTAAGATGTGTAACAGTCGTCGAATATCACGCTAATACCAAAATCCTCTTTATAGACTAGATCACTAGAAAAATTCTTGAAACTGTATAGTATGAAATAAAACAAAGCATAACCTGACTATCCAGTCATTGACGTAGTTTCTCTAGGATTTACTGATTAATTTATCTTACTCATGAGTCACGCCAATAAATTTCCAAAAAGAGACATATCGCGCGCGCCCGCAGCTGTTGAAAAATCGTGTGTGAAATTCAAGGAACATGCTCAGAAATTGAAATTACATGTTCGATCTTGGAGAAAAGCGTCGATTCCTAACTAGTGAGTAAACATCTTGCCGGAATACTAACAAGTTAACAATGGAATCATGTTTTTAACTGTGTATCATCGCCGGATCAAGTTATAATACAGGAAAGAAGTTTGAAGAGCACGAAGGTAGCAGCAGACTTCCTCGAGGCGCAGGCTGGGAGAGAGCAACTCTAGCTTCTTTGTTCTGATGGTGCTCACCAAACTTCCAGGTACACCATTAGTCAGCTTTTCGAGGAGTTATCGACTATAAGTTAGAATAGATAGCTGATTCACAATTAAAGCACACTGATCCTTGACATAAGCATGAAATAAATATCGTCTCTGCCAGAAAATGGCCAAACCCCGCCAAAATAAAATCTTACCTTCCTTGGCTATCACGTGCTCCCTTGTTCCTTATTGGCCATCTAATGCTCAGTTTTGGCTTTTTCTTTATGCAAGCTCGTCTGACTATCAACAAAACGTTGTTGACTCCATTTACTTCCCAGACCCCTGGGGGATATTTGTCCGTGGGTGTTATAAGGATTCACTCATTGGCTCTGAAAAGTTTAGTGCTGTTCTAGCTTATGATGCTAGGGGTCATGGTTCTTAGTGCCTGTATGCTGAGTTGCTTTTGACTTCAGTGACGTTTTCACTGGTCAATGTTTTAGCTCACGAGCCCAAGGAGTATTGTCAAATTGTTCATTACGTTTCGCCCGAATGAACCTAGTTGGCAAAGTGGCTTGCTTTACTTCTTTAGTTGGAATTTCGCAGAGTGACTTGGTCCAGATTTGCATAGCCTTTTGGATTTTATTTAGATTGATTTTAAATCGATGTTTTTTTATATTTATTTTTGCAATGTTGTTCTCGTAGATTTTGTCAGATGCGTCTTGCAGCCTAGTTTAGTTTTCAGCATATTGACTGAGACAGTAGCCTCAAGGCTCTGGGTTAACTCAGTCTCTCTGCAGTTCTTCTCAAAAGTAAAACCATCAATACTACTAAGAAATACGATACAGGTTTCAATGCGGGGAGAAAATGGGCTTTGCAGTTTAAAAAGATTGTTATATTTCCCGCTTCTAGTGTGTATATTTCTTTGCTTTTTCTCAGTTTAATTCAAGTTTGTTTCTTGTAGCATTATTGATGAAGTTCATTATGCTCTTAAATGGTTTCATGATTTAGCGGATCAGCCCGACTCATATAATTCGCCAATTGTTATCTACCTGTTGGACTGAATCTGCTAAAAGGCTTCACAGCGTTCCAGTTAGAAAGAAAGAGCCGATTACTCCTGAGGTTATTCAGCTCTTGGTTGCACTCTACGGTTCCGCTTCTGCTAGCTTACGCTGATTTGCGTTTGCTTAATGTCTAACTAGAAAACCTTACGGTTTATTTAGATGCTTGGCATTTCCTTGTATGTAACTTATATTTTAGTATTTTAGTAACTGTCTAATTTCTTTTCTCTTTTTCTAAATATAGAAAACATTGTAATGTTATGTAAGAATGGAAATGTAAATAAACTATTGTATTGTATTGTATTGTATTGTATTGTATAATTTGTGTCTTGGGTTACGCAAGATGTTATCGCTTTAAGATTCTTTCGTGAGAATTTTTGTTCAACTATAGTAACACTGAGATGTATAGAGACGGAGCTTGGATTGTTATCGCGGAGACTCTCAAGCCTACTTGTCCGGTAATGTTAACTCATCGCTATTTTGCAGTTGCTTCAGAAGATAGTGAAGACTTCACTTTTCGTCCACTTAATTTCTGTAGTAGTGATGGATCTTAGAGATTTCGCGGTTCTGTTCCATTGTCATATTCTAGGGCGCGCGAATGGCCTTTCCAGACGAGATTATTGTCTTCATAGCCCAAGAGCTGGAGGTCCCTCTGCATCAGAAAATGCTCGGGTTACTGATAGATTTTTAAGAGACACGGGCGATGGAAATCAGATGAGGCAAAAAGCCCATGTAGATAATATTCTTTCTTTGTTGTCCGATTCTTTTTCATTGCGTATTTAAACACGGCTCGTGTTGACACACCCCATAGGTGGTTGCTTATTACATAATAAATGTTTTATATTCGGTTGACCGGGGAGTTAACGACCTGACAAAGATTCCAAATTGACTCGTTTTACTTTCGACTTGCATCAGAAATTTGAAGCCCGCGGGGGAGAACTTGGCATATGACAGGGTTGTTGGATGCTAGTGGGAAATTTTGAATTAAGACACAGTATTTAAAACATATTAAATATATAAAGGATATTACACGGTGGAGGGGAGGGGGGGAATATGAAGTTTGAGTGCCAAGAGCTATATCTGCCGAGTGAGTGCAGCGAATGAGTAATATATTGTATTTGTTGTGTTTGTTATTGTACAGCAGGACTAGCACCATAACGAGAACGATAAAAGTAAGAAATATCTTAACAATTTTTTCTTTAAAACCACAATGAAAACTGGGCAACATGGTAATTACAATTTAATACCATGGTAACTAATTCATGTAATTTACGCAAAAACTTGAAGTATACAGTCAATAATATTCTTTATGGGATGAGTGGGCGCTGGTTAGGCCGTGGCTTCCTCGGGAATTCCCCTGTATCCCAGGGACAGAGTGATTTTACGGAGAGCTGGCTGAGCTTGTGGAAACTCCTGATTCAATCGATCAACTATCGTCATGAGGGACTGGAGTCGAGCTCGTTGTTTTTGGAGCTCGGCCTCCAACGTCTCCGGTGTCTTGCACAGCGGTGTGTAGCGTCCGCTCTTCAGCTGTGTGTAATACTTTAACTTCTGTTGTTTGGCAACTATGTCGGCGAGATTCTAACAAAGAAAGAAGGAACACAAAACAACTTGGTTAAGCCTTTTGTAAACAGTCGCACCACATTATGCTCGTAATTCTTGGATTCAACTACCGTATGGCATGAAATTTTCGCAGGAGTTTAAATTCGCGCATTTTGATTTTCGAGTTTCGAGGGAACAAATTTTCGCGGAATTAAGGTTTCGGAATTTACCCCTGGAAATTATTTTCGCCGATTTCAAGTAAGGTACTTAAAGTGCACCTAAACCCCAAAAATTATTTTGCTTAGATAAATCATTGCACCTGTTCGAAACGCACTTCGCCTTTTTGAACTTAATCTTGACTTTCTTATAGGCTATAAAAGTTATGAAATCTAGCCATCATCTGTTCCACGACCGAGCCAGTAAGGAGCATGGGTCTAGTCCTGGTTTTACGTTACAAACCGATTTGCATCGCAGTAAGCCTTTGTAAACATGCATGCAAAAAAGGCTAGATTTCATACCTTTATAGCCCATAAGAAAGTCAAGATTAAGTTTAAAAAGGTGTAGTGCGTTTCGAACAGGTGCAATGATTTATTTAACCGGAAAAAATATATTTGGTTTAGGTGCACTTCAAAGGCAACAAAAACGAAAGCCATATGGTCGTTTTCGTTACACTGTTTGCAGCCAATTCCATTGAAATTCAGCAACGTAAATGAAAGTAAATTTTCGCGGAATGTTTTGGCGGCTGCCACATTTGCAAAGATTATATCCCACAAAATGTCATACCGCATGGTAATACAAGAAGACTGATTGGGTTGTAACGTGTGAGTAAAAAATTACCCTTTGCCTCTCCTCTGACAATGTGTCGATTTGTACCTCCAGTTCATCGGCGCTGGTCTGAAGTTGTTGACATGTTGTCTGTTTTTCCTCCAGGTCGCGGCTCACAGACATTTGCTTTTCGCGTAACACTTGGATATCTAAAAAACAGACAAACACGGTTACTCACACTGGGAATTACGATAGCTTACGATGACACGGTCTGTGTAAAGGACTTTAGATATATAACTTTTCAGTCTGGTTCAAACAACGGACATTTGAAATGAAGTGATTCGGGATTTTAACTCAGTTTGCATTAAACGAAAGCTTGAAACATCTGAGTTGTAGACCTCTCCAATTTCCATCACAAATTGACGATTAATAAGCTCACAGAGATCAGCGTAATGTCTATTCACAGAGTACATAAATTCAGGGGGTGAGAATTCTAGTATTTACAAGTTTTGCTATTTAATAGAAACACATTTTGCTATTGGATAGCGGCTCTTTCTTTAATAATAACGGTCGTGTGTTCCTTTAGCTGTCAGAATTCTAGAGTTCTCATATAAGTTGTGTTTTAAGCACAACATTTTAATGTCACCACAGAAATGAGGAAGTAGACATAATGCTGATGAAAAATGCAGTTCCAAGGTCTAAAATAGTCTCCTTCGCAGCCGTTGTTTGGGATGCCACGTAACACTCCCCCAGAAGTAAGAGAAACGTTCTCTAATCCCGCAAAGAATCACTAACATGGGCGCAAATACCACGTGTGCATGTCCGCCTTAAGCCCAAGCAAAATACTCACCAGTATCACAAGCATTAGCGTCCTGGTTCGTCTGCTTGATTTTCTTTTTCATTTCAGCGAGTTTCTTTTGGAAAGAACCTTTAGTGTTCGACACTTTACCCATCTTTGCCTGAGCATCTCCACTAAGAAAAAATAGAAACAAAACTCGTCAAACTTAACGGTAACAAGAACACCGATGAAACAAGACAAAGGTTTAGCTTGTTTACCATTTTAACGGAGGAAACGGTTCGTCAACGGTTGTACAAATGGTAAGCAAAAATGTCTAAGGGTAAGTTCCGTTCGGATTGGCCATTTTTATATCCCAATTTACCGAAAGAGATTAGCACAAGCTCAACCTCCAAAATGGCGGGGAAGAATTGCAAATGGTAAGGACAGAAAGCACGTATTACACTCACCCGGATATGTGCCGGTCCCATATTTGGGTTGGAAACCGAAGTGGTTAAGTGTGGTCTGTTGTTTGCATTTGTAACTTTTTATTGCAACTTTTTAGACATTGTAATATTGTATTTTTCATACTTTGTTCTATACTTAGTTATTGACTGACTGACTGACTGACTGACTGACTCATTGACTGACTGACTCATTGACTGACTGACTGACTGACTGACTGACTGACTGACTGACTGACTGACTGACTGACGGACGGACGGACGGACGGACGGACGGACGGACGGACTGACGGACTGACGGACTGACGGACTGACGGACTGACCGACTGACTGATTGATTGATTGATTGATTGATTGATTGATTGATTGACTGGCTGACTGACTCACTCACCGGGTGATAATGACCTCCCTTCGAACAACAGACTTCTCCATATCTTGTATCATCTTCTCTTGCTGCCTCATCAGCTGCGAGTAACGAACCTGACAACAACAACAAAAACTGCTGTTAGCCCGTGTTTGAAAAGGTTTCTAAACAATCAAAAGAGCTAAGTCAAGGTTTGCTCATCTTCAAAAATCAAGCCTAATTTTTTTAAGTTCATCGTTTGTAATCCGTGTTAATCATCTCCATTCTTAACCATCCTTGCTTCTTTATGGCTTATTATTATCTAATTACGTGTTTTTCTATCTTAAGTTATCTTTCTTTCTATCTTAAATTAGTAAGCCACTATTTTCAGGTTTCTTATCATTTGAACGTAATTTTGTACGTGGCCAAAATACCTCAAACTAATTTGACTGAGCCTCTTTTAATTAATGAAGCAAAGATGTTCAGAAAACGAACTCAAAGGGACTGAAACACAGGCGACAGGAGGTAAAACTTTGTTACAGTGTTTGTATTTGAGATAACGGGCGTGCCACTAGCTCAGCACAAGCATAGTATTGCTGACGTCATTCCGCGCGCTCTACGTCATAAGAATAGAAGTTGCGCGTGCTCGGAGTTCTGTTAATTAATATTTTTTCACTGTTGATCTTTATGTAGCATGGACAGCAAGTAAGCCGTCAGTCCTCGTAATTTCTGCACCTGACTTAATGTTCTCTGGCCCGTTTCTCGAATGTCCCGAAAAGCTGTAGCAAATCTCAAACCTTATAATTATTACATGTAACATAGTTGTTTTATTCATATTTTTTTAATGTTAACAGAGGTTCTCTTCATACAAGAAGTTTCAGGCGCATACATCTCTGTGTTTAGATACAAATTAATTAAAAATTGCTTTGCCGAAAAGTCTCCGGGGCTTTTGAGAAACGGGCCCCTGGAGATTTAAACTCCTTTACAACGAAACGTACCCTGACTGACCTGCATCCTATGTATCTCAGCTTTCATGGCTCTTATCTCTCCTTGGCCGTACTCCAGATCAACAGCACTCTTTGCTTCACGGGCCAATTGTGTCTTCTTCTCCCACAGCATGATTTGGCGTCTGGAAAAAGGTAACAAGGCTATCAGATTGTTTTAGCCAAACAGGAAAGCGGAGCAGCTTGTGGTATGCGAAATATCTACTGAGAAAGACGTGTCACGTGTGATCAAAAAGAGCAATAAGGGAGTTAAGGGCCCCGTTCAAAGTGCACCTAGATTAGCTCGCTATTTGCAGGCGGTGTTCATTGTAAGTATTTTTTGGAAGACTCAATAAACTTGAACTGTACTTAGATATAGCCGTCATGGCTTGCGTTCTGCAGACAACGCAGAATTCACGTTTTTGGTTCGAAGAAGACAGCAAAGTAATGCACCAAGAATTATTACACACGTGCACAGCCATTGTCCTGCTTATTAAATATCTTTTAGCGACGTTCCGATAACCGTTGCTATTGTGGATTTCACACTCTAAAGCTGAATTTGTTAACTCACTCAGCCTCCACCAAGCTGTTGAGCAGTCTTTCCTTCTCCTCCTTCAGCGCATCAATTTGATTCTGCATGTTGATTGATTCCCCCTCTGCTTCCTGACACCGAAAAACACGAAAGAGTTACACTAGAAAACAGGAATCTACTTGAACTATTTTAATACGAGATTAAAAGTTTTTAAGTGCATCTAACCCTAAAATATTTTTTTTCGCTAAAATAAATCTCTGCACCTGTTTGCAACGCATTGCACCTTTTTGCCCCTTTATAACCCTAACCTTTTTGCACGCATGTTTACAAAGACCTACTACGATGAAAATCCATCTGTGTCGTCAAAATAGACCCATGCCCCTTACTACATTGTAGCTCGGTCGTGCAACAGATGATAGTTAGATTTCGTAACTTTTACATTCAATAAAATAGTCAAGATTTAGTTTAAAAAGGCACAATGCGTTTCGAACAGCTGCAAAGATTTATTGAAGCGAAAAAAACTATTTTGGGGTTCGCCGCACTTTCAGTTCGTCTGTTCAATCCTGTTGCGGAAATTGTTGGATCTCTTGATCAATCATTCTAACCGAAAGTGGTTAAAAAGTGTCTTGTTGAGAAACTTGAAACAAATGGACAGTCTCAGCCAAGTGTGAGGCAGTTGAAAACCTTTTCAAATCACACCAACCGAAAACGGCTTTTTCACATAAAAAAAAGAACCAGTCCAAAACATGCCCGAGCTGATCCTAATAGAACACGGGCTAAAATGTCAGCTACTACTAGTATGGACACTCTATGCATTCTATGTCGAGACCTTTAGCCATAATTCTTTTAATACTACCAAAGTTTTAAACAACTGACAAGATTGAGAGGACACACTTTGATCGCTTGGTCAGGAAACGGTAAGGCCAGACATAAGATGTTACAGATTTATCAATATCTTAGCTTCCGAGAGAGCATACATAAATAGTTTTGGAAAAGTGCTTTTTTACCTTGAGAGCCTGAATGAAGTCGCTCTCCATCAGAATAGCTCCTTGTTGCAAAGCTTCTCTCAGGCCACTCTCCTTAGTAATCAGCGTGTTTAATTTGGTCATGTCATTCTGCATACTCCTAATATTCCGCTCGATATCTTGCATCTCACTATTGTGCGAGTTGATTTCACCTATAATAAAACGAAACCACGGGTTATACAATTAGACTTATCGGTAAAAGGAAGAATCAGTCAGGTGTGAGCATTATTCGGAGTTATTAAGAGAAAATGATAGATTAAATATAATTATAGTACTGGTACTTTTATAGCGCATATTAACATATGGATATGTTCATATGCGCTTTACAAAATTATCTATAAGCATGTTTCTTTTGTTTCTGCGTGTTCTCTTAGTTCGTTAAGCATCCTAGATTATTGAGCAATAAACAGGAAACGAAGCTGATTCCCTATTTGTGCTGGAGCCGATCGAGAATGTAGCAAAGTATTCTCGTAAACAAGAAGGCTACTGCCTTGGCATATGAGGGCGATAACCAGGAAAGCCTCAAAGAGTGAGTTTTGTCAAAGGAAACCTTATTACTTTGAATAGAGCCTCAGAGTTTCACAGACTGCGAGCAACCCCTATATTCCCTTAGTTCACCGAGTAAGAAACCAAAACAACCAAAAGGAAAGAATGGTGTCTGCCAGAAATTTTTTCCCTCCCTCTTTTCGCACCTTGCAAGAAGCTCCGGGGGAAAGCATAGATTGTTTGCAATTTTTAAATTTAAAAAAAACAAAAATCTGCTACAAACCTTCGATCCTCAGTTTCTTTTGTAATAAGATCGTGTATTGTTTCTTGAGATACTCCATGTCTTCAGACTGTTTTTGTACATCCTTTAAGGTCTTCACCAATTCGCTTTGATTTCTGAGCCAGAACTGTTGCAATCCGGTGATTTCATTCAAGCGAGCCTCGATCTGTTTTTGCAATGTATGAATCTGTAGCTCAAGCGGTCCAAGCTCCTCTCCCTAACAAAGACGAAAAAACATCGTAAGATATAAATTCTTCACAGCGATTTGCGTAAATATTGGGACCGAGAATTACGTCATACGTAAACAGTAGCCTCCATTTGGCGCGAAATTATACTCGGACATACTCTTTTTCGAGAGGCGAACAGTTTTCCAAGAGCGTAGTTCGAGGAAAACAGAGAGCTTTGTAAATTTAAACAGAGCTTTTAGTTTTTTTTTTAAGACCAGTACTAACAAACATAACATACCTGACAAATATTTTTCAGATCACTTTCGATTCAGGAGATGAACTGGAAAGTGCAATGTTTTCAGTTTTCGTGCAAACTTTGATTGGGTTACAAGACTCCACCAACTAACTTCTACACATGGGCTAGTTTACAAACTTTTTACACCAATTCATCTTTAGAATATTGGTCACATACCCCATCTTTGCTTTTCATTTGATCAATTCTCTTGTTATACTGATCAATGGTGCTCTGTTTTCTTTCAATGATGGCGTTCCGCTTTACAATTTCTCCTTCTATTTTGGAAATGGTGCCGTTCTTCTGGTGAATCTCATCATTCAGGTTCTCCATAATGTCCTGTAGCTGGCGGATACGGGTTGTGGTGTTAGAAATGTCCAAAATGTCTCTGGATATCTCGTTTTCCACCTCGGCTACTGAACTTTCCTGTCAGACAAAAACAAAAAAATGTGTTTAATATCTCCGAAAGACTTAATATTATTTGAAAGATGGCCTATGGAGGATCTTTCCCATGATTAGTTTTCAGGTATTGATGGTTGCAGCTTCACATAGATTGTGTGTTTTGCTGCTTTGGCCCTTCATCGTCATCAGTCTTGACTTGAAAGCCAAGTCTGTCGGCTAATTGGACACTGTTCATAAATTTATAACATCGTGCACTGTTCACTAGGCTCGATTTCCAGCCGTTATGGGAGTCCGGTAATATATCTTCCTCCTAACTACGAAATCGAGCGTAACTGTTCACAAAATAATACTAATTTGGAATTATATCTTCGAATGGGTTACCTCTAACAAATAGTACCATATTTTTAAATGGTAAACTTAAAAGTTTGGCAGAAGAAAAACAATCATTTTAGGCTGCACAGTTTCAAGATTCGACAGAGAGCTTGCGCATTTGCACTTCAAAGCCTTTCTAAATGATCAAAATTCACGAAGAAAACATAGTTACCAGTTCAGTAGCTCTCCTTCTGAGTCTGTCAGTCATTTTCTTGGTGTATATTGCAGCCTTATCCAATGTAAGCTGACTTCTCATCTTTTCCATGATGTTATCTTCAAGTTTAACTTTTTCCATGAACTCTCGCTCAATCTGTTTCCTCAGAGCTGTGATTTCATTCTCCTTCAGTGTGACTTCCTAGTTTGGTACAAAATAAAACACATTGGTTAAGTACGAACTAAGTACTTATTATGTATTTGATAAAATAGCCACTTGTGTTACATTGTATCTATTAAAATCTACAAATTTCTTACATGGTAAATAAATATTTCTTTCATTTCTAACATAGCAACAATGGGCAACAATGAGCATTCCTCACAATATTCTGGATTTATGAAACGAATGTCAAAGAAATTTCACCCCAATGTAGGTGTTTTTTGCTCATCAGGGGGGGAGAGAATGAATATTTTCTGGAATTGAACATTGTTTTTTAAAAAAAACATTTCACTCACAGTTTCTGCCCTGCTAAGTTGTTGTTCTGTTTCATGAAGTGCCCTCGTATACTTGCTGTACTCAGTCTTCAATACTTCTTGCTTGTTTCTACTAACTCCAATAAGTTTCTTCACCATGGAGATATCGGCTTCAATCTTATTGTGCATCAGCGTGATCTGCTCATTCTGTTCCTGGGCCTTACTAATTGACTTTCTGTAACCTTCAATCTCTGTTTCTATTGCCTGAATTCTTTGTCTTTGGAGACTGCACGAGAAAGAAAGAGTCTGTTGTCTTACTGGTGTTTGTTTCATCATATATCCATTGTGACTAAGTTAGTTCAGAGGTCCAATCACTAAAACCAACCAATCAGTCTGCTCCATTGCCTGTCCGATATTCTCTAAGTATTGGACCAATTACTGGCCCAAATAATCCTGCAAGATCACTTTTTTAGGATTTTTGGGTAGTTTCAGTCATGTAAAAAATCTCTTACTAATCAAGCTTGCTCAAGACCATGCTGGGAGAATATCAGCTCTTGGTCATTTTTGGTGAAAATACTTCCCTAAAGTAACTGTAAGTACCACACCCACCTCAAAGCTTCTTGCATGGCAGCGTATGCCTCATCTCGCCGCCTCATTCCAATCAAACTACTGTACCACTGTTGAGTCAGCTGTTTCTTTTCCAGTTGAAGAGCCTGAATGGTGTCAATTTAACCCTTTAAGCCCTAAGAGTGACTTATAGATTTTACTCTGT
>CM042751.1:28803002-28835150 GCA_022496165.2 Catalaphyllia jardinei | reverse complement strand
TTTTTTTTTTAATGTTTGAATTTAGATGCCCCACAGTCCTTTCAAAACATGAACTCAGTTTGCTAAAAACAGAGTCATTTTCAAAGCCTGGGGCAAACTAGTGGATTCTGCCTTTACTTACCCAATGGGCAAGTGAAGTTTCTTGGAATAATTTCTGAGGAAATTCAAACTATGGAAAGTACTGTAGGAAACAAACAAACATAAAAATTGGTTGGGGATGTGCAGTCTGCCTCCCAAAACCCTTAACGTATTTAAGACCCAAATCTATGCTTTTCAGACCTGCTTTATAACAAAAAAGACATACCCAATTGAATACCATTCAAGACTAGGGTGCAAAAACCATTCCACATTTTAGATCAATATGGCCAAAATCAACACCATATTTAAAACCCAAACAGCTGCACGTATCTAGTATATAGACTATAGGTATAAGGGGGAAATGCATGGGAGGCCTCACATACTGTATAAACTCACTGACCTCTATTTCTGTAGTAGCCTCTGAAAGTGCCTTTTGGGCAGCTTTGGTTTCCTCCAATTGAGCAGCGCACTGAGTCTCAAACATGTCAATTTCTTCCCTCAGGCGATCAACAGTTTGTGTGAGTGTGTCCACAAGGAGATCCTGTAAAAATATAAGGAGAAGAATTGTTCCTTAGTTAATAATATCAATCGCAAAAACTTTATCTTGTGATTTGTTAACCAATGATTAGGGGTTCATTTTCAAGATGCCTTTGTTCCAACATCACCTGCATGGAAGTCAGACTGGTAGATCAGCCAGTCAAGCACGCAATATAAGGAAGAAAGTCTGTGTAAGAGAACAGAGCTAGTAGGTTTTTCTTTCAGGCTCAATAATATCAAGTGGGAAAAGTAACATTTCTGAGCATTATTTTTGGTTTGTTTGGGTTAACAGACAATGGCTGCAAATTGTGCAAAGGACAACCTGGAGAAGCCAATGAATTTTCTTTCGCCCTTTAGTTGACCAATTTGACAGAAGGGTTCAGTGGGTCGACAAGTTAATAAAAAAGTGGAACATTTGATAAACTACTCAAAATTCAAGACATGGCTGCTGGTCATTTTTTACCAGCAAACAAGCAACTGTTATTTCCATCCCTAATGTGGTACAGAAACTCTAAATGTATCCCTATGCATCGTATGTTAACTTTAGGGCTGAGTGACTAATAATTAGGACAAAAAACATTCCTACGACATTTAGACTGACAATTTTGTTTTTCTATTATTTCAACTTTTTTTAATTTTTTATTCTTTATATATTTTTTAACTTTTAATTATAATAATTATTTTTTGAATTTTAATTTTATTTAAATTGAAATTCATAAATTTGTATTATCAAGCAGAAAACAGTGCCAACTGTATATGTATTCACTTCAAAGTTAGTATTAAAAGTGTGTATTCAAGTTTCAAAAAAGACACATTTGCTTTTGGTTTCCATTCCATCAGCCACACAGTACCTGTTTCTTTTTCTCTGTCTCAGCCTTGGCAACTTCCGTGTCTGCTTTCTCTGCTGCTCTTCTCATGACAGCAATATCAGCCCTGACATCCTCTTTAGCTTCTTCCATGTAATGAAGTCTAGCTGCCAAGTTTTCAACCTCTGTTCTAAGCTCCTTAGCTACAGACAACAAGTAAATCAATTTATCATAGGACTGAGAAAATCAGCTGCGAGTGGGCCAGCTTAAGGCCAAACCCACCCCCATGCAATTGGAATTCCAAATTGTGTTACCCCCATGCCTTAGAATTCTAGTCCAAGAACCCCCTCTCCATTATAATTCCAAGATGCTGCTAATGGTACGGTATGGATATCTTCTGGAATCACCCAGTTAATGATTTACACTACTCATGATATTTGAAAATTCTATTTAACTCATCACCAATAGATGAGCTTGGGCATTGGTGCCTACAAAGTTGGTGGAGCCGGGCACTGCTCTAGCATGAAGAGGAGGTATCCATGGCAACCCTGCAAGCGGCCCCCACCAGGCATCGTCACACTGAACAATTCAGTGGAATACTTACTGACCAATACTTACCAAACTCCTTCCTCCAGAGGGAGGGAGGGAGGGGAAAAACCAAGGCACAAAATGGCACGCAAACCACTAGCTATTGCAAAACCACTTAGCAATGAACTGCAAGCAAGCAACTGTGTATAAGAGTCATGAGGAGCCCCTGCTAAAGGCACTGGGTCCCCCCTAGTATAGCTGGAGAAACTGCTGGCCAGCACTGCTTCGAGGTTAACTTTGCCTAAATTACACTTAGGCACATTTAAACTGTATACAACTAAAAACATATTCAAATTTGAGAGAAATTTTAAAATGTCTCACAAGTATAAAATCCTACAATTCACTCACATTCAAATGATTTCTCCTACTAATAATAATTCCACATTGAAAATTGTAAATCAGAACGTTATTCAACTGAACTGAATCTGTACATATTAATGTACATGTACATGCCTAAGCACCTTAGGGAAAGTTCATTTAATATGAAAAGGGGGGGATGAAGATATTGAAACTCAAAGCTTGAAATTTTAGTAGCCCCTCTGACTAGGAGTTCAATTTTTTAGGAGCCCCCCCCCCCCTCCTGTTGGTTTTGAAGTATACAAATTTTCAGAGCCCCCCAATTTTTTCAGAGCCCCCCCTCAATGTCTTCATCCCCCCTTGTCATATTACTGTAAATGAACTTTGCCTTATTTCAAAAAAATCCTTGCTCCGTGATGGTTGATATGCCTTTTACATTTTTGCAAGACACTAGTCAAGGGTCCTGGAAATCCAGGTGAGAGAAAGGTAACTAAATCTTGCCCTCTATTCAAGATGAGTGGACTTTTTACAGGGTAGCCATTCTCCGAACCTTGTTTCCGTTGATGGCCAACCTCTTGTGATGTCTTGTCATGTAACTGTTTAGTTTCCTCCAGCAGTTTTTCACACTGTTGTCTCAGTTCATTCTCAGAGTTGTAGTTATCATGTTCCTTTTCCAAAAGCATTTGCTGCCTAGCAAGTTCCTGTTGGACTCCATACAACTGGACACCAAGTTCCTCTCTCTCACGCTTTTTGGTCTTAAGATCTTCTGTCTACATCCAAAGAAAGATAAACATAATCTCTTAGAAATTAATATCATTAGCTCTTAATAATATAATGCAAATATTTCCCAAACTTCACTTAATTGATACCTGCTCAACAAACACCTCTAAATAATAGTTTTAATATCAGAGTATGATAAATGCCTCTCTCTTATGGTTAACAGACTTTGCATTGCATTCTACAGTACCATTGAATCCCCCTACCCAAAACAAGAGATATAATGGACATCTTATCAACTTTGTTTTTAGTTCCAATTACTCCAAATAACTGAGCTTTGGTTTCTCCATCCCACTTCCCACTTCTGACTTGGGCCATAAATCAGGATAAGAATTGGTAGCATTTCGCCATACAAATCAATACAAAAACTAAATAATTTGCAATAATATAACTGACTTTTAAGTACTAACAAATACCCAGTCTATAACTCACCAGCTCTCGTAGTTCTAAGTTAACTTTCTCTTGTTGCCTGAGTAAATGAGATTTGTAAGCAGCTTGGAATCTGACCATGAGAGGCTGAAATAAGACAAAACATCAAAATTAATGCACATCATTGATAACAGAATTCACCTCATTTATCTTGAGAACAGTGCAACACCTTACAATATGTGGAGGTGGACGGTTAAGTATAAATCCAGTCAATTTAATGATAAGAAGCAGCAAGTCCTGTTTGTCTCATCTACCTCAGATGATACCACAAGAAACAACTTTGAGTTCGTAATTTATTAGGTGAAATAGTTCTTACTTTATGTCACATACACTGTGGCAACTTCAGCTTCAATTGTACTTTCTTCATTTGCACTATTTACACCATCAAAAACAAATCTATTATTTTAAAAGAAATTTCTTGTTTAAGAATATTGACCAAGCAAAGAAGCACTACAGAATTCCATGGAGGGTCGCTCAGATGATTTTAGAAATGTTACATAGCAGTGAATTTTTAGAATCCCTGTACTCTTTGTACTGTTATCATCAGTATCATTTTTTAACTCAAATTTCAGATGACCCTCTCTCAATAAATGAACCTGATTTTAAGTTGAAAATCTACTCTCCCCAGGGTACAGTACTAACCATTGAATTATTATAATAATAATTCATTGGTTAGTACTGTACCCCGGGGAAGGGAGGGGGGCACTCCTGTAAATTTCAAATAGGTGTGTGCCAGGAACGGTCGTAAACCCTGACCCTATTCAAGGATGAAGCAAACAAAAATTGATACCCTACAGGGCCAAACCTGAAGAATGACACCCTATTCAAGAGGAAAACCAAACAACGGCTAACCGTGCACGCCACAATGCAATTTTTTTATAAAATCAGTTTGATAATACTTGTAATGGATATCATTTGTTCGCAGATCATTTGTTTTTCGTTTAGCTGGGAATTTTTGCATTGCAATTTTAGTCCATACAATTTAGGTACCCTATCTAAGGATAACGCTAGGAGCACATTGTTCACAGGGACAAAAATGATACCTTATTTAAGGATCAAGAACCTCAAAAACCCTACCCTATCCCGCAGCACATACCTATATAGCCCATATCTGGAAGTGTCCCCCCCGGGTACTGTACGTTGGCGGCTGTACATTCTTTAACAATTAGACTACGAGCCCGAGTTTTCTACGAGTAGATAGTCAACGAGGTGCAGCCGAGTTGACTATTGTTCATAGAAAACGAGGCCGAGTAGTCTAATTGTTTTAGTATAAATTTACTGTTGTCTCGTTGCATAAAAAGAAAAAAATGTCAAGTAACACGTAAAAAAGAACTGTTTTATTACGTTACATCAGGTTCAAACGTGGTGCGCGATGTGCGCTGATGCGTAACTGTTGACTATCAGCAGATAGTCAATGGTAATTTAGCCAATCAAATTCACGGATTCACAATAGACTACGGTAAATTTATACTGATCACAAAGAGTAGTTGACCAAAAAGCTACAACGTAATAACATTGCACAACATATATTACGTAGCAACCTGCTTATGAGCTACCGTTGTCTTTTCTCCGATAAGGCAGTTATCATTATCAACTTTAAAGATAGAAAATAGCGGAAAATATCATCCACTTACATGATCTGGATCAAGAACCACCATGTCACTTTCTCCATCAGAACCAGACTCCTCATCAATGAGGTCTTCGTCCCTGTCTTCACCGTCATCATCCCTAATCTCATCTTCTCTGGCGTCCTGGCCACTTCCACTGATACCTTCGGAAAGCAACGTCTGCGCTCCAAGAGCTCCTTGAGGATTGAACGCGGGAATATCCTGGGTTAAAGTTCCTGTAGGTACTAGACCTTCACTTTCTACACCGGTCACAATGGTGTCTACATCACTTGGGTCGCTCAAACGAAACTCCTTCAGAGCTTTGACAGTCAATTTGCTAACAGCATCTTGAATAGACTTTCTGGAATCAGCTGAACCCTTTGATCTTCCGGATCCCGGCCTCTGTTCGCCGTCTTTTGCTTCTGTATCGCTAAGCCTGTTTTCCTCTGGTCTGTCCGCCATATTTTTCTCTTTTGAAAAAAAACAAGGTTGAACACTTGTTTCCTTGACGACCTAAGATTTGAGCCCGCGTTTTAAAGGCGTATCGTGACGTCACACCCAATTTCCTTATATGTAGTATCAATTTGTCATTTACATATGTTGGAAAAGAACGAGAGAGATACGAAACATGTAGGGTAGTAGTGTGTTTGTTTGCACTTTTCTCAGCTGTGTTTCAAAAAACCCCATTCAAAATGGGTAATCGATTCAGCAGACAACATGAGGGAGTCGAGGATGTCGACTTTTCTTTAAACCCTTATCGATATCCCCCGCTTTCAGGTAAATATCTCTCGCCATTTTCTTGCACAACACAGGGACGGCTTAAGCTTATATTGATCATCACGTTGTTCGAATGCCATTTGATTGGTACTTATCTTGGGCATTTCGTATGTAGGAAAGAGCTACTTCGCCGATTATTTTCTCATGGGAGGATCAAGGTTTGATACCCCGCAGCCGGAGGCGTACCTTTTTGGAGAAAATAGTGACTTGAATCTACTAAACCCTAAACCAGTTTCGGTAAGTATTGTACGTGTTATGCTCATGATCAAGTAAGCGCCTGATTTCCGTCTCTAAGAAAAGGCGCTAAAAGTTCTGTTGTGTTTTAGGGTTGAAAGCAATGGGATAGAATTCCTTTACTCCAGTTAGACAAGATCGGCTTGTTGTGGGTATTGTGAAGTTGCTTCGAACATGGATTCAAAAGCAATACGTTTGTAAGATCTGTACACTTCCTTGACAGAAATTTTTCATAACAGACTATTGCCGCATTTTTGGGGTGACATGCAGTAATCTTCGCTTAGGCAACGCTTCTGAAACAATTTTTACTCATTGCATCATTGTTATCAAATTCTATTTCGAACTACTCGTAGTGAAGTCACGGAAATATAGAGAAGCTGTGACACAATACAGATTAAACATCAAGAAGACCCACAAGTTAACTTGCATTAGTCCACTTTTAACAACAACTAAGAGACAAACATGGCAGGTCAGATAATCTGTCCGTATGTTCATGTAAAAAAGGTAAAGTCTGCTTACGAGCCAAGTGGCTCATTTAGGCTGGAGCTTATCCCAGTTTCCTTAGCATGAAGCGACTGAGAGTATTTCTACTCCCCCCTGGATGGGATGCTAGTCCATCGCAGGGTTACCCCCCCAGCATTAATTTCGCCGGTACCCATTTATACACCTGGGTGGAGAGAGGCACTGTGAGAATAAAGTGTCTTGCCCAAAAACACAACACAATGTCCCCGGCCAGGGCTCGAGCCTGGACCGCTTGATCCGGAGATGAGCGCACTAACCATGAGGCCACCGCGCCTCTCACAAATAAAGGAGGACAGGAACGGTCATCAATCGTCGCCGACTGATTGCCATGAGAGACAAGGTCTGCGACGTGCTTCACGCTCAGAGATAAACGGTTCGCATCGTCGTCACGGTTGTTGAAGTTGTCTTTGTTAGGGTACAAAGACGGGACGCGTATTATAGAAATGATCCTAGATCTATATCATATTTAGCTAATGAAGAAGCCTGAGCCATGTATTGCACTGTGGTAAGACTCTCTGCTCATGTTTTCTACATTAACTTCGTGTTCTCAATTGCCCGTCATGTTTTATCACAGTGTAATACATGGCTTAGGCTTCTTTATTGTTAAATAAATGTGATATTTAATAATATAAAATAATATAATAGTATTTGTGATATTTATGTAGCATAGCTTCCAGGCTCTTGGAATTTGAAGACAAGCGACAAAAGGAGGGTAGGATCCTGTTTTCTCTCCAACTACTGAGAGCCTGGAACTGGCTAGCATAACTTACATGTAGAAAAGAGAAACATAACCCCAATAAATGACAAGAATTTTTTATTCCCCCCTTCCCCCTCATTTGACACAATAAAAAGGGCAGTAAGCTTTCTTCATGAAGATGCTGTAAACACATTGTGAATGAACATCACATAATACAAAAAAGTCATGATGCCGCACATGAAAAATGTCTTCACGTGCTGCATTTCAATGTACCGTGTGATTGGTTTGAAACAAACTTGTGGCATCAAAAACATTACTCTGAAGACAGCAAAAAAAGTGTGGGTGAAGCAGTCTACTGGTAAGAGTAATAGTTAAAAGAGACCACAGAGGAAGAATTTTTAGGCTCAGATCTCCACTCTTGCCCAGATTTCCCGAGCTATATGTATTAACCCTCCCTCCAGCAAGAATTTCCAGTTTGCCATCCGTCGGGCAGGGCATACTAAAGTAAACCAATGGCTTTACAAATGTGATCTTTTGTGTTGGTTACCATTCCATTTAGAAAAGAGTCCATAAAGGTGATTTGTGGATCTTCTTGGGAATCTTTAAGTTCTTGATATTCTGGGAAGTGTCATGTAATATCCAGCCAAAAATTAAGTTTTGGAATTATGTACATGTAGCAAACTTTCTGTCAGTGTGCCAATTCTTGCTTCAAAAAAACCCTTCCCATTTCAATCTATGTTATTACAGAAGATCATTTGAATTACAATTGATTGTTTTTCCTTAAAATAATGAAAGCTAAATGCGTATATTATTTGATGTAACATCACATCACTGGAGCATTATGTGCATTCTTATTGTTGTTTTCAGTTTCCATATCCGCAGCCACCAAGTAATGAACCAACAAAGACACTTAGAAGTCTTGTGAATTTAAGAAAAGATTCTCTCAAGCTAGTGAAGTAAGTGTTTTTTGTTTAATTTTGAGGACACTTTGTTCATTAATCAATGAAATGTAGGTGTAAAATTTGATGGATGATCAAAATATGTCATATGCAGATTAACTATAAAATGTACATTTGCATGTAAACTGTTTTAATCATCCAGTCAGGCATGATGGAACATACATTCCATTGACTAAATCATCAAAACAGAGATAACTATATGCAAAAAGCATTTCTTGTAGTTCAACAACACCTCAGTTTTACATGTCTTTGTACATGCACATGTACTTGAATGTGTAAATCTTTGCATTTTGTTGTTTTAATAGCTACAATGTAGTAAGGGTGGTTATTATGTCATAGAGTCAACAGAATGTGGACAGTTGAATGAAGAATTTCTTTGTCTTGCAACTATTGTTGATTCAGTGCATGGCACAAATGATGCAATCAACAGACACAATCATCTCAACAGTTTAAACAGATGTGCCAAGTCTCTGATTTTAAGTCTCAAAGTACATGTACAACTAATAAAGAGAGATGGTAGAGAAAAACTGCAGGGAAATAACTTAGGGTAATGAATTAGCTGGCATGGAAGTGAAGGCCCCCTAGCTTAACATCTTGAGCAAAATTGACTGGCATTTTTTATTTGTCAAGTTAAGGAGAAGTCTTTTTCAGTCAGTTGTTACTTTATCCATGTCCTGAGATGACATTTTGGTTCTTCTTTTTTGTAGGGGCACAGATCAAGAGAGCTACTCAGTTGAATTTGTTTTTGATGCTGATGTGAAGTGTGCTGTAACAGTCCACTACAAGGCAACTGAAGACTTGTCCACAGGCTTAGCAATGTGAGCTCATTGTTCCATGCTAGAGCATAGGGAAATTCCACAGTAGTGATTTTCTACTTGTAACACAGTACTGTAACATGACAAATGACAGAATCATATATCAGAGACATATAGAAAGTACTGATGACTGCCTGGTAATGCAAGTTCATTGAGATGAATGATAAATAAGACCCAAAACAGTGAGGGTATTGTTTGTTAGTTGCAGATATTTCCTTTTCACTAGTCTTGTTGCTAAAATTATAGATTACATACATGTACCTAACATGTAATTCTAGTTAATTCGAGTTTATAAAACCTGGGTTGTTAGAAACTCAAAAGAGTTCATTGTGGTTGGCTTCATTAATCGTCTGTCCCTTTTGTTCAGAGGCTGGATAACGCTATCCACTGGAAAAATCTCTAACTATTCACTTTTCAAACAATTAACCAGGCCAGGAAGGGCTTATATTAAAATTTAATATGTAAACAATCATGCATGTGGTGTAAGAAGACATTTTCAACTGACCTGACAAGAACTGTCTTCAGATCTGTTTGAGTTCCCCAAATCTCAGACGTAAGGCTCTTGAGATAACAAATTCTCCAGGGCTAAATTTTCTAGGGATTTTAGAGTGGCTTAAATAGAGGATATTACACGGTGGCAAGAAGATATGAATTTTATTTTTGAGTGGCAAGAACAATATCCCACGAGTGAGCGAAGCGAATGAGTGAGATATTGTACCTGCCACAAGAACATAAAATTCATATCTTCAAACCAACATGTAATGCTCTTTTTATTATATGGAGAAACCAATTCAACAAAAGCAAAAGGCAGGAATTGTGACGTCATTGAACAATACAACACTCACAAAGGTGACATACAGAAAATATGCTACTCGTGTCCCGGATGAAGTGGGGTATAGAATCTACAAGTGGTTTAGTTCCCAGTAAAACACTCTCCTCCATATAAGTTTCAATCTGACATCTTTTCTCCACATTGCAGTTACACATCTACAGAGCCTTTCTCGTCGTCATCCAAGATACACTTTCCAAAAGGTTCTGGTCAGGTGTATAACAGTGCTCCTAAACACAAAATTAAACCCAGTATGTTTACTGAGGAGGAGGTGAGTTGTACATGTACCTTTTCTCTTAAGAACCTTTATGAGTACTAATAGATTCTGAAGTTGAAAGAACCCAAAAAATAATTAGCAGGTCATATAATATGTATTGACTGTACATGTATACACTAAGTTCAGCACAAGTATAGGACAACGTTAGAATCAAGTCAAGTGGTGTGACTGAGACTAATATGATTTGCAACTCTGGCAGAATAAAAACTAGTTATAAAAATCAAACTTTATTCAGTAGTGAATTCAACACAGTGATAACATGGTATTTTAACAGTGCTTGTGGAAGTCAATCTACTTTCTCTGTACACTTTTACTCACAAATAAAAATTATTATTGATAATGACATGAACAAAGGGTTATAAAGGGCATTGTTAAAGCCCCTGCAGTGTAGTTTTTAACCCTGTTGTCTCCAAGGTTGCTTTTCACTGTAAATTTAATGAGTTAAACTCAGTGTTTTATTTTAGTTTAAAAAAGGATGCACAATACTGTGCAATACTGTGCAATACTGCTCTACTCACCTCTTGCCATCTGGGGAAAATGGGCCACCTTAAATGTTAGCCTGTTTAGTTATTCAAATGACTATAGTGTAACTTTGTCTCTAACTTTGTTTCCCAGGGGTTAGTTACAATGTAGTTGTCATCCTTGCCGCATGTACAATGTAGTTCATTTCATGAGGGGAAAGAGTGTGGTTAGATAATTATATTTTTTACTTCTTTGCAGTTGAACTATTGCCCAACAAATCATTCTCACATTCCAGTAGTGATTCAGATTGATGCCGATGAGGAAGGTATGGACCTTATTGATTAACTAGATTGACAAACACTTGTGTAACGGACTGAAACTATTTATTTAGAAAGAAGATTATTGAAAAGTTGAAACAATTAATTTATTGGCTCGTTGTTCACCAAATTAACAGGGTTCTACCATAGCTACATATGTTTATATGTACATGTTTATCTCCAAGAAGCCCAAAATTTGGCATTGGCAGCCACCATTTTGAAACAAGTGCTCAGTGGCCAGGCTGCTGTATGACGTCATGCTGACCAACTTGAATTTAGCAGGAAGCTTGAAGTGCAGCTGGCTCAGTAGTACGCTTTCAGGCTTTTCTTGTCTGGTTCCTTGTGTCACTGAAAATGCTGTCATGTTCTCTTTCCCCCTGGTTGTTCAAATTGATCAGGTAAAGATCCAAAATTTGCCAATTAGAAACAAAACATTGCCAAAAATGTGACTGCACCACCTTCATTCGGACAAATCACTTAATTAAGAATGTCTATGTTTGTGATGAACACTTCATAGAGTATTGTTACGAAGTCAGTTACAGATACAAAATGCTCTGTGCAAAGATCAGGAAAGAGGAGACTAATACAAGATGCTGTTCCAAAAATTAATATTCCAAAGTTCCTGGCACCACTCGGTTTAAACCATTGAAAATTTTTGCTTGCAATGATGCAAGTAATCTCTTCGTGTCACCACCAAGAAGTAAAATAAAAATACAAATTAACAGTTGATGTAAAAAATAACTGCTTACAGCATTTACTGCAACCGATGCAGTATAAGTTCTACCTTCAGTTTTGTTTTCTTCCTCTGGCTGTTCTTGGCAATAAACACATTCTCTTTGCATTGGCATGGTTTGACATCGTTCACAAGAGCACCAAAATATGCCTTCTAACCGATCGTTTACTTCTTCGTTTTCGCTTTCGCTAGGAAGACGTTCTGGCTAAAAATGGTAAGGTTGAAGATCAGCCATAAACGCGAGAATACAAACACAAAAAAGTATGCTTTTTGGAGTGACCTCCTTAAAGTGATTACAACCTAACAAAAATGGTCCATGGTCTAAAGGTTGGCACACACTAGGGGACTAGCAGCAGGGACTTGTAGCAGGGACTTGTCGCAGGGACTTACTTCGGGGACCATTCCCCTGGTGTGTTCTCGTATTTTGCATCAAAATTCTAGTTGCAGGGACCACATTTTTGGTCCCTGCAACTAGTCCCACGAATTAAGCTGGTTTGATTTCTGGGACTAATCGCAGGGACCAATTCTTGCACTGTCACGCAATTAAAAAAAAATATGAAAACCTTTCAGTGTATAAAGTCAAGAAATTATAATGTTATAGGAGATGAATAAATAAGACACTTCTCCAAGTTTTAGGTCTGTACATTTTCTCAAACTTCAAATATTCAGCAAAATATTTTGCACAAATTTACAGAGCCCAGTATGGAGCCGCCATGTTGGTGTACCTCCAAGGAACACCAACATGGCGGCCGGAAAATAGCGTAAGCATCTGGAACTTACTTTCGCTATCTAGGCCATCAATTATCTAGACTGATCAAGTAAACATTAAAATAAGCACTTTTCTTATTACTTTAACTTCTAAAAAGGCTCAAAATCCCATGATAAGTATATATTTTTTGACAAACATCTTCACAGCTTTATGTCACGCGCCACCGTAAAAAAATGTGCCTGTTTTTAGACGAAGCAAGGTATTGCGCTGAAAAGTTGTTTACAGGTACAAATTTACCCCCTCTCATGCCTGATGAAGTTAGTAAATTTGGTGGCTCTTTAGCTTTGGATTTTAGAAAATGATGACGTCACATGCAACCCAAGAATAGTCCCATAAAACGGTCAATTTTCTGGTGTGTACACACAAAGGGATAAGTCCCTGTGACTAGTCCCCTAGTGTGTGCCTAGCTTAAAGAATCAAAATTGTAGAATACATGCACTGCACTGTTCTTGACAAATTAAATGAACTCGCATCTAACTGTGTTTTGGGTGCTTTTTGTACAAGTTTACAGTTTTCTTTGTATTTGGTCCACAGATTACCTGGGTCATTCAAACATCACACTGGCAACATTTGAAAAAATGTCTGATAGATCATACATTATAAAACCCATCAAGCAGAAACAAATGGTATGACAAAAAATCATAGAAACATCTAAACTAAGAAAAGTGTAAATAATGACAAGAAAACATCCATCAACTGACAATCACAGTCATTCTTGTCTTTCTTCTCTACTTAAAAATCGTTTCCCCCTAGAGTTCTCAAGCTTGCATGCCCAGGCATTTGCCTTTTCGCAAGACGTTGGTTTTGTCTTCAAAAGTCTGACATAGACAACAACAAGAATACAGAGGAGGGCTTATGTTCTCCTTATCCTGCTTGCTCCTACCCATTGGGCAAATGAAGTTTTTTGGGGGTAAAAGTTATAAAATTCAAATTAGGGAAGTACAGTACATGTACTTTAAGAGATCAAATTACAGTGAAACCTCTATTAAGCAGACCCCCAAAGCGGACACCCTCTATTAAGCGGACACTAAGCCGGGCTCCGAAATTAACGTCTTATATTTCCCTTTATATTGAACCCCTATTCAGCGGACACCTCTATTAAGCGGACGCTGACACTAAAACAAATCGTATTTGGCTAATTTCTATTGTTAAAAACCTCTATTAAGCGGACACTGGACTGAATTGACAATGTATAGTATTGGATTACATCCTTGATATACTTTAGTCGATTACTATAAATAACAAATCAACATATTTAGCTGTCTATAAACAGTCCATTAGACTGATATCCGACAGGATAATTGTCATCCGTGATCAAAAGGTACCGGAAATAAACTCGTTCCGGGAAGCGCTACAAATGGCTGAAAAGCTTCTTGAATATGCAGGATATAAAGGGAATTAAAAGCTTTCGCTGTTATGTTTTTGCGTTAAAAAAACTATTTAAAATTGTTAATAAAAGGTATTGAACTTGAACTCTGGATAGCTTCCTAACAAAATGGAACTTTATCATAGTACAGAGCCTGGGTACAGAGTAGCAGTTGAATGTTAATCATTAACAAACTTTGCACAATTTTTACAAACCTCTTTTAAGTGGACACCCTCTATTAAGTGGACTTTTGGGAAGGTCCTGAAGGTGTCCGCTTAATAGAGGTTTCACTGTACTATTGAATTGTTAGCTTGTAACTGATGAATTGTGCTAGCGGGGAATGTTTTCTCGAGCTAGTGAAATTGACTGTCTGGCTAGTATATGCCAGAAAGACTACCCTGATGTATGCACTGTGGAATGCTACTAAGCCAGGCAACATAGGCTAAGCATTTCCAAATGCAAGTTTCAAAAAGTAAATGGCAAGTACTGTTCAATGGCATTTCTTCTGATAAATAGCCTCACAGTAATGCGTGGCTAGACCAGACTTAAAATCATTTGCTAGCTTCATAAATCTGCAATGCATGCTAAAGACCCTGTCTCAAGTTAATTTCTTTTTTGTCTCCTATCACAAGGTTGATGGCCTGTGCTACCTTCTTCAAGAGATTTATGGAATTGAAAATAAAATTAATCAGAAGAGTAGCAAGGTTAGTGTTTCAATCCATAGCAATTGCCATGTTAGTGCTACTCATCTCCCCAGACTGCAATGCCTTCGGGAGAGTGCTTGGTTGCCTTCCTGTTAGCATGGTCTGTCATTGATTGAGGTTTGTATGCTGGCCAGGAACACTGTGTTGTTTTCATGTGTAAATATACACTGTACTCTCACATTACCCCTCCCTACTGGGAGTTTAAATTGGTACATGCCTTTACTGGGAAGTGTTGTTAGGCGTGAGGCAAAATGTTGTGAGGTTACATGTACATGTACCTGTGATGGACCAGCATATTCAGAGCAGGATTGGGAGGAAGGGTGGAAGCCGTACATCTAGTGATTTCTTGTCTTTTAGAGTCCTAATATTGTAGGCTCATTTGGCACAAACCGCACTATCAACAGCACAAGTTAGAAAATATAACTTTATAGCACTTTTTATAATGCACTGAGACCATTTTGTACCTGTAAATTTGTATTGTTGTCAGGAAATTTCTGATAATGATCAATTTTCTTTTGCAGGATGAAGATAATGAATTAGAAGAGACTGGTTTGGAATGTGTGATCTGCATGAGTGACATGCGAGACACCTTGATCTTACCCTGCAGACATCTCTGTCTTTGTCGAGAATGTGGTGAGTTAGGAGTTCCAATCGATGTCCAGGTTGAATGATGTCTTTCAGATGGTATTGCACAAGGTTTTCTTTAGTCTAACACCCTCTGAAATGAACATGCCCTGCAGCCCTTCTGTTGCAGCGGTTTTTGCGGAAGGTAGAACTTGACTCCCTCAGTGCATCTTCTGCTCTAGCAAAAGTGTTACAAGATGTGTCTACAGAACGTTTTTTGTCCCTGTGGCTTGATTGATTAATACTTCGGGGTCAAATTGAAGTGTTTTCAGATTTGCACCGGAAGTACTGAAATTGAAACAATGTGGAAAAAGTTTCTTTTTTGTATTTTTCAGCTGAATCACTTAGATATCAAGCAAGCAACTGTCCCATATGTAGATCACGTAAGTGGTGTTCTTTTATAGACTTAAAACACAATTCAAGCAGGGTGTCCTTGTGGCTTCTAGCCTGGTGGCAATTTCTGAGTTCTCAAGCTGTGTCCAAATCAATCTTCATCACTTGTGTCCACACACAGGGCCAGAATTTGCTGTTTCTGTTTGGGCGTGGATGTTAGAAAATTCTTCTGCTAAATTTGAAGTTATGTTTTCCTCTGGACTATGTGTTCACTGCTTTGTATAAAATGGCTTGTCGTTATTAGGGGAAACGATTTTTAAACACAAGCTGGAACAGTTTTTTTCTAAGCCCTTGGTAACCTTAATAGTATTATTAATCTTAGTTCTTGTTATAAAGCTTATTTATATTCTGAAGTTTTAAGTTTTTATTATTATGCTGTATTTTAGACTTTTACATGTAATGTTTTAAGACTTTTATTTTTTTAGAGGACCCTCCTAAAAACCACCACTAGATGATTGGAGGCTATTTGCCAGGGTTATTTGGCATTTTCATATTACTTCCTATTTGACAGAATTGTGTGTGTTTTGGTGACTTTTTACCAACGAGGACACTTCGTGATGCTCATCATAAGGAATTTGAATCTCATTAGCATTCAATCCTGGACATATCTCCTGTTCCACCCCCTCTAAAACGTGTAAAATGATAAAACGTCTAATTTGCATTATACAGAAATGTCAATATCGCAAAAAGAAAAAAGATATTTCAAAAAGAAAGACGCCATTCTTCTGTGTTTCGAAAAGCCTTTCAAATGAGCAGCAATTATTTTTCATATCATGTACACTTTAAAAGTTGTCTCTGGCCTTTTTTTGTTCCTTAGCGTTTCACGCCTTGTTACAAATCTGTGCTTTCATCAAGAAACAAAATGGTTCAACTGCTCAGGTAATACGGTGTTAATTAACTGTTTCGTTGTCATTCATTCATGTCTTCTTCAGACAACGTCTTCCAGTTTCTGATTTTGCATATTCTCATCACTTGCTTGCTCTTTATGTATTGACAGTGTAAGGAGAAATTTGAGTTTGATGGCATGTACTTGACTTCAATTTCTTTCAGGAGAGTGCATGGCCTGGTTACGAAGAGATTCCTCTTGTAGAAGCATTAAATGGAACGATTAAACCAGACAACATACCAGAAGGTATTATGATAATTTTCGTTTGTAAGGCATTTGAACCCCAATTCAAAACCTGACTTATCATAACGAATTGTCACTTTTGCTGAAGCTTGAAATAGACTACTTACATCCGGGCTCTTCTTTTTGGGTCATTTAGACGCGAACACTAAAAGGTGGAATGGCCAAGTGGGGAATTCGCCCATGTCTCATCCCATTCCCCTTTAGGGCTGGTCCACACTTTGATATAAGCATAAGCATAAGTCGACATTCGCAGACGCAGTAAGATGTTGATAATTAGCGCCTTTTGTTAGAAATTTCCCTAATAAAAGGTGCTAATTATCAGCATCTTACTGCGTCTGTGTATGTCGACTTATGCTTATGTCAAAGTGTGAACCAGCCCTTAGGCTTGAGCGTCTCGCCTCGTAATCCCAGCTATCAGCAGTCTATGGTTGAAAACGATATCCTACAGTTCTAAAAATCGACAGTAAAACCCTTGCTTGAAACATAGCCAAAAAATTAAACGCTAAAGCAACGAGAGCAATGACATGCGTTTTTGCCTTGAAAACGTGGCCTAAACTTATCGTATGAGGGGTGGACTATTATGCTTTTGAGGGAGGTGTGGTTTGTGGAGGTGTCTGTTAGTCTCCTACGCAGACGCTCTGTGCAGGAGGCCCTGTCTATGTATGATGTTTTTTTCTACGTACAACATCCGGTTCACTGAACGTGCGTGATTTTTATGGCAGATGGTGGGTTTTCTCCTACACTTTTTATGCTTGCAGGACATTTTTTTCAAAATCACCCTAATCCCCCCTAACCCCCCACTACCCCTGGCTCAAAAGTTAAATGGTCCATCCTAATCTCAAGTTTGCCACTAAGATTATCTCACTGATGCCCCATTGCAGAAGCTGTAGCACGCATGCGTCGGAGGTCAGCGTCAAGTATACGCTCCTCTGGTCGGAGGCGAGTCGAGAGTGCTCGCACTCACCGCTACGTTGAACGATCCCTGTCCGCATGCTCGGGCATGTCTCGACCCGGGACAGCTCCTGCGAGTAGAAGCAGAGTCGAACAAGGGGAAGAACAGAGTAGATTTGAACCAGTGGAACGACAGGAGGCTGCTCTAGAGACAAAGGTCATGCCAATTGGAGGCGCAGAAATCGAAGAAGCCACTTCAGTACATGAGGATGAAGAATGTAAGCGTCAACGTCCTTGTTGTGGTAGAGTTACAGCATTGATACATAAACTACTAACACCCTTTAAAGTATTACATACACTACTTGCTTGCTTACTGTTAATTCTACAGCGTCCCTGGTAATTTACTACGAAGCATTCATAGTTTCTTTTAATCTTCCTAATATGACAAACACGCCTTTTTTTATGTGAGAACCATGTCTGGACGACACATGACATTGAAATCCTACGGTCACCAATGGGCCATGAAAAGTTTGGGCGTATTAATGGCGGGGGGCGGGGGGAGGGGGTGTTGGAATAAAGGGTTAAGGTCAAATTTCATGGCAGGCCTATTTCAAGTGACGTCTTGCGACAGATAATCACAATTGCATTTCTAAATAAGTACTCTTCAATAGGCATCCAGAATGGGAATTGAAACCTCGATCAGTACATACAGCATTAAACATGGAAGAATAAACGTCACTAGATGCTAATCACGAAACGAGAGCATACTCGGCGATACATATCGTTCTCAAAACACACGACCTGACCAGTAGGTTCGAGCGGCCGGATTAACGAGGTAAAATTATAAAAGAACTATCCAAGCTTGGATTTAGAAAGTGGCCATTCGCTGTATTAACGGGCTGGCCGGATGAACGGGGTTTTCTTACAAGAAAACGCACGGGCACATCAAAAAACGAACGGGCGTTTCGCCGAGATAAAGGGAGTGGTCATAATAAGGAGATGACAGTAAGGGGGCTTCCACTGCAACGAATTATTGTGAATCATTTATTGTTTTGTTTTGTTTCTTTATTACTGTAGCATCTCCAGTATTCACAGAGGAACTAGAACAAGAGGAAGATGCACCGGACCTCCAAGTGCGTTTTGACGCCTCCTTACCCGGTACACCGCTGAGTAGTGACATCAGCGGGCGCAGCATCCGAAGTGCCGGAAGTGTTTCAGCTACTACACCTACGTATATCCGATTAGAGGAAGGAACTGCAGAGGCTACAGTTACTACTATACCTACGTAATTTTCTTTGATATACAAATTATGGGAATTCGGTACAGATGGGTAGCATAACTTGTCCCTTAGCTGCAAAACAGTTTCTACCACATGCCCTGCCGGAGCAGGGCAGTGCTTTGAAAAAAAACACCGCGTCCCGCAGCCAGAAAATTACCCTTTTACATTGTGTTATCATCAAAATTCTTGAGAACCAACCCTAAAAAAAAACAGGGTAACCGTGTCAGTCTGGCTAACTTTGTTCTTTTCTCGGTAACTATAGTGCTATTCAGGCTAACCGCAAGCATGTATTACTCTTTGTTGAAAAATAGTGAACTTTGCTATGGTTAGCCTGAATGGTGCACCGGTTAGCCTGTTAACGCTTAGTTCTCAATAATTAAATTGGTAACACGATAATGCACAGTCAGCCGGACATGTTGATACAGCCTTTTTTTTTTTAATTTGATGCCTCAGAAGGAAACGATCGATAACCATATACTCCCTGTGAAAACGTATTGACAATTACAGTAAAGCAATCCGGTATTTCAGTTTGCAGAATGACAAACAAAATAACAAGCAATACCCTTTGAAATTATTTCTTGACAGCTTTCATATGAATGGTCACACACTAAGGTTTCATCCACAGACTTAAATGTTAGAACCACCTTGTACAGCATTTTAAACAGTACCACATGAAAGTATTGCTCGATAGCTTCGATTTGAATGGTCACACACTAGGGTTTCATCCACAGACTTAAAAGTTAGAACCATATTGTACAGCACAATACGCGTACCGCATAAAACTACTGCTCAATATCTTTCATTTGATTGGTCACACACTAGCATTTATTCACAGATTTGAGAGTAGGTGAGAACTAAGTTTTGTAAATGTTTCCCATATAACCTCCTATTCCGAAATAGATTCGGTTTAGCCATGAGAATATTTAGGTCAACAATTAAGAACTGTTTTGCAGTTTAATTGTAGTCGTCTTCTTATTTTACCAAACAAAGCAGTCGAAAAATTTCGAATATGCACAACTATGTTTTATAACTATTCTAACCGGGTTTATTGACAATATTTTTTCATGTTAGACGATATATATCGTCTAGCTAATCTTATTATTTTTTACCATTTTCAAAGTATTTTTTAGCCTCAGCCTTAAGCGTCATATTTAAGGCTAATGAAGACTGCTCTGGAGTGGCGCTTAAATTTCACTGCTTCCTTCGATAATTATTCCGAAGCAGTCATTTTGATTGTAACTGTGAAGAGGTAATTAGGATGGTCAGCATCCAAAGATAGTGTGGCTAAAAGTAGCCATCTTGGATTAGGAAGTATTGATGTAACAATGGCCGCGGATTGAATCACTATGAGCCAGGTAGGGTTTTAGGTCTAATTTTAGAATGAGAGAAATGTTAGTCTTCTTGGAAGACTAGTTTTGAGAAGAGTTTCGATTCGTAGGCGACGATGAAACTTCGTGCGATTCACGCAATTACGCCAACCGGGTTGCCAAGCAAACAAAACAGTCACGGGTCACGCAGTCTTCGTTTCTGTTCAAATAGTTATAGCATCCCAAGGCAAAAATTTTTTTCAAAGGAGATACATTTGCGTATCTCTTGTACTATTGCAAGTACATAGTAAATCAGTAATGTGTTATTTGTATTTCTATCTCTCGCTGAGCATGGAAGGTGCACTTGCTTTAAATTTGTTGAAATTAGAAAATAATCTCGTTCTTCATAGTGTTGGTACCTAAGAAGATAGTGATTCTCTTTCTCCAGGGTGTCGTGCAAGGTGTTGCTTGTGTGATTTTGTATCATAAATACTATTTGTACATAGTCGCTTATACACTTTTGTTTTCAATTGAAGCTTGTAAGCCTGCTGTGACCAGCAATCATATCGGTGTGGTCAAGTTTCTGTAAGCACGGTTAGGAATATAAACTGCGATAGTAAAACGTTCCTCGCATATCTTGTAAGAAAGCGTAGCACATCGAATAAAATCGCGGCCCTCCTAATAGGTACTTTGAAATAAAAAAATTAACTTGTATAGTGATGCTTCTCGAGTATTTATTTCAAGTGATTTTCGATTGTTTGTAAGAAGGAAATGGCGATTCTATCAAAATCTTTTCTGAGAGACCCATCATTATCAAGGAGGTCTGTCGCTGAGCCTCAAAAACGAGGACACTAAAATGGGGGGGGGGGGGGTGGGAATTGTACAAGTTTTGGTCGTTTACGATGGTCCTGTCCGTCACGCAGGTAACGCTGTGTTCCTGAGCGCAAGGTTGGTGATGGGCGTGTTTAAAAGTCGGCGCTGGTGCTTTGCCTTGGGGTGTAATAACAGTTCAGGGCGGGAAGACAGTACTTTTAGTCGTCAAGCAATCGCTTAGCGCTGCACGCGAAGGAATTAAAAAATCACACTTTCACAATCATAGTGTTCCGCGGGGTCTAGGGCGATCAGCACCGATCAGGCTTGAGCTTATTTGTTATAAGAAAAAAAACAGTATCTTTGAGGGTAATACAGATTGTCCGATAAACACCTCCGACCCTTCCACTTGAAAGATCCCCTGGACTTTGAGACCTAGAGGATGCGTCTTACAGAGGTCAGCTATGAATGAGTCTTGTCTTGTGAAATGGAGCGAAAGAAAACAAGCTCCCAATTCAACGCTCTTTGAGGTCGGTATATTGTGGCGATATATTGCGGTTACTTTACTTATGGTAGGGCGAATTATTTAAAGCCATAGTAATTACCATGGTGAAATGAATAATTCATAGAACGAGGGTGTGAGACAAAGAGACATCTGTTCACCTTCAGATTGTAAAATCACAATGCCGGAGAGCGAGACAACGAGGATATCGAGAAGCACAGCCAGAGTATTCCTGTCAAGAAACCCACAACCTAAATACAAATACATCGAAGACCCAGCAGACATTGTGTCTTTGACGTACAAGAACCAGTTCAGTCAGTTCAACGAGAAATATCACGAACTGAGAGTGACCGTCTGGCCGATCTTCGGTCGCTTTAGCGGTGAGCGAGTGGTTTTTCATTATGATTGGGACACAGTGAAGGTGTCCGTGGATAATAACCTGGCTTACGTCATGTTTCTCCGAGCAGGGACTTCCCCGGAAAATCTGTTAAGGTTTTGCCTGAACTTTCTTTATTCAAGCGACGCGGAGGGAATTTTAAAGTAAGGCGATAATTAATGTGGTGTTTTTATTGTTTTTATGCTATTGAATTTTAACTATGCTCCCATTCAAATGCCACGCTCTGTTGTGATTGAGATAAATATGGAAGATTTGATCAAGATCCGTACCAAGTTAGTTCAAACCATAAATCAGTCAAATTATTTTACCAAAATATATCGCGACGTGACTGGTATTAGGGTAGCGAGCGCTTTCGCTAACAGATGCTTGATCGTCTGATCATTGTTTACATTTCTCAGGGGTTCTATTACCACAATGATGTTTTCAATATGTCAGTATCGAAATATGAAATAGATTCCCACGCAGACTCCCTGGCCCGAAGAACGTCTGCGCGGGAGGCTAGCTTGGGTAGAAGGTCTGGAAGCGTATTCTCGGGATACGGAATTTGACCAAAATACGGTGCGGGAATCGGGAAAACGACAAATATCTTGACGGGATCCGGAATTTGACTGCTTCCCGGGAAGCGGGACTCGCCAAAATTTGGGCACGGGATGCAGGATTGTTTTCATTCTCGTCCCCAGAGCCCACGATCCTTCTGACCTGTGGCAGGGATCGAGAGCTCTTGTTTAAACCGATTTTTCTGAGTATTCATTCATTCATTCATTTGTTTTATTCATTCATTTTGAGTATGCGCAGAGTATTCGGTTCGCCTTCTCAACCAATCAGATTTGCTAGATTTGACGGGAAGTCCGTGAATCGCGGACTTCCGGTGTTAGGCCAAACCAGAGCTCTCGATCCCTGCCACAGGTCAGAAGGATCGTGGGCTCTGGGGACGAGAATGGATTTTTTTCGCCTGTCTGTCGGGAATTCGGGAATTGAAAGCGTCAGGATCCAAATAAACATTCTAGCATCGAAAGCGAAGCAACCAGGCGAGTCCTAAGTGGTGTCTCCTAGTGATAAAAAAGTGCGGGATGCAGGGTTCTAGAGAGCGTCAGGCTATAGTATAAGGTCTTCAGTTGTACATTGGTTCTGCTTAGGGACTGGTCAAAAGGTACAGGGGAGGGGGGGGGGTGGCCGGAGCATTTCAAAATGTGGTGGTCAGAAAACACATGACCCACCCCTTCCATTTGGCACAAAACGGAGTGACCCACCCCTAAATGAAGGTTGAAAATCACATGACCTACACCCCCCCTTTTTGGTTGCATATTTACGTTTTAGATTTATTTCTTAACAATAATACAAAATCAATGAAAAATAATATTGTTTTCCATTACCCTTGCAACTTTAAGTCATGACTGTTAACTCTAAGAAAACTTGACCTTTTACTTTTCACACTATGCCTGAAGGCACGTGGAGCAGTGATCCATCTAGAAAACGCTGTAGTGAGCCAGTCAACTCCTAGATCTTTGTGCATGTGTTCCGTACCCTTGGGGACAAGTAGTATGTAGACACGATATCATAGCAACTGTTCGGCCTTCGTAGCTTAATTAAAAATATATCAGCACTGTTTGCATTTTATTTTTAATGATGTAGACACAAGTTGGTCATTTGGTGTTGTTAAATGCCAGTGTGTCAACCGAGTGCAGTATTTTAATTATTTCTGCCCTGCGACTCCCTGCTCAATCCGTTAGCTTTTGTACGGATACAATACATTAATTGTTCTATATATTGTACACCAGCCGTGTCCTTTTTCAAATACGGCTCGAAAAGTTTTTGTCCTTTGTAACAAACAATAAAAACAAGTCACATACTCAAACACCAACCCACGGTCTGCCAAGTGCCTTACGCATAGTGTGGAGCGGGGGCTTTAATAAAGGGGTGCTTTGCACCCGTCTTGACAATAAAGGGCAGACTACATAGGGCTCTTAGTCCTATTTCTGCCTGTCCACTATGCCATACTGATGAGGCCTAACTAGGTAGAAACAGCTGTCCATAGCTGCCACTGCCTGGGTGATATGGCTCTGTGCATGTCAGACCGTGGATGGGTGTTTGAGTATGTCACTTGCTTTAATTGTTTGAAAGGAGTTACCTTTGTTGTCGATCAGTGTCAAACGTGTGCCAATTCCCCCCCCCCCCCCCAAAAAAAAATACAGGATGACCCACCCCTGAGTGGGAGCTAAAAATTGAACGACCCACCCCTTACCAAGGGTTCAAAAACTGATGACCTACCCCCTCTCCGGTCCTGTGCAATAATCTGTGTGTTCAAGACACTCTCACTGTCATTTTTGTTCTTTTTCTTCCCAACGCGTTCTGACAACTGATCAGTCAAGAGCACTTCAAAAGGTTGAGTTCCCTGGTTTTAGGAACTTCTCTGATTTTGAGTTAGTCTGGGGGTGGGGGGTAGTCCCTTGGGGGTGTACTGTCTTGGGGGTGTGCTCCCTTGGGGTGTACTCCTTTATATGGACTATATAGGTGTGTGGGGCCCCAAAGGGGAGGGTTTTTTTGGCCTGAAATAGGGTACGAACCGCGTTTGGCCATTTTGGTCTAAAATAGAGTATGCCTTTCGTGCACCCTAGTCTTGAGTTGGATGTGTCATTTAGAAGAAGCTATTTCTTCATCGTGTTCATTATTTCCGGATAGGACCATCAACAAAAGCTTTTCTCAAAAGTATGTCTACGTCAAGCGTGTATGTGCCGCAACAGCTGGTCGCCTTAATGAGGGAGAGCCCCCCCCCCCGGGTATCGGAGGTTTCTGGAAGCAGGTCGCACAACCCTGCCCACTTTCTCTGGTTCCCCCCGGGGGTTTGCTTCAATGCTTGGCTTGCTTTAGACCAACCGGGGATTTCTACTTGTTCTTCTTTAACCTGCTAAAATTTTGAAATACAATTCGCTAGTAGTGCCACAAGCCTATGAAACTACAAAATAACTTTTTTTCTTCAGTAAACATGATGCCAACGTCGGCGATGAAGTCTGCATCCTTCAATCGAAGGCGAGAAACACTCCTGCTTCTTTGGTAGTACAGTGTTTGAGGTCAGTGGTTATCAACTTGGAAAGCATGCCTAGGAATGAACTACAATATCTACCCTCTCCTTATCAAGAACTTGTTCAACCAGAATTTTTCGTTGAAACGAAATTTCAACTTTGGCCACGGTACATTCGAGCAGAGAGCACAACTTTGATGATGAAAAAAGGCATGATAGTCGGCGAAATTCTGCTCTTGTTGAGACAGAAGTTACAGCTTGGAAGAGACTTGGAAGTGCGCCTGTTCAAATGTTGTCTTCCTTTAGAAAAAGACGACGTAATTCAAGAGGAAAATGGCGACTATGGCTGCGTCTTTTTTCCGTCAAAAATGCCAACGCACATTATGGATGCAGCGCGAATCGGGAAGTCTCGGAATGTTATTCGTACAGCTCAGTCTAGTAAAGATGTAAGTATTGCTGTGTTTTACTCTGAGAACTGCTCTAGACCAATTCAATTCACTACTTGCACAATACCATAATGCCCCTTTTTAACCCCCCAAAAATTTTGCATACTCATTGTTTGCAATTTCTCCTGGGACATGAACATGTCCCAAGAGTAATCTAAAACAATGCATATGCAAATTTTTGGGGGGTAAAAGAGGTGTATTATGGGATTTGTGCAAGTAGAGAGTTAATCAAAACTACAACAAAATTCTTGAATGTGATTGGCTATCAGCAGCCTGATTCACTCGTATGATTACAGGAGCGCAAAACAGAAACAAGAGAGCAAAAGAGAAGAAAGCGAAAAAATGCTGGAAAATTAATACGGAAGAAAACAGAAAAACTGAAAAACGACACCAATCAAAGACTGGGGCCGGAGGCCTAGAGTGCATGGTGAATTACTACATTTTTAAATGTTAAAACTTCTTTGAATTGTTTCAGGTTATTGTTGCATCACTGGTAGGAAAGGAAATGAAAGAGGTCCACATTAATTTGTCTCTTCCTCTCAAATTTCTGGATATACAGCTACGCCAAATTTTTCGACTCAAGCCATGGAGTTTCCTGGCTTTGCACCTTCCAGGCGAAGATCGTACCATATTCCACACCGGAAGAGCGATTTACACATCATACGAAGAAGAATTCGCTAAATTTCTCGTATCAAACGGAAAAAGAAATTTCCCCAGGGCAGATAAAGGCATCGAAACATTGGGAGTCAAAGAAATGTATAAAGAATGCTCCGTTTTCAAGAAATCGCTTCGCAATCTTGGTTTTCACCCGGGAGCTTTTGTGGAAGTATTTGAGATCACTGGGCCAAGTATCCCGGTCATGTACTCTGGCGCGGTGACTAAGGCCCAAGTAATTGACGTAAATCCTGATTGGCCGCTACAGACATTTCTGTATTACATCAAAGTGAACACTCCTCAAGCTGCGAAAATCGAATCTATCGATTACATAAAAGACTGTAACGAAGGCACTGTGTCTGACATCTTGAGAATGATGAGATACTTGTGGAACAGGCCCAATGAAGGAGGACGACTTGAATACCTGAGACTACGCAGCTAAAACAGAACTATAAGAGGACGAGTATTTTCATAGGGCAGTCGTAAGGACAGATGTCAAGGAGCAAATGAACTTAGTCTGGAGAGTGACCCTTCATATATGTTGATACTTTTATTTAAGAAATAGAAAACATGTACAGTGTTCTATCAAGTTTCAGTATAAACGAACTACCAGCGTTCTATCACGGATGCCGTTCTCTGATTGGCTACGCTACTCACTATCTATTTAACAATTAGATTATGAGCTCGAGATTTCTATCGCGTGATAGTTGACAAGGGCGCAGCCCGAGTCAACTATCACGCATAGAAATCGAGAGCGAATAATCTAATTGTTTTAGTATAAATCTACTAGTCGTTCAAAACTTTATCTAAATCCTCTTCACGGCCACTTCCAAAACGCCAAGAAACGGCCTTCATTTTGCCGACAAGAGTACACTGCTACGCTACTCACTATCTATCACATAATAGATAGTGAGTAGCCTTGCCAATCAGAGAACGCCATTCGTGATAGAACGCTAGTAGATTTATACTAATATGTGATAGACAGTGAGTAGCCTAGCAATGTGCTGTTGTCGGCAAAATGAAGGCCGTTTCTTGGCGTTTTCGAAGTGCTGTTTCCACAGCTTTTTCGAGTGTTTCTATAACTCGATAGAAGCACGGAGTACATGTTTTCTATTTCTTTTAGAAAACACTGCGACGAAAAAGAGGAAAACAACTTATTAACTTTAATTATCAAAATGTAAGTTCCCTTTGCTCGCGCCATCATTACGTCAATAGTTCGTACTAGGAACGTTCTTCCAGCCGCTTTCTTCCCTTCGAAAACTAGCCTTGCATTTGCCACCTTGCAAGCAGAGCCTTTTCTTGCGGCACATAAGATAAAGCCAAAAGAAATAAAAGAGACTGCTCGCGGGGTGTTAATATTTCCAAATTTCGATTGGGAATAAGCAGGGCATAACGCCGCGCTGGGACGATTTCGACCCAAGCTAGTTCTGTGTCTTCATCGAGTTATAGAAACACGATTTTTTTTTTACCAATCAGCGTGCGTATTTTTCTAAAAAGTGTTAGAAAATAGCCCAAACGGAATAGGCGTGCTGATCGGTTTAAGATCGTGTTTCTATTTAACAATTAGATTATGATGAGCTCAAGATTTCTATCGTGGTATAGTTGACGAAGGCTGCTGCGCCCTCGTCAACTACCACGCATAGAAATCGAGAGAAAATAGTCTAATTATTTTAGTATAAATCTACTAGTCGTTCATAACTTTATCTAAATCGTCTCCACAAACACCTGAAGTGAGTAGCATAGCCAATCATAGAACAACATTCGTGATAGAGTGTTAGTTGATTTATACTAAAACTCGATAGAAACACGAAGAACATGTTTTCTATTTCTTAATTAAGAGTTTTGATACCATTGTTGACGTCGCAGCTAATGACCGAACAGTACCAACGTATTTTTACTACTCCATCGCGAGTCAACACCGACAGTTTGTGTCTGAAGAACATTGTACAATACTACCCAGTGGCTTTGAACTCTCCCGGGTTTAGAGTACTGTGTACCAGGCTACTTTCCTATTCAGAACCCGCTCTTCCTACAGTGGCGTCATGGCAAAAGTGTGCTGGGGACGAGGTTGGAGTCTCGACTGGTACCAACACTAATTAAACAAAGACTGACCTGACTTATTGAGTCAGTATGGGAACTAAAGAGCCAAACTGCTTTTGTTTGCAACTATGACAATTTTAATAAGAGCACACATTGAAATCTTTGACTATTTACGTTCAGTATTTTCCTCTTATGAACAAGAGTAGGATATTTTGAATGCTTACATCAATGGCCTGTGAAGAAAGTAGAATATAAACACCAATCAGTATGAAGATGTTTAACGATGTTTAATGTTTAACGGAACTTTGGTGACGAGAATTACAGTGTTGTCACGGGCAACTCTTCTCGTTTTCAGTCGAGTACAATTTCCCGCGGTTTGCTGTGTATGATGTCAAAAGTCGACAAGTTGCCACTGGAAACGAAACCAGTTTCCTGTAACACCAATACGATTTTAACGTTAAAACCTGGTTACCAAACATCCGCAGCTCCTTACTCATCTTTTAATTGTAGTAATTATTAGCTATTCAATAGCAATCTAAATAAACAATAGCATTCATTCGGCGCGGAAATATGCTCGATTAGTTATCTGCGGACATATTTGTTCCGAATAAGCAAACAGTTTTCCGAGAGCTCAAATATCCGAGCATATTTTCGCGCCAAATGGGGGCTATTGTGCTAATATTCTTCAAACATTTTTCGCAACACGCGTGGTTTTGAAAATTGGGGAATATTGGCTCATATACCATGATGGCTAAGCCAATGAAAACTCTCGAATTGCATTATCCAATGATCCAGGTTTTAATAATCATGTTTATGAACAGTGTTAGTTAGTTAGGGAGGGAGAAGCAACCGTCATATATGCTGGGGTTTTTTGTAATTGGCAACAAGCTTATTGCCAACTTGCTGTTAGATTGCAGTTTAAAACTGTGAGATTAATAAAGCCAAGCAAGCCATCCGTGCTCAAGAATTTTAATCTCACTGCTACGATCAATGTCAAACGTCATAAAAAGTAATGTCTTCGGCTGCGCATTTAAAGTTATGTTTAAAAAAGGAGCAGGAGCGTTTCATCGGGTTTAAAACCACGAGGCGCAGCCGAGTGGTTTTAGACCCGATAAAACACGTGCTGCGGGGTTTTTGAACGGCTTCAAAAACATTCCTGAAAAAGTGGGTGTCTTGGGAGTCCGAACAAAGGTTCAAATTGTGAGGGGAAGATGTTAGCATACAAGAAAAACAAGCTATGCCTTATCAGTATTCTTTATATAAAGAATACTAACGAGGAGTGTTTTATCGGATATAAAGCTCGTGCATGTGATGCTTTCTCAGTGTTTTGATTGGCTGTTAGGCTCATGAATTATTAATGAGTTTTTGAACAAATTTTAACTGTCACACGCACACAGCTTGCTAACTTGCCTTCTATCAGGAAACGTTCTTCTCATCATGGTTATTTTGTATCTGGTTCAGCACCTGTTCTTTTATCCACTTGATTAGCGCGAGATATTCGAACAGCGTTAAAGAAGCGATCACAAAATTCTTTTCCAGAAGAATTCCAGCCTTTAGTAAGACCAACAAATATAACCTAAAAGATAAGTTTTTCAGTCAGTTTTAAATTTTGTGTTCAATATATTACATATTTTGGCTCTTGCGTCAACAATGTATGATTTTCACCTCCTCAGAACAAACAGTAGAACAAGAACAAGGATCAATCCCAGGCTAATTAAGACTTGATTCAGTTAATTTTGTAAAGCTGGATCTACCGAATGTTGCATGTAACAGAAGCCTATCGAATAGTGAAGATATCCATAGCTAAATCTCGCAGCAGGAAGTTTAATATAAACTCGTAATGCGCAGTTTGTAGCTGTTTTTAAGCCGTTTATTTTTAAACTTCGATTTATTTTTAAGCTTTGAACAATATCAAAACCGCCCCCGACTGCCTCGACCAATCACAGCAGGAAGGAAAAACAAAAAGGTCAATAATTGACAACTCAAATCAGATACTTGTTACCACATTCTCATCTCCCGACGCTGCCATTCATTTGGTCAGCGCAAACGATGGCAATTTTTGCAGGTACTGACCATTTAGAGTATGGACTCTGACCACGAAAATCCCGGCACCAGCCGAGCTAAAGTAGAAGAGGGCAAATCGCGATTGATTAGATTTGGTATCTGATTGGTTACCTACATGTTGCGAGATTTTTAAACAAATGAAAGAAGGAACTGAAAAACACATTAAGAACAGTTTTATTACTACAATATCTCTGATCAAGCAAGAATCGGGAATTCAGGTCATAAATACCTTGACAATAAGCGTAACTATAATCAAAATAAGTTCCAGTATTGCGGTAACAGCTAACGCCGCTGACAAGTCATCGTTGACTCCAAAAGATGCTGCAAAACTACTCCTGGCAAGTTTACCCAGAATGCTCTTTACGTTTTCACATTCCTCAATTTCGCCTGTGGTAGAATCAAGAGACGTGTTTAATTTCAGAGATGAAATTTGAAATCCAACACTTTTTCAGGAAAAGGAATTTATACGTTAACGTGCAAAAATCAACGTGAATGATTTGCTCAACAACGAGGTGTCAAAATGATGAGAGCTTTCCAGTTGTATGAAAAAACGACTTTTCTGGTGTGAAACCAAATGGAACGGGCCTTTCCAAAGGACTTCTTTGGAAAATTTGGAATACCTTCAGAAGTAATACTCCTTTTCGTTTTTACTGCAATGACTATCCATCACTATTCCATCACTATCTCATCACTATTCCATTTGCCTTTTTTAGGGGAGCAGGGTTGGCACAGTGGTGAGAGCGCTGGCCTGGGTAGAGTTTGTTGGTTCTCTACTCTGCTCCAAGAGGTTTTTCCCCGGGAACTCCGGACTTCCCCTCTCCTCAAAAAGCAAAATTTTATTTGATTTATTATTATTATTATTATTATTATTATTATTATTATTATTATTATTATCATAAAAATTACAATTTCCTCGAATGTGATTGGTTTAAAAAAACTCCTATTTTCCACTAATTCACTTGCCAAGTTGTTATCGAACAGTTTGTTATTGGACACTTTGTTATTGGACAGTTTGTTATCGGACAGTTCAATAGGCCAATCACATTAGAAGTTGTAGTTTAAATCAACCAATCACATTCAAAGTTGTAATGACGTGCGTGCGTGCGCGCGCTTGCTTTTGTGTTTTTGGCACCTGATTACCTCTTTCATCTCCTTTGTAGGTATTTTAATGCGAAGTTTCCCCTTCTTTCATAACTTGGCTATTCTTTTCTCGAAAATCGCAGTTTTTATGATTAATTGGTAATAAGACTTCGTGTCGTTCAATTCGGTCTGTAATCATACTCGTGATGAACAAATCAGACTCCCGCTTCGCGGTCGTCCGATTTTGTTATCACTCGTATGATTACAGACCGAATTGGACTCCACTCAGTCCTATTACCATTACTTATTATTATTGCACTCTGAAATGAAAACTCAGTGGCTTCGCCGCGGGTGCGAAACAAAATGAAACAGTACTTTCCAATGGAAGACAAATCAGTGCTGTCATATGAAGCACACTCACCCCCTCTCATTTTGTTTGCTGAAAATTTGCAGTGTTTCCATTTGGCAAAATTACATCCGTTTTTACACGCGAATTAAAACGCTCATTGATTTGTCTCATGCTACTTTCCCCGAGCTTTCCACACGGGTTACAGGTTTCCCGCGCTTGAGTTTGTTTCCCCGCGCTTGAGTTTGTTTCCCCGCGCTTGCCATGCTTCGGTCTCTACTAGTAACCTCTAGCTATGCTGTTTGTGACAGGGAACATGTAGTTCGGTCGTGAAAGCATTATTGTTATTTAAAAAACTCGCAATGCAAGCACTTGGCAGCCTTCTCACCATCCATGAAGTCAAACTTGGCCCTCCTTACTGGAGTGATGACTTCGCGACAGACGTGGGATACTTTAACAGAGCACTGTCCTCGGTAGTTCAGATTGGAAGCTCCTGAACTGTTCAGCAATAAAAAAGAATAATAATCTTGAGGATATATTGAACATCTCGCGAGAGGTGTCGGTCATGAAACTTTCAGAAGAAAAAA
>CM042751.1:28798623-28802992 GCA_022496165.2 Catalaphyllia jardinei | reverse complement strand
ATAGATTTAGGCCAGCCTATACAGTAATAATAGTTTTTGTCTAATGTAAATGTTAATATATAGATTTAGGCCAGCCTAAAAGCGTAGCTCCTTGGCCGGGTTGTTCAGTGCCTGATTGAGCTAACCCAGGAAAAGGTGGAATGTTGATTTGAGTTTTGTAACTTCGCGGTGAAGTTTTCTGTTTACTGTTTGACTTGCTGTTTTGAGTTTTATAATCACCATATATTCAAAACAAAGCAGCAAAGAACATTTGTATAGAAGAAAAAGTTATAATTCGAATAAATTTTAATCCTGGGCTAGCGTTAACAGGCTTCCGAACAATCCTGCCCTGTTTTCAACAAGTTAAGCTGACATGAGCCCGCAATCCAATCGAAAACCAGCACTTGGTAAGCGGTCAACTTCAAAGAAATACGTGACCTCGATGAGCACACTTGAGCCCGCGATATGGTCACGTGACACTGGTTAGCAGATACCTTGTTTTGGCAGGTGTCAATTGATCATAACATGGATGTCCAAGATGTCCAATATCAAAAAAGCACACGGTAGGTAAACCAAGGCTGCAAGTCTCTGTCAACCTAATGTCGTCGTGCGTACGCGCTCACGAGCAATGCCGCTGGGCATGATAACCATGGTTTCCTTTTCTTTCCTATATGAGTATGGGGCTCCGCTTGGTGGCCCTTCGGGCCGCTGGAGCTTCGCTATGAAGGTTACGTAATAAGCTTATATTATCAGAGTCATTCGTTTCTCTTAAGGACGTTCGCGCCCAAAAACTTCCCACGTACAGAATTTTTTAAAACTTAGACTGTAGGTAGGAAATGATAAAATTAGATTAAAAAGGGGAAAAAAACTCGGTGCGCGCTCTTGAAAATGACGTGGCATGCGCGTGACTAATGAATAGCGTGCGCACTAGAGATGCGCCGTAGCAATGGGCGTAGTCCAGTCCCTGAATTCGCATGCTCAGAACGAACCAATCAAACATTAGCAGGTCCCAACCAACGCTGCTCGCGTCAATATGTCGCGCAATTCCTTTTTCAGCTCGCGCTCGCGCAATTTCTTTTACATTGATATTGTGGTAAAAACGTAACTATCGAAATATGGCCATGGTTTATCGTAGTCTGTACTTTTATCGCATCGAAAACGAGTACGCGTCATTACTCTTTTCCCAAACATTTTTTCGTATTGTTTCTGCATATTAAGTGAGTTTGCAAAAGTTTTTGAAAGGAAAGTCTGACGCGTACAAGTATCTCATTTGCATAATGCAGCGCGTGCACTTTCAAGTCCGAGTCGGTGTTTTCAATTGTCAACAAATCTTGGCAAAGAATATGTTTCTTTCGTTATCTTTGATATTGTGATAAAAGACAAATCGAATGTGGTATAACGTTGTACTCGTGAAATTCCACTGATTTTGGATTACTTTAGATGATTTTAATCAATCTGAATACAGAAATTGAATGCAGGCATGATTCAGAAAATCCCACCACAAGCCAAATCTGAAAAATACTTCCAAATATGTTTTTCCCCCGATTTGGGGGGGGGGGGGGAATGGCGGCGTTCTGAGCATGCGCATGCAAGTTATCCTGGACTCTTCTTTCGTTCGCCCGGGTTCAGTCCCTATATGGGGCGGGAAGAAAGGGGAGTCCAGGGACTGGACTACAATGGGCGTGGATGTCTTTAACATCGAGGAAACACTGACGCCAGGTATAAGCTTACATCAAAATCAGTTACCTTACTACTTCACCAAATTAATGTTATACTACGTATTTCTTCTCCCCTTAATACTCCTATTTCCAATGAAAATTCACCTGATTTTTATTTTTTCCTTAAAAAGGGTCAGTTTATACATTCCAATTTCTGTCAATGGTGTAGGATCTAGCAGGAGGGTGCGTAAGGTTCGCCCCCCTCCCCCCCGCCCCCCCGCCCCTGAGATAATGCCCTTCTTCTTCGTATTAAATCGTATTTGCTTTTAAAATTGTTGACCTCACCGGTCAGTTACGCATTCGCTTCCTAAGAAAAATCCTCGAATCCCTGAATCCCTGAGGAACCCCGTTGGTCCCCTCCTTAGATGGGCTACAAGAATCTTACTCCCTATATCGTATCATAAGTCATCATATAGACGTATAGTTCAAATTCAGATAAGGAAAATCACAGTGTGATAATTGAGGAACCATGTCGTGTTGTCATGCAAACTACTACTAGGAAATTTAAAACACAGTTGAGTAAAACTTCACCGAAGCCGACATTGACCATAAAACCGTCTTTCATCTATTTTGTGAGTTTCAAGTTTAAAGTTTCAAAAGCAGGTTTGTTTATTTTCACACGAAGAAAATATGAATTAAACAGAGTTGGAAAAAATGTGAACGAAAACCCACTGGGTTAAAAAGATTTCACACGCTTCATTAATATGTAACAGAAGATATTATTATATTATTCATGACTCACCAAGATAACGGGAACTCGAGAGTCCATTTCTTCCCCTTATCAAGCTGCTTGTACATATCAACCAGTTGCAAGGTCAATATCGCAGGCTTGCAGGTCGCGTTGATAAGGAGAATGGAAGACTGACAACAGAGATTTAAGAGTATAGCTATGAGTGACTATATCCACAAGACAGGAACACCTGATCAATGATATAACAGTTGTAAGTGTTAAATATTCTATTTTCCATTCGAGATCTCGATTAGGACGTTTTATTGGTTAGAAAGCTGCAGTTTGATGTAGGTTAAAAGTTGACGTCGGTCACTGCATTGTGTTATTCAGCAAAATAATTTACTTGTAGTGCTTCACTCATTCCAGGAATACAAATGAGTATTGCCGAATTGTTGCATTGGCATGAAAAATATGAACCTGTAAAACGCTAGCATGTCAATTTGAAAAAGGCATGTTTCGCGTTTCTCGTTCTCTGGGAAAGTGTTTCCTCGTCTGGCAACGAATTTGGCTTTGAAATGTGAGTGCGTTGGGTTTCCTTTCGTTTACGTTTTTCTTTCGTTCATTCTTACATTCTTTCATTTATACACACATTTACGCTCTAATACAAAAATAGTATAGAAAGCAAGCAAGATGACCTACTTCTCCCTTGTTGTGAAGATCAATCTGTCTGGCTCTCAGTGAGGTTGACGCTGAAACTGTCAGCTGACCCTGTTGATCTAAACAGAAACCAAAATAAAATGGCGATGTACGTGTGATCTCGTTCCCAGATTTTTATCCCGTTCCTGGCATGGAACGTACAGGAGGTGAAAAGAAGAAAATTTTGGGAACAAGGGTGTAGCAACATTAGTTAAAGCAGTTCTTTCCGTACGTCCTGTAAGGTGATCTTCCTTAACACCACCGTTTCCAGCAGTTTTCGAACCGTTTATTGGCAAAGTTTTTAAACTTAGCAGTCTAAAAAAATTTTGCTAGCTCCTCACCCTAATTTTAATTTAAATTTACTCTTCTCGAGCACCGTCGCTAGGAAATTTATAAATGGGGGAGTTATAAGCGATGGTCGCCCAGAATTACAGAAGTGAGTTACAAAATCACAACCAACAAAAAAACCAGACACTCCTGGTTGCCGTGGCTATACTAACATCTAGAACATTTGTAATAGAACATTCCATTTGGCCAAACGCTGATATTGAATTTGCACGTCACGAGACTGTGTTCGTCTTCGTTCCATGTGGACAGTTGACATTTGTGTTGGTGCACGCTCGAGTCCTTGTGGTAAGAATCTGATGCTACAGCGATTCTATAAGCCAAGTCACGTGTCTTACCCTGAAACAGATGACAACTTTAAGGTAACTAGCTGAAGGAAGTACTCTCTCTTGAACAACAATGCCATTAGTCTCCTTGACAGAGGCGTTCTTATTTTATTCTTATTTTGCTCTTTCTCCCTCTTAATGATCTCTTTCCTCTACTTCAGTCACAAGCACATGACATGAGGTTATTTAAGACAATAAGCAACGACATATCACGTCAGCTTAAAACAACAACCTCTCTGAATTTCCAAGATCTTAACCTCGCGATTCGTTTCGAATTCCTCGTCCCGTTGCGGCAGCAGATAAAAACAGAATCAAAAGGTTCAAGAAATTGCAAATCAAAGAACTAACCATTTTCAACGCTCCTTTACTTATTTGAAAAAAGACATCGTCCCAGCATACCCTTGAGATATGGTTTTGATCACATACTGTGCTTGATTTCTTATGCGATTGGTTTCCTCCTATTCGGCTTTCAGTACTGACTGGCAACCTGCCCACAAATCTAAAGACATAAATAAAAATGAATCTTACCGGAAGAACCCTTAAAGCTGACTTTGGCTCTTGTATTATGTTCATTGTTGCACACTGTAAGGCTATGGACATCTTCTTTGTCGCTCCTGCCTGGTGGAAGATGTGTA
>CM042751.1:28783623-28788623 GCA_022496165.2 Catalaphyllia jardinei | reverse complement strand
GTCAGTATATGTGTCTGTTTGTGTGTGTAATTTTAAATGCTTATAACCCGTATTCTACAACTTCGCTATTATCTTCGTTCCGACCTAGGCCTACTGTTTACAGCATTTTTCAGCTAGTGCGTAATTGTTCCTTCCGCACCTTGAACCAGGGAAATTTACCACCTCTCTTTCTCTGTGTCACAAAACTCAACGCCAGGTGACGATATAACAGTTTGCTCCCTAAATGTAAGAGGTCTGTCTAATGATCAAAAGAGAAGAGAAACTTTCTTATGGTTGAAAAAAAAGAAATTCTCTATCTATTTCTTACAAGAAGTGCATAGCACAAGAGAAACAGAAATCTGTTGGCAATCCGAATGGGGGTACTCAACTATCTTTACAAATTTTTCTAGCTCCAGAGCAGGTGTTGGCATACTTTTCAACAACAATTTTTATTTCCAAATTTTGAAATATTTCCGTCGATCCCGAAGGACGATTTATAATAGCTGACATAAAAATTCAAGATAAAACGTTGACACTTATAAACATCTATGCGCCTAACAAGGATGAGCCCATTTTTTTTCAAAATGTTTGTGAAAAATTGTCTTCTTTTGACTGTGATTTCATAATTTTTGGTGGCGATTTTAATCTAGTTTGCGACATACATAAAGATAAAAAGGGCGGCATTCCCACTACCCATTCAAAGTCGAGAGATGAAGTAGAGATCTTAAAGGAAAATTTTGAACTGACCGACATTTGGCGTGTGCTCAACCCAGATGCCACACGTTTTACGTGAGAAGGAAAAAACCAGAAATTCAATGCCGTTTAGACTTTTTCCTTATTAGCAACACCCTCTGCCCAGCTACTAGCAATGCTGAGATTCTTCCTGGTTACCGAACTGACCATTCAATGATTACACTCCGTATCAGCACCGTTACCAACTCCAGAGGACCAGGTTTTTGGAAACTTAATACGCACCTTCTAACCGAAAGCGAATATATAAACCTAATCAGAAAAACAATTACTGACGTCTCAAAGGAGTATGAAGGTCAGAACGAAGTTGACGAAATTCTATTGTGGGACGTTATCAAGATGCAAATTAGAGCGACCTCAATCCAGTATGCCAAAGAGAAAAAGTCACGCCTCAAAAAGAAGGAATATTTTATAGAGAAAGAAGTCCTTGCACTCGAAAAAAAACTTGAGGAAAACAACCTCTCAGAACTACATAAAGAAATTTTGCACACTGAATTGCGAATAAAGAAACAACAATTAGAAGAAATCATTGGCTATAAAACTCAAGGGGCAATAATAAGATCAAAAGTAAAATGGTATAATGAGGGAGAAAGAAATACAAAATATTTCCACAGTCTAGAGAAGCGACATTTCAATAGCAAAACTATCAGAAACCTTGTTACAGACGATGGTACAAGGATCTCTACGGACGTAGAAATCTTGCAGGAGGCCAAAAAATTTTACAAATCCCTTTACACTTCTATTACAGACAAGGAACTTTCTAATGAATATGACGACATTTTCTTTCTCGAAAATATCGAGGGAAAACTAACTGATGATCAAAAATTATCTTGCGAAGGAGAGCTGTCGGCAGCGGAATGTTTTGAAAGCCTCAAGACAATGGAGATGGGTAAGTCCCCTGGGACAGATGGCCTCCCAGCAGAATTCTATAAAGTTTTTTGGAACGACGTGTCAACGTATTTACTTGCATCTCTGAATTCATCTCTTTCCAAAGGTCATCTCTCCATTTCACAACGAAGGGGTTTAATAACCTTGATTCCGAAAAAAAACAAACCTCAGCAGTTTCTAAAAAACTGGAGACCTATAAGTCTATTGAACTGTGATTACAAGATTGCAGCGAAAGCTGTTGCGACGAGAATGAAAAGGGTTTTGCCTGACATAATAAACAATGATCAAACAGGTTTTCTCAAAGGCAGATCGATTGGCGAAAATGTCAGGCTATTAAATAGTGTAATAAGTTACGCAGAACAGCAGAACGTTCCGGGTATGTTACTATTTATTGATTTTGAAAAGGCATTCGATACCTTGGAATGGAAATTTTTAGAAAAAACTCTTCGCTTCTTTAATTTTGGAGAATCTTTAATTACCTGGATTAAGTTACTATATACAGACATTAGCAGCAGCATACAAAATAATGGGTGGTCCGCAGAATTCTTCCAGCTTAATAGAGGCGTTAGGCAAGGATGCCCGCTTTCCCCTTATCTCTTTATTTTATGTGTGGAAATACTAGGTAATGCTATCAGAAATTGTGATCAAATTAAGGGGATCTGTGTTTTAGACTCGGAGTGCAAAATAAGTCAATACGCAGATGATACTACATTAATCTTGGACGGTTCAGAGAAATCGTTGCAGAAGTCTTTCAGTCTGTTAGATTTTTTCGCATCCATTTCCGGTCTTAGAATTGATTATGAGAAAACAGAGGCACTTTGGATCGGTGCCATGCGTTTTCAAAGAAGAAAAATAGCAGCCTACCAGAACATTTCGTGGCCTTCCCACAAAGTTAAAGCTCTGGGAGTCTGGTTATCTACCGTCAAAGAAGAATCTATAACATTGAATTATGAAGAAAAAAAGGAGATCATTTCCAAAACAATTGAAAATTGGCAGTTTAGGAGACTAACGCTTCTCGGGAAAATAGTGGTCATTAAGAGCTTACTAGGTTTATAATTTATATTATGTCTCCGCTCCCTACGTCGAGTGGACATCTAAAAGACTTAAATAATCTCCTGTACCAATTTTTATGGAATGGCAAACGGGACAAAATTAAACGAGTATAAATGATCAATGATTATGCAACTGGCGGACTTAAAATGTTGGACATTCAAATTTTCAACCGTGCCCTGAAAGCGAAATGGATTCAAAAGTACTTAGATTCAAGTAACAAAGGAAAATGGAAACTATTTCTGGACTTCTTTCTTGCAAAGTATAATGCTAACCTACTTATTACTGGTAACCTAAACGTCAACGATGCTGCCTCGCTGGAAATAGATGACCCTTTTACCAAAGAACTGGTTGAAATTTGGTCGTGTCTCAATTTCAAAAAACAACCTTCTGATTTTTCTAATATCCCAATCTGGTATAACTCTTTCGTGCGAATTGATAATAAGCCTATCTACTATAAAAACTGGCATAAGGCAGGAATTAATTTTCAAAACGATCTACTTGATGAAAACTTTCATTTTTTAACTTTTGATGCATTTAAGGAAAAATTTTCCATCAAAACTAATTTCCTCCAATATCAAAGCGTTGTAAGTGCAGTCTCCAAAATGAAATCAATTTGTGCCTGCACTCAGGCAGTGACAAACACTGTAAATGACTTAAATGGTCTGTTGGCTTCAACGGATTTTTGCAAGTTAGCGTATAAAATGCTTATCAAGCAAATTGCGTCTATTCCACTTAAAAGTCAAAGCAAATGGCTCTCAGATTGTAACTCTCAATCTGTGGACTATATAGATTGGCGTAGCTCATACATTTTAGCTTTCTTGTGCACCCGCGAATCCAAATTGCAAACCTTCCAGTTTAAATTCCTCCATAGAAGAATAGCTACAAATAGCTATTTATTCAAAATTGGTATCACATCTGATAATTTATGCAGTTTCTGTAAAGAACACCCGGAAACTATGATGCATTTGTTCTGGGAATGTACTTTTGTTCAAGGTTTTTGGAATGGAATAAAACAGTGGATGAGCAAAAGGCCATGTTTTCCAAATGATGTTTTCTGTTTTCAATCCTGCTTAGGTTTTGTCGACAACACTTCAAATATTTTGTCCCACCACTTTCTCCTCATCTGCAGATATCACATCCACTGGTCCAAATTAATGCGCCTTTTCCCATCACCAAATCTTTGTGTACAGAACTTTCTGACCTGCTTAGAAGTGGAGAGACGCTATGCTCTTCAAAATGGAATTTTAGAGAAATTTAATGCAAAATGGGGAGCCTTCATACGTGAAAACAATCTCTGATTTATTTTTTATTTTTTTTAATTTTTTTATTCCTCTTTAAGGTGTGGAGAGAACAATTTTAGCAAGTTTAAAATAATTTTCTTTAATCTCTTTAAAAAATTTATCTGAACAAGTATTAAGAAAGAATTACTTAAATGTAAGGCCTCCAAACGTAAAGTCGGGTATTTTACGGGTATATGTATGTGTGCCTAAAATAGAGAAAAGTGATGTAAGTATAGCAATCTATGTAGTGAAAATGATTGTTCTTTTTTATCAAATTTAAAAAAAACAAGATCTGTAAATGTTAGGCACTGTAATGTAACATAATGTAAGTAAGTATCTTTATTAACGTATGTAGTGTAGGTAATGTAAGTGTTGCATTGTAAATGGTGTGAGTAAAGCAATTAAAAAAAAAAAAATTCCGAATATTCCAGTCAGAAGAAACCGGAATCTTTGGCATAATGGAAAGCACCCTTTAGGTCCCCGTGGAGGAAAGGGAGTCTCAGATTGTTCAAAGTTCAAACTCACTGTCTAGGACTCACTGTCTAGGACTCCCCTCATGTTAGGACAACAACAACTCACCACCACATGGTAAGTTTCATGTATTTTTTTTCCATTTTATAGCAAATTTCCAGACCTAAACTTCGCCTAATATGTTCTCTCTATTTTACACTAAACCACGCTAAGAGGTACGCCACTGAAATGAAAGCAAAATTTTCTACTGTGACCAACCAAATCAAGTTTGATTACCCTGTACTAAAAGCAGGAGCACCAGAATAGCAGCATATCGTTCTTCCAGCTGAAAAAAATAGCTTTTTTCCGTAGAAAATTATTCTAAAACCGATCTAACTGTAAACATGAATGTTGTGCCGCGTAGCACTATGGACACAAATGATGTAACAGAGAATTAACTCTGAAGTGTAAATTTTAGTGCTAGTTTAACCCATGAATAACCCACTGGGCGTTAGCCCTAGTAAAGGGAATCAGGGAACCACACGAGGTAAAGAAAAAATCTTTTGACCTCGGTGGGAATCGAACCCACGACCTCCGGAA
>CM042751.1:28765498-28783523 GCA_022496165.2 Catalaphyllia jardinei | reverse complement strand
GGATTAGATCTACCGTCACTCTGCCGACTGAGCTACGAGGTCGGACAAAGAAAGTCGGGGTCGATTTAGATGGTGAATCGCGGCGAAGAGAAAGTAAGCGTACATATAAATGTTGTGCTGCGTAGCACTATGGACACGAATGATGTAACGGTGAATTAACTCTAAGTGTAAATTTTAGTGCTAGTTTAACCCATGAACAACCCACTGGGCGTTAGCCCTAGTAAAGGGAATCGTGTAGTTCCCTGATTCCCTTTAGGGAATAACGCCCAGTGGGTTATTCATGGCTTAAACTAGCACTAAAATTTACACTTCAGAGTTAATTCTCTGTTACATCATAACTGTAAACATGTACCTGCAGATGGCGTGGTGCGCGCAAACAAGTGCAAGAGACGCAAATGTCCTCCTTACTGGGGAAGTGTCAAGAAAAAAATGTAACGGGCACCGTAAAAGGTTTCCAAAAAGATGAAAACAACTCATTTAACTAAAGAAAATGCGTGGTAACCCTTACATTTTTTTATGAAATGGAAGTGGCAATGTGGGAGACGCGATGGCCTCATCGCTGGTGCGCTCGACTCCGGAGTATAAATGGGTATTGGCGAATTTTTGCGGAAACCTAGCAAACTTTCGGGGGAGTGATCTGCGATGGACTAGCATCCCGTCCAGGGAAGTAGAATTACTTCTAGCTGCTTCATGCTACAGAAACCGGGATAAGCTGCGCCAGCTGAGCCACCCTTAGCTCCAAGGCTTCACTTGTTATGTGAAAGTTCGTTACCAGACAGTTCAATTGGCCAATCAAATTTAAAGTTAAGTTGAAATCAACCATTCACAACCTTGGTTTCAAGCACCAACAATTTACGACTCTTTTGTCAGTCCTTCAATGCAAATTTATCCTTTCTTTTATAACTTGGCTTTTCTTCTTTTCTCGGAAATTGTAATTTTTATAATGAATTGGTATGAAGGTTTCGATTCATCCAATTCGGTCTGTACTCATACTCGAGCTGCGTGGTCGTCCGATTTTATCACTCATATGATTACAGTCCTAGGTTTGATGTTGATGCATGATGGGTGACACAAAGACAATCAGTGACTGAGATCATATATCTATAAAGCAATATTTACTTGAAAATCACTTTCTTGTTATGTTCATTACCTTAGTTGAATAATGCTTACATCTAATTGCTAATTACTACATGGCAGATTATTACTATAATTATCATATGGCAGATAATTCTTACTAATAAATCTAGCTTCAGTGCAATCCTGAATTAAGGCCACCTTGTTATGTTCATACAGTTAGCCTGTTCTATACAGGTCTAAAATAATATTATTCTAAAGAGAGCCCTGCTGCCCTCTGTTCTTCACACTAGGGGCAGTAAGAAGAGAGACCCTGGATACAAGGCTACAAATTTCTTTCTTCAACTTTCTTCATCTACTTCCCAGTCATCCACTGTACTCACACACAAAAAACTTAAACAACCTTCAAAAGTGATACTAATAAAGCTGTCACTCACACCACATTACATAAATTTGAAAGCAAGGGTTTCCTTGCTCTTTCAAAGCAAGAGGTTAAAAAAGTCAGAAAAATGGCTGTGCGTGTCTCTTAACTATGTAACTTCTTGCTCAACAATCCAAACTGCTCCATTAACACTTGAATGAGTGTAGACTACGTGTTCTCTTAACAGCAACGTATCAAGGCTGGTGGAAAAACTCAAATTTCATCAAGCCTAAATTATTATAATTCTACTCAATTGTTATGGTAGTCAAGAGTAATTCACAAAAGCAGTTTTTCATAGGTTTCTTTGCACATGTTATGACAAAACTGCTCTGGAAACTAAACTTTGTACAATCATGTCACTCAGTGCCTTGTGCTTGATTTCAGCCACTCATAGCTGTCAGTAATAACAGGGTGAACACTGTACCTCATAAATTATTGTAAGTTAAGTGCAACTGTACCATTCATAGACATGCAGTGCTTGCTTTCTGCTTCCAAAAGTAAACTGCTAACACAGCAGCTGCTCACAGGTAAAGAGACAAAGCTACTTAGGTTGGAGCTGTCTGGCAATGAAACTTAACCTATGAAACGCAGACGAATCAGACTTGGCAAAGAGCGAATATTAAACTCTTGACAAGAAAAGAGCTTAAATTACCAACAGAGGTATTTACAGACCTTCCAACTCTGACAACAAGTCTGACAAGTCTCTACATGATGAATTACAACCTCAATCAGATCTGGCTCAAAATCGACCTAATTCAAAATAACAATTGCCAGGGCTGTCATTAGGTTTTCAGTCACCTGTACCTTTGTTCTCCACACCCATAGCAGACTTGTTACTTTGTGGGTAAGTTCTTTCAATAACAAGAAATTTCACCTGTAGCATCAAGAGAAAATCAAGCATACCGGTACTCAGGTTTTATGAGTTACGGCCCTTAATGACAGCCCTGGTTGAGAATACAAATCAACTCAATCAAGAAGCATTGAGTATTGAAATGTTTCGGATTTTTCTCACTGGGGAATCAGGACCAAGCTATTTTTTGAATGTCCAATCACAGCGTTAAGTCCCCTGGGAAAGGCTTTATTTTATGTGTTCAAGATGATGGAACGAGACATTAAAGACTCTTCTGCGGGTGTTCAAGTCCTAAGGTGTTCATCAATACTAAAAGGCACTAATTATGGCAGCATGAACACTGCTGCGTATTGTTAGCATCAAGATTCCTTTGTTTTAAAGCATTTTTTTAAATCTCACTATTTAAGACCCAAATCTCAAGACCTCTTGGGGTAAATTTTGAGACCTCAAGATTTCGGGGGTTTGGATGTTGGAAGGTCTGCCTTTAAGTAGTAATGAATACAGATCAAAAGTAATACATACTTTTAAAATAAACCAAGAAAAATACAAATGACAAATGTCACAAAGTCATCAGGGAAAGCTCCTGAACAAAAAAGGCTTTGAACCAGGGCTTCCACTCCCACTTTTTGACCTTTCTACCTCTTTGCTACTATAAACACTGACTGGTTAATTTACCCATGATATTCTACTGTACAGTCTGCCAAAATTTGAAACTGTCCCCAAACCTATCAAAGACATGTAGAGATTTAATAAATATCTGACTAACTTTGCCTTCAGCTCTGTCCGGCTTTAAGTTACAGACCCTTCAATCTTTTCCCCTTAATTTATGACCCCTGCACTTGGGCCATACACAGAAATGAAAAAACTTGGTCCATAGTACAGGCCTTGAGTTATGCTATTAGGAATTTAATTTATCTTTGCGGATAGGCTTTGCATAAAATACATGGATTGGGAAGAGTGCAGGCAACTAAGTTGGAAACCGTTAGGTAAAATGCTAGAAAATGTCATGGTTTTATAAGTGCCGCATTTCTTTATGAAAAACACTAATAGAGCAAAACTGAAACCAGAATCTCACGTAGCTAGAAGAGAATATAATACGATGGAATTCCAATATTTTGAGCCTCTAGGGAAATTTAGTATGAAATATATTGGGTAAAATCACACCTCTGCATTGAGTGGTGAGGATGTTGCAGAAATGAGGACTCAAAAAATCAGGGTTCCACCATAACATATTATATTTTTTGTAAACCTAGTAGACAAACCATAAATTGTTAATTATTGGAAGTGTAATCAACGGCGGCCCTTATGTTTCAACAATATTAACAATTACCATTCTGACTTTCTTACTTACAACAGTATAAAAGTTAATTTCTCATTTGCACATAGGTCGCTGGAAACAATCCCACATTTCCATTGCTCACATTCTTGCCTTTCCACCAGTTGGAATCTTCTTTGTCAAGAACTTCTATTATATCTCCGCGTTTAAAATACAACTCTCCTTCCTCCTCAGGACAGAATTCATAAGCCGCGACATAGACCGCTGCCTGTGGATTCTGATAAATCAAGATAGTCGGGCCTTGATCGAAAGATGATAAGATCATGACTGCTCCCCAACTAACAATTACTCTGTGATGGTTTGCATATTTTGAAAAGTTTGGCATAGCTTTTTCCAGTTCGTTGTTTGTAATCCATGTCAATCTTAACTATGGGACACTGGGACAGCAATCCTTAATGTGCACCTAACCCCCAAATTTTTTTGGCTTAAATGAATCCACTTGTTATTTGAAGCAGTTAGGTGAAAACATTTTTTAATTTGGTTGAATCCTTTCAAAGTCGCGCTTGAAGTGTTGCACGACCACGAATCAGGGAGTCTGGGGCGGCGGGCAGTTGCTGATGATGTATACCCAGGAACCAAACACATTGCCGCCTCAGTCAGCTATCTGTATTTGCTTGAGAAAATGGAAAACAAAACTAATCGTTCCAATGTAATTTTGGGACCAAAACGCCCAAATTTTGTTTCAGAATCATTTCTTTTTCCTCACTGAACTCAGAGTTGTCTTTCGATTTGGAAGACTCCGAAATAATTCTTTGATCAAGCATGTACAACAACTGTGAACTCACTGCTTAGAACTTTGAGAGCAATTTACAATATTTCAAGTGACGAAGGGGAAGAGTTCTTTAGGAATAGAAAGCGAGATACTAAGTGGAGGAGCAGGCAAACGAAAAGCAGTGAAGACAACTCAAGGACTGCTTTGAATGGTAATTTCGTAACCAAAAGAGAAGATTCTTGGCACGCGTGTTTATAGCCCATTTATATTTGTCGTCGGTAAGAATGTATTTTGTCAAGGTATGGTTGTTCTATTAAATCCAGTTTGTGTTTTACTTTCTGTTGAATGCTTCATGTTTATAAGAGCGACGTAAGCGTTGCAGTTTTCGAGACTTCATGACCTCCAAAACACTGGCTTCGATTGACTGAAAATCATACTGTTTGGACCTGAATTTTTTAAGCTGCTGGAAGCAAGGCGGATGGAAACATTTCATACAATTACCGATTTCACATTGTCAAACGTTTTAAGTCATAACTCCAAATAACCAAAGTAAATTTCTCGCAAAGTCTGCAGTGAAATTTGTTGGATTCCCTACAAAGCGGTCCGCAGATACCGGTAATGTTACACGGTAGACACTATTGCACAGAATCTCTGTCGCACTGCTGACTTCCAAACCTTCGAAAAACTCTGTTAAGTCTAACAATTTTGTTATCATGTAATTCTAAAGGATTGATCTTCGACTTGTATCTATATCAAAACAGAAATAAGTGATGGTTGGCGGCGTACAGTTGCCAGCCTGTTCACAAATCAATCAGATATCAGTCGTAATGCTTCTTGATCATGAATGATCACACAACATTGCCGGTTATGTTATAAATACTGTGGGATTGGAAGATAGAGGTTGTCAGTAGTATTTCTACAAATTGCTGGTTAGCTTTAAGCAGAAAATTTATGAAATTAGTGCTTGAAAGTCTGCAGAACAAATTCCAGTGAGAGTTCTTCAATGGTCCTCACAGACTGAGTTTGCTTGTTTCGGTTTGACAAAATCAACCATCGTTTAGTACGTCTTTATTGTTCCATTAGCCGATCATCGCCAGTAAATAGTACAGTATATCTTTCTTTAAATCTGGGATATTACTGAAACAACCGATGGCACCTCTGGAAGGCATTTCTGTGCACTTTTCAAAGATGTATTGCACCATCCTCAAGGAAATGAGAGGACCTTCCTGGGTAGACGTCACAACAGCTGCTGGACCCAATCTCCACAAACTTGGTCGCGAAACAAAATGGTGGTGTTTTGGAGCTATTTTCGAGATTTCGTCAGGGAACAAAAAATTGAGGGTTTAGCGGAAAAAAATTGGGGGGTTAGGTGCACTTCAACGATATCCCAAAAACAATTAGTTTACTTGCACCTGCTTTCTCCCAAACATTTATTAAAAGTAGAATCACTAACAGGGCTCAAAAAAAGTACCGTCCAGTTGCTTAGGACAAATAGATTTCCCTACCAGGCAACTAACTCCATTCTCTCTGATAACGCACTTCAGAAACTTTTTTAAATGCCAAATCCACCACCTCCGAGAGAAATTTACTTTATAATTACTGAACATCACAATCAATTAACTTCATGATTGCATCTTATACATACACTTTGTCTTGAGAAATCTTTAGACTAGCCAGCATGCCCATGGGTGCTTACAGAAAACACCTACAACTCTACTGGTCCTCGATGACCATTTGCACACTTGTAGTCAAATATTAGTTGTTACATGGAACGAGCAGGAAAAACGGTCTTTACATCTAATTAACTTTGCTGGTCAAATTTGATTGTGACATGAAGTAGGAAAAAATATTCTGCAAACAGGGTAGATATAGGGCCAAAGAGCTAAAAACTAGTTACCGGTATATTTTTAAGCTTGTTCAACGATACATCAATCCCAACAGTATGAAAGCAGTTACTATCAAAAAATACAAATAAGTTATACAACTTACCAACTGGCCTTCTTCCATCATGTCTTTTAGAAATATTGTTTGTGATCTACTGACAGAGGAGGAGCGGTGATATTCCACCAACTGATTCAGTGAATTAAACTTCACAACCCACAAGAAATACTTGCCAGCCCCATCACGCAAAACTTTAAAGTGTTGCACACCACTACCAAATCTGCAGAGAGGGAAATATTATGTCAAGTCACAAAATAATGACACTGAACTGAATTGTACTTTCTTCTTCTCCATCAACAAGGCCACTACAGTGAACTGTAGACATGACTAGAAGAAGAAAGTACAGTACTAATTTTCATGCTAGAATGCCCAAAAATTTAAATCAAACAGAAAATCTTTCCCTGCTGTTAATTATTTAAACTTAGTTTTTAAACTTAGTTTTTAAACTTACCATACCTATTTAAAAAGATCAGCCACTGTACAGCCTTGTAAGACTGAGTGACCTCTTATCAGGTCAAGTTGCCCCTGGACCAGGCTTTCAGCCAGGTGGCCATGAGATCGGCCACTTTTCAGAAAAAAATTAATAAAGCAGTGATCTGATTTCACTGAAAGGAACTTCACACAACCAGAAAGACGCATTCCTTCTGGGGAGCACATGCAAGTTGTTGGCTACATGAATTACTAACTTGTAAACCAGCATGTGTTGTTTCATAGTCCTCATCTTTACAATGACCACAACCGTTAATTCAAAAATTCTTTGCCATGCAACAACATCTGCCCACTATTTTTACAAAAAAAGAAAAAAACATAACTGATGCATTTAATATGGGCAATCTATTTTAGGTTTTTGGCAATCAAAATGATACATTATTGTTCAATTCTATGTGATAAATTTATTGGCTAAAAATCACAGAAAATGTACATGTACCTAAGGCACTTCTCAGTTTTTCAAAATTCTCTGGGGGGGGGGGGCATGCCACCAGAGGGCCCCCCCCTAAGATGGATGGGAGCTTTGGCCCCATCTTTGTCAGTGGAATGACCACTCACAGAAACCTGGCTAAAAGCCTACCCTGGACATTTTCAGGATTGATCCAAAGTTATCAAATATATGCTTACCTCACAGATAATGAAAAATCTCCTATAAAAAAATGTAATGAGTTCATTAGAAATTGATTGTTACAGTAACAGAGGTTGTAAATTACCACATATAAATTGACCAGATTATATGTACATTAATTTTATAATAACATTAATAACAAAATTAATCAAGAACAAAAAGGTGAAATAATTCACATCACTGATTGGTCAAGAATAACTTTCCGACACTGTGTACCAGTTATTTTTACAGTGTAACAAACTCATTTGTGATTGGTCCGAAATGAACGAATTCAGATTCTTTTGTTCTGAACTTGTCTAGTGATTGGCAGCAAAATGTTTGGGTGACCCTGGTTGAATTTTTGCACTGTAATTATAAGCATTCAAGAGGTTTTTGGTGAGTTGAGCTTGTCAGGAATGTAAATAAACGATGAAGATAAAAATGCAAACAAAAATTACATGAAGTCAATTATAATATAAAACAAGCAGTTCCGCAGTCAAACACATGAACACCGCATGTCTTAGCCATAATGTACACTTAACACATGAAACAACTGTACTGGAGGAATGTGGTCAAATGCACTTGGTTACAAGTGCAATTGTACAACATAAAAAAGTGTTGATGCTTAGGCAGCCCCTTGTACTGTATCAGTCATCGACTTTGCCTTGGAACCTTTTAGGAAAATGAAGTTGCCATACATTTTTCACTCACAACATGGCAACCAACACTTTTCTCAAACACACTTTTCTTAAGAAAATAACTTCTGAAGAAAACAAATCTGGAAAAACTAAACTAGAACAGTACCAACTAGAACACTTGGGAAGGCACTGTGTGAGTGATTCAACTACAACACAGTAAGCCTGAACCAAGCTTGAACCCTTGACTGTCTAATCATCAATCCCAGACTAAAGTAGCTGGCAGTTGAGCTGGCTCACATATAAACCAACCCCCCTAATTAATGTTGGAAACATCGCACTTCTTCTTTCAGCAAAAAATCTCCTGATTATAACCATTGTACGTGGGGGGAGGGGAGAACTAGCTTTGTGCCCAAACTTTTTTGTCTGAGATTGAGGGTTGCCGGAAGTAGGCAGCTACTGGCAGAAATTGTAATCCAAGTCACGGTTTTGGTTTGGCTACTCTGATGAGCTGTTTGTCTGATTCTTTAAAAACTGGCAGCAAAATCAGACTCCTACTCCAGCAATAAATATGGTCCCTGACCAAACATGAGATATATGGGTTACTAACCAAGTGTGAGGTCAAGATGGTGGGACATTGGCCAACTTCTTTCTTTTCATGTTTATGGACCATGATGGAGCCAAGGTCCTTCAACATGCAAAAAAAGAGTAAGGTCAATATCCAGTCATCTTGACCAAATAAACTTGGTAAATAAAGGACTTAAAATCATGGACTTTGATTAACCTGCCTCGGCTTAAGGAAAAATGTTTCATGTGGAACACAATGCCTAATCCAAAACAGGCAGGATAGCTCCATCTTGCCTTCTCAGGTAGCAAATCGCAGTGCAAGATTTGATTCATCCTGCTTCCTAAGGGAGCAGCCATATAATTAAGCTCCCTACTTCAAAGCCTTGTCACAACCCTGCCTGGTACAGAATCAGCACGTAAACCATAAGGACACTCATGGAGCAGTCATATAAGTAATAAAGCTCCCTTCTTCAAAGCCTTGTCACAACCCTGCCTGATATAGAATCAGCACACAAACCATTAGGACACTCCGGCAGCCATATATACTATACCTGGTGTACTTTCACTTTCTCTGACGAGGAAAGCGCCATCAAACATCTGCTTCTGAAGCATTTCCTCTGCCTGGGCTCGGGTTATTTTACCATGAAACCAACTGAGATAAATATGAAGAAAGAATCACAATGTCACATAATAAGCTTATGACAACAGCATTGTTTATGTTTAGACCTTATTTTAATAAGTTTAGACCTTATATTAATAAGGCTGGATAATTTTATTAAAACAGTGTTAGTTAAACTTAGTGTAAGCAACTGATTTTACTGACTGGAACGTCCGTTTTTATTTTCCTTTAATTTTATACCCTTGAACCATTTTTCCATCATTGAGGTGATTTTCAGGCTTTTAGGCATTGTAAAATCATGGTGTGACACTATCTCACTTGTTTTGCTGGTTTTTCATTTTGTGAATCTGACAAAATAAAATAGTTGCAAAAGGTAGGTGCAAATATGAATAGCAATTACTGTACAATGTTTTCATAGGCTTATTATCATTAACACTAATAATGAAAAAGACAAATTAACACACATCTGCCTAACTGCCTGCTCTCTCATCTCAAGTCCACTTACATATACAAAGCAATTTCTCAGGCTTGGCTAAGAAATCCTAACTAGTATATCACCTTAAAGGGGGGGGAAGGGGAGACAGGGAGATCAGAAACTGGGGGATGCTGGGGCAGATCCAGGTTTTTAGAAGAGGGTTATTGGGGGTTATTTGAAGCATTTGGGTGCAAAAACTTTTTAATTTGCTTAAATCCTCGATTTTCTATGCCCTCTCAAAGTCGCACTTGAAGTGTTGCACAACAGAGTTTTCGGGAGTCTGGGACCAAACACAATGGTGCCTCAGTCAGCTCTCTGTATTTGCGGAGAAAATGGAAAGCAAAATTAATAGTATATATTTTGGAACTAAAACGTCAGAGATTTGTTTGAGAATCATTTCTTCTTCATCACTGGAGTCAGAGTTCCGTTTTGATTCAAAGACTCTGAAATAAAAAACTTCGGTCAAGCACGTTCAGATGCTCAACAACTGTGAAATCACTGCCTGGAGCTTTGAGAGCAGTTTGCAATATTTCAACAACGAGGAAGAACTCTTTATGGATGAGCTGCTTGTATATTAGGAATAGAAAGCTAGATACAAAGCTAGTGGAGTAGCAGGAAAACAAAAAGCAGGAAAGAATACTCAAGGATTGCTTTGGATGGTAAATTCATTACCTAAACACAAGGTTCCCACGAGTGCAGTTTATAAAACCCATTTGTGACCCTATTTGCGAAAACCTGGCATAAGAAAAGTCAACGCAAAAGCGTTGTGTCTTGAAAATGCGTTGCAACTCGTTGTCAATGCATTGTAAATGCATTGTATTTTGTTGTCAATGCATTGTGTCACAATTTCAACCCGTTGTGCCTCGTTGTCAATGCGTTGTCAAATTGTTGTGGATGCTTTTGATTTCATTATGAAAGTCGCTAAAACCTCCCGACTATTTACATCACGCAATTAACTTTGAGCTCCCAATGGTAAAAAATATAATAGTTGGAAAGTGAAGTGTTTTGAAACACGTACTGAGGTCGACACAATGAACAGTTCACTCATGCGAAAACCTTTCATCGAGTATTCACACCCGTTGATTGCGCATGCAGCCGCATCACGTCATGATTAATTTATTACAACAAGATATTTTATACCATGCTGTTTTCAGTTGATGTTCACTGAAACTCCTCCGTTAAACTGACGAAAGTGCTTGTTAGTTGTTTAAATGTGAGCTCCTTGAAAAGTGTTTTACGCTGTGTTCGAACGACTTGTGTTAATACCGTGACATTCTGAAAGCTCATCCACAATCACGCTGTTACTTCACGCTGATTGGATGATTGTAAAGAATTATTCAATCAGGGTGGAGCAAACAGCGTGACTGCTGCTCCTTGGCAGACCAGCCGAGGATGCTGGTCACTTCGAAAGCTGCATTTCTTGAAAATTATTTGGTGGTTAACACTTGGATTTTTAATGGATCTTCGATTGAATGCCACAAGAAGAACCATCAACCTTTCTGTTTATTTGGTGTTCGATTTGGAAGCCGGGCGATTCATATTTCTGAATCAAAATCTGCTTGGCGCTGGTCGAGCGTAGTAACAGTCAACGCAAAACCCACCAGTTCACTCAAATTCTCCATTTTAGGCCGCAAAAGTTTTGTAACAAGTAAACAGTTTAAGTGGAAAGCACTTCAGAAAGCTTCAGAATTAGTTTAGACAAAACATACGCAGAATGACGCAGGGCAAGCATAAATTCATGTTTACATTCGCAAATGTCCGAAATTTTCACCACTAAACTTAGGAAAAGTTTCACATGCGTTAACTTTTGATCTTTCCACAACTATAAGTACCAATAACATTAATTTTACACTTCATACAGTTTCTTTCAAAAGATACTAGCTTTGTCATGCAAAAAAGTCACTCATTCTTTTGTACAGAGGCAGGATCTAGGAAGGCAGAAAGCATGGTAAAAAGAGTTTCACAAGATCTGGAATCGATTAGCAACAATATTCACAACCCTGATAATTTTATAGATTGTTTTCATGTTTCATGTCTACACTATTTTCCGGCCGTCATATAATTGGTGTACCACGGATCGTTAAATTTCTGCGAAACATTTTGACGAATATCTGAAGTTTGGGGAGACATACAAGCCTAAAACTTGGAGAAGTGTCTTATTTATCTTCCATAATAACGATGGCCTTCGATTTGTGTGACAGACAAAACAATCTACTGTTAAATGCAACACGTTTATGAAGTTTGCATTGCATTGTTCAATGCATCGATGAACATTGCCAACGCATTGCAAAACGTTGTCAGCGCATTCGAAAATAATTCCAGCGCATGGGAAAGCGTTTCCAACGGGTTGAAATACGTTGTAATGCGTTGGCAATACATTTTTCAATGCATTTTCAACGCATTTTCAATGCATTTTCAATGCATTTTCGACTTATCTCTTATGCCGGGTTTTCGCAAATAGGGTCACATTTACAGTTGTTGTTAGAAAGAATGTATTTTGTCAAGGTATGGTTGCTCTATTAAATCAGTTTGTATTTTACTTTCTACAATGCTTCATGTTTATTAGAGCGAAGTACATGTTGCAGTTTTCGAGACGAGATGACCTCCAAAACATTGGCTTTGATCCGGCAATTGAAAATCATAGAATTGTTTGGACCTTTGAAGCTTCGGGAAGCAAGGCGGAAGGAAGCATTTCATAAAATTCCCGACTTCACATTGTTACACGTTTTAAGTCGTAACTCCAAATAACCAATGTAATTTTTTCTCAATGTTTAGCATGAAATTCGTCAGATAAGCAAACATGATGTGCTCCCTCAATGGCATCCTCCCCCAGAAAATTTTGAAATTTCAAGTCCTTGGAAATGCAATTTTCACCATTCTGAGGCAGAGTCAGCGTCTTTTAATATCTATTTTTAAAAAAAATGGTTACTAACTTGGTTAGGGGTTCGATCAAACCCCCCCCCCCCCGCAAAAAAAACCCCTAGATCTGCCCAGGGATAGGGGGAGGAAGAGGGATCTCATTTCCCATACCTTGCTCTCCTGCTTCCCCTCCCTCTATCTCCCAACTTCCACTTTTTCTGTCCCACTCCAATCCCCTTTATATTAGAAGACTGAAAACACATGCTAGTGATTTAATTAGTAGTGAAATCCTTAGGCGTCTCCTTTTCCTTTTTTCCTTTTTATTCAACCTTGTTCTTCTTGTTCCCCTTTTTTGACAGCTTAGGAAACAACCACCATAAAAGGGTGCCCAATTTTAATGGAAGTAAGCATCAGTTTCTAAGCCCAGTTGAGAATTGTTGTTTTCTGGTTGGCTCAGATTCTTGTTTTTGCAAGTATTCTAACATTTAAAAAATTCCAAGCATCAGCTATTTGCATTTCTCTCCAGATTCTTACCGTCCCTTCCCCTCCCACCTTCTGCCCCCTATTCCACAAACAACTCTAATGGACTGGAATTTACAAAGAGACAAACGCCAAGATGTTAACGAACTATTGTGTAACACAGGGTTCGTACCCTTCTTCAGAAACAAATTTCCAGGACTTTTCCAGGACTCATATTGATTTTTCAAGGACTCTAAAATTCACATAAACCCCTACACTCCAAAGATCTCAATGTTAGTTTTCCTTACTGCCTTCCATACACCCAGGTGCCTTTTTCCAGGACTTTCCAGTCCTGGAAAATGCCATAATAAAATTCCAGGGCTTTCCAGGTTTTCCAGGACCTGTACGAACCCTGGTAACATTGCTTTGCACTGCTTGGTGCAATGCCAGTAAAGGCCACAACTACCCTTTGGAATCACAAGGTTCTGGAGGGAGAGGGTGACAGTCGAAAAGTAAAGGAGGAATGTCAATCACAATCAGAAGGGTGTCACAACAAGTCCCAAGCAAGAAAGAAGCTAGAAGCGACTGAATGTCGACTAATGAAAAACACTGAACATCCTCAAGCGTATGATAAGCAAATGGCATGGTTGAGTTGAGTGAAATGGCATTCTCCTGGAAGTTATCTAAACAGGAATTAGAAGAATACAACAATCCTATTCCCTACATTTCCCATCATGAAGTCCTGAGACCAGAAAGCAAACGTACACTGGTAAGCATTGTCTTCAACTCCTCAGCTGTATTTCGAGGACACCGCCTGAACGACTACTGGATGAAGGGACCGGACTTGCTAAACGATTTGTTCAGGGTGGTTCTGAGATTCAGAGAAAATGAAGTCGCCTTTATTGGAGACATCTCGAAGATGTATCACAGAATCCGCATAACAGAAGCTGACCAGCACGTACACAGGTTCCTGTGGAGAAACCTACAGACAGATCGCAAGCCGGACGTCTATGTTAAGACAGTACTTACATTTGGTGATAAGCCAGCCCTGGCGATGGCACAAATTGCACTACGGAAGACATCTGATGAAGTAAAAGAAGATTTCCCAGAAGCAGCACAAGTTCTCAAAGACAACACGTACATGGATGATAGTTTGATAGTGTTCTGGAAACAGGAGGGTTCAAAGTCAAAGGCTGGTTGTCAAATAAAGCAAAGAAGTCTAGCACCGACCAGGAAGAGAGAAAAGAAGTAGCGATCTTGCACGGAGTTAGTGAAGAAAAGGTGTTAGGAGTGGCATGGAACAATCTTGCAGTCGTATTTACGTTTATAGTCAAACCTGAGTTGCTACTCTTCCAAGAGCCGACATTGCTCTCCAAGAGAAAGATTCTGAGCCAGGTTGCTCAAATCTACGAACCAATTGGTTTTGCCTCTGCATTCCTTATCAGAGCCAAGATAGGACTACAAGAGCTATGGGAAAAGGGCATCGACTGGGACCAAAAGCTACATGTACCCCCCGAAATTCAAGAAAAATGGGCAAGCCTGTTTCATGAAAAGCTGAACCTCAATGATATGTTTGAGAGATGCCTAACACCACCTGATGCAGTTGGCCTTCCTGTCCTTTGCATTTTTCCGATGCCTCCAATGAAGCATTCGGTTCCTGCGCATAGGCACAATGGCAGAAGTCAAATGGAGAGTACAACGTACGCTTTATTGCAGCAAAGTCCAGAGTGGCACCATTGAAACAATTGACCATACCCTGCCTGGAGCTCCAAGGGGCAGTCCTAGCCTCCCAACTGTGCAAGACAATTGTGCAAGAATCCCGCTTTCAATTTGAGAAAGTCATCCTGTTCTTGGATAGCGAGATAGTTCTGGCGTGGATTCGTAGTGAAGCTAGAAAGTTCAAACCGTTTGTATCAGTCAGAGTTGGTGAGATCCAGACCAATACAGACCCATCCCAGTGGAAGCATATTCCCGGAGAGCTGAACGTAGCTGATGATGTTTCTCGTGGTATAGCTGTACGAAGTTTGGCGGATAGGTGGCAACATGGACCTAAGTTTCTGCGCTTACCTGAGAATCAGTGGCCACAAGATTCGTCAAACAATGACCAACCCGAAGTTGAAAAAGAGTGCCATAAAGTTAACAACATTTGCACTCAGACCAAAGCAGAGCATCCCATCAATTGTCAAAAGTTCTCAAGCTGGAGAAGACTAGTCAGAGTTACTGCTTACACGTTAAGACTAATTTGGAACCTGCGAGCACAACGCCACAACAAAACACACTTGGAGGGAAATCACATGAAGCCTAAAGAAGGTCCTAAAGCACCCCAAGAATTGCACAATGCAGAAGATCACTGGATCAAAGAAAACCACAAAAGTCTCAGTGACCGCCTCCCATAGAATACATAGAATACAAAAAATTCAGTCCATACACAGATTCTGATGGCATCGTCCGAGTAGGTGGTTGATTAGACAAAGCCTTAGTCTCTTACGAGACCAGACATCTCGCGTTACTTCCAAGAAAACACTGGATATGCTCCTAATAACGTTCCATGTACACCAGTGTGGCCACACAGCAATAGCAACAACGGTAGCGAAGACAAGAAAAAAGTTCTGGATCCTGAAGGCCCACGATCTTGCAAAATCAGTGAAATTGCAGTGTGTGTTTTGCCACGAAATGCAAGCAAAAGTTGAGTCTCAAGTCATGGCCAACTTACCTAAATGCTGTTTGGCACCATTTACACCACCGTTTTATTACACGGCCTATGATTACTTTGGCCCATACCATGTTAAAGTTGATCGTAACAAGACAACCAAGTATTATAGAGTGATATTCACCTGCTTGAATACCAGAGCAGTTCACCTGGAGCTTGCTGTAGACTGTTCAACCATTGAGTTCATCCAAGTACTCTGAAGATTCTTCTCTGTTAGAGGACAACCCAGCATTATTATAAGCGACAATGGAACCCAGTTTGTTGGAGCAGACTGAGAATTAAAGGAAATGATTAGTGGATGGGACAACAAAAGACTGCACAAATTCTCAGCAGAAAAGGGAGTGCAGTGGAGAATCATCACACCAGCATCTCCACATCAGAACGGATGCGCAGAAGCGTTGGTGAAGAGCTGCAAAGTGGCCCTAAAGAAAGCTGCTGGCGAGCAAATACTGACGCCCTTCAAGTTATACACATGTCTATTAGAAGTGACGAATCTCGTCAACGAACATCCGGTTGGCCGCATACCAAACGACCCTGATGATGGATTGTACATTTGTCCGAATGACATGCTGCTTGGTCGAGTAACGCCTCGCGTGCCACAAGGCTCTTTTAAGGAAACCAACAATCTGCGTCAGTGAGTGGAGTTTGTTCAGAGGATTGTTGACTCGTTTTGGAAGCATTGGACACAGGATGTGTTTCCATCATTAATTCCGCGAAAGAAATGGAATGCAGAAAAACGAAAAACGTGCAAGTAGATGACTTTGTAATAGTCCAGACTCCGAATGCGATTCGTGGAAACTGGAACATTGGTTGAATCGTCAACGTCTATCCCGTACAAGATGGTAAAGTCAGAAACGTTAGAGTGAAGACTGGCACTGGAGAGTATGACAGGGCAGTTACAAAGATTGTAGTAGTTCACCCCGCGGACGGTGACGAGTAAAGATGAGGAACATGTCCTCATCGGGATAGAGTGTGTTTCGCTGAACATTCAGTTTTACCTTGTTTGTGAAGTTTAACGTGTGCCCTGTTCACGTTTAATGTTGCGCATGTGCTGTATTTGAATTTACGATGTATCGCAATGATGTTTGTCGCGTAATGCCTTAGTTTAAAGCAGCGTAATTTTGAGAGATGTCAGTTGTATGGAAACAAAAAGGTGAACAAGTCCGTGCGCTCACCAGATATTGCTAACCAGTTAAGAAGCCAGTTACAGAGGCAGTCAAGAAATCGAATGTTGTGTTCTGTTGAACAAAAGACCAAAACACCAAATATGATTCTTCCTTCGTAAATTGGTGTTTGGGTCTTTTGCTCAACGGAACAGTCCTTATTGGTAAAAAGTCACCAATACACACAGAATTCGGTCAAATATAAAGTAATATGGAAATGTCAAATAACCCTACCAAATATGAAGTACTAATTGAACAACACTTGCATTCAATCCTGGCCATAAGTGTCATAATCTAATTGTGAAGTAGATAGTGAGTAGCGCAGCAACATGCAGGACACTTTTTTGTGGTTTTCAAGTGTCTTTAGAGAGGATTTAGATAAATATTTGAACAACTAATAGATTAATCCTAGAACAATTTGATTGTGTAGTTCCTGAAAATATCCATACCCCTACCACAGAGGGAATTTCACGGAAGTCCCCCCATCCTCCCCGGAATTTCCATTTTTGGACCACTAAAATAACCCCCACCCCTCCGGAATTTCCACTACTATTTTGTACACCCCCATACCCTCTGGAAAAAATAATTTTGGCAAGAAAGTGTGTCAAAGTGAAAGTAAACACTCCAAACATTTAGCCATTTGCATTGTACATAACTACTAATATTCTTGATTGATTGTAACATCTATATCTGAAGATACTCGCAAAGAAAGCATTCAGCAGTTTAGTGAAGCATGCTTTAAAACAAAAGATAAAATGGTAACTTCACAATTGAAATTACCTTCCTACACGACCAACTCCCTTCATAAATGTGGTACAATTTCTATTGAAGGACTGATAAAACAAAGTGTACATGAAATTGACACCGTACTTTTACTGCGAACACGATAGGTAACAGACTCGGGATGAAAGCCAACTTTGCAGCAAAATTACATAGAAATAGACAGAGATAAACAGGGATAAGAAATTCTCAAGTTTGCAAAATCATAACTTCATTTCTACCTCTATAAAGAAACTAATTTTCACGAAAGAAATCGACTGCTACTGCAAAAACCAATGCAAAAACAAACCAAGCTAGTCTCCAGTGCTTTTCGGTCCACAAGGTGGCT
>CM042751.1:28741477-28757813 GCA_022496165.2 Catalaphyllia jardinei | reverse complement strand
AAGTACCCCCCCCCCCCCCCGGGTTGCACATATTCCAACTTATCAACCTTTAAAAGGAGTAAGTTGACATAAATAATTAAAGTATCCACGATATTGTTAGTATTTACATGTAACAGAATTACTTAAAACATAAATTTATACCATATCTCGCCAAGCAACACATTGCAGCACAGTCTATTATGAACTTAGTCAAAATGTTTGAAGAACTCTGCTAGAAAATATATCAAATAATACACAGAGCAGTTTCTATAACTCCCTGATTGAAATTGATTATCTAATCATTGAAGTGTAGCCTCCATGTCTGACATCAACATCCAAAATGCATGTTTCAGGTCAATTCAGAATTTAAGCAGTGTTATTATGGGCCAGGCACAGGCCATATTGACTAGCTGAGAGGATGATTTTGATAATCTGCTTTGGCAATCTGGGGGAACGTTTTCTAACAAAGCAGTTCAGTTGAAAAAGTTTTCCCCACCAGAAAGCCAGGATTCCAGTATGAATGGGACAAGGTGCTTGTCTGAAAAAAAAGAGATGCCAAGACCCTCCTTTTTTGGGCGTGGCTTTCACCCCTAAGAGGTACCAATTCTTAACAAACACTTTAACTGACTGACTTTTTCGGGCTCAATATAAAAGGTACTGCAAATTAAAGCTTCTGCTGTGGGACCTTTTCAGGCCAAACATCCTAAGATACCAAATCTGCTCTTTTAAACCCTAAAAGGCATGACGAGCACCCCATTGTTTTTATGAGATTCCCCCCAGAGTGAAAACCAGTTGCCCTCCTCCCCTTCATTTGCCATAGGAATAACTGTTGTGAAACTTCTGACAAAGGCTACAGGAATGTTCAAGCACAGTAAAGAAAACTGCAAATTTGTGTGACCTTGGTTTGCACTACCCCAGTTCAACCCTTGGGAATTGATTGATCATTCTTTTTTAGCAGAACACTTTTTTCTACCAATCCTTGTATGAACATAAAACATAAAACTTAATTTCCATTTTTGTTTTTGAAAGTTGCTAAAAATCAAATATAGCCTCTTCCAGGTGGTCAGTTAGTTGAGGCACCATGCAAAAATGGGGGATAAGGTTAGAAGAACACCTGTGGGCAAATTTTAAAACAGGTCATTCCAGTATACCAGGATCTGGTATACCCTCTGATTAGTGAATTTTGATAGGTTTGTCAACACCAAAGCATTACTTGTGCAGATATGATATGCCAGCAGTCAGTGTAAAATGAGGTTGACAGACCTACACCACACCTATGGTTCATGACATTTCCCTTTTTCAATCTTTCTTCGCTTCACACAAGTTTATGAAGGACACTTCATATTATGTTATTAGGGCTCAGCTGTTTGTTTAGGGATCATTATCACAGATATTATATCTGACATATTTATCTTTGCCTTTTCTTCAGAAATTGCCATAGCTTTACTTCAAGAAAGAAAGCTGTGATCATCCAGTCATTTTGTGTAGACCTCCTGAGTAGGTTTTAGCCTACATTATGGAAGGAATATCGCTAGCCTGCGATCTAATGTTAGTTTGCCATTTTGGCACTTTCAGTGATTTTCTTTCTACTATTTCCGAGAATTGTTTCTCAACACAACTGCTAACAACTGAAAACCATAAGCCAGCGGTCACGTTACGCGTCCCTGTGGGCGGCCTGTAAGTGGGCATAAGGACCTTTTGTTAAATTTGTCCACAGGTGTTGTTTTGCTTTCTCTCACCGCAATTCTTCCCTATATTTTTCACAACTTGCACCCCAACTAACTAAACACCTGGGAGAGGCTAAATCAAATATGAAATGTATGTTACTTAAATCTGGGCCATGTTAAAAGTGAAAGAGTTAAAAAAATGGCAGAAACCACTCTAGGGTTTTTGTTATCCAATCTGTTGTTTTCTGTTTGGAATTTTCGGGAGCCTCTGTCCACCATCATCAGGGTTGCAATGTTAAAGGAGTGCAGTCATGGTTACATGGATTGAAAAGTTCAGCCTAAATGTTTCAGTTTCGTTGTTTGTAATCCGTGTCAACCTTATCCATCCTTAACCACACTTGTTCCTTTATGGTTTATTATTATTTCCTTGGTGTTTGCAAAGTATTATTTTCAGGTTTCCTTCAATTTAACAGTAGTTTTGTTGATGGTTCAAATAACTCAAAAAACTGTGACTGCCTTCCTTTAAGGGTTGTCACTGCAAAACCTGTCTACATATACATTAAAAGCTATTTAGAGGAAAAGCCACAAACTTGCCACTAACGTGTTCCTGGACCATCAGGAAATAACATTATTTAATATATTGTACATCTATCAAAGAAGCGAGGTCTTAAAATTTAGGAAATCGGTATGAACAAACATGACAACAAATTCTCTACAACAGAAATTCATGAGCCATTTACTCCTAATCATGACAAGATTGCAACCTTCCTTGCCACGACCATGTGTAAAGTTTCCACAAATATTTATACATCATATTAACATTACATTTAGTGTAGTTGATAATTGGTGAATGCAAAACATTTCTTCAGTTGATGTTAATTTAAAAGTATTTCTGTCGAGGAGAGTTGAAAAAGTAGCTACATGCAGTTCATAATAATATACTTAATATTATAACAACAATAAATCTTAGTTACACATAAAAAATATTTTTGCAACCTTTACTATTCTTTTGTCAGCGGCAAAGAGAGCAACTTATTTCACATACCAGTAAGTACTCTTACTTTGGTATGGAGTGATCTTTGATACAAATTTGTTAGCAGCTTAAAGATAAATTTACACTGTACACTCAATCTATTGTAATAATGATATATGCAGCCATTTTTAAAAGATGCTAAGAGGTCTGTCAGAGTCTTTTCAAAGCCCTCTTCTTGTCTTTTTTCTTTTTATCCAGTGCTTTGTCACTAGCCCTTTTTATTCCTTGTGTAGCTTCTACAGATTCAGCTTTTTCCCTACTTTCCACTTTACTGGTGAGGCTGTGCTTGGCATGGATATCCGTCCACCACTGGGCTCGCTTTGAATAGTCATCATACTTCTCTAATAACAGCTTACCAGCTTCTTCATTCAATGCTGACTCAGGATTTGGGACTATCAGAAGACATTTTACAGTCTGCAAAAAGTAACAAGAGACAGGCGTAACAAAATAAGACTCTTACAGCTTCTTAACTTGTTCTGTGCTCCCCATTGAATTTGAACACCCAAGGGCCACAGACAAAAAACATTTACCTTTGGGCAACTAGAAAAAAACTTCCTATTTTACATTTAAAACAAAAGTGCTGGGCACTCAGGATGTCATGGTTAGAAAACTTTGGGCTGCTCATAAGTTTTCTTAGACCACAGCCATGCATAATGACATCATTCATGTTATCTTTTCAAGATGTATTGACCTTAGTAGTGACAGCACATTTAAAAAGAAACTTGGCATTTGAGACTATCAATGCTGAACACAGTGGAATCCCCAATTTTCAAACTTCCAAAGAACACAAAAATTGGCTTAAAAATTAGGATAGTTGAGAAATCAGGAGTAAAATTACTGTGGTTGACTGGGGAGAGGAAAACAACTCTGGTTGGAGTTAATGGAAGGTTTGAGAAATTGAGGGTTTAAGAAACATTGTACGTCTGACAGGGATGAAAAATAAATAACCAACATTGACCCAATTAGTTTAAGTTTTATATGAATGTTGTGCCGCGTAGCACTATGAACACAAATGGTGGGCCAGAGAATTAACTCTGAAGTGTAAATTAAAGTGCTAATAGAACCCATGAATAACCCACTGGGCGTTAGCCCTAGTAAAGGGAATCAGGGAACCACACGAGGTAAAGAAAAAATCTTTTGACCGGTCGTGGGAATCGAACCCACGACCTCCGGATTAGATCTGCCATTACTCTGCCGACTGAGCTACGAGGTCGGACAGAGAAAGTCGGAGACAATTTAGGTGGTGAATCGCGGTAAAGAGAAATTAAGTGTACATATGAATGTTGTGCTGCATAGCACTATGAACACAAATGGTGGACCAGAGAATTAACCCTGAAGTGCAAAATAAAGTGCTAATTGAACCCATGAATAACCCACTGGGTGTTAGCCCTAGCAAAGGGAATCAGGAAACCACACGAGGTAAAGAAAAAATCTTTTGACCTCGGTGGGAATCGAACCCACAACCTCCGGATTAGATTTACCGTTACTCTGCCGACTGAGCTACGAGGTCAGACAGAGAAAGTCAGGGACGATTAAGGTAGTGAATCCGACGAAGAGAAAGTAAGGGTACATATGAAAGTTGTGCTGCGTAGCACTGTGAACACGTCAGAAGTATTTACCAGATAAATACATTAACTAGACACTTGGCACTGTCAGATTGAAAGGTAAGCACATTCATCATCTGATGCCATACCATAGTGCATAAAAACCATTTCCAAAAATATATTAAACTGTATATAAATTCTATATTAGACTTGATCGTCCTGAGATCGTAAACCCTACGTTATCTGGCTTACCAATAAGATATGTTTTACTCCAAGTTCTGGTTTCCAATCCTTTTTTAGTGTGTTTACACAGATTTCTCCATTACTAGCTACATTTGGGTGGAAGATTTTTGTTAAGAAAAATCCTGAAGAGACAAAATGATAATAATACAATTTAGCTATTTATGTGGTTAACTAATCTCCTAATTTTCTTTTTGGAGGCCTCTATCCACCTTCATCAGAGTGAAACTATGTTCCTCAGACATAGCTTGCACTTATTAGTTTTATCTTTCATCAACAATACATTTTTGGAAGCATTAACCTGCTCTAGGTGTTCTGTTAGTCAAGGACCAGTGCAGTAAATAGTGACAGAAGAACTAGAGGAGTATGGATTGTGTAACAAAAACAGTCAAAATTGACCAATCAGAGGGTATACAGGAAGAGCTTTTGTTGGAAATGTTCAGAGGCATGCTGTTCCTCCTCATCCAATCCCTCTTGCTGTTTGTTTTGTTTATATTTTTCCTTTTTTTTGCAAGGCTCTTGATAGCCAGAATTTCAGCCACTGCCTCCTCTCGCTAAGTCTCAGGAGAGAGACGTCTTAACAGAAAGCACTGGGCAATAATGCTGTCTGGTGACGTCACTACCCAAAAACCTGGTAGTGATTCTGATTGGTTGCCGTGTTAATTTATTCGCCTGACGTGAATAATTTAAAAAATTCTACTACCAAACTTTGCCTGTTTACTGAAGATGGCGAAAGAAAATCACGGGCTAACGCCACAAGACTTAAAGCCATTTCTGGTGCATGCTTGACATTTGGGGTTCAAAATCTCAATTCGCAACAAGAAAAGGCACTTACAGAATTTCTTAGTAGAATCGATGTATTCAGAAACTTGCCTATGGGATATGGAAAGTCCTTAATATATCAGATGGCTCCACTAGTGGAGATTGAACTTTCAAAGCAACACACCCATTTTCCAAACAAAAGCATAGTCGTATGCAAAATGTACCTGAAAAAAAGTCTGAAACCTTGCAGCAGTCCACTCATAAAAATTATTATTTTACTTTCGACATGTACGGCTAGCTCACTAAATACATTGACATTAAACACTCCTTGAAATCTATAAATGACGTTTGTCTGGTTTTTCAATGACCAATTCGCATAGTACATGAATGACCCTGAAATCAAAGGAATCTGCAAGTGAGCGAACAAATTATTTCCGCACATATTTTCCTTCCAGAGGGCTATGGACTGAACATATACTTAAACCTATAAACTTATTACCTAGAGACTACCTTACAAAATTATAAGGTTTATTAGATGTTTTGTTCAGTCCGTAGCCCCAAGACAAATGCATACAGAAATAATTTAGTTTGCATGTAGATTTGCTTGCTCAATGGGTCATTCATGCATGCGAATGGCCGTTGAGAAACCTGATCCACCTGTCTTCAGTTACAAATTTCAAGGGATATTTAATTCCAGTGTATTTGATGAGCTAACCAAGCATACTGAAAGTAAAATGATAATTTTTACAAATGGACCGCTGCAAAGTTGAAGACTTTTCTTTGCCAATTTTGTATACCATCGATAAGAGGCAGGAATGATTGACATCCGCCAAAACTTTGTTTTATCTAGACGCTTTTGCGGTTAAGGTTGCATGTGAAATTTCATACATTACCACATTTGACTCATGACGTCACTGGACAGCATTATCGCCTAATGCTTTCGGACGCCTCTCTCTCGAGACTTAGCGAGAGCGGGAGGCAGCTGAAATTCAGGCTAGGCTCTCAAAGCAATCAAACAAAATTAATCTTGGTTAGTGCACCTTTCAATAACAAAGAAACTTAGAGGTCCAAAGCCTTATGGTTCCATCAATTCCAAGCCTACTCCCCCCCAATCATTTGGTAACTTTTCCTGTCCCAGGGTAACTGGCATTTGCTATATAAATTGTCATCACAATGGTGTGGTATTGCCCTGCCAAATGATACAGACGTCTTCACAAACTAAGGGGATTTGAACAAAATTAATGTATTCTGGTTCATTAGCAAGCTTTATTTTTCAAAACAGGACAAATGCCTGACAAATTCTGCAAGCAAGGGTGGGGGGATAGGTAGAGCCAAAATTATGATATATACCGTCAATTGCATCTACCCATTAATGCACCTGTGCAAAACATGTTTTCACCTGATGTCAAATGTCAGAGTTTCAAGTGTCAAACTTTGAAGTTTTCCCGCCCAAATGTGAAGTGTAGTGCTTAACGATTTTTGAAACTGCACCCTAATCTTCGCCCAATTTCTGAGAAAGAATAATCCTGCGCAAGTTCTTTCACTAATAATAATAATAATAATAATAGTAATAATAATAATAACAACAACAATAATAATAATAAAACAAACTATAAGGAGGAAGCACCCGTCACGTAAATGCGTGGTTTTCAGGGAGGTCCTCCATAAAAAATACAAATTATTAAATTCTAAAATAAGAAATACAGATGTCAAAAATCTAAAACTACTGAAACTATGTACTGTCCTAAAAACCATTTACAGACAATTATCTATCAACAATAAATTATGGCATTATCTAAGACATTTATCCATTATCTAAAAATGTGAGACGCCTTTCTGATAATTTCTTCCTTTCTTGTTGATTAGAATCATCTTCCCTTTGAGTGGTGTCGAGAAGTAAAACTTTACAGTTGGGTGGGAAAACTTGAAAGTTTGACACCTGAAACTCAGACGTTTGACATCATGTGACATCATTGTTTTGCGCAAGTGCGCTTATGGGTAGATGCAATCGATGGTATTTCACATGCAGGATAAAACAACATGTTTTCTGTCTCATACTCTTGACAATAATACTCCACTTGGCCAATCAGAAAGTGTGCAGAATCCAAACTGTATTTTTCCAGGGGTTTCAATAAAAGACGTTTACTGGCGGTCTATCACTGCCTGTTGGACCTCATACCGCTGTCTGTTTCAATTTCATCAATGACGCACGCTTTTTGATGCCCAGAACGCTAGTAATTACATTTCCGAGCTTGTAGATTTAAAAATGTTCTGGGGGGCATGCCTCCAGAACCCCCTTGGGAAAAGTTGCGGCCCCTTTAGTGGTCACAGCCGTCTATTACACCTTCAAGGCTTCAGTGGCCGCTTATAACTTAAGTTATTGAAACCCCTGTTTGTCTAGTACAATTCATACAAAATTCATTCTTGGAAAGAAAGTCCAAACATTGTCTGATAGATACCATCTTATGATAAGCAACTTCAGTTATCTAGATCTATCACCCAAAAATATGTGGTATTGTTTCCAGGCTACACTCTTCCAAGCAAGAGTTTTGGACGTTGTAAACTGTAGCCGTGAATATAAACTTGAGAGCTCAACACTCAAATCTTGAAACTTAACTCAGAAATCAAATGATGAGCAAACTAGCGATACATGTAAAGAAGAAAGGTTAGATTTCTTAGAAGATTGCTGAAAAGAAACACAGCAGAACTTGAACTATAAACGATACCGATAGTACTGAATTGAACCTCATACATAAAGAAAGTTTTACCTTTAGGAGGCGCAGCAGGAAAATCTTTCCCCAGAACTAGTTTTACACGAAAGAGTCCTCCTTCATAAGGCGTTCCAGCTGTCAAGGATGGAAGAAAATGGCACTCAAAGTAAAAATTTTTGATTCATGCGAAATTTGAAGACAATGTACTAAGAGCTATTGAATTCAAATCGATCTTAGATCTATGGATCTCTGTGTGTATTTTAAAACTCCAAAACAGTGGAAAAACATACCTGGGCCTTCTATTGTTGCTTGAATGTCTGTTACATCCTGTTCGTTGGTAAAAACTTTAATACCTTCAGGTGGATCGCTTGATAAGCTGGTTAGTTCTTTAACAACTTTTTTGATGATTTGTGGGTGAAGATTCTCGACGTTCGAACTTGACTGAAATCCACGTGAAAGAAGCAAAAATCAGTCAATTCAAAAGCCATGATCGGCAAGCTGAAACAACACTACTTACCGATGCCATTCGCTGGAGTTTTTCTTGAACCAGAAAGCAAACGTTCAAGTAAGTGCAAAAGATAAATTCGTTTTCGAGAGGCGAACGCGAAGCGCTGCCTACGGTTTTGGTTTGTTATTCTATCAACCAATCAAATCACAGACGGCGCCGACCGTGAGATCCTGGTTCATAACAAGACGCGGTAGCATAGGTCTCAGAACCATACCCCAGGGGTCACCCCAGGGGACATCACAGCGTTCGGAAAAAAAGATATATATCGTCACGCAATTAGAAAAATAATTCGAAAACCATTCAGTGGAAAAATTCAAGATATTATGATGTTATAGGAGATAAATAATTAAGACACTTATCCAAGTTTTGGGTCTGTACGTTTGCCCGAACTTCAAACATTTGTCGAAGTATTTTGCACAAATTTAGAGCCCAGTATGGCATGGTATGGAGCCGCCATGTTGGTGTATCTCCAAGGGACACACCAACATGGCGGCCGAAAATTACTGTAAACATCTGGAACTTACTTTGGCTATCCAGGCCACTGATCTTCTGAACCGGATCAAATATAGTGAACGGGTCATTTTGCAATTTATGTGCGTTGGCTCTTTGGCTGGCGTCACATATCTCCGCTACACAGTGCAGTGCTGACGAGCTCCAACAAGAGCGAAACTGCTGTCCACTGTTGTGGTCCTCAGGTGATCCTGCTTTATCGGTTCTGGTCATGTTGGTGTCTCGAAACGTTTTTCACGTAGTGTCAGCCTTGCAGTCTATTGCCTTTACACACATTTTTTTTTTGCTGATCAGATCTCTTGTAGATCCTACGTTGGCAGCGTTTATTGTATGCGGTCCTTGCAGTTAGTCACTCATTTAAATAAGCACTTTTCCTAATACTTTTGCCGTGGGAGAACTGCCATGCGGTATGAAAACTCGCTGTAAACGAACTGGAAACGTGTGCCTCATTCGCTGAAATTCTAGTTTGGAGAAACAAAGCAAAATGTACTTTAGGGCGTTTTAATTGTTTAGGGAGATTAGGTCTCAAAACGCGTGAAAACTAATTACCTGTTGATTGATAAAGCGAGGGCTCCTCTTGCTTGGACAAGAAAGCTCGCATTTACAAAACATCAAATGCTTTTTCTGGAATGCATAGAGCTTTTAGTCCTATTTTCTGCCCGACGGCTATGCCATGCTGATGAGGCCTAACAAGGCCGAACAGCTGTCCATGACTGCTAATTGCTGGTTTTCACATGACGTCACTAAAATTCAAACCCTAGAACTATTAATCCTCCTGAGATTTGATTTCCATGATGTGTAAGAGCAGCTAAAACCTAATATTCATACAAATTTCCACTACGAATGGGTTCTTGGTTTAGCCATAAACTTCGCTTGAATTTCTAAGCTTTTGCGTGACGCGGCATTTACATGACTGGCGAGTGAGTTGTGATGTTTGTGTAAAAAGTGACTTATTTGGGGAAATTCGGCTATCTGAACAGTTCTTGTATTAGAATAAAGTATTATTGTTACGTTTTTGAGTTCTTTGAGAGATAAATGCACGCGTTTGTAGCAGAACTCAGTGACAAATGTTTCTGCTGGTTTCCGGCCGCCATGTTGGTGCCCATCTAGATGGGCACCAGCATGGCGTCTCCATACAAATCTCTATAAATTTGGGGAAAACGTTACTCCGCATATCTTGCATAAGAAAAACTGCTGTGACCTGAAGCTTGGCGAGAGTCTTTGCATATCAACCTTCTTTCTTTTCCCTGATTCTGGACGTAATCCATTGAACGGTTTTGATTTTTTACTTTGATCTATTTTGAATGGCGTGACACTGAAAACCAGCAATTCCCGGGTGATATGGCTGTGCGCATGTTAAAGGTACTTGCCAGACTGCGGGTTGGTGTTTGAGTGTGTCACTTGCTTTTATTGCTTTTTCAGTTTTTTTCTAAAAAAGCTAAAAATCCCGAGATGAGTATATATTTTCCGATAAACACGTTCATAGCTTTACGCCGCGCACCTACGATAACTCTGAAATTTAAAATGTGCCTGTTTTAAGACGAAGCATGTTCTTGAGCCGGCTGAAAAGTTGTTTACAGATATAAATTTACCCCCTCCCATGCCTGATGAAGATAATAACCTTGGTGGCTCTTTAATTTTAAATTTTAAAAACAGATGACGTCACGAGCAACACAAGAATTCCATAGCTATATTTGAGAGGTTTTCAATTCAGTGTCGTCAGCCCAAAACCAAAGTAATCAGGCAATTACTTTCGACACTTAGTTGATATTCGCTCTATGGTATAACGAGCGATATTCTTCAGCCCGACCAAGTTACAGTACCGGCGAACTTCGTGAAGTGACTAAATTCAGGCAAAGTTAATTAAGACAAAAATACTAAGGTTCCACCAATGTTCACGTGCGAGGCTTATTAAGTCAAAAATGATAAAGCCCGGGCCAAACTAGTTCAGTCCCTGAACTCTCCTTTCTTCCCACCCCATATAGGGGCTGAACCCGGGCGAGCGAAAGAAGAGTCCAGGATAACTTGCATGCGCATGCTCAGAACGCCGCCATTTTTTCCCCCCAAATCGGGGGAAAAACCATAATTGGAAGTATTTTCCACATTTGGCTTGTGGAGCGATTTTCTGAATGATAATATACAAGCAACAATTTCTGCATTCAGATTGATTAAAAACATGTCAATTAATCCCAAATCAGTGGAATTTCACCAGTGCCATGCTAAACCACATTCGATTTGTTTTTTATCACAATATCAAAGATAACGAAAGAAATCTTTGCCAAGATTTGTTGACAATTGAAAACACCGACTCGAACTTGAAAGTGCACGCGCTGCATTATGCAAATAAGCTACTTGTACGCGTCAGACTTTCCTTTCAAAACCTTTTGCAATATCGCTCAACATAAAAAGAGTAATGACGTGTACTCGTTGTCGATGCGATAAAAGTCCAGACCACGATAAACCATGGCCATATTTCGATAGTTACGTTTTTACCACAATATCAACGTCAAAGAAATTGCGCGAGCGCGAGCTGAAAAAGGCATTGTGTGACACATTGACGCGAGCAGCATGGTTGGGACCTAGTAATTTTTGATTGGCTCGTTCTGAGCATGAGCAGGCAGGTTATCCTGGACTCTTCTTTCGCCCGCCCGGGGTCAGCCCCTATATATGGGGCGGGAAGAAAGGAGAGTTCAGGGACTGAACTAGGGCCAAACGGAGTCGCAAATAGACACAAGCCTTGAAAACTTGGATCTACTTGCGCTTCCGTTTGGCCAGGCCTTACGCGCACTTGCGTTGGCTTGCGATCACTTGCGCTCACTTTGGCCGAGATCAAATTTGCGCGCAAGTCAAAGCAAGTTTTTCACCCTTTGGTCACCCAACCATAAGTCAACGCAAGTTGAGTGACGTCCATTGGCCTGTTATTAGCCAATGAAATAGAGGATAGGCTGGCTTTTTTGCGACTTGCGTGTACTTGCGAGGAAACTCGAGAGTCTGTTTGGGCCACCCAACGCAAATCTCTACGCAAGTTCAACTTGCGATCACTTGCGGCTACTTGCCGGACCGTTTGACCAGGGCTTAAAGTTCCAAGCTAATGTTCCAATCAAATAAAGGTCCGGATACACGGTGCAATATTGCGCGCAATATTGCACGCAATGGCTGAATTGCATCGTGTATCCACCCCAAAATTTGTTGCGCGCAATATTGCAGAAGTAGAATCTCGTCCTACTTCTGCAACATTGCGCGCAACAAATTTCTTCGTGTATTCACCATCTGCAGCATTTCGTGCAATAGTGTGACGCAAATTTCAGTGTTCAGCCAATCAAATCTCACATTCAAATTTAACCGCTGACCTAATTTTCGCCCGTGGTACGTTTCACGTAAAAAGATGGTTTGGACTGCAGAGGAGGAAAGTTTATTAATTGACTATTACAGAGGTAAGTAATCTTTTTTCCTAAGCCTTACCTGTGGTTCGGTATCCAAACGTTTTGTTCTAGATATTTTCATTCACTTCACACCTGTGGAATGCCTCTATCTCCTGCCTCCTGTCTATCCAGCCTCTTACCCAAACACCGCGATTTCTTCTTTTAATGGGAGCTTTCTCCTCGCCATCTAAGAGCATCAACGCAAGAACTCCTAAAGCTTTTATTGTTTGCTAAGCGACGCCACTTTGGATTTCGTGATGTAAACATCATCGCATGAGAGCTTGGTAACCGCTGATCAAGTATTGCGCGTAATGTTGCACGAAATGTTGTGACCGTGTAGCCACATCGAGTGACGGATGTTGCGCGCAATGTTGCGCGCAATGTTGCACCGTGTATCCGGGCCTTTAGAAGGAATAACCAATGTTCACGAGCACTTTTATGAGCATGCGCATAAAGGACACGACAGGAATGGAAAGCGCCAACAGTGTAGATTGCATAAAAAAACGAATCAAATTGGCTTTTTAGAAAACAATCTGGAGACATGTCAGATTACTGTAGTTTGTTCAGTCAAACATTTTGCATGTCATCGATTTAGGTTTATGGAGGAAGAATTACATATTAAAAGTGTTTTGTGTCACGCCCAGCTGCTTACAACACACTCGCTGTCAACAAAATGCCCAACACTAAGTTGTGATTACAGCGTTTGTTTTGGACGGGCTAGTTTTTCTGACCGAAGTGAAAATTGTTATGTGTTATCATGAAATTATTTCTGTGGGTATTACAAATAAGAGTTGCAGAAATGTTAACAATTCTCGTCATGGCCTACGTGCACTTTGTCTCGAAGTTGGTTGGGAATATTTCGTATGGTAGGTGTGTTGTCATCAAGATTTTTTCTGTGGTTGTCGCATGCAAGAAAGAGGATCGCGGAGAAACAATTGTAGGCGATCAGCGAGACACGGATATTGGTAAAGTTTCAAATGCTGTTGTTCAAACTAAATATGAGTGCGAAGATTTATCGGCAAAGATTCGAAACGTTAGTGTATTGAAATTTAGAGAAAGAGCGCGGTGTTCCCTAAATGTGAAACAAGTGAAGGATTGTGCGCCAGCTAGGGATTTCAAGCTCGCATGTTCAATTGGAACAATAGTTATTTGGAGGGAACTAGATGATCTGCAAATGAATTAAGAAGTGTAAGATCGAGATATTGTATATTTGTGTGTAGCGGAGGATGCAAAAGGATTACTAAAAGGCGCAAAACTTAGATGTCGAGAATTTGTTCCAGAGTTAAGATTGCTATACAGAAAAATAGAAAGATAAGATGCTTATATTTAAAAGAGTACTGGGAGCTGTTCCAAGGTCGTCTATATACTAAACGAGTTCAGAAAAAGTAGTGATTCCAAAGAAGCACGTCTGTTTCAAGTATTTCGGTGGGATATCAGCAAAAAAGGAGAAAAAGCTTCATAAGTGTTCGAAAAGAGTCGTTCTGAAGAATTGTTGTGAAGTATTTAGGGATAACGATCATCAAAGTTTGTACAAGAATAATAAACTCTACAATGTAACCCGGGACTAGTATACGTGTTAAGAGTTCACAGAGTGCTGTTACCTTCAGGGGCTTTAAAGTCACAAAAAATAACTCTTACACGCCTTGCGTACCTATGCATATTTTAAGTCTCATTCTCAAAAAAAGTTGTCTCTTTTCGTTTCATTTAAGGACGCGTGAGGAACTGTTTTCATTCTCAGTTATGGTACAAATACATCAACCGGCTCATCTGCCGGGACGAACATTAAGAAATTAGAATGTTATTGAAAACATGCAAGGGATGGGAATCGTGTCGTAAATGAATCAAAGTTGCAGCATCATTGTGCAGCCCAGTCTCGAGAAATGCTTTTTTTTTGGATTGGTTAATTTTGACTCTAAATTTCTAATCGTTATCAAATTTTCAAGCAAAACTATTAATAACATGATTAGTGCATAACTATCGATGGAATCAGTCGAGAATTTAAAATGTAGTATGGTGTCTATGATAGTAACTCAGTAAAAGTAAATTAATAAAGACCTTTATTTGCTTTTATACAGAAATCTGAGGAAATTCCTTTAGGAACAGCAATATTCACAAAGATATGTGTATTCCACATTTAATTGTCACAGCTTATGTCAGATTTGTTGCATTTTGCAAACATAAAAGATCTATGTTTTGAGATGCCTGTAAGAGGCTGACAGCGACACAGATGTACTGGTCTGATCTGACTGGCTTTAGGCTTTTTTCTTATTTGTGCCTAGCTGTGCATTTTTAAAATGACCCCAAGTCTTTGTTCTCTTCTAAAATTCTAGCTGAGGATAAGCCGCCTTCTTCAGCCGGTGAAATCAGAACTCAAATGTATTGTGCACCATAATGAAAACAGTTGTCCTCGGACACTATCGGTTCCCAGAACCAACCAGTTTTCTTAGAGCAAAGCTGAATGAAAACCGTAAGCTTTGAGAAGCACATAATGACAAGGACAAATATCCTTACATATCGTTATAAAGTCAAAATATGGAGCTATTGTGTTAATTATCCAACAATTTTGTGCAACATGCTGGATCTTTTAAAAATGAGCAAATAAGAAATATTAGTGAGATTTTCCAAGTTTTAGCTGTGGCGTATTCAGTCACGTGATACGTTTAGAGCATGTAACCGGAAGTGAGAGCTGTTTTCACTTTAAACTTGCTCGTACACAACCACATTCACACTAAGCCTAAATACAAATATGGCGATATTTTTTGAGATATTTAGAAGTTTTTGAGAAATTTAGAAAATGTTGAAAAAACTAGAAAAAAATGTGATATTTAGAGCAATTATCACAAAAAAGATACTTCATAAGAACAAAAAAAACGGTTTATATTAAATTTTACGAGTTGTTTTCGTGTTTCCCTTGTTTCCCTGAGTGCACAAGCTATAGTTCAGATTTTCGGCAGGTTTAAAATGTTCCCTTTTCTTTTACGAGCCAGCGATACTACCAATTCAGCAGATTTATTCTGCTGTACAATAAGATGCACCATAGACACCATACACAAAGTACCTAATTCGACGCCACGTGGAATCAATCAGTCAACATGGCGGAAGTTAACGAAGTAGAAATTGAACAGGTGAGTGAACAAGAACAAAGAGGAAGAGAAGATGAGGTTGTTTCAGTTTTAATTAATTAATTTTAATTATTTAATTAATAAACAGAAATTGATGAAATCGAGTTGCTTAGATGTTTTTAATCACTTATTATACCTTAAAATAAAGACAAACATAATACTGCAAAGGACCGCAAACGAAAATGCTGCCTGTATACGTAGGATCTGTAAAAGATCTGATCAGCCAAAAATAGACAGACTAGAAAACACTTCACAACTTGCTAAACCGTGCTGACGAGACCCAATAAGGTCGAAACAGCTGTCCACGGTTGCAATTCATGGCTTTCAGTTTGGACTCTATCGTGTCGTTGCCCCGTTAAGCTCTCTACGTAGTATCAGCCTTGCATCATTGTTTTCTAGTCTTTCTATTTTTGGCTGATCAGATCTTTTACAGATCCTACGTATACAGGCAGCATTTTCGTTTGCGGTCCTTTGCAGTATTATGTTTGTCTAGTATTTTTTGGGGCCGTAGGTCTTTTCAAATCCGATATGCTGCTCACTTTTTACATGGTTTGGCCATGATTTTCCTGCGGGACAGTTTGTGTCTGTCCGCAGTTTTTCCTTATCGCGGCAACGACACGATATTCTGGATTTTCCTATTGTCCCTTGTCACGCGTTTTGCATGTGACATTGGCCAATGGGCAAGAGTTTGGATTTGAGTTTCATCTGAGGTCATCACCATCTTGCATTTAGTGGGTTTGTGGATGTCAGTCGAGCAGCTGATCACTTCACAACTTGCTACACCGTGCTGACGAGACCCAATAAGGTCAAAACAGCTGTCCACGGTTGCAATTCATGG
>CM042751.1:28725726-28733967 GCA_022496165.2 Catalaphyllia jardinei | reverse complement strand
TTTACCTCGTGTGGTTCCCTGATTCCCTTTACTAGGGCTAACGCCCATTGGGTTATTCATAGTTAAATTAGCACTAAAATTTACACTTCAGAGTTAACTTTCTGTCAATATCTCGGTCACGTTTCAAGCGACGCTAAATCCCTATGCTTATTTCATTCACCACTGTTTGGCGGTTTTGTGTAAATTTTTGGGTGCTTTGGGAAAGAGATATTTTTTCTCAAAGGATAGGTTAAATTGAGTAAAATATGAAATGTTGAAGATTTGATGGATTTGGAAAATTGAAATTTGAAGTGAAGAATTAGTAGACGGATACCAAACAGTCCCCTACCAACCTGGGGCTCTTTTTGGAGGGAGTCAACTGTCTGGTAGTGGTACTGGTAGTGTTTCCCACCCATTTTAATCCTAACAATTCCTTTTCAATATTACTTCAAATTTCACTCGTATTCAGGTGTACCCCCGCCTTAACATGGGGACCGCGCGAAACGCGATAAACGGTCGCGAAGCGCGAACGAAGAGCGCGAGCGAGAAGTTCGGACGAGACGAACGAGCGAAGAACGCACAGAGCACCTTTGACAAACCTCTGGCCTGTGCCACAGGCATCTTCGATCAAAGATCGTCAAAAGCGTGCAAGGTTGGTTTTTACGCCCTCTGACCACACATTTGACCCGCAATAAAGGCGACTTTTCGTGCCGTGACGTATTTCCGGCTGTCACTTGGCTCCGCCGAAAATGACAGCTCTAATAGTCTGCGTAACTTGGCAGTTTTTAAGCAATTTGAAATTCAAATAAAGTAGTAGGTCGTAGTAGTCTTGACCTTGGCGTAAAAAAGGTGACAGTTTGTGCATTATTCACAGAGGACCGCTTGTTTGTATACAGTTTTCAACTCAAAATTGATAAAGATAAGTCAGATAACTTAACGCCGTAGTGAGTTTGTAAAGACGTCTTGATAGTTGGTCTGGACAAACTATTGTTCATGCTCATTCGCCCTAATGACTCCCTGATATGCACATATCGAAATATCAGTCTAGGGGAGAAATGAAGAATGACAGTACTGTGAAATGTCATTGAATTTGTTGTTTCATGGCATACAATCAAACCTCGTCTGTTGCTCACCTTAACTCAGCAATGTGAATTTGGGAACACTGAGGTGAGTTTTTACTTCAGGATTACGCCAGGCGGATTCTAACTGTTCATTTTTGCAAAGGTCAGTGAAAAGCCATTTGTCAGTCAGTTTGACATTGATGGCACAATAACTAGTGAGCGCGCAAGCAGGTGAAAAAACATAATTCATTGTTGCAATGCAACCGATCCAATAAATCAGACTGTTTTTTGATCCTTGTGATGCGTACCAATGAAAGGAAAATTAGGCCAACAAATCTTATAGTGCAAATTTACGCGCGCAAATAAATAGAGAAAGCGTGTCAACTCCCCGTGGACAAACAAAGTGAAAATACCCAAGTTTAAAAAAAACGTCTTAGCTTGACAAAAGTCAAAGGCTCGAGGTAGGGTTTGGATTGTTCAGAGTAATTAATCTTCACACTGTCGAAACTTAACAAAAGGAACTTATACTCATGTAACGTGTATATGAAATAATTCATATTTGAACTGCGGTTATAGATGCAAGTGAAGTATGATCCTCGCAGTAAATTTCATATACACGTTACATGATTTCATTCCTTACGGGAGATATGAACTCACTAAATTGACCTTGCTCCCAATGTGTGGCTTCATAGCTCAGTTGGTAGAGCATCGCACCGGTATCGCGGAGGTCATGGGTTCGAATCCCGTTGAAGCCCTGATTTTTTTCAGGCTTCTTCTTTCCAGTTGCAAAATTGGAAAATTTACTGCGAGGATCATACTTCACTTGCAAAAGGAACTTATACTACCCTACAAGATAAGGTCCCTTCGATCTTCCTAACATTTCTGGGAAGATCAAAAGGCCTCTGTTCAAAGGTTAAACTTATTAGGCCCCGTTTGCACGGGTCCGGACAAATATTTGCACGGACAAAAACTTGCACGGTTCCACCTTGCGTTTACACGAGACCGGTGGAACTCAGTGGACGAATTTTTGAACGGCTAAGTGTGCAAGTTTGAAAAACAGGTCCCAAACTTGCACACTTAGCTGTTCAAAAATTCGTCTAGTTCCACCGGTCTCGTGTAAACGCAAGGTGGAGCCGTGCAAATATTTGTCCAGACCCGTGTAAACGGGGCCTTACAATAAAATTTCGCAGCTAAATTAAACCTGCACTCATCATGTTATATACGCACGGCCGTGTGTGTATAGAAATTTCGGGTATAGCGTGCGCTATATTATAACACAAACTGTGAGTAACAGAGATCGTGTTTAATTAATGCTCTTTAGAACTCTCAAAGTTGTTTTGCAATAATCCACCTCTCTTCAAATGTCTCTAGTCTCAGTTAGAATGTCCGCCTTGAAACTTTATTTCTATTTGCAGCAGAGCCAGTTTATAGTATTTCGGTGTATTTTCCATTCTCCAACAAAATAGCTTTGCAAAATAATTATTCTGGCGGGAACTCCTAATTATGCCCGCTTGGCGCAAATTATGCAATTTGCAACTAGATAATTCTGTGATGCGTAAAATAAGACTGCGAGCAGCTCTTTCGTTTCCTATAGCCCGCTAAAAGTTACTGGAGCATGCGATCGTTTGTTTCCCTAGTTTGTATAATATATTTTGAGTTCCGCGCGCGGAGGGTTTCAGGAACAAAAACCGATTACTCGTAGTCTAGCATGCAGTGTATTGGCATTTTGTTTAATCATTGATAATTAATATTATCATAACTAAATTTGCGAACTAGTATCCCAGACATCAAAAACTTTAAGGTTGGAACACAGCTTTAAGTTTGCAAAACATGTTCGGATGATCAACATCGAACATCAGTTGCGAATACAAATGAACCATTAGTGAGATGGGTGAATAGGTCTACGGATCGGCGGAAATTTTAACAGATGTTTTATTCAGTTTTTCGACCCGGATTTTGGATTTTGGTTATTGGGAAGCTCGGATCGTGGATCTTAATGTTCCCCCTGAAATTTCATTTTCTCTCTTTTACGTGCCGGATGTCACGCAGTGGAGAAAATGACGAGAAATAGTGAGGTACTTGAGCTTGATGTTGCCATAAGTTTTCTCTTTTTATCTTATATGTGCAAGATTTTGTTTTGATACAGACGTTGGTTACATAAATATTTCGTTGATAGTCATCCTCAACGCTAAAACACAATGTGAAGTTTATATTTCAGCTAAAACACAATATCGCACAATTCAAGGCAACTCCAACAACCAAAGTCGCTTTGTACCTCGCCTATCATCTAACGCGGCAAACAATTTGCGGATTCGGATTTAGTTGATTTAAGAGCGGATCGACGGATTCAGCTATTATTTTTTAAGGATCGGCGGATTTATATACCCCTATTCAGTTAACCTCCCTCATTAGTCGTTGTGATATAAAAGAGAGCTTAACAGAATATATGAATGAAAATGAAAATTGATCATCTCAATTAATTTTCCAATTTAAGCAATTGGAAAGAAGATTCGAACCCGTGACCTCCGCGATGCCGGTGCGATGCTCTACCAACTGAACTATGAAGCCACACATTGGAAGAGAGGTCAATTTATTGAGTTCATATCTCCCGTGAGGAGTGAAATGATGTGAAATTATCTGTGATGATCATTTTTCACTTTCATCTACTACCGCAGTTTAAATATGAATTATTTCATATGTTATACTTATTCAGTTGGGTACAGCTGTAGTGCAAGAGATGAAAATTTCTTAATGAAAATTGGCTTTTCATATGAATGAAACATTTAAAACATGGGGTATGTCTGCAGTTACCATCCGCTAGTGAGATATAACATTTTGGCCCAATATGGTCTAAGCTCTCGGAGCGACCATTTCCAGTATTTGTAAGAAACCATCTTGAAATTTGGAGTGGTTGCTTACAGGAAGTTTGACTGTAATTCCCTTGACTGGATTCAAGAGAAATGCTGGATTACAACCTGCGAATTCATTGTCTGAGAGTCTTTGAGAATTTTTGTCAAAGTTTCAACTACATTGTCCATGTGGGCGCAAAACTTTTCCCCGTAGATCGAATTTTGTTACATCTTCACTTTTTGTTATTATTTTGTTTATCACTGATTCCATATACAAGGCTAAAAGGTTAAGAAATGGTTAAAAATTAAAAAGGTTCAAAACAAACGTTTTCGGCTGTTTGCCATCATCATCATCATCATCCCTGATGATGGCAAACAGCCGAAAAAGTTTTGTTTGAACATTTTGAATTTTAACCATTTCTTAACCTTTTCTGAGCCTTGTACATGGAATATATTTTACTAAGCAAACCTTATGGACAACATTTTATTTATTGTTTCGCTGCAAAATAAACTTACTACTTGCTGAAAATGATGAAAATTTAGTAAGCGCACAGCATCGACTAAGCGCTCATTCTCAAAGTCAAATAAATTAATAATCGCCCAAGGCGCCTAATTTTGTAAATACAGTTAACCCTTTCCTGATTATGCTAGCATTTTTGGCATCACTAAACAAGCACTTTTTTCGCACTTTTTCTGTAAAAAGAATTGAACTTTGAACGAGATTTCAGCACTCAAAATATTTCAAAATGCAAAATTCTAGAATTCAAAAGCATTGTGATTATTTGGTTTTGTGTCTCAGAGAAGGGTTTCTGTAACTGTGACTATGAACTGACGGCATAAATTCCATGTTAACTTCCCATATATTTTCCCTATACATATTTGACATATTTCCATGGGGATGAGTGATATAGAAATACCATATATGGAAATATGTACAGAGAAGTTAACATGGATTACATGCCGAACTGACTCGAAAAGTCTTGACCTAGCTGGTCAGCGGTTAAGTTTCAGAGGCTGTCCTAAATACTTCATGTATCCCTTCCAGATATTATAGTGTATCTAACACACTATAATAGGGATAAATATACTACGCTACGTTCTAAATACACTATGATAAGGGATACACCAAGTACTTACCGAGGCTGTTCACGCGCTCTCCTGCGCTTACCTAACCGAATGAGTCTCTTCAATACCGAGAGCGTCGTTCAACAAGCAACAGAACTGTGCTCTTGTTGACTATCTATAGGCCAGCGGCATGTCACAGTACAACAAGCGCGAAGGACGTTAATCAACTGTTTATGCAGTTGGACAAGCTTTGGCCGTATCAGAAGTTTTAATTTATAAACAAACAATTACAGTGCTAAAAATAACAAACAAACTTAACTGCGGTTATTTACATAATGAAACAACGCATGCTGTCGTGTAAACTTTCATTTATGAACTTGACGTTTCGTGTGCTCCAACATGCACCTTCAGAAGTAACGGTTACCTAAACTCCATGTTTTCCCTAAATTAAACGGCTTTTAACTTAATTATTCGGTTGACTATAAGGGACTGTGCAATAATTTTCAGGAGGGGGGCAGTAAAACGAGAGGGGGGGGGCACAATGTAAACTCACAGCCTTAGGGAGGAGGGTAACATGTAAATTTCTGGGAAAGTGGGGGGGGGCAACCGAAAAACTGATATTTCACTAAACGTTGTACCCATTAATTTCCGGACTGATTTAGATGAATAAAGCTTAGGTAAAAAAAAAAATAAATAAAGCTTACGGTATAAAAAAAAACATGGCTTACGGTATAAAAGGCATGGCTTATGATAAAAATGAAATGGAACATACAGTCATTGTCGATGAAATCAACTTGATAAGATTTTTAAAAATGACACGTTTATGTTTGTGTTTAAGAAACTGATGATAAAACTCTTCAACTAACTCTTCAGCTTCTCCAGTGAAGCATTTAGAATTTAACAGGTCTCCTAAACAAGCTTTATCAGTGCGAGAGGTAAACAAACCAAGAACATCTAGATCGACATTATCGATCTGTGGCACTCCATACTTCTCTGGCTCATATTCACCATCCCCCCCCCCCCCCACCAGTGAAAGAAAAATGACGGAAGCTCTACTCTTTCGATTTCCCATGGCCAAAGAACTCCTTTTTCTTGCTTTCCTTTTGTCTTCCTTCCTTCTCCTGGATTTTGATATGTTGGTTTTGGAACCAGTAGAATAGGTAGCCTTGTATTTTTTTGATGCAGTTTCAAGGTCCTCAATTAGTTGAGCGATATTATCTTGAATGCCAGTTGAGATCAAGTGCAGAGTGTCTGAATTAAATTTGGGAGGGGTTTTTTGGGGGGGTGCGTCATAATTTTTGGGAGATTGGGAGGGGGGTTAGAGCTAATTTGTCTTTGTTGAGAGGGGGGTATTGTGTAATATGTCTCATTGCGAAGCTATGTTACTTTCTTTTGAAAAAAACGTAACGTGAGCTCAGAGCCACAATAAATTTTCGAAAATTTAAGGTGGCTCTGAACCAAGAGATCATCAAGGTGCGCTGAACCCTATGCACAGAATTTTGAAAATCTTTGCCAAAAGTTGCATCTTAAAAATCCTACTAATCAAAATTCGATAGTAAAAAATAGCTTAAACCTGGCCGGTTTTTTTAAATTTTAAGCACTTAAAGCTAAATTTATAAGTGTTTTAGCAGGTCATATTGTTGTTACGGTAACCTATTGTGGTAATAATGTGTTCGCCAATGCAACGGTTGTACAGGTTTTTGATATCATGATTGTGGCATCAACTTATAAAAATTGGATATAATGACCCATAAAAATCCTAAGTGCTGGAAACTGTTTAGAACCACCTTAAAAAAGCTAAAGAATGAATAGATTTGTTGTCAAAATGTCTTACGAATATGAACAAGATTACACATTTGAAGAAAATACATACACTCCTAAATTTTTGTCCAGTTACAGATTCGACGCAATGCAAAGGAATGGTTATGAAAAGGTCTCCGCCGAGGAAGGGGAAGAAAACCACGTCGGCTTTTTATCCTTCCTTTTCTTTCAGTGGATGAACCATGTTATCAAGACAGGCAGTAAACGTGCTTTAGAGCAAAGTGACTTTTTGCCTCTTACCCAAGAAAACTCAACATCTTCAGTGAGTGAAAAGCTACAGACTAAGTGGAATGAAGAAAAAGCGAAGGGCGAGCAAAATGGAACGAGGCCGAAATTCTGGAAAAGCGTTTTAAAGATGATTTCAGTTAAGGATGTCTTAATCATCATGTTCACAGGAATTTTAGACTCATGTTGTCGGATTTTTCAACCGCTACTTCTCGGCTATTTGGTTGCTTCTCTGATGCCAACCACAGAATCGAGAAATTATCTTCTTCTTTACGGCTGCGCAGTAGCTATGGGTGTCAATGCTTTCATTAAAAGCCTCAGTGTACAACAGTTCAGCTTCAGATGTGAAGTGCTGGGTGTCAGACTCACTAGCGCAATTAAAGGCATTATCTATCGAAAGGTATGTGAATCAATTCTTAGGCTATGAATGAAACCCTGATGTGTGACCACTCAAATGAAAGCTATCGAGCAGTATTTTCATGGGATACTGCACGAAAGGTAAAATCGTACCCAAGCCACTCATCAGGTCCACACTGGCCGGAGCATATCACGATATCAAATTGTGCTCCTCACGTGGGATTATTCAATTTGAACACCAAGGGCCCGTTTCTCGAAAGCCCCGGAAACTTATCGGACTCCCAAAGCCATTTTTAATTAATATACTGTATCTAAAAACAAAGACTAGTATACCAACGCCTGAAACTTTTAACAGTTTTATGAAGAGAATCTTTGTTCATATTAAGAATTAGTCAATAAAACATCTCTGTAATCATAAGGTTTGAGATTTTGCTATGGCTTTACGGGTGCGAAAACATTGCGGGACCTTCGAGAAACGGGCCCAAACAGTTTCATTTGCAATCCTGGGTGGAGGTGTAGTCTGTGAATATACCCGCCCCTCGTCCTTCCCGATTGATTAGGCATTTGCAAGAGAGAGCTTTTTTTTCTGGCGAAAGCCACACCTGCCGGGATGGATAATGGGCTGTATGTATTGACATGGTTGCGATCAAACTCGTTTCCAGTGTTTCAGGAACAAGGTTGGATTGTAATCTGTGGTCGAACACACTATCCATTTGGACACCTCATCTCCAGTGTATATTTTTCACGCCTTACGACAGCGACCTCTTCGGAATTCCTCCCACGTTCACGACCTTATCGTTGTCGGATTAAGGTTCCTATTATTCTGTACAAGGTGATTAATTATTTTTAGTCTGAATGAAAACCTAGACGTAAGTGACCATTCA
>CM042751.1:28650060-28715726 GCA_022496165.2 Catalaphyllia jardinei | reverse complement strand
TGGCTAATTCACATTATCAACTCAGTTGATAAAACCAAATTATCTTGATTTACTGACTGACTGACGGACTGACTGACTGACTGACTGACTGACTGACTGACTGACTGACCGACTGACTGACTGATTTACTGACTGACTGACTGATTGACTGTTTAAAACACGAGGCATTTTATGTTGATTATATATCCCTCCCGATTTTAGCAATCGTTGTCTCTCCTGCTGTATGGCTCGCTTATATAACCAAGAAACAACAGAAAGATCAAAACCACTCGACGGACCTTGGCGTCTATGGTTGTCTTGTAGGCGCGGCTTTTGCTTTCACTTGCATGAGAGCTTATGCCTTTCTCCTGGCCTCTTTACGATGCTCAGAACGTCTCCACGACAAAATGGTTGTGGCAACAGTGCAAGCACCAATACTGTTCTTCGACACAAATCCTGTTGGAAGAATTTTGAATCGTTTCTCTAAAGACGTTGGCTGTATGGATGAACTGTTACCCAAGGTGTTTCTAACTTCACTCCAACTCATTCTGTTTGTGTTGGCAGCAGTTCTTGTTCCCGCCGTGGTGAATTTCTGGGTGATATTAATCATTGCACCATTGACTCTGATGGGCTTTTACATTGTAAAACAATACTTAAAGAGCTCTCGCGAGCTGAAGAGGTTACAGTCCATATGCCAGAGTCCAGTCTTCTCCCATATTTCCGACACCCTGAATGGATTAGATACCATTCGAACAAGAAGAAGACAGAATGATTTTATTAGTCAACTTTACAGGTAATCATTTGATCATAATATCACTATTCAATGATAGCATAGGTGTATATTTCAGAATTACTAATGTGTTCCTTATAAATGAGATTTTAGAACTGTAACGCAGTTCTCACTAGATCACTTGCAAGTCTTCGGTAACTTCTATTGACTTCTAGCTTTATTTTCTTGAGTCCTGCAACTTTATGTTAGCCCACACAAAATACAGTTTTTGTAAAAAGCAAACTCTGTGTAGCTGTTCCGGTGAGCAGGTACTCTTTTATGTTGGCTATATAGGTGTGTGCGGCTCCAAAGGGTTTGTTTTCGAGTGGTTTTGGTCTGAAAAGGTTATAGGTTCTGACCACTTTGGTGTGAAATAGGGTATGTTTTTTTACTTAAGCTTGGCATTGAGTGTTACGTTTTGAAGGAACCTTTTTTCCACGACAACATTGGCACATTTGTAGGCAATTGTGTACGCAAATGGAAACCATTTATGGTTAGCTGAGGTCATATATAAGAACCGTGTACTAATTTTTGAGGTCTGAAATTGGTTATTGTTTCTCGCTTAGCTCTGAAATAGGGTGTTAAAAACTTACAGATTGTTGTCCTGAAATAGAGTGCAGGTTTAAAGGTTTGGGCCGAAAACCCCCATCAAAAACTTTGAGTAGTACTTCCGCGGGGTAACAGTATAACAGTATTATATTGCGATCATGCACTAAAAGTGAGTTTGATTAGATTTGATCAAACGGCGGGCTTCCTTTCTTCTAGCATTTGCGGAAAGGGAGAGAGCGGAGCCTTAATTTACTTATTTTATTTCCTATAGATATCAAGACCGTCACAATCAGTCATTTATCATGGTGGTGGGAAGTGGTCGATGGCTCGGGGTTCGTTTGGATTTTCTCAGCGAGTTTTTCATTTGTGCCGTGTCTTTGATGGCCATCATATTTTCTCAGAATGCTGGTGAGAATTTACGATAGGGCGATCTTAATTTCTTGCCCAGATTTCTTTTCTCGCTTCGGCGAAGGGCTTGTAAAATCGTCCTTTTTTGCTAATTTGATTGCTTAATATGACTTGCACCCGTTCCTCGCGATGGCACTGATTTCTTGGCACAGATTTTCAATGCAAAATCCGGAGAAACTGATTTAAATTATATTTCGATTGAATTTCCTAGCAGTTGTCTTCACCATGTTGAACTGGATATTTGTTTAGACGAACGCAGCTACTATCATTGACGACTTTTTAATTTAAACACGATGATTATTTTAAGAATGCAGTACGCTTGATAATTAAGGCGTTGTCACAGAGCATCCGTGTTTTTGGCCCATGGTTTTACCGAAGGGTTGCTGTATCAGCAGAACAACAAAACACGAAACATCTAGATATTGCCAAGAGCTACGTAAAAAATACCAAAGTACAGTACCCTTAAGCTTTGCAACGAAACTTTAATTCAGTATTACAAAGAGTGGGAATCGTTCTTATGTGCTCGTGCCCAGCGTCTTCGTTGCCCTTGACTAGCGGCCAGGAAACGAACCACCCAGGTGGATGGATTACGAAAAATAAAAAAAAGAACAGACTTGGACGAATCACGCATGCCTGGCTGCCAACACCTGGCGCGATCGAGTCCCTTGAGTTCTAGTTGCGCTTTCCTGAATGGTTTTCATTTTCGCTTTTCACCGTCTTTTTCCTTTCTCTTTTGACTGCATTTTTACTTTCGCTTTTCACTGGTTTTGTTAAGCTTGCACAGAAAGCGCAATCTTATACCCCATTCACACCAACTAAACATGTTTAATTAAACCAGGTTTAGAAAAATGAAAACTATTAAAGAAAAACTGCAGCTCAGGCTTTTATGCAGGATTTAGATGAACTTAAACATGTTTTTTAATTTGTGCTGAATTTGAAGTAAAAGAAAACATCAGTAAGCAGCTTTTATAAAGAAAACAATTTTAAACCTTGTTTAACTAAACAGCTTTTAAACATGTTTAAGCTTTGGTGTGAACGGGGCATTAGACCAATGAAACTGTCTTCCTTCTGGAAATTTTGAGCATGCGCAGGTACGCTGTGTGTCACATTCCTGACATATGCTAAGTGATCAAGACGGAAGAGACCTGGCCTGGGTTGTTCGAAAGATGAATAACGCTATCCACCAGATAAATCACTCTTCAGTGCATAGCGTGGTCCGTTTTGTTAACAGTTATCCACTGGATAGCGATTTATCCGGTGGATACCGTTATACAGCCTTCGAAAAACCAGGACCAGATATATATCCATCAAATATTTTCGCTCGCGCGCGATTGGTCTAAACCCGTCACGTGACCGAATATTCTCCAACTAAAACTGGGGGATATCCGAGATTAGTATAGATTTATCGTAGTCTATTGTGAATCCGTGAATTTGATTGGCTAAATTACCGTTTTCTATCTGCTGATAGTTAACAGTTACGCATCAGCGCACATCGCACATCGCACATTACGTTTGAACCTGATGTAATGTAATAAAACAGTTCTTTTCTACGCGATACTTGACATTTTTTTTTCTTTTTATACAATGAGACTACGGTAAATTTATACTAAAACAATTAGACTACTCGCCCTCGTTTTCTACGAGCGATAGTCAACTCGGCTGCGCCTCGTTGACTCTCTGCTCGTAGTCTAATTGAGCTCGTAGTCTAATTGTTAAATATACCTCAATTTTCAAAACTGCGGCGTTGCGAAAAATATTTGAAGGATAATAAATACAAGAGCCTCCATTTGGGGCGAAAGTAGGGTGCACTTTTTAACAAAATGATGGCTTTTTGAATTTTCAAAGTGGTTTTGACTACTAGATTTACCTTGAGCTCGAGATTTCTATTTAAACAATAGAGTACTTCTGTCGAGGAACTATCGGCTAATAGTTGCCCTGCGGAAATTTGATGTTTTTAAAACAAATCTTTGCCCGATTCGCTTCTCGGGCGAATATGCTACTTTTAAGAGCATCAAGTTTTCAAGGGGCAACTATCAGACTGGTAGTTCCGAGACATAAATACTCTATTGTCTTTATTGTTCACTACTAAATTTCTTGCGCTCTCCACTTCAAAAATCATATCGAATTACTTTCAACTTTTTTTAGATGAAAGTCGTGAAAGCCAAATGTAAATTTTGAAAACAAAAACCTACTTATCGTAATGCAATTGCAATTCCAATTGTTCATTTTTTTTAAGACCACTTATTTACAGCAAAATTTCACTGACGACTACTATCCATCCGGGTATTTTCCTTGGACTGTCACTGGATAGTATCTCTCCGCGGATGAAGACTATCGCGTCACGTGATCATTTTAAACCAATAAGAGTCGGAGAAAATTTAGTGGCGGAGTATAACGCTTGATAGTTGACTCTAGACTTGTCACAAGTTGACCTCATGAATTTCAGGGTAGAATATGTTAGAGCCAAGGAGGTCCTGGGGCACCCGTGACCCCCCCTTTATAATCCTTTATGTAAGCAAACAACCTACAATATTCTGGTGAGAATCTGGTGAGTACCCTCTGTATGACTCAGTGTGACCCCCCCTTTGAAAAATCCGGCTACGTCCATGAGAGCGGCGGGTACTGAATAAACAAGACGAAGGACTTTTCACAAAAGTCTAAGTTGACTCAGGCATTAGATAGAAAACTGTTCTTCGTTTCTTCTTTTCTTCAGGTAAACTTTTGTCTCTTTACTTTCCCTAGATTAAAAAGATTCCCTGTGATTAATTTTAGTTTCTTTTGAATTTTCACCTAGCTTTTGCTGGCCTTGCTTTGGTTTACGTCATCGAGACAGTGGATATGACCCAGTATGCTGTCAGAATGACTTCGAATGTTGAGAATTTAATGACATCCGTTGAACGGGTTATAACGTACACTAAGCTTGATTCCGAGCCCGGATATAAGCTTAAACGACTTCCCCCGGAACACTGGCCAAGCAAAGGAAGAATCGCATTCCAAGACGTATCGCTGACATACTATACAGGGGGGCCTCAAGTACTAAAGAATATAAATCTCGAGATCAAAGGAGGAGAAAAGATCGGTGTCGCAGGACGCACGGGTGCTGGAAAATCATCTTTTGTCGCAGCTCTTTTACGCATTCCTGACGCTGTTGGTGACGTAATTATCGACGATGTTCGATTAAAAGAGATCAATCTCCAAGAGGCGAGACGATGTGTATCTGTTCTTGGCCAAAGTCCTGTTCTTTTTAGTGGATCACTGAGGAGGAATCTTGATCTTATGGAACAGTTTCAGGATGTAGATTTGTGGCGAGCACTAGATGAAGTACGACTAAAACAGATGGTGGAAAATCTGGAAGGTCAACTGGACTACGAGCTGTTGGAACGCGGTACAAATGTCAGCGTAGGAGAACGACAGTTAATCTGTTTGGCTCGCGTGCTTTTACAACAAAACAAGATCGTCATCCTGGATGAACCTACTGCGCACGTGGATCAAGACACAGAACAAACAATCTGGAATACGGTGCGTGAGAAACTGAAGAATTCGACAGTTATCACTATAGCTCATCGTTTGAACACCATCAGAGACTGTGACAAGATCCTGGTCTTCAGGGAGGGAAAGATAGTTGAGGTTGGCGCCTTTGATGTGCTACTGAAAAGCGAGGGAAGTGAACTGAGTGGACTTGCTCGAGGTTCACAAATCGAACAATGAAGTAATCGTCTATTGACAAAATGATAATCAGTCTCAACAAATGAGTAGAATCAGGAGCATATCACTTAGTAAAATTTGTTCAGAAAAACAACAACTGCGACGGCAAGAATAACACAGAGGGAGCACAAGTTTCAAGTCTCGGCACTATGCCGTGTAAAATATGAAAACACAAACGCGATATCTATCTACGAGGAATTTTACGGTAATTGCAGAAATTCTCAGATCACGCGAACATTGGCTAATTTTTATCGTCAATAAACGGACAGACATATGAATTTATAATTTTTGCGATGCGGCAATGAGCGAGAGAGGACAATATGACAATTTGTTATCGTAAAAAACAAATGGACGTCAGTTTTTCATACGTCTCTCCTGTTTTTGGCAATGAATTTCGTCATAATATTGTCAAAGTAGTCTGCCCATACCTCGTCCCATTCTTTTCAGTATAAAGCGTCTCGTCTCTAAACCCCTGCTGAATTCGAGAGAAAAACAAACCGCCAGCAGTACAGGATCCACAGCTACTTTAACAATGTGATGAAGAAATTCATGATCAATAACAGGACAAACGCATGAAAAACTGACGTCAATTTGTTGTGTGTAATAAAGATTTTTTGATGGTCTTCTTCAATTTCTAAAAGACTATCAGAAATATTTGTTTGCTTTTTAAAACAAGCGAAAATCTTTAGAAGGCTTCGGCTCACCTTCGGAATCTTCGGTGGCCTTCGTTGATTTGTAGACCGATTAGTGGTCATAAGTCGGAATTTAACCTCTATGTTAGAGCTATGCTACAAATAATACCGTTCGGCGATTTCCCACTTGACACTTAGCAACTATGTTGTTGTTGTTTTGATGAAGTTGCTGTATTTCCATAATACTAGCGTAGTCAGAATTTTCAGCTACTACTGGGGGAAATTTTAGCTTAAAGGATTCAAAATCGACTTAGTTTTAAAACAAAAATACGAGATTTTACGATATATTTAGACAATGTTTTAGGACATTTGAACATTTTTTGGAGAATTTCCGGAAAGATGTTTAGGCTCCAAGGATTAATTCAGCGCCAAAAATGGATCGTGCCCGCTTGGCCGTCGAGTAGACTGTTCGCCAGGAGTGTTCGTCGAGTATCGATAGGTAGGAATTAAGGTGATTCCCGAGTAAAAGAACCCGCCAGGGATTTCCAATGAAACTTGGTATGGTGTCATTACAGTACAAGTGCTTGTTTTCATGCGACGATGCTGACAAATATGGTTATTTAGGTGACGTTTGGTTATCTCAGTGCGCAACAAATAAGCTCGATTATTTTTCAATGCAGAGAGTTCGACTTTCTTTGATTGCTTATTCATCTACGTCCCAGAAAAAATGGCTTCAAATACCCTGCATTATTAATTGATATTTTATCCTTTAAAGGAAACATAATTTGGACTTACGTCTCTATCTGTAGCATTTATTTCATTGGCCAAAAAAGTAGCCATAGATTTCTACCAAATTTTTTCTCAGTTATTGCGGATATTGTTCTCATTGAATTTATAAAATAAAAAGTGGGGGTCAACGTGCTCGTTTAAGAGAAAAATAGCTCTTATCTCGCTATCGAGCTTAGTTTGAGGGAAATCGCTTATGTTTTGTACGCGCGCGCGCTCATGTGTGCGCACTGATGACGCAAAAATCGTGCTCAGTAGGAATGCGCAATGCAAAAACTCGGTCACCGCCTCGGTCACCGTATTCAAGGGGATTTTCATTCTCGTCCCCAGAGCCCACGATCCTTCTGACCTGTGGCAGGGATCGAGAGCTCTGGTCTGACCCGATTTTCTGAGTATGCGCAGAGTATTCGGTTTGCATTCTCAACCAACTGATCAGATTTGTTAGATTTGATGGGAAGTCCGTGAATAGCGGACTTCCAGTGTTGGGCCAAACCAGAGCTCTCGATCCCTGCCACAGGTCAGAAGGATCATGGGCTCTGGGGACGAGAATGGGGGATTTTATATCTTCAAAGCAACCTACTAAATATGGCAAAAGAACTTTCTTGAATTAATTTTAAAAATTATGGAATGCAATTTTTCACTGTATAATAAGCCATATTATATAATTGTACCTTACTGACCGATAAACGCTACCAGGTAAAATGTAAAAAAAAAACAAAAAACAAAAAAAAGGAGGTTAAAGACACATCGGGATGACTCACTGTCAAGAGTTTACACTGAAATGTGCGCCTGTGCAGAAACAGGAAGCTGTTACTGTTCAGTTGTTCTGAAAACAACAAAGACGCCCGGGAGATCTAGAGCGGCTGTAACACAGCCTAACTGGTTTGTTGCTTTTGTTTTGCTTTGTCCGTTTGACTGATTCCGACTGGAAATTGATTACATGTATTACTGGGGTAAGCATTCTTTCATCTGTGGCAACATGACTGAAGGGTAGTATAAATAAAGTTAGAGGTCTCGGAAATTTCTTTGGGGCCATAGACCTGTCAAAAAAGTGTCAACACCCCTTTAGTTAGCGCTATAGCGTGAACGACATTCAAGTTGATGGTTGATTCAAAATCCTCAGCTCTGACATTTATTGACAGCTTGACTCCGCCCACAATGTGAATAAACTATCTTTAATCACTGTTTATGCTAGACAACTGTTTATCCATTTTGCTGTAGAATTCTAAAAATATATGCTTGGAGGAAATATCTTGAGCAGGACATCAATCTGTGGTGATGATGTCGTATTGCAATGACTTGATGTCAGTTTAGGAGACGATTTAAAGGCATGATGAACGATATTTCGCGAATTTTTACCGATTCAGGTAGTTGGCTCGCTATAAAAACATGTGTGATCTTGATGCAAATGAGCTCTCCCGACAGTTATAAAATGAATGAGTTTCCACGGGCATTGCATTTTGAAAATAAAAATTATTTGAAATTTGCAAATATATTTCACTGTGAAGAAAATACAAATATGATGCCACTTTTGACCATGTAGTCGATCTCAACGCGGCTAAGCTAAGAAAGACTACTAAGAAAATTCAGGTTTTTTTCTGTTGAATGTAAAGTTTGCTAAAATTGCTGATAAAGCGATGTTTTTAACAGCTGAGTGACCAATAAATTTGCTGAAATTTTCTTATTTTTGTGCCACAGAGGTCAACGTGTCACATAAACAACGTTTTTTTTCATCGAAGGCGGAAACTTGCTCTATTATGCGTTATAATATCAGTTTGAAAAGGAAGAAGATCGAAACTGCAATATTAAAATAAAATTTTACGTGGAACAAAAATTTAAAAAAAATTCAGCGCGCTCGTGAACGAAAGAAAAAACCCTCTTAGTATTGAGAACTTTTGAAAGCTTGTTCGCCAGTTAAATTTTATTTTTTGTGACTCAATTCCTCGTCTCGTTGTGCATCGAATTTAATATCGTTTACGCAGTTTAGAAATCGAAGCGGAACGGTCTATTTTGATGGCCGAAGAAAGAAAGAAAAAGCAACTCAACTCACGATCCACATCGAAGGAAAATGTAAACAAACGAAGAAAATTATTTAAGTTTGTTTGCTAACATATCCGTGGGATCATTTTTCCGTGTTTTTTTAGTTTTTTTCCGCATGAGCCTTTCTCCGTTTATGTCGTTAATTTTGTTTCAAGTTGGAGGATTTTCTTTAAGCTCGGTGTTATTTTTTGTTAGGTGTATTTTCACCGCAGTTCTAACCTCATTTTGCGTGCGGTCTAGCAGAACAACCCGAAGATTGACACTTGACAGATGTTCCTCACGTGCGTTAAGCTGCATTCTGATTGGCTGAGAAGCTGACCTTTTTTAAGAATACGGGTTGAGAGATCTTAGGATAAAATGGCGCGACGCAAGAATTTGGTTTGTGTTGAACAACTAACAAAAGGGAATAAATAGGTGTTTGTTTTGACTACGAATTCGTGGAGAAAAGAACGTTGTAGTAGAGTGTTTCCCGTTTTTTTTAAAACTATGTTTCGTTTATTTAGAAGCGCTAGCCGGAACTCCAGCGCATTTACCATGACCACAAGCTATAACTTATGTTCATCTATTCATGTGGACTTCAGGTACTTTTAGATGTGGACATGTTGTCTTTTATCTTTAATAATTTACGAGTAGAGTTTTTAACGAATTATGACTGGCGGAGGCCGACCAGGTACTCGCCAATGTTTTCCCCGTTGTCCTATCGCAAGGCTTAAAAACTTCTCTAGTTGAAAAATAAATTACGCTAGCAATTTTTTACTCGGCTCGATTTTTTTTACCGTCAACACAGAATGAACGCTCATAAAAAAATGAACGTTTAAGATGGATTATTTCTATTAAAATACTTGAAGCGAATGATCACGAAAACGTCAGTTAGAAGAAATCGCGAGTAATTAGTGGGTACAACCGTGTTTAGAGTTGCACTTCTGCACGAAAATTAGCCAAACAGATTCGAGAAACGTTGGTGTGAAATATCGCGCGTATACCATGATTTGTAGCTTCCGGTCGCGATATATAATTCCAATGATAAACTAAGGTTGCCTAGCATTTTCGACCCATCATCGCCCGTGATGACATGTGAAAGAGAAAAATAATTGGGAAAGTAATGGAAAACATAGTTACAGAATTCATTTCAAAGGTGTGTTTTCGTAGTCGCTTTCGAACTCATTCGATCGAAAATTGGACCGTAAAAAGCTACCTTGAACTGTCTTCTCCAACTTCTCAAAGGTTAACATACTGATTTTAAATTGATCCACGTTTAATTAGGGTTCTTTCACAATATCTCACAGAGTTAAACCAGGTCTTCCAATGGCTATGTTCCAAACGAAGTTCAGCGATAATTCAATCTGCGAAATGAAAAACAGTGCTCGGAAGAAGCCGAATATGTTAAAAAAAATAATCTTTTGGAATCGACAACACAGTGTTACGCCCTCTAGCAACTACGACGGATTTGACTAGGCATTTCCGCTTAAATTCCCAAATGAAAACTTGCCCGGGTATTGTTGTATCGAATTTCCCTGTCGCGGTTTGATAATATATTTGTCTGCCTCTGGAGCTTTGTGCCAAACATCACAGCAGAGCGGAATTTTTGCTTTTCCTTGTGGAAAGTGGTCTCAGCACTAGATTTAAGCATGAAATGTTTCCAGACTTATTGACTGGGAGGTAATCAGCAGAGATCTGTCGCTTTTGTCGTGTGTTTTGTAATGTAAATCTGCGTCAGACGCGACGCGGATCGCATGAATCTTTCTTCAATATCGTCGATTATTGTGTGCGCACGCGTACTGGGGTGATTTCCTACTGCGAAAGCAAAATAAGACGGAGTGTTTTTTTGTCCACTATAAGTTGGCCCGCTTTCGCGGAACAAGCTCCGTACAGGTAAATATTGCTCTGTAGTTGTCTTCTTTATTTTTCGGTTAGAGTTATATGTATCTACATAAAGTGTTCCGCGCGATGTCTCACTCATAATTTATCAAAGTCTGCTGAGGAGTTTGCAAAGATGGCTGGTTGGCTGGTGTGTCACCCGAGATGCGAGTTGAAGACAACGTGACGACCAAGTCATTCGCCACCGAACCTCAGCGCGTCGAACTGACAAACAAACACGTAACTTTAGCATCTTTATTATTTGAAGATTTCTAGTGACTCAGTGGAAGGATTACCACTGTTATTGGAGCCTTTAAGGACATCTTTTTATACGCAGATTTAATCGCCCATTTTTGAGTTAACTGAAATGGAAACGTGACGAAACCTCCTTGCGAATTCCATCATATTGAACCCTAGACTTAACAATAAGTTATCTCTCGGCCGTTTCGCCTGTTATTCAAGGTAGCTAGTAGTTCTCATTGATTCAGGAGCGAGAGGTATTTGTGAAGGTGGAGCAAAATAACGACAATTTAACACATCGTTTTATGTCGATTCAGAGACATAATCCGGGCGCGCATGCATTGCTAAAATCGAAAACGAACGATTACATTAAATATGAAGGGAATCGTCAAAACTGGGAAGACCAAAGCCGAGGATTACCTTATTCTGACCTAAAAATTACAACCTATAACTGAATCACTGAAATTAAGCAAAACGCTAACGGCGTGATTGTATCCCTACAACATGTCACCGACTCTAAATTCATGTGTGCCCATCAGCTTATTTGCACATCGTATTGTATTTCCTGGCTTGTCTTGCGAGAACAAATTTACTTGTATTAGCTTCAAAAGAATAAAATACGTTTGGATCTGGAAGGCGTTCAAAAGTACAGATTGTTGATGCGGACGTTCGTGCGTGTTCATCTGTTTAAGGTTGTAAGTTTCGGCGAAACAAACACCGCTCGGCTTCTCATTTGACTCCGTAAGTGGCACATTTTCAACGCGTGTTTTCGAAGTCCACGCTCGACTGGGCATGTAAGAGTGAATAAATTTGCAACTCGCCGAAGCGATTTGTTTTACCGCCTACCTTTTCCTTCGGTAATTTCAAAATATCACTGACTTCGGACTTTCGATTTTGAAAGGTTTTATCTTTCTGCGAGACGCTTGTGTTGTTTCAGATCACGCTACCACGTTTCGAAAGGGATATAGGCTTCTTCTCATAAAGATTGTCAGAATTAATTAATATTCATAGGGTTGTTCCAAGCAGATTGTTTGTCTTCAATTTATCATTGAAGGCAGTGTTTCATCGCGCGGATTTTGCGAATTTTAACTTGGGATCTCTGCGGACGTAAACCATTTCAGTGTATTTTTTTTAATAAAAATCGTTATTTTTCTTGTCAAAGGGGTTAGAAGGATAAGGTACATGGAGAGCATGACCTGAAAGATTTAATCTTTCTGTGCAATAATCTTGTACAAAACTGAAACGATGTTCATGTTTTGTGATATGAAGGCCATTTTCACTGAAATGTTAGATTTGATATATTTCATGCAAAAATATTGAAAAAAATAATGTTAACTATTTTTCAGAAATATATGCCAAATTTTTATTTGCTTGAATTTACATGCTGGAACAATCTGTTTCTAAAAGCTTAAGCCAGAAGATCTACATTTTCCAAACAATTTTCAAAGCATTTGAGTTCATTTCTTGTGAATTGTTATTTGCAAAACAATGTAGATGCCATTAATTTTGCTTCGTTGAGTTATAAAGTGAACCTTAATTTGGATAGTAATTTTTATTTAAACCAAAACTTAATGAGTTGAATAAATATATAATTTTGTGCCCATAAGAAGTTACAATAGTAGAAAATCTTAGCAGGAACAGTTTGTTTTAGTTCTGAACCAATGAATTATATAAAAAAATGCTGACTGGTATATTTCCTTGTTATGTCAACATATTCATTTTTATCCCCTGCAGCCGCTGTTTTTTGAAACACTTTTTTCCCATATAATTACAACGATGTTTTTTTATTGTACTTTGCACAGTTAATATTTTGTAATGGTAGTTATTTGGCAAGATAAATTGAGGCAGCCTACCATGGTGCAGTACATACAATCTTTTATTGGAAAAAATAAGTTACAATTTATTGCTTCTGTTGTGAATCATTTTCATTGCATGCTAGATTCAATATTTTCTTTCTGTGTGATAAGTAAGTCTGATCAAAGAATTATTTTTGTAACTCTGATTCCTGCTTAGTCTGCTAATAGTGTTTCTGCTAAAATGTGTTATTTAGTATTTTCCATGTGATTTAAGAAGCAGCCAAGGCTGTATATCTATCAGACAGTATAGGGTGTGATGTTTTTTAGTATATATTATTTTATGTGTAGACCCTGGTCATATTGACCAGTGGCAGCTTAGATGTAACTTTTGTCTAGTATATACTTGTAACTGCAGTGAAGTAACCCACAGTACTGTTGTTATTTTTTGATCCCTGAGTTTTCATCTGTAGTCTACTTCTTTAAATTAGAGATTTCAAAGATGAACCATATATATTTTAGCCTGTCAAGAACAGTTGTATCCTCCTCAAGCATTTCTTAAGAGTTCTGCACCAAACTGAAGTATTTAGTGTTTCAAATTGCAGTTAAGATAAAACCAAAGGTAGAATAATTATACAGTTGAATGTTTAGAATATAATAACTACATGAGAAATAAAATATTTCTGACAAATATAGGTTTAGTTAATGACTTGGAAGAAAGAATTTTGCTCGGCTAGAATTTTAGTATTTTCATCCAAGATAACTTCAGATTGGTCCTACGAAATCTTATCCCACAACTACTTGGTTAATATCAGAAATCTCCTGTTGATCATCACTGGTTTACCTGAGGTAACTTTTTGCTATAGTATTGTAATAAATGTAAAAATGAAATGTGATAACTAAACCATGTTGCATTATAATTATCTTGTCTTAAAAAAACTATACAACAATGGAATTTCAAAGGACAGTTTGTAAATTTTAGATAACGTCTTTGGTGTAATAATTGTATCTTGTTTGTACTGATGGACGGGTGTTTGCAGGTGACAACAGATGATTAATTGACTAATATTCATGTGGTAAAAAATTAAATCAAATTTAAAAACTAAGCAAGCAAAAACAGTCATATTTTGCTTTCTAAAGGACTTTATAATTATGCTGAAGATAAAACCTATGTAGACCAAAATTATTAAAGCAGCAAAGTGCACCTGACACTTTTAGTGCTTTGTATTTTAAATTTTTGATCTCAATATTGTCTTTGTTATGCACAGTAAAATGTATAATATTATTATATAAAGTTTGAGATTTCTGAAGAGTGATCTTTTGTTACTTAACAATAAATTATGCTGGATTACATCATGGAAGCAATGCTTTTTGCAAATATTTTGAGATTTGAATGCTCTGAGGTTTGATCAAATGTAAGTTATGTCAACTGAGTTATAATTTAAATGAGTGCCAACAATAATTATTAAAACATTTAATATGCATGTGTGTGGGAAACAGTTTCATAGCAATCTATTTATTGAAATGATTGTTTCCTTGTTAAATTTTTCAACTTCAGGGAGCTCTCAAAAGATAAAAAAAAACATACTTATTTATCTGCCTTTAAATAAGGGTTTATATGCTTTTAATCTATTTTCTAATCAATTTTACCTGCCTGCACCCAACTAAGTTGTCTTGGTAATACTTGATGATTACGGAGAAAAATTCTGATACTCTTTTCATTGTGTTTTCTTGTGGAAACAGCTCTGGCACCTTTGTCTTAAAAGGAGATGGGATGTTGTTGAGTCTATATTTGTGACCTACCCAGGCAATACCCATGCTATTTTATGTGTTAATATCTGGCCAAACGGAACTCTTTTAAATATTTGTAGAATTTCATCTGTGTTCAAGAGGCCAAATATTTTTATCTAGTTATCACTGTCAGTTTTCTGTCACACTTAACCTCTAACAGCATTACTGATAAGTAACTGAATCATGCTCAATTCAAAGCCAAAATAACAGGAGAAAAGTTTCGTAAATGAAGACTCGCCAATATTAGCAGCTTTTTTTAAAAAAATCATGATTTAATACACTGTTATACTGTTTATTTAAACATGCAATGCTTATGAAACTGAAAGTGCTGGGTATTGCAACTCTGTAAACGTGACTTGTTGTAGCTTTATCAATATCAGCCTTAATTGGTGATCCAATACAAAGGTTCTTTTCTTTCTAGCAAATTTGCACACTCAGTCGACCATGATATAAATTAGATAAACTATATGGATGTTTTGTGGCTGTAACATCATGAGTGGTTGACTCTAGTCTGAGTGATCAATAATTTCTTTTCATTCCAAGCAAACTTTAAGGGAGACTGTATTCCCATTGTAAAGAATAAAACTCTAACAGGATTAAAGTGCAACTTGAGACTTACTTCTTTATTCAGTGTTAGAAACTATTATGACTCTAAAAATAGCAAAACAAATTATGCATTGCACAATCTTTGTTATCACTATTGAAAAGGGCCATGTGTTTAGTGACCAGTTTGAGAGAACAGTTCCTGATAGGCTACTACAGTCTGTATTTTACTTTTCGTGCATGCCTGACAGGTTTTTGAATGTTGATTATTTTTCCATCTGAGATCACAACTCTTTCACTCAGTGGTATAAATATTCCAGAACTGTAAGTACATAATTTGTCTTTCTTGTTTTGTTGAAAGAGTGAATTTTCTGCAATGAATAACGGTATGGCAATATCATCCTGTGATGTTCTGAGGTTATACACAGAGGCTCCCGGTCTCATTGGGAAAATATCTTTTAAATAACGCAGTGTCATTCCGTTGACAATTTTGAACATCATGAGGGCTTTTTGTTTATTTCTTCTCTCCTTAAAATTAGACCAGCCAAGTTTGTTTAATATTTCCTTTGTTGGAGTCAAATAATCTGCACTGGTAATCACCCGTGCCACTCAATTTTGCAGTTTTTGGAGTTTATCGGCTAAGTTGTTACCAATGCCATTCCAAACAATACTACAATAATCGAAGTAAGGCTCAAGTACAGATTGGTATATGTTTAATAGGCTAGATATTGGAACGAAAGGTTTGAATCATGATACTTAAGCCAGACTTTCTTTGACACACTTGCAATGTGGGTATCCCATGTAAGGAATTCATCAATTTCCACACCCAAGCATTTACTGCAATTAACTCTATTCAAAGGAATTCCATTTAGAAACGCAGGCATATTGACTCTCATCGTGGCAATTCGTTGTCTTGAACTGACTAGCATAAACTCTGTTTTTATTATATTCAATGTTAGCTTATTAGCAATAAGCCAGTTTTTGAGACATTGAATATCAACGCTCATTTGTTCTTGTAGTTCCAGGATACTGCAAGCAGTAAAAGTCAAGTTGGTGTCATCTGCGTACATTCTAGTAGTAGCAAAATCTATAATGCTAGAAAGATCATTTATATATATCAAAAACAGCAATGGACCAAGTATCGAGCCCCGGGGAACATTTGATTTGTTCATGCTCAGATAGCACACCATTGATGAAAACAGCGTGGTATCTGAGAGATTTAAACCACTCAAAGCTTTGTCCGCGAACTCCCATATACTCTAGTTTAGTCAGTAGGAGATTGTGATCAACCGTATCAAAGGCCTTCTTCAGGTCTAAAAACAAAATGCCGTTTATCAATCCTCTGTCTATATTAAAACACCACTGGTTCATAAGGTCAAGGGGTGGAGTAACCGTTGAGTGGAGGGACCTGAATCCAGACTGGCATGGATCTAAAATGTTCTTCCTGCTTAAATAGTCATAAAGCTGCTCATATATAACCTTTTCAAAAATTCTGGCTATGGTAGATAAAACTGAAATAGGTCTATGATTATTATTTGGATCACTTTGTTCTCCTGTTTTGTATATTGGAGAAACCTTTGCTAGTTTCCAGTCCTCCGGGAACACTCTACTTTTAACAGATAGATTGAAAAGATCAGTTAACCCATAGTGCCACATTGACTCTTACCCATAGTGCCACATTGACTCTTACCCATGGTGTCACATTGACTCTTACCCATGGTGTCACATTGACTCTTACCCATGGTGCCACATTGACTGACTCTTACCCATAGTGTCACATTGACTCTTACCCATGGTGCCACATTGACTCTTACCCATAGTGTCACATTGACTCTTACCCATGGTGTCACATTGACTGACTCTTACCCATGGTGTCACATTGACTCTTACCCATGGTACCACATTGACTGACTCTTACCCATGGTGCCACATTGACTCTTACCCATAGTGCCACATTGACTCTTACCCATAGTGCCACCTTGACTCTTACCCATAGTGCCACCTTGACCCTTACCCATAGTGTCACATTAACACTTATCCATAGAGCCATTTTGTCATTTTTCCATTTCATGTTTTAAACATGCCCTCCTAACAATTAGCTGATTTGTGCTGGGTGTGAGCAAGCTCTTGAGTTTTGGGGGTCTGAGGACTGAGGTCTGAGTTTTTCGGGGTCTGAGATTTTTGTGACACCTGATTTGTGCCAGCTATTTATAAAAACTGGAGTCAAGAGCAGTGTTGGGTAATCAAGTCCCTCAAAGCATGTAACTCAGACCAAAAGTCATTTGCTCTGATATCTTTCACTTCAGTTTAATTTATCGTGTTTATCTCAAACTTCTGATTTCTCAAACCAGTTTTCATTTTCTTTAGAGATTTGCTCTTCATTTTTAAACAATTTCATTCGGATTTTAGGAAGATGGATGCAGGCCCTATACCAGAGCAAGGGCCTTCTGGTGTAAATGATGCAACACTGATGGACACAGATGATCAGCAAAAATCCGACATGCTCAACCCTAGTATTAGTGATGAGGCAGAGCTGTTAGCATCAGTAGAGAATACAACTGCAGAAGAAAACTGTCAATCAATTTCTGATGTCACGCATGAAGATAGTATGGATTCTGGCAATAAAGCTGATGAGAACATGGAGTCAATTCTAGAAGACACAAATGTAAGACTCAAAATTGGGTGTATTAATAATATTTGGATGTTTACTTCAGTTCTTGCAGTCTTTCAATGTTATTAATTCTTTAATTTATAATCCATGAGTGTGATTAATTAAAAGTATCTAACAGTTATGTAGTCACTATAACTATTTTACCGTCAATTTGTTAGTCTATGGCTTAAAGCCATAGGGCAACCTGGAAAAATTCTGGAAGTACCATTTCCCTTTCAAGAGGTATATGCTGTCCAGTCAAGTCAAGCCATCTTTTTTATGCCAGGTAGCCCCATCAGCCATAGGTGTGGCTTCAAAAGGGGCCCTGTGTAAAATCAAGACTACATGATTAAAAAAAACATCGAATTTGGGAAACAGAGCTGGATAAGTTCTGCTCAAATCCCAAGGAATCACACCAACTTTCTTTGTAACTAGGCCACTTTGACCTATTGGCGACTTCAGCTCCTTTTTTGTACAATGTACATTTATTATATGGCTACAATAGTATGAGAGCTCTGATTGGCTGCTGAGTGGGCATTATTTTCTTGTAATGACCGGGCATTATGAAATTTTTTCTACAATGGCACAAAGGCTCTTTTGAGGAGGCATGAGTAAAAGCCACGAGTGCGTGGGCAAAAACGTTAAAAGCGATGGACAAAGTACAACTATGAAAGTTTCATTAACTGAAAGAAAAACTAGCATACTTCATAAGTATCAGCGATGAAGAAAGTCATAGTGCGCACAAACGGATGTGAATAATTTCTTCTGGTGTTTCTATTGTATTCTCTTTAATAATACCGCTAAAAAGGCCATATCGTAAATAACTAATAATTAATCTCGTCCGTTCAGTCATTACAGAGAAATCTCAGACCTCAGCCTTTATGTATTGACCTCGCTATCGCTCAGTCAATACATCAAGGCCTTGGTCTGAGATTTCCCTGTAATGACCTCACTCTCGGTTGATAAGTAGTATGTATTGTTTAGTTAAATTGCTTCCTAAAATTACATGTATTGTGAATGTTGTCATGGTCTTCATAAAAATCTTGGCCAGCTACCGTGCAAGAGTATTTTGTCTGATTCATTAGAAAGAGATGGAAACCACCTATGGCGACAAAAATGCCCACAATGTTACATTTTGCTTCAGGTATAATAACTTTCAATTAATTATTCTTTTTCAGGGATTTCATCCCAAAACTAGTGAAGCAGCAACTGAAGATGCACCCCTTAATACCGATGCAACAAACGTTGAACCCCTAACAACAGAAACCGGGACAGCGACAGACATCATTACCCCTACAACTGCAGCTGTCATAGATTCTACTCCTTCAGTTTCTGCTGAGGATAAAGTTGAAGATAATTATCTGCAGGATGAAGATGAGAAACCTGTCAAATTTGGGAAAATTGTAGATCCTCACATTTTGGGATGTTGTGAGTTCTGTGGTGGCCCAGTCAAGAGGCGGCGGTTTTGCTCTCCTCTCAAGAGATTCTGCTCTAAAGGTTGTTCTCGAAGTTCTAGGAGAGCTAACTTAAAGGTATGTGACCCTAAATGCCTCTTGAAGTGGCGAAGATCACTTTAACAAAGCTTTTTATGATAATTATTCAGAATAACAGAGTAATGTACAGTATCATAACTGCCAGCATTTAATTGGCCCTTAGGTAACACCTGGGACACACATTGAAGTTTTTTATCCCACTAACTTGAGTTCACAGTCAACGACAAAGTACTCTCAAGTTATTTCTTGCCAGCAATGCACTGTTTTTCATTTCTTTCTGTTGTTATTAAGTACTATATTTCTTTGAGACAATACATTTTATTAAAATCTGTTGTAAGAGTGGCTTTTGGTCTGACTTGGGTAGTACAGTGGTTTCCATGCGAAATTCTGTACTTGGTATGTACAGGGGCCACTATTAACTTGAGCATTAAACTGATAATACATGCCTGGGCAAAAGAGTGACCAAAGGCAAACCAAGCAGGTTAGGCCAGATGGTTTAAGATGTTTTTAGGAAATAATCAAATGTCAACTTCACAACTACATTACTGTGGACAGCTAGACTGTAAGCTAGACATCTGGCATTAGGAGTAGTAAGCATCGCAGTGAAAGGGAGGGTGGGGAGGCACAGTACTTTCACTCATTTAAACTGGAGTGTAACACTGGCAATGATCAGCTAGCTATCAACTGTCGTTCAGGTTTTGAGAATTGCTGCAGACCTTATACCTGAGACCTATCACTGGAGGAACTATTCAGACCTGTCTCAAGGGAGGTCCTAGGAAATTCTGTAGAGATCGATGTGGCGTGAATATGTTATTTTCGGAGGCATGTACATATATGTATTGATACGTCTGTAATTCATCTATTTCAGAAGAAAGAAGGTGAGGACAATGGACAGGACTCTGATGAAGGAAGTACTGCAGCAGGTTAGTCACAGAAACATTCTGTACTTAGAAAGTTAATAATTATATAATATATCATTTTCAGTTGGCATCTCATTGCACATGCTTGTAAATCACTTGGTCTTGAAACAAATTACTTGATTCTTTTTTTGTGGCCAGATATACATGTACATGTACCCTTCAACTTGTCAAATTCAAGATCACAGCTACATGTAAGGGCTAATATGGTGTGCAATACAAGGGTAGATGTGTACACAATTCAATTTAATAATTGCAAGCAGTAAAGTGTGTAATATTGTACAGGTGTCTTTCTCTTTAAATATAGAGCTCCAGAAAAGATCCATGCTCACCCATGGGACAAGCACTCAGTGATTGAGATCTAATTTTGACAATGAAATAAAAAATACTATTTCCATTTTGTAGTTGCTGAGGGTGAAACCCCTCATAAAGTTACATGGAGTGATTACATGGAAGCTGCATTAAGCAAAGCTGCACCTGATTGCTGTTTTAAACATGTGAGTGTAAACTTCAGTTGTAAATTATACACAGTTAAGGGGCATCATCACCAAGATTTTGCAGCATTTTTATTCTGAGCAGTGCTTCAACTGCTCACATGTATTGTACTGTAACCCCAGGATGGCAGTTTATTGAGTGAATTGTTGAAGGAAGTGGAAATTGTAATTGTATGTTTAGTATTATTTTGTAACGATTCTGCAAACATATGATGATGATCAAATTTGGAAAAAATGTCAGATTTCTTCAGTCTGATATCACAGCCTTGTGCCTGCATGCATAACTCAATATGTATGGGTTATTGACCAAGTGTGAAGTTAAGATGGCTAGACATTAGCCAAGCTCTCTTTTGTGTGTTTATGGACTGGGATGGAGTCAAGGTACATAAACTCGCTTGGTCAATAAGTATTTTATTAATATATGGTTTTTCAGGGAAATTTTTCTTGCAGGACACTGCGGGCAGTCCAGAGCAGACAAAATAGATCCATCTTGCCCGCTCTGGTAGCCAATCACAGTGCAGGATTCAGTTCATCCTGCCTGCTCACGGAGTTAGCCATATAATATAACCCTCTTTAAAAGCTTCAAGTCAAGACATGATGGCCTAGTGATTAGCAGTCTGGACTCCAGATCGAGTGGTCTGGGTTCAGCCCATCAGGCCAGGATCATTACATTGTCTTTTTGAGCAAGACACTTTCCTATCACACTGTGCCTCTATCTACTGATGCCTCTCTCCAAGGTGTACAGTATGGGTACCAGCGAATTTAATACAAAGGGTAACTCTGACTTGGACCAGCATCCCATCTAGGGAAGACTAGATCTATAAGCTCTGACTGTATGGGCCTCTGACCAAACACAGACTAAACCTTTACCTTTTAAGAGCTTCATTGTACTTATAATTGTTAACAAATCTTGGCCATTATTTCTGGGTTTCCATTGATAAAAATATGTTTGTGTTTAGAGTTTTAAAAGTTACTCCTTATCAACTGTTCATAATGCTCCAGCTGGTAGTGCTCTCTCAAGTTTTCCAGTTGTTTTTACAGTCAATTTATTTACATTATTTGGTTCCAGCCACTTTTTTTCTAGTTTTTCGTAGTTTGCAAGCTGCAATCCATCAATGTGTCATGCTCTTTATCCATATACTATATTAATTTTGTCCAATTATTTACCTAACAGACAACTGTAGAAGTGCCAGGGTTAAAACCAGGGATGAAACTAGAAGCTGTTGACAGGAACAATCCTCCTTCATTCTGTGTTGCTACAGTGATTCAGCAGGTTGGGCACAGGGTGCGTATACGTTATGATGGCTTTGGAAAGGACAGCAGTAATGATTGCTGGTGCAACTTTCAAGCTGAAGAGCTCCATCCTATAGGGTGGTGTGCACAGAATGGCTACCCTCTCCAGCCGCCTAAAGGTATGTGGAAAATTATGTCTTAAAAGGATTAGGCCTGGACAAAATTGTCTTGAAGTCAGTTTTAATTTTTTGCTTTGACTTACTAAATTAAAGAATTTAGATATAATTATATACATAACACTTCAAACTGAGAACATTCCATGAAAAAGAAAACATGAGAGTTACAAAATGTGGAGTGGATCAATTCAGATCATTGCTTTGAATACAACTGGCACATCTAATATTTATGTCTTGTTTTTGCCTAGTTGCCATTAATTGAATCAATAATCAAAATTGTTCTGGTCGATGTTTTGCCATCCCCACCTGTATTAATATCATTATAATTGTATTGTACAGTACCTTCAGTGTATTTATATGAATATGTTTTAGAAAACAGCCCTAAGAAAATATGCGTGTTGATTGGTTAAAAATTGTGTTTCTATAACTTGATGGAGACACAGAACTAGCATGAGCTGTTGACTTAATTATTGCAGTTGTTTTCCTTTTTCTCATCGTGGTGTTTTCTAAAAAGTGGCTTGTGTTCTCCCAGCATTTAGCGTTCTTCCAAACTTCCACTCATGTTTCTATTTAATGATTAGATTATGGGCTCGAGATTTCCATCACACATAGAAATTGAGAGCGAATAATCTAATTGTTTTAGTATAAACCTACTAGTCGTTCAAATTGTTTTCCAGTCAGCAGATTTTGATGTTTGTGTAACTTTAATGAGTCATGATATGGTATTATTATCTACAGGTATAAATAGCACTCTTGAGGACTGGAGAACATTTTTAACCCAGACTCTGACAGGCGCACTTGCTGCACCTCATGATCTATTTAGAAAGGTGAAAACAGAAAGTCTACAATAGACACTTACTTGATTTGGAAGGAAATTAATGTTACTAAGGAATATCAATCTTCATTTGTCATTTACAGCTGTGTTCAAATTCATGTTCACCTAATAATCGTTTCACTGAAAATTTAGCAACTATATAGTGAAAAAAGGTTCTGACCCACTTAAAAGACAGATAACTTAATACCAAAATCTATGACAGTAATAGTCTGTCTATATATTGCATTATATATTGCCTATACTGTTCTCCAAAGAGTCATCAGCATGGAAGGTCTTTTTGCACCTCTTGAGGGAGATTTCAGAGTTAATTTACGCAATAAACCCTTCTCCAAAATGGCGGCTGAAAATTCAAATGTTTCTTATTTGAATTTTCGACTGCCATTTTGGAGAAGGGTCTATTCATGTGATACCAGTAGTACATGTGTTTTTTAATTCACTTATTAATTGCCTTTGCATTCAGACTCAAGAGCATTTCCAGCCTAGAGTTCATGGATTTGAAATTGGTATGAAGTTGGAAGCTGTTCACCCGATGAAGCCGTCAATCATTTGCCCTGCCACAGTCACTAAAAGCCTGGGTCCATACTACTTTGCCGTCACTACAGACTACCAAGAGAATGTGCCCTCAGTCACATTTTGCTGTCATAGTGACTCCCCAGGAATCTTTCCAGCGGGATGGTGTTCCAGGCATCAAGTGGATTTGTCTGTTCCAGCAAGTAAGTGATACCTGACAATTTTTGTCGTAATTTCTAGTGATTTGAGCAGTGTAATAAGTTTCTTTTAATTATTTTTAAATGAACTGACAATTAATTATGTTTTTAGTGTATGAAATGTAACTAAGTTAACAAAATGAAAGAAGCTTGTATTTATTGGTCAGGTAGCCTGCAAACACAGATCGATTTCCAGCTTTTTTCTTTACACCTGCCAAAAATACAGATAATTTTTGACGGCATGAAACAAACTGAAAATTTGTCCATGTTCGCAGGCTACTTGTCAGTCAGGTACAGTTTTGGAGCTCTCCATCATCATTGTTACATGTTCTTTGTGATGGGTGCCCAGATGTCTGTACAGGGGCTTGCAAGGACCGTAGCTAGCAAAAAAATTTATTGACTGAGGCATTGTTTGTGAAAAAATGAGGACTGAGGCAATGTCTATGGTAAAACTCTTTTCCTGGGTATTTCGGGAGTTTATTATGACTATAAACAACATGAAAGGAAAAGTGTGTGAGGCATTACAGGACCTAGTCTCCTCCACAGCCGTTTCCATTGTGGCTGTGGTTTGGTTGCGGTCTGTTGAAAAGACCAATCACATAACAGCAAAGTGCGAATGATATAAGCTTTCATGCAAAAGGGCCTGCAGTGCAAACAATGAGGGATTTCTGGCTTTTGTTTCACGCGGCACGCATGCCACCAAAAACGGGCTTTGCTCGCAGGCTACGATCATGACGGACGAAAAAAAATTGTGAATGAAAGCCCAAGTACAAGTGCTTCATGTGCTCATCCCTATGTTCAGCTAATGAGAGAATATATATTTTCTGAAAATGTCTAATTGTAAGCATCAATCAAGGGCTGAAAGCTTCCTACAGATTGAAAGCAGGAGAAAAGAGCAGCATTCAAAACTCACTGTCAACAAATTAAATCAAGCGAAGCTACTTAATTTCTTAGTCCCTTTACTAGCAAGTTAAAATAGATATTTTCCTTGTTCAAGTTGAAAGCTACAGCAACAAACAAAGCTCCTTCAAGCGTCGCTGGTATTTTTCGGCATCTCTAAACAAAGGCCGGAAACCGCATGGTTATTTGTGGCATTCCGATGACAGGATACAAAGATAAAAAGCATTCTCTGATTGGACAAGTTTCAACAGGCAAATTTGGCACGGAATGGTTCTTGAAAATGAAGCCGAGGCTGTTATTGGCTTATTTCATGAAAGGAATTTTGTTCGGTTGTGAGCAGCCATTTCTTTGGGGGGAGCATTGCATGACATCCCAAAAAACAGCTGCGGCGGAGACTATACAGGACCTTCCCTATAGGTGGATTGCTGGGATTGTCAGTAATACTTTCTGGGGACTAGTCAGTCACAGCTGGAGGTCACCCACTGTCCCAGGTAACCATCGCAATGCAGCTGTTAAGGGACATTTAACAATAGATTTTAACAATAGATGTGTACCACACTACAGTTTAGCTGGTGAAATACTGCTACTAATGACTGTGGCCACTTGATTGATCATGTTTGGCAATTTGAATTTCAGACTACACTAAAAAGACTTTTGCATGGGACAAGTACTTAGCGCTGTGTAGAGCACCATTTGCTCCTGCTCATCTGTTTAGGGTATGTGCAAAAACTGCAGAAGATTTAGAGACATTGTTTAAATCATCATCATTATCACATAGTCTTCAATATTACTAAGTTTTCCCACAAATGATCAGTGTTTTCAAAATAATGCTTTGATGTGTTCTCACCCAGAAAACAAAGGCTCATAAATTCAAGCCCGGCATGAAACTAGAAGTGGCAGATTTGGAACAGCCTCAGATCATCCGTGTAGCTACCATAACTAACATCATGGGCCGCATGCTACAGCTGTTCTTTGACAGACAGTCTAAGTTTCAGTTTGTGGATTTTGAATCACCAGACATGTATCCCATTGGTTGGTGTAAGAGAACAGGACACACACTCCACTCACCATTTGGTCCAAGTAAGTGTCTGGACGTAGTGTTTTCCATGCCTTGTCACTGGGGATAAAGTCTGCATATGAGACAAGTGGCCCATTAGGTTGGAGCTTATCCTGATTTCTTTAGTATAGAGCAACTAGGTGTACATATATTTCTACTACCCCCCCCCTCCTCTGGATGGGATGCTAATCCATTGCAGGGGTACCCCCAGAATTAAGTTTGACAGTACCCATTTACACACTTGGATGGAGAGAGACACTGTGAGAGTAAAGTGCCTAGCCCAAGAATGCAACGCAATGTCCTCGACCAGGGCTTGAATCCCCGACCACTCAATTCAATTTGTCCAATACTGTGACAAATTTATGCATAGCATTGTATTGCGTCCTTCTCAGTTGTATTGTATTGTTAATCTATTCTTTTGTGGATATAATTAGCTCTTATTAATCGAGCAGGAGGTCTGTATGGGAGAGTCTTGACCGAGGTCGTAAGTACAGACCAAACACAGTGAGGTCTGTACACATGACCGAGGTCAAGATTCTCCCATACAGACCGACTTAATTCGGTTAATAAGATGTTTATTATATGGCAAAAAACAAGAACAAGTGAATTCGTTTAATGTAACTGGTTTGTAGATGGGAAAATCTAGACCGCAGTCAATATCCATTTCAGCCTATCAAATTCGTGAATTGGGTAGTTCCCAGTCCTTGTGAGACAAAGCCATGTAATAATACAATATAATGCTATGCATAAATTTGTTAAATAACCTTGCTAGTCGATAGCTTTCATTTGAATGGTCATCCTGCATACAGCATAATTTGATCAGTCAGGAAACACATTTTTAAGTCAGGACTCAAGTTAACTTTTGAAAAATGGCTGGTAACCAAGTGGTGGAGTTTCGAGGGGTACATTGACTAAACTTCATAGACATGATAGGTATCTGCAAAAAGTAGGAAATATATTCATGAAGGTTTAGTTCCAAGGAGAAGGTGGAGGAGAATATTTCCCCTAGAGTATACTTGATCAATCCAAATCAATAAACATGTGCAAATTCCTCCTTATCTCAAGGAGGCAGATCCTGGGGGACTCTCATATAAAAATAACCCAGGTGCTCATAATACCCCCCCCCCCCTCTTAGGGTGTGAAGTAGACTTGCCCCATGTCGACTGCAAAATGCGAGACAACAGCAAGCGACGAATCACCTAATTATCTAATCTAGCGGAAACGGGCTTTGAGAAAGTGTAGGTGTGAAGTCTCAGAAGGTCCACAGTGGGAGCTTTTGTGGTTTGACCTGAAAACATTTACGATAGGAGATGATGTGTCTTTCCTTTTAGGGAAGAAATGTAGTTTGTCAAGAGCACCCAGACTCTCCCCCAGGAGGCAAATGCTTTGTTGTTAATGTTCTGTATGCTTTTCTCATTTCAGTTCCTTCAGATGCAACCAGGTAAGCCTTCCTAGTGCTCAATATATAACAAATTGTTGCCTAGGTCAGAAGAATTTGTCTGCTGCTATAGCCAATCAACTGTTTTCTAGAATTTTTCAAGCCTGACCATCAGGTATAAACATAATTTTTTGAACATGCTATCCATTTGTCATTTACAGCTCAGCTGATGATGAAGACAGCTTAGACTTGCCGTCATTTCTGGAAGTCATGGGAAGACAGAACCAAGCCCAAACAGGACAGACAGCAGTAGGTGAGTGCGATTAACTTCTCACTTCTCTTAACTATTCTGTAGTCATATTTAATGAGGCAGGGCAGGAGAAGATAGGATTAGATCATATCAGGTAGCCCAAGCTGTATAAGTTCAGTGTTGAATTATTTCAGTGTCAGTAGGCATGTAACACCATTAGCATTATTATGCGTGAAACTTAGTCTCCTGTCATGTTGCTTTCTCCCTAGGAATACTACCAAGAAAGATACCCACAGCAAGGTAGGGTTACTTCCTTTTTTAATTTTATTTCAGTTTTCAGCCACTGAGATTAGAGATTTTCCTAAGTGATGTTATGACCTTTCATTCTTGACTCTACTTTGTCTGTGCTAAACTAAACATCGACTTGGTAACTTTGGCAAGAATTACTTTAACCTGACAGTATAGTTATCCGTTTGGCCTGTTAGCGTAATGCTTGCCTCTGTTAACTGCTGCTGCAGTGGTCTTAAAGTTGGTGCATGGAAATTCAGGCACACGTACGTTTCACCATCATAGGCTTTACTTTACTTAGTTTGTTTAACTTTTTTATTGTCGCGCACTACTTACAGAGTTAATTTGCGACAATATTATAAAATCAATATAAAAGGAAAATATATGGTAAAATGTCAGGGAAACCGGGCAACAAACGCAGGGGCAGACCGTCTGCGGTGCGTGGTTACAGTCTTGTATTTATATTTAGAAATCTGGAGTTACACTGCCTGTGGTGTGTGTCGTTTGGCGAGTTTGTACAGACTTATCTTTTTGTTCTTTTATAACTCCAGCAAAATTGAAAAAGATGACAAGTCACCAGGGGAGGAAAGCGACATTAGTGATGATGATACAGGTCTGTTATTTATTTTTATTTTTTTCATTTTTATTCATCTTGAATGTGCCTTAAATCGGTCAATACGAGTAAGAGAGCTTTTGAATGACTTCGGTTACAGTAAAAGTAACCGAAGAACATCTGGTCCACTGCAGCCAATTACTACGAGGCTCAAAAACTCCGTCAGCCAATCAGGATTCGGAGCAAAGCCACAGTCGATAAAAAGCGCGGGAAAAACACATGGGCAAGATTCGACGCAATTGGTCGATACAAATATATCGTTGTTCTGATTGGTTAGGGTACAACGCTCATATTTTATAGCTACTAACACATGCGCGAAAAATGCGGAACCAACACAAATACTTTGCGTTCTGTTAAACTTATCTAAGAGACCATATCAGCCAGTTTTAAAGCGGACAAAAGTATTGCTTTTCAAGCAGCATTATAACCCGTAGTCTGTCCATAGACACATTTGTTTAGGTTGGTTACGAGTTATTTTTCTTCCAGCTCGTGAGATTCACGCCTTCATCTTAGATGAGCATGATTTTTTTTTCGCCAGGTTCGGAACGTTTTTACCACAACAAGAATCAGATCTTCTTTAACAAGAGCTGCTGTTATGGACCCTTGTTGGATCCAGACAAGGTGTCACAGCTGCCCGAGGCTACCCCTCCTGGGAAGGTCAGCAGTGTAATACGCACGGGACTGGAGATGGTAGCCAAGGCCGCGTTTGACCCTGAAAAGGTGATCGACCTCATGCAGGAGGGGTGTGGAGTACGAGTGGTTGTCAAACACAAGGGAAAGATTCTGAAAAAGGTAAGAAAAACGACGGGATTTCACATTCAATGGTACATGTTTTTTTAATAGGCCATTTCCGAGTTCTATTGTGCCCTCGTGCAAAATATGTCTTATGAAAATGAGTTTGACTTGAATGAAAATTAAACTCATTCTCTTTGTCACAGAGGCAAAAAGGCAACTCGGAAATGGCCTGTTAAACAGATCCTGTACAAACAATACAAGGGCACAAACTGAGAAAACCCTGTATGCACCCATTTGTAACAACAAAGCTGCTTTTACCCACGCCACAATGATGCAATGCGTTTGTCAAATTTTATCTCCATCTTGTTGGCTCTTTTAGTTGTTTGCGATTTTGTAAGCTCGAAAAAGGGTATTTAAACGCAGGTTCTTCTGTACGTAGAACTGATTCAAGCACTTTGACTACATTGGGAGAGTGCCCCTCATTCTGTTTTCACGCATGTATTCTGTCAACAGGCCATCTCGCGAGTGGATTCGCGCCCCAAGTTAGAGCGCTACCTGAAGAGGTTTTGTAGGCGACTCATCTGTTGCGAGTTCTTCTTGAGTTTGAAGCCCGTACCAACACCTTGTCCTGATCAGTGCCAGGCTGATGGTGAGTATATCAGTCCTTTATAGTTGGTGAAGTACGTACGCACGGTTGGTCGGTCTTTAACCCTCGGAACGGTATAATCCCTCACATGCACTGTAATAGGTTTGTGCGACCCCAAAGGGTCTGGTTGACCATTTTGGTTTGAAATAGGGTGTGTTTTCGTTCTGGCTTGACATTAGGTATTTTGGTTACAAGGAGCTACTTTTTTACGCATCCACACTGCAAATATGCAGTCCTTTTGAAATATTTACGCAAATGGAAACCAAATCCTGGTTAGCTGCAGTCATATTAGAGCCGTGCACTTATTTTACAGGTCTGGAATGGGCTATCGATTCCGGGGGGGGGGGTACTCCCTTATATGGGCTATATAGGTATGTGCGGCCCCAAAAGGGTAAAGTTTTTCAGCCGTTTTGGTCATAAGGTATCGATTTTGGCCATTTTGTCTAAAAAAGCTATGGTTTTATCAGCCTAGTCTTAAATTGAGTATGTTTCTCTGAAGACGCTTTTTTTTCAACGTTCATAAGTAGGGTAGTAAAAATCGTAGAGTTTGGTCATAAATAGCGTAAGGGTTTTGGGAAATGGGCCGCACATCTGAGACCCACCTGGGTATCGATTTATCTGTTAGGTCTAAACTAGGAAATGGAAAGTAACATACTGAAATAGAGCACAGGTTTCAAGGTTGGGGACGCACATCCCTGGGGACGCACATCCCACCAAAAACTTGGGTAGTACTGACCCCTCCCCCCTGGTCCATAACACATAGCCCTGTCTGTGTTAAAACAATTGTAAAAGTACCGATAAGATAGACGGACATTGCTGTGAAATATTTGACTAGTTGGTAGATAAGAAGTGTAATGTTCAGTTAGTGGACTGATGTATTTTTCAGGCTTATGAGCTTAGTTTTTGATCTTGGTTGTGTCGCTGACTAACCAGAGAAAGAGATCATTAAATATGCTAACCATCTGTAGCGTAGTTAAAATCGCCTGGTCACGTGGAAACGTTTGCCGAATATCTTTGCTTGTCTGTGTCAGAGCACAACATTCTTACCAACTGGGAAATAATTGTTTAATGAAAATGTCTTAATCGCCTGCCAAACTGAACAAGGACGGTTGATAGCTCGAGGAATTCTTTTGAATCGAATTATTTCCCAAATTGTACTCGCATTACCTGTTAACAGAACCATTGCAAAATAATTCATTAGTTGCTTGAATGGAACTTTACATCAGTAGTATCATTTGAATAACCGCAATAGTATCGTAACCATTAGTTTTAATGTCTGACCGCTAATTGAATGTGGCGCTTTGTTTGATTAACATTTACCTCTTGCTGGGTAAAATCCATGGCAGTGTCTTGAATCCGAACCAAAATATTTCACCTGTTTAATCAAACAAACAACGCAACTTATCTTTCATTTTTAATTTTTGTTTCTAAAACTAACACCACTCCATTTTCATACGTTGACCAAAAGTTATTCAAGTAGAAGGTGAAGGAGATATGCTTGTGTTTCAGTGGCAGTTGTCGCTTTTTAACACCAGGATGACTGTCGCCTTTTCGATTTTAAGAAAGAGCTTTTCAAACAGAAAAACTTAGACGTTTGTCACCTGCTACCAGGTGACTTAGGTAAAAAGAGTTATCATAAAATATTCATGAAGCAGTGACGATGATATCACATTTTTCAACTTTGAATTAAGCTAGAAATCCCGGCTTGTAATTCAAATGGTGGATCAGGTTGTGATGAAAGACACCCACAAGACGCTGATAGTTATGACGAAGAGTTTTTGAACATTATAAGTCACGCGAGATGTTGCCGTGTACTTTAAGTAATAGGAGTTGTTTTGTTAAGAGTCGATCGGCAATGAATAGACGTGTTTCTAACTGTTTAGCTTAACAACTGATTTTGTGTTTTAGATCAAGGGAATCTGCAAGGTCCGAAGGGGCTCAAAGCCAAGCGTTCTCGTGAATACTTTGAAGTTAAGCATCTAGGAGTTGAGAAAAAGAAGCGCGGCCGGAAACGGAAGTCAGAATACCTACTTCCGAGCGATCCAAGCAGCGTTGTTACCAGGCCCCTGGTAGAAAACGGCGTACCTATTCCAGGGACGTCCTTCAGTGTGGTTCAGGGGCAGAAGATCTCGCCGACAACAACAACAACCACCATCGCTCCCGTTCAGAATGGTACCGTCGTTACTCAAACCCCTGGGGCTCCCATTGTGATACCCCAGGGGGTTTCTCAAGGGGTTTCTCAGGGGGTTTCCCCTGTGGTTTCCACACCACCAGCCCCCATTGGAAGCGTTGGCTACCAGGTTCCTGGAAATGTAGCAGTAACTCATCCGCCAAACACAGTAAAGAACGTACCAATGCTCGCACCCCAGGGGAAACTTCCCATGGCTCACCCCCACAGGGCACCCGTGCCGATTAACGCTTTACCAGGAGGAAAACCTGTCATGAAGGAGGTAAATGCTGTGTCTTTGCTTCTTATTTCATCTCTAAAGAGACTGAAGATACTTTTTGATCTCCCCTAGAATTTCTTTCATTGTCAGTATACTTGGTTTTGCTTTCGTTGACAAGTTGTTCCGACAGTCTTCCATTCCTCTCAACCTCTTGTGGTTTAACTCAAGAAACATTCCCCTCTTCTTTGATTTACCAAGCCTTTGAAGCACTTTAAACATTTGGCAATCTATTACCATTGACAATAATGGGTCCTTACTTAAAGTAGTTTCTTGCGATAACGAAAAGCGAGAAACCAAGACACAGAGAGCCGAGAAGTAATTTGCTTCACTAACAGATAAATTGTTTTGTATTCTATATTTAGGGAGTACAAGCACACAATCCGTCCGGTGGCCCTATCACTGTATCATTATCTGACGGCTCAAGTCGCATCGTCACTAACATATCCAACCAAAGATTCGCTACAAGCGCCACAAGCTCCGGTACAACCATCACATTTGGTCGGGCCCCACCCAATGTCACCATATCAAACTGCATTCCCCCACCACTGACCAAGATAGCGACTGAGGCCAGCAGCAGTCACGTGACTACCACCACCAACATGGCTGTCGAACCCCCAAATCAACTTGCAATTCATGCTGTGTCCGCGGTACAAACGGCCAGCAGCGTTTCAGTGCCGCCACCTTTCTCTTCCGGTTCTGTGCACGTGCCTCCATCTCCCAGGAACTCGTTTGGCACGCCTCCAGCTGGACAAATGCCCATGGGGGCTGTATACAGACCGGCTACCAGTCCACCGGTGTTTCCTCGACAAGTATTGGGTGCAAACGCTGGAGGAGTGATTCGACATCCGGGAGTCCACCCGAATCCTCCGGGTACTTCCTCTGCGGTTCAAATCAAACCGAACAGTGGGACACCCCCTCCCCCTCCCCCACTGGTCCCTAACGCTCGCGTGGGACCTCAAGGAGTAAGGCCTCAGGGGATGTACGTTCAAGCTCAGACGAACAGCGGCTCCATGCCACAGCCACGCCCAGGAATGCATTCCCATCCACCGGCCTACAACCCCATAGCAGCTAGGGGTGGGATAGTTAACCACCACCCTCAAGGCAACACTCCGCCTCCCCTAAGTAGTTCCCCCGGGGTTCCAAGCGGACCCCTTCAGCCTGGCGCGGGAGATAGGGGTGTTACTCAACCTGGATCTGCACCCATTTCACAAAGACCCATTATGCCTAACTACCAAGGAATCCCTCGATCGATGAACCCTGGCATGCCACCTCGAAGTACCCCTCTGAGGTTTTCCAGTGTACGAGCTTCCCTGGGAAGTGGATATTCACGGCATCCCCCTCCCATGCGTCCCCAGGGAGTTAATCCAGGGCAGATGTCTTCCCATCAACAGGTAAGGTGCTCTGAAATCAAGGTTTATCAGACATTCTTACTGGGAGCCTGAATTGGATTCACGTCAGAACGGTTTCTTCGAAAAACGAAAACCGTTTCGAGAGTTAACTGACAAGGTGTTCCATTGTAATCCATTAAAAAGTGAAGTTAAGTACAGGTCACCGTTAAGAATGAAAGTGTTGAAATGGTAGGTTATAAGGAGGGAGAAGGTTCCTTATAGGTTGGATGACGATTAGTTGCCCGTCTTAGACCGTCTAGAGAAAAACAAAGAAAAGATTTCTCAGAAAATTTTGGAGGACATTAACTGCAATAGGCCTTTTTCCGAGTTTCCCGTAGGCTTCTGTTTTAGAGCAAATCCTCGTGCAGATTCTTTCATGTGAAGATGAATTTGATTTACACGAAACACATTTTCATGAGGATAGTTTCGCACGGACTCATCTTGAAACTGAGGCAAAAACCAACTCAGTAGCTCCCCCCTCCTCATAAGAGAGACGAGTATCAAACTTTTCACTCCCCTCCTCAGGAAAGCCTTTTTTCTCGACCTAAGAGACAAGGAGAGTGTACAAGAAAGACTCCGAGAGTAATTGAGTGATATTAGTAATAACTCGTGTTTTACTATGTTTTTAGAGCTTCAAATTGCGCTTCACAGTTCCTACCGTCTCAGGGACAGTGCCGCGAAGTCTTGGATCCAATCCGCCTGCCGTCACTTTCGTTGACTCTGCATCAATTACCAAGTCGCACATCTCGCCGACTCCGATCCAACCCAAGAGCTCCATCGAACATCTACAGGCCCTGACTAATGCGACCGCCAAAGACGCGAAGATGAACGAGGGGTTAAACAGCAAGGAGGAAGAAAGAAAGATGGCGGAAGAGGAAGAAGAAGAGGAGGGAGAGGAGGGCAACGAAGAGAAATCCCAATCACCTCCAAAGAGAAATCTGTGGTGGTTAAAAAAAAGACGGCGAAAACGCACACGGCTGACATACATTAAAACGAAATACCGTCGGAAGGAGGACGAAGCGACGCCGAGCACTTCCGAGGTCGCTCCGATGGAGGAAGAAGCTGAACTCGACGATCTTCAGAAGTCGTCTTTGGAGGAAAGGCCAAAGCGAGGCCGGCCACCGAAGGGCGTAGGATTTCGATTCAAAACAGAGAGCTTCTCTAACAGTGACCCAGACTGGGACGAAACCGAAGAGAGAAGGCGAGTTAAACCAGTGGTGAAGAAGAGGAAGGGACGAGTCAAGAAAGGTATTTTTTGTTACCGAGGTGTCTTTAGTGCCAGTTACGACTGCTAATAACAAGGTTAGTTACTCGTCAAGTTCGTTCCAAGCGAGCATATCTGCGGTGCGGACTATGAACATGTGACTGATGGCATTTCGAAAAGAGGATTGTGGTAGCGAAGTTGTGCTGTCATCTTTGTGTGTTATTATTTGTGAAAGCGTTGGAAACGTTTTACGCTACTGCACGTATGTTTCGCCCCAAACTCATAAATGTATTAATTACAATATTGATTGCTAGTGAAAGCAGTTTCTTGAAAGTGTATCTTTTTTGTTGTTCTCAGATTCAAACGAAGTGACGTCACCGAAGCTCAAGTCCCCCTTGGCCGGGCCATCACAGATCCCAATGATTCCTGGCATGCCTATAATGCGAGAGACTGGGACTAAACATGCTGCCTCGATGCCACCCAGTTCTACGTCACCTATGGGGCGCTCGCCCCCAGTTTCCCCGCGATCCATGCAGCGTGGACATGCTCACCACCTACCAGGAATGGCTGGTGATAAACGTATGACGTCACCCAAGGGTTCTAAAATGATGCGGATGAGCTCTGGGTCGGATGCAAGAGGTAAGACAAGAAAACAATATGCATCAGCGAGCTATTTCTTTGCTTTATATATTTATAGCTAGTTACCTTGTATGTATCTTGATGTATTTTGGCGCTTCCTGGTGTGTCCTGTAGACTCTACTTTTCGAATCTATGAGACGCACCGCACCACAGCTAAGTGTGCGACCAAGTAAAACAAACTATATCTGTGTCTATGTCTATTTGAGAACTGCTGATCTTTATCTTCATTAAGGGGTCGAAAGTTGCAGGTTTTGAATTTTTTTTACAACTGGTTACGCAAAGAATTTGGGGAGTGGTCGCTGAACGAACTTGTGATGTAGTACTCTCTGCTCCGTGTCGAGTAGTCCTGGTTTGAGACCTGGTCGGGGTAGTGTTATTATGTTCTTAGGTAAGACGCTGTATTCGCGTAGTTCTTCTCGCAGTGCTTCTTCTCTAAACACGCAGCGTATCAGATCTTGAATACTTAGTAGTCTCATAGGCTCGGGGATACTTAGTACTCTCCTCGTGCTACAGGAACTGAAGATAACAGCCTCTTAGCCTGTCCTTTCTTGATCCTTTCAGTTTGTTATTTTGATTTTTTTTGTGTAGTTCAATGCTCTAAGAGCGCTTTTTATGAACTAAAACATTTGCTGTTATCCTAGGTCACCACTCTCATTCGGCATCAAGATATTCGTCGTACCCCTCCCCCACATCAAAGGCACCCTACTCCCCCATGGGGCATCGACCCATACGCCCAAAGCCTTTCTGTGTCGATGTTGGTACTAATACGTCACTTCCGGGCTGCGTGAATGGCCGGTCACCTGACCTTCCCGCTAACCCTGTCACGTGGTCAGTGGAGCAAGTGGTTAGATACGTGCGCTCAACCGACTGCATTAATTATGCTAATATATTCTTGGATCAGGTAAATATGCTCACCATCAACGGTTCTGTCATTCAATAGGCGATTCCTGAGTCACCTTGTCCCTCTGCTTCGAAACGAGGCAGCCCGCCTCGATTAGCGATGCTATATGCGGGTTGTGTAAATTTAAAAAACTGTTGAATTTGAATTTTAATAAAATAATGAATAATGAATAATGAATAACGAGGCTTCGTGCAAAACCTTTCATATGAAAATGAGTTTGATCAGTTTACATGGAACTAAACGTGTGGTGGAACTTATGAATTTCTTTATGATTGGCTTCGCACGAAGACTTGTTTTGACACAGAAGCAAGAGGTAACTCGGAGATGGCCTGTTTCGTTCTCTTCCGGTACAATTTTCCTATAGTAGAACATCTTTAGGAAACCTACTTGATTGGCGTATAATATTTAAAGGCTTTCCTCCATGTCAAAGGTTTTCTACGTGGCCAGGAAAGGAAAAAAATTTCTTCACCTCGTCCTTGATTGGAAGATCAAGATAGAAAATACATAAAGTCGCTCTTATAAAGGACTTGGCGCTACCATTTCTTTCATTTTGTTGTCCTTTGCTCCTGCATACAGTTGTTGCACTATTTTTAACGACTCTTGTATCTATGTGATAGCTAAGATTCACAACACACTTTTAACATTTGATATGTTCTTATAGGAAATTGACGGCCAGGCACTGATGTTGTTGTCACGTGACTCGCTGATGCAGTTCACTCGCATGAAACTGGGGCCGACGTTAAAGATGTGTAGTTACATTGCTCAACTCAAACTTCGCGCTCGTTAACGCTCGGCTCTGTTACTGGCCTGGTCACTCTCTACAAGTCGTCGACTATAAAACAGGTGCTATATCTGTCAGACTGTGGACATAGTTGAGGTCCTAAGGCCCGTTTTGCGTATACAAACTGATGGAGCGTTGATAACTTGAAGCCAGAAATGGTAATCTATTGGATTTTAATGAACCAGCTAGCGCTGACTAAAAGACGGTTGATCCCGTGGTGTCCTCAAATATCATTCATCCCCCGCCCTCTGACGTCTTTTGGCCGGGAGTTACATTGACGGCAGAAGACGACCCATGTTTCAAATTGCTCCAAATTGATTTTCCAGCGTGGGGCTATGTAGAAGTGTAGAAATTTCAAGCTTATAGCAGCTATATTGCTAGGGGGAAAGTTGACAAGGCATCACTGATGTGCTGGGGTTTCACGCTCGTATGCTTTTCGAGGTTCGAAAGGTGTAAGGATTGTAGAAAAAAAAAGGCAGTCTAGCCTAGATATTATATTATCTCCAGTTAGTCAAGTTTCAATTCTTCTCAATCTAAGAATACTCCTTTGCCAGGTTTAGCGTTAATATGAGTTCACATTGACTTTGTGACCTTGAAACCTTGACATGGTTTCTTGTTCCTCGATCGCTAGTTTGAGGAAACGTAGACTCAGGCTCTAGACTTATCACTGATACAGGTTTGTCCCGCGTGGACAAATTACATTTGACAATAAATAATATAATACAAGCGAACTAAAATAATCGAGGCGTGATCTGTGAGCGCCCTTTGAACGCAACTCGTGTATTCATACGTAAAATTTACATTTTGATATTTCCGAAATATTATAGAGTATCGTATTTTAGGTAAAAAAATAGTTTTGTGGATTTGATAATTATAAATTGAGAGGTTTCCGGCCTTCATAGTACTCTCGGAAATCATGGATAACGACTATTAAATGAAGGAGTAATCATCAAAGGACCACGATTTTCGGTTTTACGACACCCGAACGAATAGTGAGGTCGGCAACGTCCGTCGATTTCCGAGTACAGGAGGCAAGCGTTTAGGGAGTGTTAAATCACCTATTATGATTGAACATATTTTGTGTGGATCATAGCATTCTACATTGTAGATAGACTTTTTTGTGAAGTATTAAAAATTATTTTTATGTATCTTGTGTCTTAAATAGTTTTGTTTTTAAAAACCCTGTTGAAAGTCTGGGTTTTCAAATTAATGGTTTCCAACTTCGAATAAGATTTAACCGCTCAGTCGTGGGTAAGAAAGTCCTTGGCTCCTTGTTTTTGATGGTCCAGGGCGTTCCCCATTCGAATACAAAGTAAATCCGTTCTTTAATTCATCAATGAATAGCAACCTGTACCCTGAATATTATACCATAACTACGATTTCTTTGATTGTTATTTCGTTGATTGAGATGTGCTCTTGGATAGGACGCTAAACTCTCACAGTAGCTCTCTTCACCCACTCCACCCAGTTGTATTAATTGAAACCATTGAAATATGGGACTACCTTACAGAATGCTGGGAGTACCCCTGTGATGGAACAGCATCCCATCCGGCGAGGCTGAATAGCCAAACTCTTTGCCGCTTCACGCAAAAGAAACCGGACTTCAAAACTGTCTTGATTACTTCCAGAAATTATGCCGGCCGATTTGCCGGCCGCGTTCAGACCACCATGCAGCCCCTTGAGCCGACTGTACAAAAGGCTGGCCAGCAGTTTCGTTCTTAAATTCAAGATGGCGGACGGTAAGTACTGTCGTGCGAACGTAAAAAATTGCTGTTTGCACAAAGATAAAAGATTAAAAAAACGATAAAAGAAGATAAAGATAAACCAAGTCCGAAGTATAGGTCCTTTTTATGTTCGAATACAATTTAGCTTCCTCTACGGAAAAGGGCTGGAAAATGTGCCCTGTCATGGTATTACTACTTCCGATCCTTCTTTATACAGCTTCTTGTCTGAAGGGTAAAGGCAAAGACTTCTGTTATTTGCATACTTAGCGAAGTTTTTGCGACAGTCTGCACTCTCTAGAGTCCGAGTAGGGGAGCAATTGCAGAATACCCGGCCCACTTAATATTTATATGTGTCAGGCAAGTCCAGCAACGGCCGGTGCTGAGTTTAATTCTCGCTGAGTCACTATATGGTGTTTGTTTGTAACTTTCAGGTCAGTCGGAGCAAACACTTGAAGAAGTGTTAAAATCTATCAAGCACGTGATTCTAGTTTTGTCTGGTAAAGGAGGAGTTGGTAAAAGTACTGTTACGACACAGATTGCATGGACTCTTTACAACAAAGGGAAGAAGGTAGGCTGAAATCCTCCCGGGGGGGTACTCCCATATATGGGCTATATAGGTATGTGCCATGGAATAGGGTATGGTTTTTTGAGGTTCTCGGTCCTTAAATAGGGTATCTTTTTTAACCCTTACTGTGTTCCTGGTGTGGTCCGTTAGATAGGGTAGCTAAATTGTATTATATAATACTGGAGTGTGAAAACGCCATCCTAAACAAAATAATGTTTGTTCTTAAATTTGATGTATCCGTTTATAAGTACTAACAAAATGATTATGCAACAGCGGTTTAATAGCCTTGACTGGGGTGCCATTTTGCAAGTTTGGACCTTAAGAAGGGTATCAGTTTTCGCTTTCTTAGTCCTTAAATAGGGTTAGGGTTCAAGAACCTTCGCAGCAAACCCCTATCCAAAATTCGTGGGAGTGTTCCCGCCCTCCCTGGAAATCCTTCACCCCTTATTGGTTGTGTTTTCATGTTTTGCATTTGGGAGAGAGATTTGTGATGAATATGTACTAAAAACAGTGCCAGCCACATGATGTGTGAACTGGTGACACCTTCTGTTTTTCATCCCCCTGCCAGAGTCAGCATCACCCCAGTGAAGATCTCTTGATCTTCCACTGGTGGCATTCTCGTCCCCAGAGCCCACAATCCTTCTGGCCTGTGGCAGGGATCGAGGGCTCTGGTTTAGTCTAACACTGGAAGTCTGCGATTCACAGACTTCCCTTCAAATCTAGCAAATCTGATTGGTTGGGAAGGCAAAACAAATACTCTGTGCCCTTGATCCCTGCCACAGGCCAGGAGGATCGTGGGTATCTGGGAAAGAGAATTGCACTGATGACAGACAAGTGTCTTCAAGAATGTACACATGGCATACTGTTAATAATAATTGAAGGCTTTTGTGCAAAAAGGGCGTACGACGGTTTTTTGGGCAATTTTCGCTTTTTGCAGGATCTAGCTCATTTTTGACAGACTGAGTTGTTTTGACGTGAAAAGCATTGTTCCAGAAATTGTTTTGATCGATTTGAACTTCGTTCTTCAGAAATAGCATATGCAAAAAACTCAGTTTTCCTCTGGAGACCTTTTGTCCAGTGAAAAACAAAAGAAACCTTTTGTTTCGCTTAGTTTTATTATTCGTATAATTACACTGATCAGTTACTGCTGCTTTGTTAGCACAAGCTGTTAAGGCGCTGAACGGAGCAGATATGAATTTGTTTTTTCGTGACACAGGTTCGATACAAGGTCAGTCTTTTTTTATTTTTTGGCTGTTTCCCTACTTATTTTACAAACCAAAACATATATTTTAAAAATATACGTGCTGTCGAAGCTGCTAAAAGTAATTATTTAAGTTCGGGTCACATCGAAATTTGCCTTCGAAAGATTTGCTCATAAAGATGCCGCTTCACACAAAACTGAGTTTTTTGCGTACGTCATTTCTAGAGAACAAAGCGCAAATTGACCATAACAATAATATTACGGAACAATGCTTCACATGTCAAAACAAGTCAGTCTGTGACAAATTAACTCGATCCTGCAAAAAATGAAAATCAGACAAAAACCGATATATGCCCTTTTTGCACGAAGGCCTTCAATTAATAAAAATAATTTTAAACATTTATTTAGCAGGTATTTACAAGGCCTATATCACAGAAATGCAGTCATGGAAGTAAGACTAAAATAAATATAATAGTAGTATAATTTTTAGTAACTAAACTAAGTATAAAATTAAAAATAGAAATAATTATCTAAAAGCAATATTATACCTGTATTACAATACATGTAAATGGCTAATCTTTGTGTTATCTTTTAATATCTCAGGTTGGAATACTGGATGTTGACTTATGTGGACCAAGTATTCCAAGGATGATGAATGTGGAAGGAAAGGATATACACCAGTGTTCTGCTGGGTAAGTTATGATATTAAAGGGATCTCCTTGTGAAGCTATTCATTAAATCATATCTGTACTTTGAATTATTTACATTTTGTACACTGATTGGTTAAAAATCGTGTTTGTATAACTCGATGGAGACACAGAACTAGCGCACACTGTTGACGTAGTGATGGCGCGAGCAAAGATAATTTAAATTTTGATAATCAAAGTTAACAAGTTGTTTTCCTTTTTCTTGCAGCGGTGTTTTCTAAAAGAAATAGAAAACCTGTACTCTGTTTCTATCAAGTTATAGAAACACTCGTGAAAGTTTGGGAGAACTCAAAAAGCTGTGGAAACAATCGCCTGCGGCTCATGTTCCCACAACATTTCTCGCTCTCCCGAACTTCCACTCTTGTTTCTATAACTCAATAGAAACATGGTACATTTTTTCTATTTCTTAAATGTTAATTAATATACTTGACATAATAATAATTCTTCACATTCTTGTTTTTTTTTTTTGTAAGATCAGCCGATATGTTTTAGACAAAGGTTGTCTATATTCTTTGCCAAGGGGGTTGGCATTTTCTAAGATTGTGTGAACCTTTTTTTTAGTTGGGTTCCAGTTTACACAGACAAGGATCAACGTCTGGCTGTTATGTCAATTGGTTTTTTGTTAAATCACAGAGATGATGCTGTGGTGTGGAGAGGACCTAAGAAAAATGGTATTTATTCCCTTGTGCTCTTTATTTATATTTTTTACTTACCGTGACCTGTTAAAGCTTGTAAGTCGAGTCTAGATATGAGTATCTCATTATAGTGAAACTCTTCTGAACTCACTTTAAGACACTACACCACAACAGACTGAGTCATTTTTATAATGCTTTGAAAATGTAGGAAGCCTCAGAAATTGTTACCTACGATAGCTACAATTAGGCTTTATTGATAGTGAGTATTATATGTCTACTATTTGATATATATGTTGCAGTTAATTTTTGGTTTCAGTTAATTTTATAATTTAACCAGTAAGTTTTTTTTCTAACTAGGTTATTTTATAATAAATTACTAGATTTTTTTTTTTTGGGGGGGGGGGAGGAAGGTGGGTGTTTCTCAAAAAGAATAACACACTCACCACCAGCTCTAACCCTATCCCTATCCCTATGCCTAGCCTTATTGACCCCCCTAACCCTAACCCTATCCCCAGACCTAACCCTAGACCTAATCCCCCTGAACTCCAGATCTCTGACTTTGAAGTCCATCTTCATATCAACTATCCCACACAAGCAATCGTTGCAAATTTGCTCATATTTGTTGGTCTAATGAGTTATTGGTCCCAGACTCACCCTTCCCCACAATTTAAACTGGTTTGAAAATTTCAACCCAGTTTAAATTAAAATAAAATCACCTAGTTCGAAAAAACTGACTAGTTAAATTATAAAATTAACTGAAACCAAACATTAACTGCAACATATACCACAAAATGTTTTATTAATTCACCATCACTGTATGTTCAATATAATAACTTGTACAAAGGTTAATGCAAATTCTTTTGGAGTCACTTTGTGGCTGTTCTGGGCTTTTAAGTGAAAAGGAAAAAAAATCAAACATGCAATCATATATTAGTAAAAAGTTTATTAAACAAATTTATTCCACTGTGCCAGACCATCTGCAATGTGCTTTTAGTTAATGATTTAATAGGGCAAATTCTTTAGAGTGCTACAGACCTTTTGATGTTCCTGCAGACTTTCTTTTCAAGTAACAGTTATCATAATGTTTTTTTTCCCAGCAATGATCAAGCAGTTTCTAACAGACGTGTGTTGGGGTGACCTGGATTACTTGATTATTGATACACCTCCAGGTACAACAACATTTATGTAATTGTAGGAGGCTTGTGATGTACTGATGTGTGAAGAACAGAAGTCAAGAGGTCTTAGATTCTAGGCCTGTTTATGGGTCTTTATACTAGGATCTTAGGTTGCATTACCTTTCATCTGATCACGGAAGAGGGGAAATGAGTACTTGGGCAACCTGAACTGCAAAAATACTGAGCACTAGGAGTTATCTAGCCATAGGAAAGCTACCTGTTAAGGGTGAGGAAGTATTACTCTATGAGAGTGAAGTTAACCCCCTTGGTCAGAGCAGATATACTCTGTATTGTTAGCTTTGCTGATAGTACATTATTATACGTTCATTTTGTAGTATGCAGGGTAATCCTATCATTATTGCTCTGTTCTGAGATCTGTCTTGTTCAATCCAGGGACATCGGATGAGCACATTACAGTAGTAGAAAATTTGCGGCATTACAATCCAGATGGAGCAATTCTTGTGACTACTCCTCAGGTATTGCTGAAGTATTTAAAATTTTATTATGGACTAATTCTAATACTTATTTGGATTCCAGAAAGTTTACCCCTGATCAATTTGTGTATTCTAATACATTGTTGATTACCCTCATGGCATTGAAAAAAGGCCAACCTTTTTCTTAGGCATTTAACCTTTTGATAGTCAATCAATTCAGGTGGAATAAGCTCTAATCATTTTTTGGCCAAACCCTAAGATGCTATTTTAGTACCAGATGAGTATTTTAGTATTGAGGTAATCAGATGATTATATTAGGTCTGAGGTAATAATCAAAACTTTTTGCCCTTGTTTTCGAAGAATAACATCAGCAGTTGTTTCTGGACACAGGATAATTCTCAATTTTCAGTTGCTTAACAGATTCAGTTGTGAAAGAATTTTACCAGAATGAACTTTGCAATACATACCATTTTGATAACTTTGTTAACAACATTCTGTTGTTCTACAGGGTGTGGCAGTGTCTGACGTCAGAAGAGAACTAACATTCTGCAAGAAAACTAAAATCCCAATTCTGGGTGTGGTAGAGAACATGAGTGGATTTGTCTGTCCTCATTGCAGTGTAAGTGTCTTGTGTTAGGTGTGTGTCCTATTATAATATTAGTCTTTTATGCAGATGCTTGTTGGATGAAACAGTGCATGACAAGTCTTAATGATGTGTCTGGAGGAGACTATTCCTTTATATAATACTAAAAAGATATTAAAATAAGTACCATGATTTGTTGTATTCTCGACTTTTATGGTGTACCTTCATCTTTCTAGTATGAAATAATGTACACCTTTTTCTTTTAGGAATGTACAAATGTGTTTTCAAAAGGGGGAGGTGAAGCCTTGGCAAATAGCTGCAATGTTCCATTTTTAGGTAAAAATACTTTTTAGTATAATTTGGTTTGCAATTGCTAAACGTGGCAATCAACAAGAAACTACACAGGAAGGAGGATAGAGGGGGAGAAGTGATCTAGATCGTGTGTGACAGAAAACAAAATGTTCTTCCAATGATCTATTGCACTTGTCTATCTTTGTAAAAGGAACAAAAACAAACAGTTAACTATGTTGTATGGAAATACAAAGTTCTCCTTGAATGGTAAGCTTAAGCTTCTTGTGGCTTCCAGCATATCACATAGCAGAACAGACCATTAAATTTTGTCAACTAGAATGAGGATGATTGCAAATTGCAGAAACTCTGCACTGATATGGTGTGTTCAATTTGACATGTTGAGTTAGCCAGTTTCATTAGAATAGCGTCCTAGCTGTATCTTGTATCATATTTTCAAAGGATAATTTTTTCCTACTTCTCAGGTTCCATTCCACTGGATCCCAGTTTAACGCAATCCCTAGAAGATGGCCAAGCCTTTATTGACTTGTTTCCTAACTCACCAACACTAAATGCAGTAAATGTAATCACATCCAAACTGTTACAAATGAAAAACAATGGAGATCAGTGATCATGATTGATGGAGCAATTTGTACTGTTTTTCAATAATGGTTGTTGAATATGTAGCATTCATACAGCTGGAGAAATGTGACTGAGAGAATCAAGTGATCAACCACTGGTTTCCCTTTCAATGTCTGTCTCTTATCAATCAAACCAGTAATGAGAATTTTGGCAATCATCAACTAGAAGATATTGTTCTAGTGTATGAACAAATTCTCAGACCTCTAATATCAGGAGAAATGAGGGACAGTGACAATGAAGAGAGCTAAAAAAGATATGAACATGGTACTGAAAAAGGCAAAGGATAGGAAGTCTATTCAATATTTCACTCCTCTGGTCATCAATGAAGAAAAAAGAGAAAAATATGGCTTCACCCCTCTTAGGTCATTTTAGCCACCCACTTGAACTTGGCTTTGCAATGTTATGCTAGAAAGTTCTACTTGTCAAAGTAAAAAGGTTGGATTACTGAACAGCATCTTGATTGGGAAAAGCTTCATTCAAATTGTCTTTTCATAATTTGATACAATAGTTACGTTAAGTGCATGCAACTTCAAGACTTGTTTTTTTTTCTGTGGCCTCTTTAATTGATCACCTGAAAATATTTGAGTTTGGGATGACTTTGTGTAACCCTGCATGAAAAATAAAACTTGATGCAGAAAAAACAATAAAATAGAAACAACAATAATAATAACTTATAAATAAAAATGAAAATATTATTAGTTTAGCATGTGGTATCAAGGTTCATTTTTCCTGCATGGTTACATGAGGTCACTTTAGATATAAATCTGTTATGGGGACAAATAAAGAGATTATGTAGGAAACTAGTTTTGTTGTCATGTATATTTTTGTAACTGTGTGTTGAAATACAATTTATTTGAAAGCAGTTTTCCCTTATCAAGGTGTTGTTAAATAAATAATTATACTTTGGTGATGTTGACAAACAGAATAAATTTACAATCAGTAAGATAATTCAACTGAGGTCTTTCCTGTTATTCAAATCATAACTTTACATGGCCATTAATAAACCTAAGTTTCTCTATTCAGAGAATCACAAAATTTCAGGTGAAAGTTCATAGAACAAATAGAAATAAATACAAGTGGTACGCCTCCGTTATCTGTATGGTATTTTGCGATTGTTAGAATTGCATAAACTAGTTGTTTTTCCAACACTTCCTGATTAAAGAAAGAAGGGGCTGCTAATGGGCTCACATGAATAATGAACATTTGAGTTTCCATATAATGCATATAAGGGAAATTAACTCAGGGATGCCAGATTTTCAATGTTTTTTTAATTAGTGGGATACGGCGCAAGTGTGGAGATAGAATAAACAATTTGCGCATGCTTGGAATAGATGCGCACGTGATGTGCGCATCCATACCTGAATTGGTGTGACCTGTTACATGACTCTATTTCTTAACATGTAACGCAACTCAATTGGGCCACAAATAGCTCCTCCCAGCTCTTCCCAACTCCTCGTTTTGTTCTTTTGTCAACTTATACATACCCAACCTCGTTGCCAGGGCCTTTTCCCTTGCTTGAAATTGAAACAGAATCTATCTCTGTACGTATGCAGATTTCATCAAGTGTTCTACTTCCTCCTTCCAGGCTTTTTGAAACCTCGAAACTTTTTGTGATTCGCGTGACCTGATCGCGTGACTCCATATTTCAAAGGCTGTACCGCGTGTTGTTTATTGCAAGTGCCCGTTCGTGAAGTTCGGCGCACGCAGATTTTGATTGACAGTGAAAATAGATCGGGTGATGGACATTTGCTTTTTGCACTCAAATACTGCTCGCTTTCTGGGGAGAGTTGAGCGATCAAGCTTACCAAGGAAAGGTAAATAACTCCATTTTGAGTAAAATGTCTTCGTAGAACTTTATAAGTTAGTAATTGTAACTGATGCAAATGTAAGATTTGCGCAACAACTTACGCGATGTTTCAAAGAAATCGCCGTTCCAATAGAGTTAACATAAATCCAGGTCTAAGGTTTCTAGTTTGGCGCCTTACGGTTGTTGGTAGAATTGTGGCCCCAGTTATAGTTGCGGCGTTACAAGCGAAGCAGGAGACGACGAGCATCAATATCCCTTTCATATGCAAGTCCCTCCCCGCCTTCAAGATAAAATGGAATCGCGTTTCTGAGTAAAAATTGAGTCGACATGTTCGTAGGTGTGCATATGATCTTCAGGGTGAAACGCGAAGTCGAAACCAAGAATCCTTTTAAGGTTGAGTAGTTTCACAGCGGTTATTGATTTGCACTATTATATCACGACACAACGGTCACAACATTAACATACACCCAGGCAGAGGCTGTTCATTTTAGAGTGTATTTAGCCTGCGAGCGAGCCATCTTAACAGCTTTTAAGACACACCCCTTCTCCAAGGCTTTGATATCAAGCTGGTGTGAGGAACACCTTTTGCTTGATCGATCACAGAGCCTCTTTAGATGTCATAAACGCCATGCTATAAACCATCTACTTACGTTTGCAAGCCAAAGGCATGTAATCGTTTTGCAATCAGCTTTTTATTGTGAATAGGTCTCCGATTGAGCATGACATGTTTTGCTATTTTCATATTTTCTGCGACCCGGCCGGGAGGGTAACTACGCTCGCTTTCCTGCCGTTTTGGAAGTGCGGTTGTTTATCCTCCTTCCAAAACGGCTTGAAATCGAGCCTAGAGGGCAACAGAATAATAAATCGCTTGCGACTCGTGCCATTTGGGATGTGCTATCAAACTAAAGATAAATAAAGGTGTAGAATAATAGCTTGTTTATGACCATCTCAAGTTTCTTTTTTGCACGCAATCAGAATTTAAAAATAGGCAGTCTATGACTGCATGTGCCTAGTGAAAACTAGTATCATCTGCAATGACTACATGATACAACAAGAACAACAACAAGAAACTTTTTTGTGAAATAGGTATCAACTGTAACAATTCATAATTGAACAAGAACTTCGGTTGCTCGCAACGAGAAGCTGGAATGTTTGGGAATAGATTTTACTTTAAAGAAGTTATATCGCTGCGAAGTCAGCGTTTCAGATTACATTCTTTGCATAGCGTGCTTTTAAGCATGATTGTGCAGTCGGATATGTTTGTTTCAGAAGCAAAAACTACTTGGAAAAGGTCATTTCAACGACCTTTCAAACGAATATGAATTTACATATTTGCAATTGCCGAGATGAGTTTGTAGTGAAAAACGGTTTTTTTTGACGAGCGCTATGGTTTGAATTTTTTCCCGCTAAAATGCCCCGATGCAGTTGAGTTAAATCTTTATAAACATACAAAACTTACTAACGTTCAACGGCGCAACGTGAACACATGGAGCGATCGTAGCAAAAGTTGCCATATACGTCATGTCTTCTCGGGATACGAAAATCAAACCAACATTGCTCGAAAGTGGTCTCGGGTTCTTGGGGAAAGAATACGAGAAAAACCCGAGTTACGGACACACACGTATGCACGATAATATGGTGCCTTGAGCTCTACGAGCACTAGGCACAAAAAGTGAAGGGGGACACTTCATGACTTATTACACGTCGCCAGAACAAAGGTGAAGGGGAGGACACTTCATGACTTATTACACGAATGGCAAGTGTTACGGACACGTATGCACGATAACATAGTGCCTTGAGCTCTACGAGCACTAGGCACAAAAATGTTTCAATCAACAAGCAATCAATTATATGTGCGTGATTTGCGTGACGTAACGTCCAGACAGCTGCCAACAGATTTGTCACGCGCAAGGGCAATGTCTAATTAGAAAAATGCACTTTATGCCGTCGAGTGACTTAAGCTGTTTTGCTTGTCAGTTATATCTTGACTGCTACGAGTTTTCGAGTCTCCTAAAGCAGCGAATGTCGCTATATGAAATCTGTCACGTAAGCGGTTTATTAAGTATGTCTTGAAGAAACTGAGAGGCGAGCACGGATTGGCCAATCAAAAAACAAATAACGATCTGAACCAATCACCAGGTCTTAAGACAAAAGATAAATTTTTAACGCAACATGTTACAACATATTTGAACAATACAGCACATGCTGTAAGCACTTGGTGGACACGTATGCCACTGTGTCACAAATGATATTGATAAAAGTTGGGGATGTTAAATTGAATTTGAAAATCGTCGACATGCTTTCATTTTGTACTCGTTTGGTTACATTCGTACGGAACATTTCCGCAACAAAATCCAAGCACGCTGCAAGCAACGGTTGTAAACATTTCTGTAGCCTGCCACGTCTTGTGCCGTTGCCTCTTGTGCAGTATTTGCGAAGTAACTCTTTCCTTGTCTTTTATGAATCTGTGCCGAGTCGTTACCACACCGTCTCTCTCATCATCCGCCAAAATTAGCGCCAGTGAAAAAAAAGCATTTCTACATACATCGAAAAACGTGTTATATCTTGCATGATAATAGGTATGTTTGCCCAACTTCTTGAAAACGTGTCATAACTGATGCAGCGTTGCGTACATCGCTCACTCCCTACTGCGCATCTAGCTAAGATATCTTCACGACTCACGTACTTTTCTACCGCGCCCATTGTGCAAGTGGCAGGGTATATAAGAAGATAGGGCCCAAGAAGGGAGCTCCCCGCTGAAAGCGTGAAGTCCTTTTTCTCGCTTCTACCTCGGGATTTAAATATTTACGCACACCTTATTTCTTTATGCGTGACAATTTTTTTGCGTGACAATTTAACACCGTGGATACCGCATAAGCAAGGAAACATTTTGCGGGGCGTTTTTATAACATTTGGCGCGGAAATGTAATCCCAGAAGAAAACAGGATTAGAAACGGCTCGTATGCCTATAAATTTTGCAAGGGGGCGGCGAAGGAGAGACGAAATTTGCTGCAATTTTTCCCGACTGAAATTGTCGTGTTCGGTAGGCATTTGTTATCCTAGACGCTAGAGCACACACCGAGACCTGTCGAAAAAATTGTAAACATTAGAAGCAAAGACTTGAAAGGTCTTGAAATCTTGAAATCCGAGTCCACGAAACTCTACTGTTGGCCGGCATGGCACTATCTAATTGGCTTATGACAACACCAGCTGACTATAAACTGAAGGACCTTTGGGCGCTCCTGATAAAATGTTGTCTGCGTATCTGGATGATAACTGTTTTACTTCTTTACTTTTTGAAACAATAAAGAGAGATTGCTTCTAGATTAGTTCCTCTTCGTAAATGGGCTATTGTCTTCACGTTCAGTTTAGGCGTTAGCTAGCTAGACGAGAGAAAAAAAAAACAGCCCGCGAGACTATCCTAAATTATTTATATTTAAAATATCACTACTGGTTGTGGGGCGACCAGCACTGTTTACAGCGTTCTTCAGAAGTGGCCAAACGAAACGAGGAACTTAACAATAGATAAGGAACAGAAACCATGCCCCTTGCCCTAAGAACGAATCAAAATTGAGTATCGAAAGAGATGCAGTATTCAACATGTTCAATGGTCTTCAATGTACCTCCCAGAAAGCTAACACTTGACAGGTGAGGAAATTTTATGTCCGTGACCACTCGACTCAATTGTAAAGCTTTTCGCTACAATTTTCCTTCGTTATTTATCGGTCCTAGCTTGGGAAACAAGTCATATTGTTTTTAAGGGTGAGATACATCACTTTGTCTGGCTCGTCACGATAGATGGCGTGACACATGACGAATATTAGCTTACCGGGCTCGGGCTATATAAGGTTCGAGCATAATTACACGATAAATTAACTAAAAGGTTGCCGGCAGGGAGCGTTGATCACACATGAGTAGCGACTCGTAGCACATAACTGCACAGCAAAAAAGACGAGGAAAACAGACGTTAGGGTAAGCCGTACACACTTATAACTATCGTAGAATATTTGCCAAATAGTAGACAACATACTATGTTAGTAACTTGCATACAAAGCGACAGTTTTTGCTCGATAGATGCGCTGGGTTGCGAGAGATACCGAGCCGAGGCGTAGGCCACTCCTCATGTACCGAAACTAATGTAACATCGAGAGGTTTGGTTATTAGTTAGCTGTTTATATTACACCGGCTAGTCGAATAGAACGGTGCATTTCATTCCGATCCCCTGAAAATGCCATGGCTTGTTCATTTTGTCGAATTATGCTTCACTTACCTCGGTGTAACACACTACTACTGGCTCAAATTTTTTTCCACTTATGCGTGCGTCGTTATTTTTTGACTAGCATTTTTATTCAACCGTCCATTCATTTTATGTTCTGAAAATGGCTTATTTGCTTTGCCGAATTATGCTTTACCGCACGATGTAAAATCCCTTCAGTCGGGTCAGAATATATTGATTTTTGTGACCGGTCAAACATGCGTCTACCTCGAGATTACGTTGTTTTAAACGCGATTCGTGTCTGAAATAGCACCAAAATTGCGAGTTATGTTTTTCATGCTGTATTAAACTTCAAAATGATTTTGTCGTTCAAGTTTGAGAGATCTCAGTTTTCCATTCATCTGTCCGTAAAATTTCCGGTGAACTTTGAACGGACGGCAGAAATGCAAATGCGTTTGCTAATACATAAAGAATGCATTATCTATGAGGATGTCACAAAAGAAGTCGAACAATAAAGGGTCCTTCAGAACTCTTCAGTAACTAACTACAGAAAATAGTTTCGCTTTGTTATCCGCCCTAAGTATTCGCCCTGTTCTTTTTAAAATGAAGTAAGGCAAGCGAAGCTAGTTTCCAATATGGTTGTTAGGTCGGAAAGAACTGTCTTATAAATCAAGACAACTGACGAAAGGGAATGATGTAAAGCAAAATCCACGTGACATTGTCTTTCTTTCACTGGGCCTTAATATCAATTTACATTATGGTAAATAAGCGGACAGATTACAGTTGCTTTCCACAACGGCCTCCTTGGGGTCGTTCTAGAGAGCTAGGAGTGTAGTATGAAAATTTTTCTTTTACGGGGTTCAACCTGTTGAAAAATGCTCATTTTAGCATATAAATACATAACACGATCAAACTGTATCAATAAAACATCAGCCAAAGAGAAACCGAGATTAACGACGCGCTTGGCGGGGTGCCCTTTTACAATAAAAATAAGGGTTTTGTATACACCTTTAATGAGTCATTGTCTGGCTAGCTATTGTCGAGAAGTTATTTGGGCAGTCAAGTTATTTTTTGAAATAAAGTTTATCATCATCGTCACCTGGGACGCATTTTAGTGGTCGTTGCCGAATGGCGGTTGTACACAGAGAGGTGGTGGCGGTTAATGGAGGTTCGACTGCATGAAAATAGAAACCTGGCAAAATTAAAGTGGGAAATATAGTCCTTCTCCAGCATGGATTCGTCGGTTCCTTTGATGCGCCATGATCTGAGTGATTTGTGATCTTGGATCACCGATCCTGGTCCTGATCAATCCAGAAAAACATATCCTAAATATACACGTCATGCATTGAAAATGTCGGTCCAGGTTACAATCGGCGCGGGCAAGCGATAAAGCGAAATAATTTGTAAGCTCTGAACATTTTCAATGTTATCACGGCTCGGCCCATGTGGGAAGCTATGATGGAGCCACTTAATTTCATTGTTTGTAAACCAATCAGATGCGAGTAGATGTAAACGGGGGGGGCCCCCCCCTCGGTCCAAAATAAACTCGTGAGGCCAACTAACAAATTCGATGTTTAATGCTGAGGTCGACATCTTCTGCTCCCTGTGCTTTGAAGGCCGCTTTATTCTTCAACGCTTATCGATCCTGACCCGTCACTTTTTAAAATTCAAATACTCGTTGTTTTGTGACGTCCTCCTGGATAATGAGGCATTCTTTATACTGCATAACAACACATTTGCATTTGTTTGAGTCTATTTTGCCGCCCGTTCAAAGTTCACCAGAAATTTTACGGGCAGGTGAATGGACAACAACAAGATCCTTTTGCAGCAACCAGCGATTTTGGTGCTGTTTCGGACGCGAATCGTTAATTGACGAGATTTGACAGTCGACCCATGAGAAATCCCCGGGGATCAAGGGAATCACGTAAAATCTCGGTGAAGCTCCCGCTTGCCGACTGAACCCTCTTTTGTGCAGAGCGCACGTCTTGAATAAAAGTTGCGCCCCAAGACTTGAAAGTCAGTACAAAATGATTGTCTACCTTAATACTACGAATCTGGGAGAGCGTTTTTGGAGGGATCGGGTGTAAAGATCTCTGAGGGATTATATGGCTGCAAAAGCCGTCGTTGAAAATAGCTGAAAAAGTAACTTTCGCTTTAATGTGAATAATTAACCTGAACATGTACGTACTTAGAACAGCAGCCTGTTAAACACGTTTCTGGACTTTTCAACTGGCCACCTGTAGTTGGGAATTTGCGGCTTAAAGGATGTTACCATAGCACCAAAGTCGCGGGTTATTATGTATTTTAAATGATCTTGCTGGTCAAGTTTGAGAGATCTCAGCATTTGTCCATTCATCCGATAGTGTCCGCAAAATTTTCGTTGAACTTTGAACGGGTCACAAAAAGACTCAAACAAAATGTAAATGTGTTTGCTACGCGTTACAAAGAATGCATCACTGTATCCATGGGAACGTCACAAAACACCGCGTGTAGGTCAGGATCGATTAACGTTGAATAATAAAAGAGCCTTCAGCAACTATAGAAAATCCTTTGAAATACAGTGCTTAATTATTTTGTACTGATTCCCAAGTCCTGGGAAGCAACCAGTTTTATTCTAAAGGCACACTCCGAGCAAAGGTGGGTACAGGTATTTTGTAACTCGCGTACGCCACACCTTTCGCTCAATGTCATTGCGTTGTTTTTCTCCGTTGCAGTTGAAAGCCTCGCTAGTAACCCAAAGCGAAACCTCAACTTAAACTCTTCAGTATTCCTTCCCGTTGTTTTTGTAGGCTGCGTCAGATTACATCCCTTTCTGAGAATTTAAGGAAATCCTTACGAAAGTTAAAAGCAACATCTTAATTCAGTTTTTATCACTTAGTCTTTGGCGGGAGTGCACTGTGCATTCTAAAGAGCTGATGCCGTACTAGATAGTTAATCGAGTAAGAGAAAGGAAAGAAACGTGAGGTAAGACACGAGAAGAAAAGAAAAGTAAGCTTTTTAAACCACTTTCCAGCTAACTTTCATGTAAGGAACCAAAGTTACTTCTTTTCTTAGGATAACCTAAGCATATTCTTCACCTTTCAGCGCAATCCTGCAGTGGCAACTAAGAACAATTACAGTTGAACCACAGGGCTTGAAAGTGGACTCAAACTGCGATCACAACCGAATAGCCTTGTTGTTTTAAGTTTTCTTAAAAAATGAATGCTCGTTATTCTAAAAAATATTTTAAGGGAATTGAAATTGCAGTCGGTGATCTTCCTAGTATTCCTAAGCTCACAGGCTTTCTAATACATTACACTGTATGCAATCGAGTGGAGTCCGTTCATTAATGTAGAATTGATTAAGCGTCATACATTGAGCGTTCTTTCTAGCTTTAACCCAAGGGCTTCTTCAACCTTCGATTTCTCCAGTAGAATCCGTACCCAGCCGTTTTTGTGTTAGGTTAAATTGAAACGATGGGTTTACTTTTCGAAAGAAATCAATGTGTTTTTATGAAACTAAAGCTTAATTTATATTTGATTTAACATTTCTAAGCGGAAAATAATATAATCTTAAAACGTGTTCGACCTAATTTCCAAGAAATAGCAACATTTTTATATAGTCTAATTGAAATGCGGAAGCTTTCCTGCAAATTTTCACGACGGCAACCTTTGTTTTCTTATTACTCGATGACATAAGGATTGTAAAGTGACTTAAAGAAAGCAAGGAATTCGTATTCTTTTAATTCTTTACAATTCTTTGCGCTATATACTTATGACAATCAGTTTACCCTCTTGCTGAATCCATTAGTTTCCTCAGTGACACGAGGGATAGTTTGAAGAAAATAATCTCATAATGAAAACATGACAAGCTCCCTTATTATGATCTCGCAAGATAGTCGTTTATTTATCGAAGATTAGTAACTTCTCGAAAGTGAAAGCGACACACTACGCCCTTGTCGCAAAGGCGATGAAAACTACAATATGCTAATGACACATTTGCAATCTGTCGCGCATGAAAAGTTTCTGGTGAAACCAGCCGTCCAGTTGGCCTCTCTCTAAACCAATGAAAGCAGACTACGGGAACTTCCGGATAGTTTTTTAAAAATTTCCAAGCACAATCGAAGGGTTACTCTTTAGATAACCGATTTTCTCGTATGCAGCTAAACAAATGCACGATAATTGTGCCGTCAGTATCATGCCGCCATTAGCCTCCCTGCACACGTCTGCTAATTCCTTTTACGCTGAAAAGGCGAGGTTTTCCGCGTGAGACGTCTGCACGCAACCTAAGCTCTCTCTCGACTTTGCTAAAAAACAGAGGAATGAGCCTGGAATCGAGGGTGGTTTACAAGCAGGCTGGGCACCATCAGTTGCGTAGCAACTGCGCGTCGATAACTTTGGGGCTTTAGTGTCGATGACCGGAATACAAATATACGTCAACGTTCAAAACGTCCAAATCCTCTCGCACTCACGTCATGTCAAGTTGAGTTACCTAAACTACTTGGAGCTAAACATTCAGAACTAGAAAGATATTTCGCAAAAGCAAGGTGTGCTACGTGATTTCTTATTTCGTTCTCTTTTCTTTTCATCAGAGCAAAATGAGTTCAAAGTATTCCAGTCCAGAAGAGTTTCTTGAGTACGTCAAGAGAAAGAATCCTGGAGAGAACGAATTTCACCAAGCAGTAGAAGAAGTGGTCAGCAGCCTCTGGGAGTTTCTTGGGAAGAATCCCAGATACGACCAGGAAAACATCCTAGAAAGGTTGGTAGAGCCAGAGAGAGTGGTCATGTTCAGAGTTCCTTGGAAAGATGACAAGGGCAACTTCCAAGTAAACCGTGGATATCGAGTGCAGTTCAGCTCCGCTATTGGTCCGTACAAAGGAGGTCTGCGTTTTCATCCAACTGTTAACCTGGGAATTTTGAAATTCTTAGGTTTTGAACAAATTCTCAAGAACAGCCTTACAACTCTTCCCATGGGGGGCGGTAAAGGTGGCTCGGATTTTGATCCCAAGGGAAAAACCGACAGCGAAGTGATGAGTTTCTGTCAATCATTCATGACGGAGCTCCAAAGGCACGTGGGTCCAGACACGGATGTCCCCGCCGGTGACATCGGGGTCGGGGGCCGAGAAATAGGGTACTTGTTTGGACAGTACAAGCGGATCCGAAACGAGTTCACTGGTGTGCTGACTGGAAAGGGAACGACCTGGGGAGGTAGCTTGCTTAGACCGGAAGCCACTGGATATGGCCTGCTGTACTTTGTTCAAGAGATGCTGAATTCCAAAGGTGACACCATCAAAGGCAAACTGGTCGCAATCTCTGGCTCGGGAAACGTTGCTCAGTATGCCACTGAGAAAGCCACTGAGCTCGGCGCCAAGGTGATCACGCTGTCAGACTCGTCCGGTACCATTCATGATCCAGACGGCATCACGCCAGAGAAACTGGCGTATGTGTTAGAGCTGAAGAATGTCAAGCGAGGCCGCATTAGTGAGTACGCTGCGAAATACGGCGTGACTTACCTGGAAGGAAAGAAACCGTGGGGTATCAAGTGCGACGTGGCTCTTCCCTGCGCTACACAGAACGAAGTAAGTAAAGAGGATGCCGAGGAGCTGGTGAAGAATGGTTGCATCTGCGTGGCGGAAGGTGCCAATATGCCAACGCAACCAGAAGCGGTCAGAGTGCTGCAGAAGAGCAAGGTTCTGTTTGGTCCAGGCAAGGCCTCCAACGCCGGGGGCGTAGCAGTGTCCGGTTTGGAGATGACCCAAAATAGCATGAGAAGTGCTTGGACAAGGGAGGAGGTCGACGCTAAATTGCAGCAAATTATGAAAGCAGTTAATCTGCAGTGTGTCAAGTACGGGAAAGGGGAAGACGGCTCTGTGGATTACGTGAAAGGAGCCAACATCGGTGGATTTGTGAAAGTGGCTCAGGCCATGTTGGATGAAGGACTAGTTTGAGAAGCTATTTCAATCTTGAATCTAATTAATATCATTCCATTTTTAGACTTTCCTTAACTGAACAGGTGAACAATTTTCAAAAGCTAGATAACCTAATGACTGAGTCAAAGATTTTACTGTAAAAGCGGAACATGACATTATATTAGTGGTCGAACATTTTTAGTTGGAAGAAGATTTTAGCACCAATTTAACAAGTCTACCGCAAAGGAGGCAAAGTTGATTCATTTTTTGTCGGGATTGTAATTCGTTTAAAAAGTATAGTTTGTTTGTTCTACTGGCCTGGATTCTTTTATCGAGTGTTACTGACAAATAAAACGCTCAAGAGCTCTTTTGTAACGAGATTTTCTTTACTGTTTCCTCGTGTCCTCAGTTTGAATGTAATCAATTCTGAGATCTGAGGTAAATTACATTACTTCCAAAGAGTTTCGGATGTTTAATTTTTGGGCACTTTTTATCCCATTTCGGACTCCTAGCTTTATGCAAGTGAAGTATGATCCTCGCAGTAAATTTTCCAATTTAAGCAATTGGAAAGAAGAAGCCTGAAAAGAAAAATCAGGGCTTCAACGGGATTCGAACCCATGACCTCCGCGATACCGGTGCGATGCTCTACCAACTGAGCTATGAAGCCACACATTGGGAGCAAGGTCCTTGCTCCCAATGTGTGGCTTCATAGCTCAGTTGGTAGAGCATCGCACCGGTATCGCGGAGGTCATGGGTTCGAATCCCGTTGAAGCCCTGATTTTTTTCAGGCTTCTTCTTTCCAATTGCTTAAATTGGAAAATTTACTGCGAGGATCATACTTCACTTGCATCTATAACCGCAGTTCAAATATGAATTATTTCATATATATATCACACTCCTAGCTTTATCCTAGCAAAAGTAGATTACAGATCACCTACAAAACACGAATTAGACTCGCCTGAAACAAAATATGTGAAAACGATAGTTTTACAGCACTCGCATTGACGCCTTACAGATATCCTTAGAGCGAGAAAGGGGGAAAGGCGGAAGACTGGCTAGTTACACGGTCCGAAATGTAGTATGGGAGGTGCTATTGACCAATGAGGAGGGAGGCGTTTGGATTTTCGGTTTTACGGATTGGGCGAATTTTCGCCATTAAAAACAGCGATTTTTTGGCTTTGGAGTCTTGTGCGGTTTTCGGGCTTTCTCCAATTTATTCTCTGATTTTCGGTTTTTGTCAACAATAATGGCGGTTTTTAGGATTTTTCTGTCCAATGCTAGTCTCCTTCGCAGCCGTTTTTAGGCTCGTCACGCAACGCTCCTCCCCACGAGGAGCGTTGAGTGACGAGCCTAAAAACGGCTGCCAAGGAGACTAGTCCAATGCATTTTACAATTTTTCTGGTTTTGCCAAGGAAGTCACACCCTGCAGTCAAGAGCTGAAACCTTAATTCCAAGGTACCTCTTCATTCAATGTATGCGTTTATTTAGTGGAATGCATGACAAACCTACCTTCCTTTTAGCAGCCATTATTTCTGTCTTGACGGCTGCCAAGCAGGCTATGAAAAGTTAAGATAACATGAAAGTTGGAGGCTATTTCTCAAACAACACGCGACTGGGATACTTTGACCTTCGATTGTGGACCATCGAATTTCTATAGCTCGATTGCGAGTTGTCTCACCTTTTCGTCGCGGGAATAACATTGCACTCACTCGCTCCGTTCTAGTGGAATAACAGCAAAAGAGATCGTACTTTGGTTTTAAGATATGGCTTCAAAAATTTAAATTCCGACACCGGCAATGAGAACGGCTTCAGAATGAGGTGTTTAAAATACCTAAAATCACTATATTATGCAATTTTTCTAGTTTCACATAGCTACAGACCTGTTGAGCCGATTTACAAAAAAGAGGAAATTTCTAGTTCCGCACTCAGTAACGACCGAGATAATACGCAGAAAGAACTTTGGAAAGTAAAACAAGTTTAGTTAATAACGGAAAGATATATTCTGGCTTAGTTGTCATGCAGTGAGGAATTTTATTCCGGTTTCCGGTTTTGCACGAAATTTATTGTCGTTTTGAGGCTTTTGGCGATATTTTTCGCGTTTTTTTCGTTTCTAACAGGCCTACTAGAAATCTCAAGCTCATAATCTAATTGTTAAATTAGAGCACGAGTAGAAGTTTGGGAGAACGAGATGCAGTGGGAACACAAGCCGACAGGCGTCCGGTTTCCACAGCTTTTTCGAATTTAAGTTTTCACAAACTACTATTCAGACACATTTTGTCCAAATTAAAATTGTTCAAACAATTTTTGCAAGTGGTGCACAGTTAGTACTTTTGTCTCTGTTGCAGGCAAAGAGGTTTCACTACACTATTTCAACATCCGCCGGAAACTTCCATCCGAAGGTTTCGTTTTCCTACTCCGAGGAACGAGAAAGGCCAAAGGCAGGAGGGCGGAAATATATTATGGGAGGGCTCCTGGGGAGGTTCTACTTTCCATAAAACTGGGTTAGAAACTTCATTCATCCGGTGAGTTTAGTTGTGGCCTGCGTGATGTCATTGATCACCGAGCCACTTCACAGTCTTTGTCATACTCAGTCAAGTTAATTTGGAGGACCATTCGGGGTAACAGCTAGGCATTCGTTTGCTATCTTTCGATTTATGTATTAATGTTGAAGTGGGAGTGTGTAATGTAAACATGATTCTGTCTTTCCCTTCCTCTTGTCTGCAAGGCGAAACGACAAGAACACGAGAACTTGTTGAAAACTAGTTCCCTGTCTTCCGTGATGGGCAAAGCTAGGAAAAGTTGCTAATTTCAACTTGATGGGAATACTTAAGTAAATTCTTTCTTTGAAAGAATCGGGTTTTTGTAACATGAGGACAAATTAGGAAATCCCACCCACAAATCTGACTCAACTGGGTGAAGAATGGTCCTCGACTCAGCGTTAACGAACTTCCGTCTTCCGGTCATTTCTATATTAGGAAATTGTCGTTTTCTCTGAATTCCCCTCGAGAACCTGGGCACGAGACGTTTGTCATAAGCCTAAACTTTACTTCCTGTGCAGAAACAGAGCGAATAATATTTATCATGGTTTGTTGAGTCTCCCGGGTCACTCTGTCTCAGCAGTGAATTGTTATTCTCTTGGAAATCGAAAACACGATCTGTCTATGGAGGCTGTAGCCAAGTTTTCGTTTACTGCTTCTCAGGTTGACGAACTTTCCTTCGAAAAGGGCAGTGTTGTGAATGTAAGTTACAGAAGATTCCCTCTTCTTGAAGCTCTCAGGTGTTGTAACTGATCGCAATTCATTTTCAGGTTTTAGACAAAGATGAAGACAAAAATTGGTACAAAGCGGAGCAAGGCAATCGCGAAGGATGGATACCAAACACGTATATTACTATGAAGCCTCACAAGTAAGTGAGATAAACTTGGGCTTGAAACATTTTTCACTTCAGCATTTTTGGTTTCCTTTGATCAAAATTCGTCAAGCACCCGATAATATAAACAACGTAAGATATTGTGTAGTGAAATCTTACTTTTCGCTGTCTACAGCGGTGCAAGAGAATTGCTAAGTGGTTGCAATAACACTTTTGACTGAGTGACTGTTTGCTTCAATTGATTTGATATCCGTTTTGTTCTAATGAGACTTTTCCAAGTTCCAGACATGTTTGAAGTCACACGCTGCTGACGCTGGAGTATAGAAATAACATGTGCATGATTTATTTGTGGGAAGGATTACTTAATGTAGTTCAATTCGCAAATGGGTCTATCAAATAGATCCAAAGTTAGAGGAAGCAATTTAATGCACGTAATGTTACTAGCTAAATTACCCCAGTTAAATTACACATCAAGTTAAATGGATGTTGTAACTTCCCTGTCAAAATCGATGAAATAGCAGAAATAACGTACTTTGGGAACTTAATATTATTGTGGTCACTCCGTTTTCCCCATCCATCATTATCAGTGAGGTAAGTCAGAAATTACCCCCGAGAAAAGAGATGTTAATTCCCTTGACTCACCCCCCCCCCCCGCCCGCCCCCGAGAAAAAGCTGAATTTCCTCTAGATTTCTTCTAGACTGCATGTAAAATGGAATGGCTTTGTGAAATATTGTTCAATCTTTCAAGTTCCGGTAATCCGGCAGTGTTTTTCTTCTACTTGCATTGCAAGTTAAAACCCTCTGTTGCGTGTATTATCTAATTTTTTAAACCAACTTGTCTCGCAGTGAGATACAGTGTTGCAAGTTGAAGCAACTTGTTGCTCAAAGTTGACTCGAGTTCTACTCTGTGCAAAAAATTTTAGTTTTGCTGCTCGTATTACCACTGAAGCTACAACTTGTCTTGGCAACAAATTTGAAGTCAGCCTTGTGATTGGCCCTCATGAAGCGCGACAAATTAAAAAACATTGTGGAGGATGAAGACATGCCTAAATTCTAGTAGACCAGTAACTCTCAGAAAGTCATTATTTTTCCCTGGAGAACAACTTTGAGGGCTATCATAGTCTTTCCATCGAACACCTCATTTGTCCCTTCCAAATGAGCAGCAAACTTGGAAGAACTGTCGGAAAATTAAATCTTTCTCCTAGCTATCTGAAACAAGACTAAGCTTTATATTGAGAGAACTTCACTGGCACGTAAAATTGAAAAAAGACAGCTGGAATTCGAAGTGGAACTTGGTCGAAAAGCTAAAATTATATGAAAGAAGGCGCCATCTTTATTTCCACAGGATTGGCCAATCATGTGTTTAGAATTCTGCAGACTTGCAACACTGTATTTTGTTGCAAGACAAGCTGGTCATAAGTGCAGTGATATGTGCAGCAGAGAGTTTCAACTTGCAATGCAACAATGTTGCGAGACAAGTTGAAGAAAACTGTTGCCTGTCTTACTGGACCTTTACTAGCCACTGCATTTGTCAGACGGAAGTGTCCATAATGTTATACATACATCTAAACAGGAACCCATTTAGACATTACAGTAATGCAAGGAAGCACCATGAAAGTAGATATATTATAATGGCAATAGCAATAACATTAACAACACTATAATCTGTGTAAATATTAACAATTATTCGCTGAAGGCGAAGTGAACATTGGTGAATAGTCACAAGTACTGCTACAGCCTTGGTATATGATCACTGAGCCTGATGTAAATAATTGTTTTGGTATAATTTTTAGAGGGGAATATCAAGAACTGCAAAACAAAGGACCAAAACAATAAAACCCAGATGCAATAAGTTATTGTTCTTGTGCTTGCATGTATGCAGCCAAAGTTTTAATGTACATCTATTGTGAATCAATTTATTCATCAAGCTCGGCAGTAAAACAAACGAGCAAAACACTACAAAAAAATAACTTCATCCAGTACCTTTGCTTTATTGTTGTTGTCTTCATTCACAGTTGCCATCATCGCCTAATATACAGTCCTAAAGTGATGATGTCACAAAAAATATTTTTTGAAATTATGGAATATGATGTCATATTCTTAAAGAGGATCTCAAAAGATGCCTTCATCCCAAAAATTAGTTCTGAATTGCAATTCCCGATGGAGATATACAAGATCAAAGTTTGATCCAATACAAATCCTTCAATATTTGCTCCGGTTCCTTCAGTTTAGAACAGACTCAAAATTAGAGAGATTTATATGGGGCAGTATCAAACTTTCTTATCAATAAAGATTTGGAAATGCAAAGACAGCAAAAATTAACGATAAAAAACCACGTTTCGGGGTCATCATGACACCACTGTCAAGGAAAAGTAAAAATTACAGAGTTTGTGGCAAGGTATAACACTACATTAGCATAAAGTTGTTTGAAGCTATTTATACAAATACTTTTGCACGAATTGAATCGCTTTGCACGTTCAGAGTGGGTTTTAGGTCTCTGATTAAAAGCATTTCGTTCACTAAACAATCAAACTTATTTTTACACTTTTTCAGAATGCTTAAGCATTTCAGTAGGTCTTTCAGGACTTCGCCGTGTTGTTTGTGGTAGTGTTTACATATTGAAGATGCCTTTTGTTTATGTCCATCCACACGTGTATGTAAGTGTCTGCGCGTATCGCCCACATAACCTGCATCACCCAGGTCACATTGAAAACGATAAATGACGCTTTGTTGGTTGACAATCTGTGGCTTGGTTTCGCGTACTTTAAGATCTTGGCCAATTTTGCGGCTAACGAATACTGGCTGGACAGTTGTCTGCACCTTTATGCTGAGATTCTTGAGCTCTTTCTTAATATAATTTGCTGATTCCCGATCCCACACGAAGAATGGCTCTTGGTTCTTTGGGCATCTGTGTGGGCTGCTTATCAACAATTCTTGATTGTAAGAAGGTGTCAATGGTAGAATTTACCAGGTGTTCCAGGTATTTAAGCTGTGTGAAAACTTTCTTTAGGCGATCACACTCTTCAGAGAAATAGGCCCAGGAGGAAGATAATCGGTGTGCGCGATCAAGCATAGTTGTCAGTAAGCTCCGTTTGTAGCGATTGTCTACATGGCTTTGGTAGTGTAATAGTAGACCTGTGTTTGTTGGTTTAACATAAACCTTGGTTTCAATCCGAGGTGCATGGTTGATTAGTTTGGTGCCAAGGAAAAGAAGCTTGCCGTTCTTTTCCACCTCCGTAGTGAATTTGACCGAAGTGTGGGTGCTGTTGAAGGTATGCAGGAAAGTAGTTGCTGTTGGTAAGTCAGGCATTACAGTGAGCGTGTTATCAACATGTAAAAAGGTAAAAAGGATGGAAGTTTTCCTTGTCACTCGAGGGTATCTTCGATGGATGACATGAAGACGTTTACTAATAAGGGCCCGAGAAGGGACCCCATAGCAACACCAACTGTCTGTTTGTAAAGAGCTCCATTAAACTGAAAGTTTATGATGATGAGATGAAAGTTAAACTCCGTTTAAATTTTAACATTTATATTTCGGCTGGGAATTACAATAATATTAAGAGGTAATTTTTCGGCAAGGGCCCTTTTTTAAGGACGCTCTAATCGAAAATGGTGCCTAATCCCATAATTTTACAATTTTTTTGTAACAGGACTCTATTGAGTAGCTTTAGCTTGCAAAAAATAAATCTTGGTCAATTAATTTGACTTGTGTCGATCAATGCGGCCACTGTGTTTACAGTTTTTAAAAGCCTTGAATACAAGTTCTTGACAAGATTATTGGTCCAAGGGCGACAGCAGTCATTTTGAAAATTCTCCACCCTTTCAAATGTCCTGGAGTTGGAGTGACGTCTTTGGAATGAATGAAAACTTCATTCAGCAAATGTCCGCCATGTTTACTTGCTGAGGTGGCAAAGATGGCGAGCTTAGTAACCAAGCACTAGTGGGGTGAATATAGATTATATGGCAAGCTTTTTGACCAATCAGAATGTCCAATTCTTATATTCACCTCTGGAAATTATACTAGTAAAGATAAATAAATAAGTAAATAAATAATAATAAATAATAATAATAATAATAAATAGTAAAAAGGAACTTTATTAAATTCTCTTCAGAAGACCTATTTACAAATCTTAACACATTCCACTATCATAGACTTAAAATTTGATGAAAATAAAGATATTAAAAAGTTCCTGAAATGGTAATTCACAAGCTCACACCAGTTTTTGCTTTCCGAAATTAGCAGACACATGCTTGGCTAGCGTTCAAGTGGCAGTCAATAAAGAAATCCCCTTGTGGAATTTTGCGGAAAGGTGACCTGTCCCTCATCCATGGAATAAAAATACTGATAATAACGATGACAGTGACAGTGACATTGATAATGATAGTGATAGTGACAGTGATAGTGATAGTGATAGTGATAATGATAATGATAAAGAGAGTAACAGTATAAAATATATTTATGCAGGATGACCATTACAGTTATAAAAACTGCTATCAGCATATCAACATGGGTCCTTGCATAAAGTATTTATAAATGACTTACATTTACAGATGGGTGAAAATGTTTAAAAATGTTTCCCCCGTTACATACTGGATAGACACTATCAAATCAAAACATGAATTCTGATTGAAGGTTCTGTGTTCACTAGGAGAAGAAACATTTCACATGTCAGTTCATCTTATTTTTTTTTAAAGAAAACCTTGAAACTACAGTAACTGTTTAACCTCCACTAACAGCTACCTCTCTGTAATGACCACTTTTTTGGGGCCTGGCAGACAGTCCATTACGCACACTTTCTTTTAACTGTTCTACTACAGCTAAAAATAACCTGCTAAAATAACCTGTCAGTTGATCAATGACTGACAAATCTTGTATACAAAATCCAATTTTTTATTGTAAAAGTTGACCAAACTTGATCTGTACTGTGCCATACACTGGTTGTGTCTGTTAAGGTGGCTCAATAGGCTGAAGGGGACCAAAAAGTTTGTTTAAATATGGCGAAGAAACATCAATTGTGTGCAATTGCACTCATGAAGAGAAGATAATTTTTTTAGGTTATAGTCAAAATGGTTGCTATGGCAACCAACACACCCTTTTGAGGCTTTAATTTAAAGCATTGATAGCATGACACCAGGGATTCCTGCTCTTTCATAAAACAAGCGTAGACTTTCAAACAAGCTCATCTTTTAGATTTCTGTTTTGTTTTGTGCACTGAGCCAAATTGACAGTTAACTCATGTTTTCAGTGCTTTTTACAGGCTTTTTTGGAAATAACCTCATTTTTTACCACACCCATTGGACAAATCATCCCCTGTCATGTGACAGAAGTTAAAATGTTACGAAATGTTGGGAAAAATTATTCACTGCACACCTGAAAAAAGGGTAAGAGAGGATTATGCAACCATTTGAGATGGGGTATGTTCCATAATTGGAAAATATATCAGACCTGAAGCAGAACAACATTCATAGAAGCAGAACAGTCTGATTGGTTGATTTTAGTTTTTCAGAACCTCTGAACTTTAAACTCTGTATAAACGGGCTATCTTTTCAACATGTTTATGTGCCAAGATGCCTCAGAAAAGAATCAGCAATGCAAAAGTGTTAAAATC
>CM042751.1:28625060-28647560 GCA_022496165.2 Catalaphyllia jardinei | reverse complement strand
GAGCGAGTTTGCAAAAGTTTTTGAAAGGAAAATCTGACGCGTGCAAGTAGCTCATTTGCATAATACAGCACGTGCACTTTCTAGTCGGAGTCGGTGTTTTCAATTGTCAACAAATCTTAACAAAGATTTCTTTAGTTATCTTTAATGTTGTGGTAAAAAACAAATCGAATGTGGTTTAGCGTGGACTGTATTCTTATCGACGATACAGGTCATCACAGGAGTCAAGATTTGTTGTGAAACCATTGATTTATTCATGCATGTCGACATAAGCAAAATTTTCATGGGAATTTAAATGGTTTCTTAGTTACGTTTAGCACAATTTTCACATTTTACCTTTGAAGAGTGTCATTCCGAACTTTGTGGCATGTTTTGTATTCCTCGGAATGGCATTTTCTTTCATCAAATTAATTTCCTCTCCAGACACATCGACAAAGCGCGAGGCGGCTATAATCACCTCTGCGGAGGTGATTATAGCGGAATATGACGTCATTCTTGGCCAATGAGAGCGTGAGGATTTCTGTAATCACCTGAGTAATTATACTAAAATAATATTATTATTGTTTTTGTTGTTATTATTATTGATATCCTGTTTTATCTGATCTAAATATCCCATATATTTCATTAATTCCCCCCCCCCCAAATATCCATTATCCAAATACATTCTAAATTGAGTTTCATAAATTGAGTTTTTGAAGTCACTTTGCCTCTTTTAGGACTGGTGACCTTGTACAACACTTTAAAATTTTTAAAAATCCTCAAAGAAGGTACTACTTGTGGAGTGAAACATTTCCATCTCTGAACCAGTTGGTTGAGCATCACCGGTTAAACTCAGTCAGCAAAACTCAGCACATAGTACTCAATGAAGTGGATTTTAGTGTGAGTACCAACATCAATAAAACCAGAATGCTAATGTTAATGATCGATGATATCATAGAACATAAATAATTCACAGAGTACTTTTAAACATTTTGTCTAGTCTATAGATTTTGGTAACTTATAAATTCTAATATAATCTAAAATATTAGTAAGAGAAGTTTTCAATGTAGTGTCATAAATCCAGTAATAAAATCTAGCACAGTAAACTATTGTATGGAGAAGTGTTAACTTGCAAACATTTTGAATCTTTCTTTCACACTCGTAATGTGAGGTCTACTGTATTTATTAAACTTCTTCCTTTTTGTACCAGGATGAAATGGTGCAAGCTGTGTTTTCTTTCACTGCTAAAGATGACGACGAACTGAGCTTCACTGCTGGTGACTGGATAACAGTGTTAGATAAAAGTAATGAAAATTGGTGGAAGGGACAAGTGCACAATGCTGTTGGATTCTTCCCTTCAAATTACGTGTCCATGAAAACAACCAACAAAACTTAATAAGTATTCTGTACACTCTACTCAGCTTTTAAGGTCGGCACACATGAGGGGACTAGTCCCTGCAACAAGTCGCAGGGACAAGTCCCATCGTGTGAACTGGCCATTTTTGCTTCAAAATCCAAACTTGGTCCCTGCGACTAGTCCCACAAATTCAAACCAGTTTAAATTTTTGGGACAAGTCCCTGCGACTTGTTCTTCAAAACGCTTTGTGTGAACTGTTCATGGGACCAGTCCCTTCATGTAAACTCTTCAGGAGATTAGTTGCAGGGACTAGTCCCTTGTGTGTGCCGACCTTTACTGTTCTGGAACAATTCAGTGTACTTATTTTGAAATTAGGCATCTTAATTTTGGAAGTGTATCAGGTTAAACATGACCAAAAATTGAATAGCTAGGGAAATAAAGATTTCTTGAGCACAGAAACTGCATTTATTTTATCCCTGGGCCAGTCTTCATGGTGAATAAGGCAATGGCTCTTTGTTTGAAGACAGTGAAATTCGTAATAACGAAATTCATTTTTAATAATTATTATTAATGATAAATAATTGAAATAGCAAGTAAGGTAAATTAAATGCAAGCACTACTGACAACATGTTTTAACTAGATCCTGATATACATACAGCTCACTGATATGCTTCTGGTTTGAACACAATCATGTTACATTAGTTACATTCATTTAGTGTTTTGCATTGGAAATAAAACATTTTTCCTTATATATCACTAAGCCAAGTTCTATTAATTAACAATTTTAATGCATTTTGTAATAAGGTTTAAAATAATAGTTATATTTATAAGTGCTTTTAGTGCTTATATTTATAAGTAGCTTTTAGTACAAATTTTGTATATTTATAGGTTTTGTAGTCCACATGATGTAATTTAATATTTTGAATGACTTAATTTGTTGAAAAATCTCCAGATGAAGACACTGAGCAGAAGATAAGAGACCCGGTCAACTCTTGTGCAAAGAAGTGATGATTATCTAAAGTGCTAGTGAAAGAGTCAAATTTATTTGCTTACTGTACTACATAAATGCATGTTTGCATGGGGTTCAAAACCAAATGAATATTGTAGTTGTTTTTTTACTGTGTATTAGCTGTCTGAATCCTTGAATTTCACTCTCAGCTGGATCATGACATGAAAAGAATGTTGGTTGATATCTTTCAAACCAAACAAATAAGAGCAAAAAAGTGAAGTACCTAGGAATTGGACACGGGTTGAAAATAAACATAGACTGACATTCTTGTTTTGATGTCATGACTTGACAAGTACCAGGCCCCAGTGGTTTCTGACCCAACTAACTGGTAGTGCGATTTTTTGTGTCCAGATGGCTTAAGTATTATGAAGAAAAAACAATTATATCCATTTTTTTCCCAATAATTTTTTTTATGATCTCATGCAGATTTTTATCAAGCAAATAAAAATACTCATCACATAGCACTTTGAAGCAACATTTTCTTGCAAGATGAAAAACCAACCAGCATGACGTGATAACAGAACTAATTATATACATGCCGATTGGCTTAGAGCAGGTCCCCCCACATGCAGGCTAGTCAAACTTTATCAACATTTGTTGAATACCAAATTTCTTGGTTGACATTTAACTTCACTGAAGGCAATATAATTTGGAAAATGGGAACAAAGTGAGAATGCAAAGTTTGTGCCAACTAGAACAATTTGTAGTTCTAAACAATTAAGAAATTGAAAACACGTACTATGTTTCTATTGAGTTATAGAAACATGAGTGGAAGTTCAGGAGAACGTGAGGGAACACGAGCCACAGGCGAGTATTTTCATGGCTTTTTCAAGTTCTCCCAAACTTTCACTTGTGTTTCTATAACTCAACAGAAACAAGGAGAACATGTTTTTTTATTTCTTTTAGAAAAAATTCTCTTTTTTCGCACCATTACGTCAACAGCTTGTGCTGGTTCTGTGTCTTCATCAAGTTATAAAACACAATATTTAACCAATCAGCTCACATATTTTCTTAGGGCTGTTTTCGAATTTATTTCAGTATAAATCTTTGAATGTCATTCTTTGATTGGCTACGCTTCTCACTATCTATTCTGTGATAGATAGTGAGTAGCATAGCAGTTTGCCCTTGTTAACAAAATAACCGCACTTGGTGTTTCCGAGGTGTCTTTGAAGAGTATTTAGATAGAGTTTTAAGTGATTAGTAGATTTATACTAATTGTGAGTTATTAGATTATTCGCTCACAATTTCTATGCGTGATAGTTGACTCGGGCTGCACCCTTATCAGCTATCATGCGATAGAAATCTCCAGCTCATAATCTAATTGTGAATCAGAAAATGGTGTGGTGAAGTCTACTCTAAAATTTTTATTATTTAATTGTTCTGGATAAAGTGAAATATCTTTGATAGTTTATTGGATACTTAGAAATCACAAACATTGTAAAGAAAATGTCATTCCATTTTCACTGTGTTTGTAGTGGCACATTAAAGTTAGTATACTCAAGGTTGTGTTATTTCTTGGCTAGATTTCCTTGAGAGATAGCATACAGTAGTTAAAACCAGACACTGAGTAAAACATGATTGTATATAACACAGGTTGGACAAAACGGAACTGTTCCCAATTGACATCATCACACGAAACATTTACCCTTTCTATTGCATTAACCTAACGTATAATAACCAGAAATGACAACAGGTTGACATTAACATTACTACAAAATTTCAGTATGCTCAAGATGTCAGTTTTCACATTGACTGATTTTGGAGTGATTACATTGTCTACATCTGCTGATCTCATGCTATAACCATAGTTAATAGACGGGAATTGTTTATGAAACTTGTCAAAGTTCTTTGTTGTATGCAGTGGTGGAGGCGGGGAGGGGAGCGGTCTTGATTTACTTGCCCTGCTGGTCTTTTTCCCTTCTGTCATTCTTTTTTTAGCTAAAATAAGGGAGGGCCCAGGCCCCCCTCCTGAGATCTGCCACTGGTCTGTTTCTGTTTGCCTTTTTGGCATTGACCCTGCACAAAACAATAGTTGTTTACTCGGTACAGAGGAACTAACTAATAGAAACGTTTTGGTTAATATGTAACTCATGCATAGTGTAGGAGCGCAAAAGAAAGATTCTGCATGGTTGTGGACCTTCCAACCTAAATCTTGGATCTTTGTTTGCTCCTTTGATGTTACCCAGGTTTCATAACCAGTCCCCCCTATTTAGATAAGTCAAGTGGGGCTGAAAGGTAAGCACTAGAAGTCCAGAGCAACAGAGAGTCAAGCTTGACTGGTGTAAATCTTTTTGTTCTAGATGTGTCACTTGACAACTTGTGGTTTAGTATGGCTGACTTTGTATTATGTGACCACTTCCAGCTAACAGCTTCTTTTACCAATTGACTGGCTTGGTGTTGGACTGACCTGAGTGCCTTTTTCCGGTGAAATGTTTTCCTTCAAAAAAGCCTGAATTTTTGCATGTGCTTTTCAATTTAGTAGCAAAACATTCTCTTGTACCTTCTTGGCTAAAATCATATGGTCTTGTTCTGCTTTGTTGCATTCATTGTGCACGCTTCAATATTTTGTCTTAGTTTTTCTCAGAAACAAAGTGCAAACCAGCCAAAAAGAAAAATAATGGGGAATGTTTTACTACTTAATTGAAAAGCACATGAAAAAATTTAGGCACTTTTGAAGAAAAAAAAATTCACCCAGAAAAGTCACTCAGGTCAGCCTTGCATTAAGCCATTCAATTAGCTATAATACCAGTGCACAATGTTTTTGTTTCCTAAAAACACTGCACACAATGTTAAATGTGGTGGAGCTATTGCTTACTTGTGACAATTTAATCTACTGTTCCCATTGGAATAGTTTACCAAGTCTCTCTCGTTTTAATAGTGAGTATGTTTTGTGGCATCATGGAATATGATAAGGATAGAATAGCAACAACATTTATCTGAGTGGAAAATGATTTTCATGTTAAGAAGTATTCATAGTTAATCAATTCCATCAGATACAGTTGGAATAACTCTGAATTTTATTACAAATAGAAACTATCTAAAAAAATTTTTAACACAAGAACAAAAAATACTCATCTGTACATAACAAGTGTAGGACACTGAAGCCCACTGCTTAATTATTAACAAAGTAAACAATAAAGAGCAATATCTCTTTCTAGGACCGACAACAGGGCTTCCCCTGTAATGATTCATAGATGGCTGAATTTGAATAGATATGTTGCAATACCTTAGCTTTGCACGGATGGAAGAAATCCTTTGTATGAATTAGAAAACTGAAGCACAAGGCTTAGGTTTATCAACATATCTGTATTCAAATTTTGGTCCAATTATGCATTGACAGTTGATGCTCTGAGAACAAATAAGTTCTAGACAAAAGTGTCTTCTCTCATTATGCTCATTGAATAGTCCTAGAGGATCATGTTAGAATATTGTAAGTCTAACATAATGTTAAAAGACTTAATGTCTAACATGAACCTCTGGTATCATACACTGGAAAATACTGTTCCCTTTAGACAGTGTCTCTTAGGGTTTCTGTCAACTGTGACTTGTGATTCAGGTGTATACCCCTTGGTAACTTCCCCATGTCTAATTTAAATTCTCCCTAATGGAGACTAACCTATGCAAACTTACTTTTCTGCAAAAAAATTGATGGGAGCCACATGATTACACAAAATTGCTCCACTTATTCAAAAGCCACTGTGGCACAGGATGGCTGCCATTGCAGCTTATGAAGAAAAAAGGTCAATACAGAACCAATATGACCCTTTAGCCTTGTGTATATGAAAAACTGCTGACACTGCTATAACAGCTATATTGTGTTTGTATTTATGTACTCAAAGCAGCATTCTACTTTGGAATTGCTTTTAGGACCAAACAATATAAATAGCTACCCGCTTTGCCTGAAACATTAGTACCTTGTTCTTTCTGTTTTACGTAAACAACGTTAATAAAATCTTCCAAATGAATGTAGTCAGGCTGTTCATGTTCCAATAATGTACTGTAGCATTTTATTGACCAGTGCATCATTGTAAAAATATCCTCCCAGTCTATTTATTGCAGGGGGTTGGGGGAGAGGGCTTCCATGTAAAAAAGGTGGGGTGCTTGTCAGAGTTTTTGAAAAAAAAAAAAACCCCTGAGGTACCAAGATCCTGCTTTGTGGGTGTGGCTTGAGTGTTTTTCATCCTGAGATGTACCAGTTTTAAAACAATACAATAACTGCCTGTCACCTTTTTTTAGCTCAATACATGAAGCTCTGGCTGTAGACCTTTTAAGGCCTAACACTCTAAGAGGAAATGGCATTTTTAACTCCTCAAAGGGGTTACATCACAGTGTTTTGAGTTACTGTGACCATTAACAAAATTGCCTTGAAATTGAAGGAAACCTGAAAATAATACTTTACAAAGATGGAAAAGCGCCAAAGAGATAAATAAATAATAAACCATAGAGAAACAAGGATGGTTAAGGATGGAGAAGATTGCCATGGATTACAAACAACAAAATTGAAAACTGTAGGCAAAATTTTGCAAACTGTTTTAACGTGACGTAGCTCCCTTCAAGGTACAGTGAGCATTGCTGTCCTTTTTGTAACGGAGTCCCCCTCGGGTATTTTCATCTGAAGACCACCTGAGTGAAACGATTCCAAGAAGATTGAGCTCCCTTCACCGCAGTATAATGCAAGGAATCAAGCTTTTCTTGCTTGCAGACATATTTGCCTCTACTTCCAAGCACATCACAGGAACATTTTATGTTCAGCTAGATTAAATTATAATCATATTCTCTCAACTAATATTATGAGAAATGTACAGAGTCCAGTACAGAGAATTTCCATGCGGACATGTTCCACGACTTAAAGGGCTATCAACTCAAAATTTATCTTAAATCGTCATATCTTAACAGTGAATTGCACTAGTGACCTGCACGTCTCCTGTAACACCTCTTTACATTTTGAATTCATAGGCAAATTCAATAGGCAAGTTACAATCACTGTGTGACCTGAAGGTTAGACTTGAGTTAGGTTCCCCAGTATGTAGAGTCATCTGGAGTGCTACATGACTTGGAACCAAAAGTTATTTAGGAATTGCCCACCAAGCTGTTACAAATCAAGACTTATGACTTTGGGTCATGAAAGTCACCCCAACCATGGAAGCATCTTGTGAAAAGGTGAGGTTCTTTTCCTCTGAAGGTTAAGCGCAGCTTTCTTATTGGGCCACTATCAAGCTGCATAAGGTGCTGAATGTAGACCTGTGGAATAAAAGATTGTAAAGTGTTGTTATGAAAGTCAATGTTTGACAGTTGCCATTCAAATTTTTGCTACTGAAACAATTGTTTTTTGGTTAAATTTACATAAAAATATCTTCAACTTTTATTCCTTCACTTTATGAGAATGTAACCATCTGAACAGTTGAGTGAAATCACAAGCAAGCAATTTACAATCTTGATCATGTACATAATTACTGAACAATTTTATGTTCTTAAAACTGTGACAAAAAACAGATATTCAATGTGATTGTTGTCAATACCTGGGCACTTTTTATGGCCATTTTTCTTTCAACATCACTGGACTGTGGTCCCATCCAAACAAATACCTTGATAGGGAGAAACCAGGACATAAGAATCAAACATGGGTTTATAAAATTAAATAACTGCACATGAACATGACTGAATGCCAAAAACTCATACCTCATGTCCTGTGTCTAAAATCATTACATCGTCACTTGCCAAGTCATCCTATTGAACACAGATGCAACAAAAGAACATTTTTTTAAAACCTGTTATACAGTTATGCTATGCGGAAATACAGCAACAGTCAAGCACACTCTTGAATGTTTGCAAATACCACCAATATGAAATTAATTAATTTTAGACATTAATTTTCAGTCCAACAACGCTGCGAGACATTTTCACGACTATAGTGTAACCTCCTGTAAGCGACAACCCAAAATGACAAGTCTAGGTGGTCTCTTACATCAAAGTTTTGACTCATTTTTTAGCATGTGGTAACTGCAGAGGCATATTAAATATTTTATTTGTGCCAAAAGTTGATTACGAGATAAAATCCTGTACTTCCCATTGAGAAACTTCCTTCTCTTGTACTACCCAGGAATGCAATATGGTTGCAATGCCTTATTATCCAATTAATGCTCTATTATCTGTGAAGTGGTGAGCAAGCCTGTAGCTTTCTAGACGCGGTCTGTGATTGGACAACGAAACAATAGATGAAACAACAGAAACAATGCCCCTAGCCCGGATAACAAAGGAAGCTACAGGTCATACGGATGAATGAAAGTACAGGTCTGGAAGAGCTACACGATTACTGGAAGTGGTTGCTTACAGGAGGTTAAAAACAAAAGAAAATATCAAATGTGTAGCTCTAAAAGTGGTCGCAGTTGCTTATAAGAGGTGGTCACTCACAATAGGTTCCAAATATAGTGATTTGACTTGGAAACTTTTGGTATTTCAGAAAACTGGTTGCTGAGGAGAAGTGGTTGCTTACGACAGGTGGCTGCAACCGGAGGTTCAACTGTCTATACATGCATGACTTGTCTCTAAGTAGCCTGCAGTGCAGCCGTATTTTGGATGCGTGAGTGTACATTTTCGTATTAGGCCGCCATCTTGGATTTGGTTACTGTGGAGGATTGGGGTGGGGAAATGTTTCCCGACGGAGTAGGCGTTAAGTTGAAAAAATGGGCCAGGGGGGAGGGGGAGGGGAGGGAAAGTTACGCCCCATGCCTTAGCCCACCTCCCCTCTGCACCAATCCTCTACTGGTCAAGCATTCAAGATGGCGGCAACAAAAACTAGATTTATTATCTAGCGTTCTCCAAAATAACGCTTGCACTGCAGGCTACCGTAGTCTCTAACTTTTCAGCAGTTTATTAATAAATTGAGAATTGAGTTACTTTCAAAAAAATACTGTAAAAATACTGCACATATGCAATATGTGTACAGAATCAACATTAATGGAATGAGAACAATTTTCTTGCATGGGATCCAGTAAGAGAAATGTCTTAGCTTGAGAAAAACAGAAATCTCCATACAGGACCCCAACATGTTGAAATACCCCTTCACAGGGGTTGGGTTGTGTTTGTGTTTCCTAAAAGGTCTAGATTGATTCTTTTTATGCGGTTCTACCTCTCTGTTAGATATACATCAAACTATTACAGTCAAAACAGGTCAAGCGTTCCTCTCAGGAGTGGATTAATAATTTCATTATTGCAAATATGATTTCAGGAATCATTTCAATAATCTGGTTGTTGGAGGAATGATGCAAAATTCAAATCAAGCCTCAGTTCTAAACTTGAATTTTGATTGGATTATCCCTCACTTCTAGTGCCACGCTGGCGTGAGCATTCAACAGGTGTACAATTTGAATAATCTGCCAAGGTCGCTAACAAGCGTGATTTGCCTTTCCTTTTAACATTTCTCTGTCCAATCTTTGGAATTCGAAAATATAAATTGTCTCAAGTTTGAGGATACTGGTAAGATCACAGAAAGGTAATGTTCCTAGAGTTGAGTGAAATGACCGTTGTTTGACAGATTATGACAGATTATGCAAATCAGTAAACCCATGAAATTCTCACACCGGCTTGGCACTGGAAGCCAGCAATATTCGAAACGAAATTCAAGTTCTGAACTGAGGCTTGATTTGAAGTTTGCAATATTCATCTGACGAACAGATTACTGACATGATTACTGAAATCAAATTTGCAATAATAAACTTATTAATCCACTCAGGAGAGGAACGCTTTAACTGTTTTGACTGTAAAACAAAAGATTGGCATTTGACTTACCTGACAGAAATCAGAACACTTCTCAGATACTGAAAAGTATCCCTTCTCATTAGAACAGCGGAATAAACGAGCATACTTTATGTATTCTGCAGACTGAATCAATAAGAAAAAATATACATCACGAGAAAGTTTGGGAACACCAGGAATTGAAAAATCACCATCTCTCTACAACTAAAAACATCCTATTCTAAGAGCCAGGATAAAGTGGAGAGCTAGATAAACCACCTTTTTGCAAAAAAGTTGGCAGATTTCTCAAGCAATCAATTGATTATTAACTTTTTAAACATCTAGCTGAGGAGAGGTAACAGTAAGTTAATTTAACATCACACACACTTCTTTTTGTGCACTTAGCTCTTCCTCTACCTGAAAGATTATAGTTGTCTGTAGAGCTAAATTGTTATGATGATATTTCATAAGGTCAAATCTCACTGTATCTGAAGAAAGAGTACTGTTCACCCAGTACACAATACAGTGGTGATTAGGGCTGCTACAAACTAGATGACACATCTCTCTCATTGTTTCAATAAAGAGAAAGTCCTTACATATAAGGGAGGTGCAGTGGCCGCATGGTTTACTGGGGGGGGGGGGGTGTGTCGATCGATCCCCCTAAATTAAAACAGCTAACGCCAAAAACTTGTAAACACAGTCATTCTTAAAATTCTTAAAAGTTCGTAAACAAATTACTACCATTTAAAAAAAAATGAGATATTAAACACGCTGACTTTGCCTCAGTATGCTTTTCTCCAGATCAAGCAGTCTGGGTTTTAGCTCAGGTCAGGGATATCATGTTGTGTTCTTGGGCAAGATATTTTACTCTCAAAGTGCCTGTCTCCACCCAGGTGTATAAATGGCTACCAGCAAACATAATGCTGGGAGTAACCCTGAGATGGACTAGCAACCACCCAGGGGGGAGTAGAAATACTCCACCTCACTTTATGCTAAAGAAACTGGGATAATTACGGGTTAGAGACTGTTGTGAGTGTTTTGTTTTCAAATACACGCATGCGCTTACTGTACAATGAAATTTTCAATACTGCACGAAGCGAAGCTGAGTGCAGTATGAAAATTTCGAGTTCATTGTACAGTAAGCAAGTGCGTGTATTTGAAAACAAAACACGAACTAACAGTCTCTAACCCTTTTAATATTCAATCTGAGTTCACTGCTGGCGATAGACTTGCAATGGCGTCCCGCCCGACCTGAACACTGCACAGTTTTTATGCGTTATTGTAATAACGCACTCTGTCACTTTGATGTCGTTGGGTAACAGGAACTCACGTGATCAATTTTAACCAATGACGCTTGTGGATTTTAGACAGTGAACGAAGATTGAATATTAAGCTCCAATAAATGATGGAACAGATGAGCCACTGATGGGCCACTTGGTTTGTATACCGACTTTGTCTCTCTTACCCATAAATTACCTTGTCATAGTCTTTCTTCCCTCCTACACCCACCCAGAAAAAGTTTTCTGGTTCATCTCCTTCATTGACAATCTGAACTGTGTAACCACTCTGTGGCCAGAGGACAGAAAATAATATATCAAATTTAACGACAACAAAAAAAAGGATGTTCCTACATATATTTGTATTAAAAGTGTTCTACATGTCAACTTACATCCCATATTTCATTTCCAAGTTCCCTGGCATGATCAGCATCACTTTCACTGACTTTGCTGTTTGTTTGGAGAACAAAAGAGTAATAAAACTCTTTGTTTACACATTTCAACCCAAAATAAACAGATGTAAACATACAAAAAAGATCAGTGACAGGGTTGAGCTCTATACCTGCCAATCCACACATAAATGATACCATCCTCTGAGTAATTTTCAAACGGAACTTTCAAGATATAACTGGGAAAATAAATGTAGTAAATTACATCAAGATAACCTAGTAGACAACTCTTGCTTTAAGTAAGTGTGGTAAGCATGATGTATTCAATTCATCAGCCTGCCATCCAAAATCACAGGTGCTAAACTCTGATTTCCATGCTAAAAATAAGACAACTTCAGCAGGCCTATATTTTGCGACTTTTCAATAATGACAATTCGATGCATTTTTCTGGCTCATCCTCAGTGTAAGAACCTGTAGCAATCACCAGTGATGTAAAACAAAGAATACAAAGAAATCAACATAATGGACCCTGACGCAATTAATTTCCGTTTCGTAAAAAGGGCAATGACATTTTTGCGACACTTTTTTTAAACTGTGAACGAATTTTTCTCTACTAAATTAAAGAAAAAGGAAAATTTGCAAGCAACCACCTAGTATCGAACCCGGAACCTCTGTTTCCTGACACTCCTCTTATACCACTACACTACCAGGTTCATCCGCCTAATCTCCCCAAAATTTAATTATAAAACCTGACATTCTTAAACATTAATAATAGAGTTGCCCCAAACATCAAATAAGAGCTAACAACAAGCAAACCAGTGTGAATATGAACAATTAAGCATTTGGTGAGTGCATTTTACACCATCAACAAATTATAACCAGTTTCTACCTTGTCCAGGCCTAAACTAAAACAGATATGGCATCATTCATTCTGAAAGGCTTGGTTACCAATGATGGCATCAACCGTTAAAAATGGCATCAACCATTTACGAAACGGAAATCAGTGACCCTGACCCTAACAATTGCTATTAAACTAAAAAATATTCGTAGGTTTTTACACTGAGGTAAACCCACTTTTCCAGGATCTTGCCACAGTTTCCTAACATCTATGTATTATAGGCCTCAACAAAGCAAAGACCATGTCCAGGGGAGTTTGAAAATCTTGACTAAGGACAAAGTTAAAGGCCCCGAGCCAGATACCATGACTAAAACAAAGTATTCAAGTCTAATTTTTTTTTACTACAAAGATCTGTCACTGGCTTAAAAGTACTATTAAACATAAAATTAAAGGCCCGACACTTACCAGAATTCAGAGTTTAAATGTCTTGCATTGGTTTCGATCTGTGGAATAAAAGATAAAGATCAACGTAAATAATTCAGTGATAACAATAATAATCTGGCTTTCCTTTGAACGACAGATTTCAACATTTTCAAAATGCTTAAAACATGAATGTATCTCAGCACTTAGCCAATCTGCTGTGAAGAATGGTATACTAGTAATTTCAATATGAAAGTGAGTGCTGGACTGCATACTTAATTTTGATGCTTTGCTGGCTTAAATACTGTTAGTTGAAGTTGTTTTGCATGAAAGACAGGAGAAATCAATTTTATCCCTTTACAAAAATTGACAACCTGGCTAAAATTACCACTTGCAAAACCACACCACAAGGAAAAGAATCCACAAGAAACGTATTCAAAAGATACAAATCATCCTGACCTAAACCCTGACTCCATGAGAGAAAGGCTTTTGCGATTATTATTAATACCAACTGAGGGGCAAAGAACTGACAACTGAGGGCTGACAAATCTGATGAGTTGAAGAGTTACTGGAAATCCCCAAAAATTATTTATGAGAATCACACCAAACTAAGACTTATACAACAAAAACAGGTATACAAGTCATGATATCACAGGATCTGATGTTGCTCCCAACACTGTAAAACATGAATTATGATTAATTCCTACCTGGATAACCCTCTTGGCCAATATGCCACCACTGGACCGAATGTGATAGAACTTTGCTTTTTTGCTTTCTTCAGTACTAACCGGCTCCTTCCGCTTTCCCTTATGGAAAATGAAATTAAAGCTGTTCATGTTAGTGTTCCTTCAGAACTTCTGCGAGCTGGGAAGGTGACTTAGATCAGAAGATCAGTTGCCTACAAAGTACAGGAGAATCTCACTTCTCTTTTACTTCATTACCTTGTGAATGATGAACTTTCCTTTGAAATGAGCTAGAAACCTTGGAGCCTCTTGTTGCTGAAAACAAAATCAACGAATCGATGAATCAATGAATCAACGAATCAGTGAATCAGTGAATCAATGAATCAGTCAGTGAGTCAGTCAGTCAGTCAGTCAGTCTGTCAGTCAGTCATTCGATCAAGTACTGGTCAAACAGTCAATCAAACAGTCCGATATTGATTCAGGGATTGAACTGGTTTGGCAAACAAATTTGTAAAAATATGTTACAACATAGTAACTCAGTTTTGAGCGACGTTTATGAACACTGCAGAACAATACATCTGACTCGTAAATGGTAATCAGCACTATACCTGCTGAGTCTTCATAACTTCTAATTTCTCGCCAAACAACATTTCAAATTTCTTCTGAAGACTGAAAAATCCAAAATAAACACACTGTCAGCAAAACAGGAAATCTTGCAGTTCACTATTTACAAGGTCAAAGTCAAACAAAACATACTACTGGTTTTGTATTTATGAACTAGGCGGCAGGCAGGTCAATTGTCACTAAAGAGATCACATGGCAGAGAAAATATTTCTTAAAAGGAAGAAACAAGGCTGAATTCTCACCTGAATGTAAATGTAAGCCAACCCATCTGGTTTGCATCTCGTCCCTTATTAAGCCAAACAACAATAGAAAAACACGTTGGATTAGAATGAGCATATTTGTGGTAATTCTTACAGTTAAGGTCTGAGTTATAAGCCAGCGTGAGCAAAAACCAGAGTCAGTACAAGGAACAGTCAACTTTATTGCACTGCTTAGTTCAAGTGAATAATTATAATATTATCATGGAACATCATATATTTGGACAACAGAGAAAGATGTAAAGACATGAATGATCATTGCAGTTATGTACACAATGTAAACAGTCGTAAAATAAATACTGAAAAAATTCAGGTTTGTACATGTATTTAAGATTGATTTTTTTTTTCAGGCTTTAATCTCATAGCTGCTACAGTTGAATACATGACTGTGATGATCATTAATTTGTCTTAATGCCTTAGTTCAATTCATCACTCTGCATCAGTGGGTTTTTGTTGACACGATCAGCACTGGCTGAAATGGCAGTCATGCGAATTAACATACCTAGATGTAGAAACTGTACATGGAGAGAGAATAACACATGAAGAGCACAGTACACTACTACTTGTGTACAAACCTGCCAAAAGTAGACAACACATTGAAAGTCTTCTTCCTGTTCTACTGGTTCATCATCTTCATCATCTCCCTCGGGCTGTTCAACTGGCACCCAGTAACGACACAAGAACACGTAACAGTCGCCCATATAAAAATGTCCTAAAGAAATGGCAAACAAAACATGACATCTAGAGATTTTTATGGAGCAACTAAGGGTATCATTAGAAATTTAAACAACCTTACCTATCTCTTCTTCAGGTAGACGGACAAATTTCCTCCCCTCCAGAACAAAGCACTCCATTCCATCAAGGTCTTCATTCCACTCTTCAACAAACTGTTCCTGTAATGAAAAGAATAACTGTTGAATCCTGCAAATTCAAACTCAGTTACAGTCAAACCTCTGGTCGCGATCACCTCTTGTAAGAGACGACTTCTCCTCAGCGACCAGTCAAATTACATGTATTATCATTTGGAACCTTTCATAAGTGACCACGGCCACTTACAGAGCTAACAGTTTGAAATTTTGCTTTGCTTCTAATCTCCTGTAAGCAACCATTTGACAGCTAACAAAAAGGAGATTGGATAATAAGGTGTAAGTTGTAACATTATTGTATTCCTGGGTAGCACAAGAGATGGAAATTTCTTAATGGAAGAACCAGACTCTTTTCTCAAAAACTGACCTTTCACATAAGACATAACATTGGCATGGGTGCATAGAGGAAGTCCCTGCAGTTATCATATTCTAAAGAGGCAAAATGTTAGCCCAATATTGTCCAAACTCTTGTAACCAATCACTTCCTGTAAGCGACCACCTAGGTCTGACTTTTTGGGTCGAGGTTTGACTGTAGTTTGAATTCTCTGTCATTTCGAACTCAAAAACTATTTCATTTACATTTGCCTTTCAGTCATTAACAATCGGCTATTTCCCTGGCAGTTCAAAATAGCCAGGTTCAGCTGTATTTTTACTATGTGTTTACACATTGGGAGCAAGGTCAATTTATTGTGTGAAGTATATATGAATAAATTGACCTCGCTCCCCATGTGTGGCTTCATAGCTCAGTTGGTAGAGCATCGCACCGGTATTCGCGGAGGTCACGGGTTCGAATCCTGTTGAAGCCCTGATTTTTTTTTTTTCAGGCTTCTTCTTTCCAATTGCTTAAATTGGAAATTTACTGCGATGATCACTCTTCACTTTCATCTATATCCACAGTACAAATATTATTTCATATATACTTCACATCAATTCACTGCACAGGAAGATATGAACTCAATAAATTGACCTTGCTCCCAATGTGTGGCTTCATAGCTCAGTTGGTAGAGCATCACACCGGTATTCGCGGAGGTCACAGGTTCGAATCCCGTTGAAGCCCTGATTTTTTTTTTTCAGGCTTCTTCTTTCCAATTGCTTAAATTGGAAATTTACTGCAATGGTCACTCTTCACTTTCATCTATATCCACAGTACAAATATTATTTCATATAAACTTCACATCAATTCACTGCACAGGAAGATATGAACTCAATAAATTGACCTCGCTCCCAATGTGTGGCTTCATAGCTCAGTTGGTAGAGCATCGCACCGGTATTCGCGGAGGTCACGGGTTCGAATCCCGTTGAAGCCCTGATTTTTTTTTTTCAGGCTTCTTCTTTCCAATTGCTTAAATTGGAAATTTACTGCGATGATCACTCTTCACTTTCATCTATATCCGCAGTACAAATATTATTTCATATATACTTCACATAAAGGTTTTCTCTTCTTAGCAGTGGATAAGTAGCCAAACTTTCATGCTAAGATTCCAAGAATAAAGAAGCCTTGAGAAACTTTTGTTTCTGCCCAATCTGAAGACAACTAATATGTTTTGGTGTTAAGAGGTGATGGTGATGAACAAAAGCATTCCTTGCTATTACCTGCTCATGATCAGGAATTGGTTGTTGTCGTGTCGTAAACAAAGCGGACAGATCAACCTGGCAGATGAAAAAAATAAGTGTTACTAACTCAGAAAAAAACAACTTAAACCACTCATTAACATAACTAGGCCATCAATGTAACTTTGGTTACCTTAGCTGCCTTCTGGAGTTTGGCTTGGGCTTCCTTGGTTGTGATATTCTAAGCAAAGAACCAAATGACGACATGGCATGTATTGTGCTGATTAGATACATCATGAAGCTAACCCAACTAAATAGACATCATGAGAAGTTTTTTTGTTTTTTAAAGAGCAAAAAAAAGAAAACTAGCAGGTATGTTTTGAAAACGCTGCTAAAAATATAATTATTGAGAATATCTAAAGAACTCAATGTCTACTTATTACCTACCCTAACCTACCCTTACTTTATCATCATACAGTTTTAAATCCCACACCACTCAAACAAAATGCACAGGGAAGCTATAAAATGTATTATAAAACATTACTTAGTTCGCCAATCAATTCAAATGCACATATCTTTTAAAGTGTAATTTAATTCATTTTTACTATAAAAGCATAAAACTCTTTCTTACAGTGACTCCAAGCTGTTTTGCAGCCTTTGACACATAATCAGCACTTAGAGTATAATCCACAGCTAGTACATCATCCCAGCCAGCAAATCGAGCTTTAAACATCTGGGACTCAGCTCTGAAATGAACAGAAATGTGACATGATGAGAGCAATCAGCATGGTTCACACATGTGGTTCACACATGGTTCCACATCGTTCTAAGTTTGTTGCTAGCATCATTTTGCACACTGGATAAAGTAAACAACCCTATGCCCAACCTTCTCTTGTTCTACAAACTTTGACAAGATGAAGCACACCTGTTTTTGTTTTATTTTATGAGGGGAGGAGGGTAGACATTGGAAGAGCGGTAGAGAAAGAAGAAGACCAAAACACCTTGTAATTTAAATTTGGGACAGACCCACTCAGGCCATTTTTTGAAACCGTTACTGATGGAAATACTCCATAGGAAGTGATGGGTCCAGGACAGTTGAAGATTAAGGGTTAGATAGGATGGGATATGATAGGCTAGTCTAGGCTAGTCTAGGCTAGTCTAGGCTAGTCTAGTCTAGGCTAGTCTAGTCTAGTCTAGTCTAGTCTAGGCTAGGGCAAGGTACATGGGGCTGGTTTGACTAAGTTTGAGTAGGGTGAGACAGGATAGTCACTTTGGGACTACTTAAGAGACACTATTAAACCTACGCTTCACAAATCACATGATTGTGTTGTTACTGGGATATCAAGTGTTTAATACCCACCCCTGAAGGTTACGAATCTGCACTGTAAATGAAGGCCTGTCAATCATGGTGTACAGCTCTTGAGAAAGCTTCATTGCAGCCGCTCGAACTAGACGGGCTGATTTGCGACCAATCCTTACATGCAAGACAAAAATCTTTTAGTATCTTGTGAATACATCATCATCATCATTATCATTTGTTACAGTCAACACGCTTCACGCATGAACACTTGGCGACGTAAGGTTCCAATATTCAGGTGAATGGTTCGTGAATGAATCTGATTGACATGCCTTCGCCACGAGATTGAAAGATAAGGATCACGCTTCAAATAATCGAATCATTCAGTTGAAGATTTTGCGCTCAAACGATTGAAAATGGCGGAAATTCTTATAGAGATAAAGATTGAGGGCAACAGCAACGCTCTTGCGTTTGTTAAGCGAACGCAACCTTATCTAAGCAAAACGCTTAAAGAAATGAGACAGGACATTGTTTCCGAAGTAGGAGAATTGTTGCCTCAAAATTTTAAGTTTGTTTGAATGGGAATTCCAGTGAGCGCTACCCAAGAAGAAAAACTGCATCTTCAAAAGTGCATAGGAGAGGAAGAGAGCGGCAAAGTATTTAGTTTGTCAATTCAAGTACACAATAGCTTGGAAAAGAAGGATTTTCGGGAAATTTCCACTCAAAGTTCCGCAAAAAGTCCGTCTCACTGAACCTGGGTTTTAATACATAAAACCAGGAGTGAACGAGCGCATATTTTAACAACGCAACGCGGCGGTGACACATTCGCTCATTTGTTCCCACGCGAAAACAACGGCACTCGGCCGAAAAATAATTATTTGAAAATAGTTTCCATCTGTAATAACTGCAGATTTCTTATTTTCAATTTTACCACAAGTGTTTTACTACTTTTAATTTGATTTACAATTGTGCAATTGAAGGTTCGAAGAATCATTTCATAATTGAAAAATCAAATCGGTGAATGAAAGATTTTATGAATGTTTGAAGTTGTGCATTCATGCGTAAAGTGCGTTGACTGTAATACCAGACAAAAAGAAACAACTATTACATTAGTTACATACAATTATTATATAATTATTGACTTCAGACTCATACACAATCTGCACATCATTGCCTGCTACTTTACATCAAGTCAATTATAGAAATAACAAAATAGAGGATAATACATGTGTGTGTGTGCAGTTATAGAGGATATTACATGACCGCACATGGATATGAATTTTATCTTCGAGTGTTGAACTCCATATCTCACTAGTGAGCACAGCGAACGAGTGAGATGTTCAGTTGAACATGAGAAGATAAAATTCATATCCACAAACTGTCATGTAATATTCTGTTTATGATATAAACATACTAACAACAACATTTTTGATGATTTTTGAAAGATTTCCGACCATTTTCCAAAGATTTCTGAAGATTTTCCAAAATTGCCCCGAAGGAAAGACCAATGTTTCTGAACATTTTTCTGACATTTTCCGACGATTACCAAAGATTTCCGAAGGTAACGGAAGACTTCCAAGAAGGGACAATGTTTCAATCATACAGCAAAACATCTAAGTACTTTTTAAGGGATTATGTAACCATAGCAATGGTGATCATTTTAGTAATTATGGCAACACCAATATCCTCACATGTGAAAGATAAAAATAGTATCTTCACTGTACATGATGAAGATATGACTTTTCAGTAAAAGGAAAAATCTTGGTATTTCACAGGTGTTTATGCAGCGCTCCAAGCTGCGACCATTTTGGTCACCATGGCGAGTGGAAAAACTATTTGGCGACCAAAATTCTGGTGAAAGTCGCCAATTGGGGACCAACAGATTAAAAGAAAAACTTACTTGAAAAATTATCAATAATAGGACAAATTTTATAAATAGTAAAAGCGGAATGAATGCGTAAACATACAGTAGCAAAGTAAAGTGTTGAAAACGTGCATTAGCCCTCCGTGTAATATGTCATGAAGTGTCCTCCCCTTCACTTTTTTTGGGGGGGGACCCAATTTTTTTATGGTGACCATTTTACAATTAAAGGTCGCCAAAACGCGACTTTTTGAAAAAGTGAGCTTGGAGCGCTGTTATGTAATAAATAAAATTTCTCTTCAAGTCTTTAACTTGATATCTCACGAGTAAGCGCAGCGAACGAGTAAGATATAAAGTTGAACATGAGAAGAGAAGTTCCATATCTGCAAGCAGTTGTGTATTATTCTGTTTATTATATAAACATACTAATGACAACTATTTTGGATGATTTTCCAAAGATTTCTGAACACTTCCCAAAGATTTTCAAAGATTTCCCAAAGTTTTCCAAAGGCCAGACAATCGTTTCCAAACATTTTCTGAAAATTTCTGAAGATTGCCGAAGATTTCCGAAGATAACCAAAGATTTCCAAGGAAGAAGAGATGATGTTTTGATCATAAGGAAGACATCTACTGTAGGTACCTTTTCAGAGATTATGTAACCATAGCAATAGTGATCTTTTATTTTCACATGTGACAAGATAATAATTATAAATTGGAACTTTTATAGCACATTTTCCAGGCCGAACATGATCAAATGCAGTTTACAGTTTTTGTAGTTATCAATGATAATGTCTTTACTTACCAAACAAAAATTTCTGTATGGCAATCCAGTATATAAACATTCTTTGTTTCAAGCATTTTGGTTGACAACTTGCCACCAGAAGTGTCCACTATAATAACAGATGAACAGCAGAGGATTGGTAAGAATTTAAAGTTTTCAATATAGCCAACACTGTCACTTGCCTAATCAGGGGCACAACTCCTGGTAGAAGACCTGGGTTTCATCCTGGGGGAGAGGGGAGAGGGGAGAGGGGGAGTGGTGAGGATGGGGGAGGGGGAGGGGGAGAGGGACTCCATTATGAAAAGGTCAGGGATGCTCAGGGCCCCCCCCCTCCCTCTGGGGTTTTACACGAGTTACCTCTACTTATTTCCCTTGTTAGCTATTCCTTGAAGAACAGAGCCAGTCTCATGAGAGTATGTGGTATTGGTTATAGATCTTACATTGCTGATTGTTAGTGTAAACAACAAGCCCAAGAAACTCAGAAGAAACCCAAAAAAACATTACCTTGAGGTAGCTCCAGGTAACCAAGCCCCAAGGCAACTTGATACAGAATAGGCACAGGAGGTGGTTCATTGTACTCTGGTTTCTCCTGTAATATTAAAACAAAAATAATAATGAATGAATGGATAAATACAAAATTGAATGAATGGATGGATGAATTAATGAAATCAAGTATGAATGAGTGAATATAAGCAGGAATGGATGCAAGATTAAATGCAAGAACAAATGAATAATGCAGTTAAATGCAATTTAAAGGAGTTAACAACCAAGAGCGCCTGGGTGCCTAGGTCAGCGGTCTTTAGCATGTGCATGCCCGGTGGCTGGCTACATTGATTACATGACCATGTGATTCTTTGGCGCATTCAGTTTTCCCTTCATGCTGGGTTCAGTGGGCCATTTTCTTCAGTTTTCCTCGGTGTTTTTCTTCTCTGCGAGCGGTTCGTCACCGTTGTTGTTGATTTTGCGATCTTCCGTTGTTTTTTCTGTCTGTTTTCTTCAAAGGTTTGGTCCACATGCCTCGCAACACGGTGAACAGCATCTCGGCTTCACTTGACCTGTCCGGTCCTGCATCATCTCTGAGTGATGAATCCGCCTCTCCGACCACACCAAATTCCACTTCTTTGTGATCCTTTACCTCGTCGCCCTCTTTGATCGCAATCTCAGCAGAGACTCTGTCTCAGGCCATCTCCCAGGCTTTTCAGCAGTCGCTTCCTCAGATGTTGATGGCCTTTCGGGAGAACAGAGCACCAAACTGTACTTCCAGCAGCTCGTCAGGCAATTCCAGCGTGGCCCCATTCACAACCAGCATGCCGTAGACTTATACATCGACTTTGACTGCGTGTCGTTCATCGTCTTTAGCAGGTAGTGTGACTGTGCCCTCATTTTTTTCTACTTATTCGTCTGTTGGTATTCCCGTGGTTCCTCGTGCTTCTCAGCCGCCTGCCCCGGCGTTGTCGGCACCATCCTTGTTCGATTATTCATTGGTACCGTCGACCAGCAGTCTGACCTTGGCGCCTTTGGTTGGAAACGCGTTTGTAGTTGGCCCCGGTTATGCGCCAATTCCAGGGAAACTGGTGGCC
>CM042751.1:28603401-28621049 GCA_022496165.2 Catalaphyllia jardinei | reverse complement strand
GAGTAGAGTAGAGTAGAGTAGAGTAGAGTAGAGTAGAGTAGAGTAGACGTGAAGTATATATGAAATAATTCATATTTGTACTGCGGTTATAGATGAAAGTGAAGAGTGATCATCGCAGTAAATTTTCCAATTTAAGCAACTGGAAAGCAGAAGCCAGAAAAAACAAGGGCCCCAGGGCTTCTGCTTTCCAGTTGCTTAAATTAGAACATTTACTGTGATGATCACTCTTAACTTTCAGAGTAGAGTAGAGTAGGGTAGGGTAGGGTAGGGTAGGGTGGAGTAGAGTAGGGTGGAGTGGAGTTGAGTAGAGTAAAGTAGAGTAGGGTAGGGTAGGGTAGGGTAGGTAGGGTGGAGTAGAGTAGGGTGGAGTAGAGTAGAGTAGAGTAGAGTAGGGTAGGCAGGGTAGGGTAGGGTGGAGTAGAGTGGAGTAGAGTAGGGTAGAGTAGGGTAGGGTAGGGTAGAGTAGGGTAGGTAGGGTAGGGTAGGTAGGGTGGTTAGGGTAGAGTAGGGTAGGGTAGGGTAGGGTAAGGTAGAGTACAGTAGAGTAGAGTAGAGTAGAGTAGAGTAGGGTAGAGTAGAGTAGAGGGTGGAGTGGAGTGGAGTAGAGTACTGTACCATATCATAGGGTAGGGTTCATTAGAACTCAAAGTAGATTTACAGAGAACATTTTCACTGAGGTGGCTGTAATATAATGTTCCTTACTCTCAATAACAACAAAATTAATAGCCCCAGTTTTGCACTGAGTCTAGTGTACAAATTTCTAATCAGGGAAAGCATAGGCTTCAGACATTATAAATTTACAATCTGACTTACTGGTTCCAGCTGTACTTTAGACTGTTTAAGAATCCTGAACAGCCTGGTTGGGTAGATCTAGTAAAACAAAAGACTTGTTTAACTACAGAGATGCTAAGCAAACTCTCAATAATTAATCAGAAGTCTGTCAGGCCACTAGGCTATGGTGCCTTACCAGAAAACAAAACATTTACAATACTTACTGGGTCCTCAACAGTGTAAAATCCACTTGCTGTACCTCCTATGATGAGGAAACAAATATCATCATGTACATATTCCATATCTTTATTTCACCACTGACAAATTTAAAGTTATCCACAAGTTCCTTGCACTTCCTCAGAGTGCTACTGATCTACATTCAGTCACTAAGAGGTTAACATCAGAAAAGACTGCATACCCTCAACATAACTGATGCCATTTTCAAATAGTTCTGAAAATTCTTCTGATTCTTCTCCTTGTTCCTCACGCTATAATGTTCAGACAAAAATAACTTTATGTTGTCTTATTGGGAGACTCAGAAAACTATGAACACCAGAAATAATTATGTAGCAAGGAAAAAGTCAATTACGCATGAGAAAGCTAAACCACAAACAGCATTGGCAATTTGAGGTTTGCTTGCATGTCCTGGTTTTTATTGTGATTGGTCAGTACAGAATTGACCTGTCAGAATCAAAAGTGTTCACGATTATTTTACTCACACAGAGACCTGCTTGACCATTCACCTTTTTCTCTGCTATGGTCAAAGACATTTTGATTTACTACAACCAAAATGAATGTTGCAGCACTTGGATTTCAAGTAATCATAAATGTATCATGTCCACAGAATACTTACAAGATTTTTGACAGCAGAACTCTAATCAACTCCAATCATTCAGAAAGTAGGCTTTAATTTTAAGTGCACACATCTCATGTAAACTAACACCACTGTACCTAGCAGATTCATAAAAAGATAATTGAATAATTTACTCACCACAGTACGAGTCTCTGCACCAAGGAAATTTCTCAGGTTCACAGCATGAATTGCTGAACATGCCTTCTTGTCAAGCTGAATAACACATGATAGCAGTCAGGCCATGTCCCTACATGGACTGTACTCAGACCTAATCATACCTTTTGGTATGCTTTGGCAACAATCAGGCCAGTTTGGTCAGGCAATGATTCATATATTGGTGAGATGTAGTTAAGCCAAAATACCGATAGTGAGACCAAAGGAGTCTGAAGTGCTGCCAAAGAGTATCAAAAAGGGCAGTATTATGTCTTTACACCAAATTCAGCCCTGTAACCATAATGCCATAGTCATATCAGGTCAGTGACTGGATATCACCAGATGTCAGGACAAAATAGTTAATTGCCGAAAATGCGTTTCTCATTCCCAGTACATTTTGACATAATGTGGCAGGCATGACTAATCAGCATTATTTCCTCTAACACGAATCCAAAAACATTGCATGGGAAATACAAATCATGCATTTTAATCACTGGTTAAGTAATATACTCACTGAGGCTTCTTTTCCAATCCAGTAAAATATCTGCCAGTCTAACTGATCTGTGTCATCAAAACTAGTCTGTTATAGTGTATAAAGAAAAAATAAAAATCAATACCTTTCATGCACTACTGCCTTTTTTAAGACAGACAAAAGATTCTACAGGTACCCATATAATTTTCCATTTAAATTCAAAGCAACTGAAAACATTGGAAACTAACCTTGAGTACAATGTAGCAGTCTGCTTCATAAAATTTTCCATAAAACACTAGAAAAAGACAGAAAGACTTTATACATTACATGTACCGGTACCTTGCTTACCTTACAGTATATATATGTTGCAGTTAATTTTTGGTTTCAGTTAATTTAATAATTTAACCAGTTAGTTTTTTCTAAGTAGGTGATTTTATTTTTAGCTAGTTAGTTTTTTTTTCTAACCAGGTGACTTTATTTTTAACTAGTTACAGTTTTTTTCTTACCAGGTTAATTTGTGTCAAAGGGGAAGGGTGAGTCTTGGACCAATAACTTATAAGACCAACAAATATAAGCAAATTTGCAATGATTGCTTGTGTGGCATAGTGGAGATGAAGATGGACTTCAAAGTCATAGGTTTGGAGTTAGATTTGAATGCCTGATCTCTGACTTTGTAGACCACCTTCATCTCTTAGGCCACATGAGCAATCACTGCAAATTGCTTCATATTTGTTGGTCTAATAAGCTATTGGTCCCAGATGCACCCCATGAATGAGATGCTAACTAGTCCATTCCAAAGTTACACTGGGACTGATTTGTACCCCAGGGTGGAGAGAGGCACTGTCAGAGTAAAGTGTCTTGCCCAAGAACACAATGAAATAACCCGGGCCAGGTGTTAAATCCAGACTGCTCAATCCAGCATGCTCTCCGTTAAGCCACTGTACCTCTGCTAACAGGAAGCCCAAAAATCAGCTTGTTTCTTTGTACCCTGACCTAGGCTACTCCATACAGGGTCTAACTGAGTCCCTCACTAATCATGTAATAATTACTACTATAACCATTGCATGAACAGTCTACAAAGCAGGAGTGAATATTGAAACCAAAACCTTCCATGGGAGAAGGATGGATATTTTCTGGAATGACACAATCATGGTTAAATTCATCACAAATAGATGAGCTTTGAATCCTCAAAGACTCACTGACAGAGAGCAAAAAATTATTGATCTGCAAAGATCAACAAGCAGCACTGCACGAGAAAGGCAATGAGACACAAAAGCCCTGCAAATCTCCAAAGGGCCACCCCGCAGGTCACACACTGTGAAGGGCGAAACTGCTGACTGCATTAGTTTGAGTCTAACTATACTTAAATTATATTTAGCCACATTAAAAAAGCTGGCAATATTGATCAGAAGCAAAAGTGACTACAATTACAAGAATTATTATACATTGTACTCACTATCAGCATTCTGATTGGCCAAGAGCCCCATGCTTATTTTGAGAATTCACATGATTTCGTGGACAAGCATGATTAGGGTATAATCTGCTATCCAATTATATGTGCAGATTATACCTCGTGCAGTGCGCATGAGTAATACACCTTCAGCTAAAGAGCGTGAGCACTTGAATGGTTTCGAAAGATGCGGCCGCTTGGCATGTTTGTGGTTGTATTTTTAGAAGCACAAATAAAATCTTGCATTTCACACATATTTTCCATAAAACAATGTATAATAAAACAATAATTGAATTCGGTTTTTGTGATATCGAGAATAATCAAGGTGTAATCAGCCTCGACCTTGATTATTCCCGATATCACAAAAACCTCATCCAATTATTGTTTATAACTTACATTCATCAACACTAACTGGCAAGAAATTTTCAATCTGCCACACTGTCAGACCTACAGCATGAAAGCATAATTTTTGTCAGGAAAAAAAAGAACACAGAAAAATGTGACAAACAAATTCTACCACATGTATAATTGTTTAATACAGTTGAACGTCTCTACAGCCACCTTGGGGACAGTGGAAAGTGGCTATGGAGGGGGTAGGGGGAGGGGGTAGGGGTGTAAAATCGCATATGACACCTGTTATTTCCAGGAGTACAACATTTTGAAAAAAATGCTTACTAGTATTTCAGCCTAAAAAAATGAAGCACATTGAAATTATCTCAATAAAACAAAAACTAAATAGAAACAGAGACTAACAATGCATTGTACAGAAAAAGTTGGGTGACCTTTTCCAATAAAAAGTGTGGTTTTGTATTTGCCATTTGTCAGTAATTTACTTATGTCCAGGATTGAAGGCAAGTATTGTTTAATTAGTGCTTCATATTTCGCAGGTTATGTGACATTTCATATTTGACAGAATTGTGTGTGTTTTGGTGACTTTCTACCAATGAGGACACTTGGTGATGCTTATCATAAAGAATTTTAATCTCATTAGTGTTCACTTCTAGACATATCCGGTGGCGAGGTGGCCATTGTACAGAGGTTAAAATAAAAGTGAATGCATGGACTGTCTGCCAGGACCAAAACAGGGAGGCCGTTGTGGAGAAGTGGCCATTGCAGAGGTGAGTGGCCATTAGTGGAGGTTCAACTGTAGCACAAACTAAAACTTTAAGTGCTACTAACAGTACACTGTAAATCACACTGGAACAATAAAGAATATCATCAACAAATTTAATTCTAATCAGCATAATTAAATAACTGTCTTGATGTTTAATCAAATTCTCAAAAACCTTATTTAAAGGAGAATAAGTGTTTTAATCTCACCAGGTTCGTGGCCAGTGTCGTCATTAAAGAAGTCATGATAATTCAAATTAGGCTTCACCAATGATTCATTCCACTTCCTTCCTCTATAATGAGGATTTACAAAAAAATATTATTGTGTGTCCAAAGGAAGGTACATGTGCTGAATTTTTAAATCAAGGATATTGATGATCAGTGATTAACTTACTTCAGAAGCTTCTCAGGCTCATCTATGCTTTGCTGAAATTTAGAGAGGGAAACCAACATGAGTTGACACATTACCAATAATCAAGTGCAAGCTTTTATTTTATTCATTAGTCAGATTTACCAATTTATATTTTATGGCTCTGTCTCATAAGAATTGGGAACTACCAAATTCACGAATTTGATTGGCTAAAATGGATATTGACCGCGGTCTAGATTTTCCCATCTAGACCGGCATCTAGACCGCTAATGTTTTGAAGTGAAAATGTTGCAAACTAACATGCAAAATCATTGACTGTTTTCATCTAACAATATTTATTTCTGTAAGTGCCAAAAAGCTGATGAGAAAAAAAAGTAGAGGACGGGCAAACTTGGCAGAATTAATTTCGGCTCATTGCCTCTCGCAAAGGAAAATGTCAGTTAGTACAAACCAGTTACATTAAACGAATTAAATTGTTTTTGTTTTTGCCATATGATAAACATCTTATTAACCGAGCTAAGTCGGTCTGTATGGGAGAATCTTGACCTCGGTTGTGTGTACAGACCTCACTGCATTCAATCTGATTATGACCTCGGTTTCTACAGTTGGTTAATAAGAGCTAAGTAACAGATGAAGGGCCATATTTTGTATGGATACTTTGTTAACATTTAAACCATCATCATCATCATCATTATTATTATTGTTATTACCATATCAGAACATAAGAAATCTATGGTGATCCATTCCTTAATGAAATAAAAATTCAATTATTGTATTTTTATTTCATTAACTAAGTGTGGTTTTATATCATAAAATCATGCAAGAATGAGGACAGCAAGGTGGGTTATACAGTGGAATCCTGATTTCTCTAATCCTTGATTCTACAAAATTTCTTAATAGCTCAAACCAAAAGTTGTTTCCCTCCCCTCAGTCGAACACTGTAGTTTTACCCTTGATTTCTTGAACTACATTTTGTTCCTGATTTTTTTAAAACCATTTTCATGTCTCTTTGAGGTTCAAATCTAGAAACAAACAATTGTGATTTTACTATAATCCTCATATGATCTATGGCCCTTCATTGCCACAACCCTCCTATTTACATGTGCTACATAGTAAAATTATAAAACTGATTGATCACTCACCCTTTTACCCAATTTTTTGTTCCTCCCTGTGACTTTTTTCTCCTCAGCATCTTCTACCATACCCTATGGATATTCAAAACAGACCACATTAAATCTGGTGGAGCCAGCCTTACAGAGAAAACACTCTGACTCACGAAATACTGACAAAGTAAAAGATTAACAAGAAATAATCAAATTGGTTCCAGAATAACCAAACAGCTATCCAGCTCCTCTTTTTTCTGAAGTAGAGTCTGATACCTTCAGTTCCTCCGACTGACCCTGGTACCGTCTTCCTCTCATACGCAACTGGAAATAATAAAATCAAAACATTATTAATAACATAAAATTCTAACATTAAAATTTGAGTAGAATGTAGATACCATACAAAAACAAAATTAAATTTTATGAAAGATTGAGTTCAAACCCAGCCATTTGATCTGGAGTTCAATACCTTTAACATTAAAACATTTGAAATACAAATATTATGCTATATTATCGGGCAAGTTACCCAAGAATAATTGTAGTTTAACTCACCTTCCTTGCATAAGCATCCTTATGGGCTGAAAACAACATAAAAATAATTCTTCACCTACACAAGCTGCTTGCAACTTAAAAAGGAAACTAAATACAAGTAAATTAAACACAACTGGTACATGACTGTGTGTCTTTCAAATCTCTGACAATAGGCTGACATTATCAGGGAAAGTCCTTAACAGATCACTGAACATTGGGAATCAACCTTTGATCATATTTCATTTCAGTCCTTTGTAATTTAAATCCCAAATGTCACAGTATGAACCGGTTCACAATTAGCTTGATAATTTTTGCTGAGCTTACGCAGTGGTGGTGGAGGAGCTCCTGTTGCCATCCTCAGTTGCGTCTGTAAGGTGAAGTCCACATTATAGAACTCTGGGCCACTCCCTAGTTCATCAGGGACAGGTTTAGGAGGCATTTCCAGCTCAGGGTTGTTGCGGACATCAAGTTCCTAAAACAGTATTAACAGCTCTAACTTATCAATAATAGCCGTGCTAAAATTAGCTCTTTGGTCAGTTCTCTAAAGCTTGGTTATAACAATGAAGAATACATGTATATATTTTGGCTTTCTTGTAAACGGTAAAAGTTCCATGTATGTTGAGGAGAGGATAATATTTGATCTCTCAATTAATAATACACATGAAAAACTTACTCGATTCTGATTGGCTGAGAGCAGTGCAGTTCAAGTGTAACACCAGTGCAAAAAGTGTAACACAGGTGCAAAAAGTGTAACACCAGTGCAAATTACACATTGTAATTCTGGATTATGATTTGCAGAGACACAATGAGAAATTTTTTTAGGCCAATGATCTCATGTAAAAAAATGACAAACATTTTGTACAGAAACTCTGAAAAATGTTTTCTCAAATGTGAAAAAATGGCCTTAAGAAACATGTTCCGGCACTTTTTCCAAATTTTTTCATGTTTGTATTATTAAGTAGGTAAGTAAGTAAGACTTTATTTAACAAGGGTAACATATAACAGTAATAAAACTGGTAAACTAATTTCTCAAAAATTAAAATTTGAAAAAGAAAACACAAACCTATATATATATCATAAAATATTGTTAAAATTAACAATAAATTGACAGGAATAATTTGCTAAGAATTTGATTATCTAAAATTATTTTAAAAAGGGAATGCTTAAAACTTTTTACACTGGTACTCTGTTTAATATCCACCGCCAGTGGATAAGGCCAGACTTTCAAACTAGCAACTGGTTTAATCGGCGTTAAAACCAAAATGAATGCAAAACGAAGACGCGGAGAGGTACTAGTTCCCTAGGTTACAATGCAAATATGATTACCACGTGCGTGCACAGGAGCGCATAACACAGAAGAACAATAACCGTAGTTACGTAAGCGAAGGCGAGAAAACAGCGAAAACTATGTGTACAGTTCTGCGTGCAGTAGCGGTATAACAACGGTATAACATAATGGCGCACACTTAATTTGTTCCATTGTTTCGTGGCTCGCACAGCAAACGCTCGTCCCCCTTCAGTACTTCTCTTAAATTGCGGCACATTAAGTTTATATTACAGAAATGGGTTGATCTATTATGAGTGTCAGAGTAATCATATGGTTTTTCTCGTTCAATTTGAAATTAATTTGCCCTTGTGAGTTTTTCAAAAAGCTGAAATTGCACTCGCCAAAGCAGCTCGTGCAATTTCAGCTTTTTAAAAAATTCACTCGTGCAAATTAATTCCAAATTGAACTCGAAACCGTATGATTGCCTATACTTAAAAGACAAAATTACTTTTAACCTGTTTCCAAACTTTCAATTTGCATGACAAAATTTTTTACAATATCTGTAAAATGTATTTTGTGTTCTTACCTCCATGTTTGTAAGAAAATGTATCCCCTCGGGGAGAGTGAACAAACAGTTTGTGTGAAGAATCAGTTTACGTAACTTTAGACACCTATTGATTGGAAGATAAAAACCAAGTCGAATGGTCAACTAATTGTATCATATCATCTAATAATTCTATAAAAATGTACTTTAATTCCCTTTCTAACATACCTGCATAGACCTTCTGGGATACATTCTAGTTTATTGCATGCTGCCATGAAAACTTCCTGTAACAAGAAATAACCAAAATCAAGAACATGGCATGAAAGAACAAAGGAAAAAGAGGCCTTGCAAAAACTCAATAAACTACTTACCAGGTTGTACAGTTTTCCAATCCCAGTAGGGAGTCCTTCAAAGTTTATGTTGTTTCCTATAACATATTTGCATTAACATGAACCACTAAATTAAAACCTAAACTGCATTAACTGAGAAAATGACAACAACAAACTATACAACACCAAAACCTCTGTTTACAGGGTGTTTGCAACAATTCACATACCAATAGCTCACTTCCTATAATATCACTGAATAGCATACCATTTATATAGTGTTTTATAGTGCTTACAATGTACCCTTGAGAGGCAGTCTGGGGAAAGTTGTCTCTTGGAAAAGGCCTGAATATTGAATTTAAATGCTAGCATAATGCTTACCATTAATAAACAATCTCTTCAGGGCAACAAGCTTACAAAGAGCCGCCTGAAAGAAATAACAGAAGTCATTAGCCAAGTAAGATAGAATATGTAGTTACCCTGTAGTGTACATCAACAGAGTTTTGAGTTTCATGAAGAATTAATGTTTTTTAAAAAAAAAATGGGTGGTATTTTGAGCATTAATCCACACCTGCTTTGTCAGGGTGCCTAACTTGGTGTTGGTATCTACTTATACTTTAGACCAATCATTTTTGAGTTCAATGTAATAACTAAGTGTCCATTTTGTCTTTCTTCCCATTTAATATCAACTGCTTCATTTAAACAGAATTTGAATGACACACTTAATGTAATAAACTGAGTGTTCACTGCAGATATTACTGTAAATAAAAGAAACGATTAAGAAAATGAGACGATTTTCAGTGTTTCCATCAAGTTATATTAACATGAGTGAACAAGAGATACTGTGGGAAAACAAGCCCTAGGCAAGTATGTCTACGACTTTTTGAGTTCTCCCAAACTTATCAAGTGTTTCTGCAATGCAACAGAACCAGAAAGAAATTAAAGAAATTCTTTCTATTTATGAATTTTTCTTTACCTGTAAAGATGGGAAATCTTTCATTTATTGATTATCAAAGTGAAAATTTAATGCTATTTGCTCCTGCTTTCATTACATCAAAGTTCATGTCAGTTCAGTGTTTCTAGATCACATTATGGAAACAAAAGTATGCTTTTTCTAAATATATATATCTTAGGCAAATTTCAGCACTCACTGGAATTCCTGTAAGTTGATTCCGTGATAAGTTCAATGTCTCCACATGGGTCCATGTGTCTGAAACAAGGCAGGTCTTTTAGAAATCACACAGCACAGTAATTTTGTGTTGAGTGAGAAGTGCATTTTAAATAATTCTAGTATTTTGCAGTAATGCTGTAATAAACATGTGGTGAATATTTTTAATATACAGTGGAGCTCCGCCTTACTGCCACCTTGCTATTATCAATGGCCACTTTGCTCTGGCCTAAACAAAACCTCGATCACCACTCTGTTAATACACCCAGATTTTTGCGGTCTGTTGATGACCAGATTAACGGAGTTCCACTGTACATGTGGATTCAAACCATTGATTGATGTCACCATTTCACTTTCCATTAACTTCATTTTACCAACCGATGAGCGTGGACACTTCAGTGATCTGATTGTGTGACAGGTTGACTCTTTTCAGGCTTGCAATTAGGTATACAGGCTCTGGAACTATTAATAAGAAAGATGGAGGTACAATATATCTTTTGGTCTGTTACAATTGAATGAGAGAAGTATGCAAACCTACTAACTGTAAATCAAACAGTCACACAATAAACATAATTCATGCTGAATTTATTTAAACATATCTATGCTAAAAATAAATTATTTTCCTGAGAAATGGCATGTAAGTAAAGTAATTCAATTGATAGCATTAAGAGTATCATTTTTCCCAATTTCTATAAAAGTAGCACATGACAGTGACAGTGAAGAAAAGATGGGTTACAAATTTTACAAGCCTTAGCCTCCAGATCATCATACCTATCCAAAATATTCAGTGATGCTCTTATTGTACCAACCTAACAAGTAGAATATTTTCTTACCTCTTGGAAGATCATTAAATGATAAATCCAGGTCTGAAATAGACACAACCAGTTCAATTCGAAGGATTTGAAAAAATACAAACCATGTTAGAACATATAAGTGCTTAGTTAACCATACCAGACCTAAAAGGACTGATTAACAACAACTACCATCAACAACAACATAATTTTTTCTACACCCATTCAATCATAATAAATGCACTTTTGAATCAATTGAAATGAAAATTAGAAGTATTTGGTGCATGGAATAACCACAGAAGCAAGAGGAGCCAGATAGCCAATTACCGTAAAGACTCGCGGATAAGCCGCACCTTTTTTCCATAAATTTGTGATCAAAATCGTAGGTGCGGCTTATCTGCGAGACCATTTGGGAAAGGTGCTGTGAATTTCCGTGAATGGACACTTTCATGGCATAATACTGGAATAAATGGTAAATTACAACAACAAGAGAGTATTGGTCATTGCTTTTGCGAGTTTGGTGGCTCCTAAAAGAGCCGTTGGTGATAAGTATAAGCTTATTTCAAGCTTACATTTCTTGCCGTTAAACCTTCTTCGTTAACAAGTCTTTTAAACGGTTTATGGTCGCTTTTCTTGAACAGGAGAACCTTACACAGCATGGAATTTCCATTCCCCCACAAAGTTGTTTACAGTGTCGACGACGGCCTGTTACTTCAAGGGTAATTGATCCTCCACGAGCGAGAAAATACCACGCTATTCTCGAGTATTCGCGTGGTAGATGGCCCACTGTTTGTTCGCGGTTGAGCACTTTGATAGCAAATTTGTCGAACTGATTACCAAACTCTCTATGTGCAATGAGTTTTTCACCAACAGATGGCTCCCAAATATCTTTGTAGATATGATAGCCACGAACGGCAGAGACAAACTCAAACGTTTCCATCTTGTTTTGACCTGTTTTGCTACTGAGTAAACAAACCTACATTTATCATTCTCGCCCTAATCCCAACGCGGCTAAAGCTGAACCAATTAAAGCTAAGCGCATTCTGTTACTACGCAATGAAATGCCTTATTTGCATTCTGTCAACAATCCGATATTATGCCTGGTTACACAGCTTCGCACAGTGTATGCAAGAAAACAAATTTACGTGCAAAATTCAATGGAAAAACTGCCTTGAATGGTGAAATACCTGTGAACAAATACCAGGATAATATCAATCGTATGTCATAAGTGGTGGACATGATGTTTATTCTACTAAAGAGCTAAAATTACGGGTAAGACTTTAGAGTATTTTTCGATCCATTGTTGGCGAGTTTGCCTTGGATGAAGACGGAACACTTCATGGTCTCCACTTTGGATTTCTTTTGAGTTTTTTTCATGAAAAACTTTTTTTCCAAAATTTGAGTTGCTAAACTCAGGGTGCAGCTTATCTGCGAGTGCGGCTTATCTGCGAGTGCGGCTTATCTGCGAGTGCGGCTTATCTGCGAGTGCGGCTTATCTGCGAGTCTTTATGGTAACTGGACAGGTAATTTCTCAAGAATAATAAATATAAACCCAATGATGTTGTCCACACAAAGTGATCTAAACTCATCTTTAAGAAGAGGTACAGTGTCTCCTCCTACAAAAGCCTGTTTTACACTACCTGTAAGGTTGACAAGGCCTTCTAATTTATTTGGCATGTTTGTTATTGTTCTCTGAAAAGATAGAGAGATTCACATTAACTTAATGACCAGAACATAGGTATGGATACATTTAAGGAAAAGATGCTTATGGCATAACCAGTAGCATTGAACAATATGTTAAGTCCCCATAATCCAAAATGAACCTGAATTTGGAATTGATTCACAGTAACTTGCATTTAAGAATGGACCATTAGAAAAGTGATAGGAAGGGGTTGACTGAAAAGAAAATCATGCAAAAAAGTGAAGAAAAAAAATACTGCAGAGTGAATTGCACTGTCTGGCTTAAAAACTGTACCTGCCTGAATGGCAACTTGGCAGTCACTTTATACTGCAGTTTTAATTTCTTTGGTCCTGGTGGAATCCCCATTCACCTGGTTTTCTCTACAATTGGGAAAAAGGACATTGTCCCCTTTTAAGGCTGTTCCATTTTGTGCATAGCAACCTCATCACAACCATGGCTTAAAAATGATAAAAAAATACACCTGATACAAACAGCCATCCAGCTCAATTCATTTCCATTTAAGCGAGCACATACCATGTTTTTAAAGCCTAGGAATATAGGAGTGATTTCACTACTGATGCATTTAGTATGGGCTGCATCAATCTTTTGTTTCAATCTATTTTAGGTTTATACAACATTTTCTCATTGAACTTTAATCGATACATTAAATTTATAGGCGGAAAATTGTGGAAAACTAACCAAAAATGCTTCAATTTGGAAATTTTTCAGACAACTCCTGGTTGAATAGGCCCTTAGGCCCCATATTTGTAACTGGAGAGTCACTTACAGAACCCTAGATGATATTTTCCCAAACATCAAACCAAAAATGCCATGCAGGCCCACTTTAGGCAATAGCACTTGGATGTGTCTAATACGTGGTTATGTTTCCTGTAAATATAAGTTTGACAGAAAAGCAAACCGACTGTGTGAAAGTTAAAAAATTTCTGTTTGAATTTTAAGCCTTTTTCAGGCATTCAGATTGTGGTGAGTGTCAATCTTAAGATTTTTGCAGCAGAACATTTAATTTCCCCCTCCAAATCACCCCCTTCCCCAAAAAAACTAATAGATACATAAATAAATCAATCTTGTGCAGGGGAGTTGACCTGGAAAAAAATCCTGCAGAGGTAGTGGATGGAAAAAAAAATTCTTGAGAGCTGAAAAAGTTAAACTCCCCCATCACTTTTCTAATGGTCCATTCCTTAAGAGTCTTTATGTTCAAGGTTGTTAACCTAGAATGTCAGTTAGCAAAGTCAGTATCATCCTATTCTGCATTGTATGTATTAGACTGAAACTAAAGTTGAACCTCTTGTAACGACCACCCAAAATGTCTTGAAAGGCCAGGTGGTTGCTTATGGGAGAACGTCACTTACAAAAGCCTAGACAACATTGGGTAAAAATTTTGCCTCATTAGCATATGGTAACTGCAAAGACTTGGTGGTCGCTCACAAGTAGTTCCAAATAATTATAGGGATTTTGTATTTTTACTTAAATTTTGAATTTTTTGTATTTTGGAAAACTGGTCACTGAGAGCTGGTTGCAACTGGAGGTTTGACTGTAGCTGATAATGAAGGCTTATGCGGGAAAACAACATTAAAAAGAGATCGATGAAAGTAATTCTCATTTGAAAATACTCCCCACATTACCCTCAATTGCAAGCCAGCTTAAGTCCAATATCAAAAATATGAATTAAAAATAGTCTATTACCATACTGTATGGTCAGGCGTAAGTTCACTCCAGAGATGCACATTTTATCATTTCCATTGAATCACCAGTTGTTAAAAGGTTCTCTCATAAAATGAAATACAGTATACACAAACAAAAATTTTCTAAGGAGAAAAAAATTACTTAAAATGTTTACCTGAGTGTTCCTTAAGTGAAGAGTGTGCAGCTGGGTGAGAGAAGGAAGCTGCCTGTTTATAACAAATGATAGTTCATGGTAATTGGGCCTACAGTTTTTTGTTGCACAAACATACACATCAACAACATTGAGTCTCATAACATGATGTTATAAAAGATTGTTAACCAGACTCACCTCAGCTGGGCATGAAGAAGTGGATTATTGTTAAGAATCTATTCAAGATGAGGAATAAAAGTGACATTTTAAAAAAATTAATAATATTGTAGAACACGAGAAATGAAGGTTCTGATGTTAACAAGAGGACTGAGGTAGAGGACTACCACAAGAGGACTGAGGTAGAGTAAAGGAATAGCAAAACTTATAAAATATTTATGAGTTGCGTGACCAACATGCACAATACCACGTATTACATTTTGATTCTCTTACACTGCAAGGAGCCATGTTAAACTGGACCATGCAATAATAACAACTGGCATCTTCAACTACTACTAAGTGCTATTTAGATTTTGGCTTCTAGTACATGTAAGCTCCTGCCTGGCCAACTTTTCCCATCCACTATGATTTTCCCACTGGGGAGATAAGTTAAGCTTTTGGTCATGAGATGAAGTTTGTCAGTCACGTTGATCGTGGCGCAGTGATCCCTCTTTACACCATGATATTACCGTGTGGATATTGTGCTCATCTATTTTAAGTGTGTGAAGCATATTAAGTGTTTAGGAGCTGCAACTTACATTAATCAGGTATATATCATTGCATGCATAACTACAAGCAATATAACTGAGGGAACATACCAAGGTCTGCAAATTTACAAGTCGTCTAAGTTGTGGGGGAATGGATTCTGAAAAACAATGGAAACCATGTACGTTTAAATAATTCCATGACAAGTGTCCTGGTTCAGGTGACAACACCGTACACTTACCAATAAGATTATTGCCAAGGTCTAGGTAGATCAGATCGGTTAAGTTGATAAACAGCTGATTGGAAATTGTAGAAATTCTGTTCAAAATATTCAAACAAAGAACATAATTAATGTAAGGTTACTTTAACATTGTGGGAGGCACGATGGCCTCATGGTTAGGGTACCATCCAGGGGGGAGTAGAAATACTCCCAGTCACTTCATGCTAAGGAAACCGGGATAAGCTCTGGCCTTACAGGCCACTTGGCTCGTATGCAGACTTTGCCTTTTTTCTTTAACATTAACTTTGATAAAGTCAGCACAAAGGGTGCTATTAATCACTTACTTGTTGTGACTTAGTGACAAAACAATGAGTGACTTCGCATTTTCCAGTTCAGGTGGAACCTACATGCAATAACCAGGGAAAATGGACATTAATTATCCTTTGTCTAACAAATTTTATAATTATAATTACTTGAAAAGCAAAATAGATTATAGGCAACAGGTTGAGAAGATAAGAATTTATCCATCATATTCATCAACAGCTAACTACATTTTTTCAGCCAGAGCAAACAGTTCCTGGAGATACAAATTCAAAATTTCAAGAGGAAGTCTCAGTCTGATACTTTGTCAAATAAACATGGATCATTGAACAAGATTGACGAAACATGGAGGGGCTGAGGACAACGTTAAGAGCCACTGAGGAAAAGCTCCGGCAACATTTAACAAGCTTGCAGAGATGTGGAGAAGTGGCCAACTGAGCAAGAACTCCAACATCATGATATTCAAGTTCAATGTCGGAGCAGTGCTACTCTATGGATGCGAGACTTGGAGAATGACCAAGAACGATCAGATAAAGCTGGACACATTCCTCCACAAGCACCTATGGAGGGTGTTAAAGATATATTAGCCGATAAGGGTTACCAATAAAGAAGTGAGGTGCAGAGCTAGGACTTGCACCATCAGTGAGCAGATTAGGAAACCGATTTTGTCAGTTGGAATGAAGCTGTTGCTGCTGCGAGAGACAGAGCAGATTGGAGGAGACTAGCCAAGGGTCCTATTCTCTGAGAGGCAAGAGAAGACAAGTGATGATGATGATGATAATGATGATAATGATTGTGTTTGAACAAGCAAACCAAGTATTGGTTAGTTAATAACTAACCCTTTTCATGCTTGGTTTCTCTCATTTGCATTACAATGCAATCCAACATGGATGTGAGGCAACCTCAGGCTCAAATTACAGAATGGCACAGAATAGCCCAAAAGTGCCTCTAACAAATGTTGGATTATTAAATTGTAGTAATGCAAATGAAAAAAAGTTAACAGTGAAAAGGGCTACTGAATAGCTACAAAAGGTCGATTTACACAACAAAAATTTTTTGGCATGGTTCCAATGAAACTGCTGCACATACCCTAAAAAAGGTTCAGCACAATTGCATTTTGATGTCTAAACAACTTTCTCTTATCTGCGCCAAGCCAAAATCTCACCTCTGCTAACTGAATAAGTGGTCTGAACAGAGATGAAATGTTGGCTCGGCATGGGTGAGGTAAAGTCATTTACAGTACAAAATTATATCTGTAGAAGGCCATTTTTTTGGCACATATGTTGCAGGTCAATTTGTTCCCTAGGTCAATTTGTTTCCAACCTAGGTCAATTTGTTCCAACCTAGGTCAATTTGTTCCAACCTAGGTCAATTTGTTTCAACCTAGGTCAATTTGTTTCAACCTAGGTCAATTTGATTTTTTTTTTTTTTTTTTGCTTTTGTGGCAAACAAAAAATATTTTTCTCCCACCTTCGATCTTCTTTTCATCCTCCTTCTACTCTTCATCTCCACTCTACCTACCTCACCTACTATTCCCTCCCTACTCTCCCAACATCCCAACCTGTATTCTTTAATCTCAATGCTTACCTTGGGAGCCTTGAACCACAGACCTTTGGTTTTCCTTTGGATTCATGTCCTGATGCCTTACCATTGAGCCATGCAGACTTGGATGCAAGTTCCACTATTTTTTTAATTACATATACATTGTAGTAGTAATAAATTTTCTTAAATTATTCAAATCAGACATACTTATAAAAGTGAATATACCACCCATTATTACACTACAGTACATGTACCTCTGCTGTAAATATATACAAATAATGTAATTGTACTTTAATTTATATCAAATTGACCTAGGTTGGAACAAATTGACCTAGGTTGAAACAAATTGACCTAGGTTGGAACAAATTGACCTAGGTTGAAACAGATTGACCTAGGTTGGAACAAATTGACCTAGGTTGAAACAAATTGACCTAGGTTG
>CM042751.1:28600906-28603391 GCA_022496165.2 Catalaphyllia jardinei | reverse complement strand
TAGGTTGAAACAAATTGACCTAGGTTGGAACAAATTGACCTAGGTTGGAACAAATTGACCTAGGTTGGAAACAAATTGACCTAGGTTGGAACAAATTGACCTAGGTTGGAACAAATTGACCTAGGTTGGAAACAAATTGACCTAAGGAACAAATTGACCTGCAACACATACACCATTTATATCAAAACAATGCCAACAATCTCCTAACATGTAAATCAGCCTCGACTAAACATTAACTACATACCTCTTTGAGTTGATTATGACTAAAATCCTGAAAAAGGACACAAGCACATGTACATGAACACTGTTATTCCGAATACACTTGCAAAGGTAACAAAATCATTTTAATAATATACATCACATGTAACATAAATAGAAACTCACAATAGTTAAGAGGTCATCTAGTCCAAAAATATCACCAGGTATTCCAGAATTCTTCAGCTGATTTTGACGTGCATTAATTACCTGCCATAAACAATGACAAAATAATGATCATTATTACAATCTACATAATCGTCAAACAAAGTTTAAATATTTGTGCATGATCCCTTACCCTTAAGTGAGAGAGAGTAGAAAGGTCTCCATGGATACTTGCTAAGCTGTTTGCTTTTAGAGACAAGTGCTCCTGAGGGACAGAAACAGGATACAACAAAACTCAGACCATCTCTGCTTAATACATAAATGCAGTAATAATCACCTTTATCATATCCAAATCTCCCTCTCAATAGTCCTGGGTCCCTCAAGGTAGGATACACCCTACTAAAAGTTAGCTAAAGTAGGTGTATCAGTGTGGTATAAACAATGTGGCTTTGAGAATCATGGTACTCTGATCAAGGTAGGGTTTAGATTTGAAAAAAATTTGGTCTGAAATAGGTACTGGTCTGAAGTTACATGTAGACAGAGTATTTATATATGATAGAAGAAGTGTGGTGTGTTGTAAAATAATAGTACCAGAGATTTTGCAACCCTTCTCAAATTCATTTTCATGCAAATCCTTCTTCAATACTTAAACCTGTACAGAATCCAGACCTGAATTTTGGGCCAGGGCTGAAAAAAAGTCCAGAATAGGCACTACTGACTCAGAGTAAGAGGGCCAGGCAGCTAATTATTTGGCTCAAGGTCAGAGTGCAGAGAAGCAGCAGCAGATCTCTGTGCATTCTGACTCGACCTCACTCAGTCAATAAGCATTTTATCAAAGTAACTTGTGAACTTCTTCATTTGTGAACTTTCATTTGTGAACTTTCTTTCTATGCATTCAGAATGAGTTGGCAACTGAAGCAATTCTGCATCAGACAGTTTGCCAGGATAGTATAGTTCGCTGTCAGAATGTTCACTTTTACCACTCATTATGAAGAAAACACAGTTATACAGCAACAAAATTGATTCTGTCATTGAGTTGCACTGATTTTGCAAGTTGTAAACATTTCTAGTAGGGTCATATCCATTTAACCTGGCCTTAAGACTTTGAGACATATGTCCCTCATATGGGACCTATTTTTCTTATGGGTTTTCCAAGGAAATAGTGCAAGAGGCAGTATAGGTTATATGATTAAATCACATATTTTGCTCCAAGACAGAATATCTGCTATTGCACACCAGATATCATTAAAAGGTTCAAGGATAAAAACAAGACTGTCAATCCAAACTATAAGATGTACTTGTCATTGCAAAAATTTCAAGAGGAATGCATTGAGTTTGGGTGGGGTGCAAGTGATTACATACAGAAAATAATATAGCATTCTGATTGGCTTATTCTTTTTAACAACTCTGTAAACAATTTCAGTTGTGTGAGTATAGGGTGCATTTCCGGTCACATTGTAAGTTAACTGGGGTGAAAGTGTTTTGGTATGTAGTATGTTTGCCCATGCATCTTTTCTAGCAAATCTGAAGTGAGCCATGCCAGTTCCTCTCCATTTAAAACTTTCATTGTGCTTTCAAATTCCTCATTTTCATTCTGCTCCAGCAAATGAAAGGTGTACCATGGGCCATGACAATTAAAATATTTCCTTGCCATTGCATGCTAAGCTGTTTTGCAAAGTTGTTCACGGTGTAGAGTGTAGAGTTTTAAGAAGAAAAGCCTAGCTCATGGATAAATGTATCTTAATAATATAGCTCAGTAAAATGCCAATTCAGGATTACGAACCAGTTTCATAAGGTGAGATAGTTCATCTGGCAGAGCCTCCAATCCAGTCTGGTTTAACTTCAGCCACCGCAAGTTTGGCATGTCTGCCACCCTTTTGGGAAAATCCAGCTTCTACAGGTGAGATAGAAACAATTCCTTAAGTATTAATGGTCTTCAAAGAGGAGATAAAACAGTGGAATCTATACCTTGAAATCATTCTTCGTCAGATCAAGACCACGGACAAACGGCAACACACCTTCCGCCATTTTGCAGACCGTCGTGCCATTGACACACTCACACTTCCCCCGGGGGTAGGCTAAGGTGTCATGTCAAGATTTCGAAACACTGTGGAAAAGTAAAAGC
>CM042751.1:28585906-28595906 GCA_022496165.2 Catalaphyllia jardinei | reverse complement strand
TCCCTCTCCCCTTCTCCTACCTGCTACTGAGACAATTGTGCTCTGTTTATTCAGCACAGGGTCTCTTGAGTGGAGTAGACTAACAGCCACAGAGGATACTCCATGGATCAATGCTTCAGAAATCCTTCTTGGATCATGTGTGGATCTTTTTAAGAAGGGCCTTATTTCAACAGCTCTTGAGCTGATAGCTGGTGTAGGCTCCTTTCATGGAAGTTACAGGTACAAGAACTTGCATGATGATCCCAGTGTTAAAATTTGAGGACTGATGGGATAAGCCTTGTCTTCCATATCATAGCTAATGATTTTGTATCTCATGTTTTCTTTCTTAAGGGAGAAACAATAATGGCCAAATCTGTTTTACTGTTAATACTTTAACTCAGCCAATTGGATGTAAAACTAAGAACAAGCTAGGAATTCTTTGTTTTGCTGATAAAAACAGAACTTGAAAATTCAACTGGCAATATAGCTGTGTTACATACAAATTATTCTTAAGGCATATAAATGTTGTGCCACGTAGCACTGTGAACACAAATGATGTAACAGAGAATTAACAGAGAGTTAATTCTCTGTTACATCATTTGTGTTCACAGTGCTACGCGGCACAACATTCATATGTACCCTTACTTTCTCTTCGCCGTGATTCACCATCTAAATCGACCCCGACTTTCTCTGTCCGACCTCGTAGCTCAGTCGGCAGAGTGACGGTAGATCTAATCCGGAGGTTGTGGGTTCGACTCCCACCGAGGTCAAAAGATTTTTTCTTTACCTCGTGTGGTTCCCTGATTCCCTTTACTAGGGCTAATGCCCAGTGGGTTATTCATGGGTTGAATTAGCACTAAAATTTACACTTCTTAGTTAATTCTCTGTTACATCATTTGTATTCTTAAGGCAGTCTATTGTTTTAGAGATTTCCCAGCTGACTGGTTGGAAGTACTGTTCGACATTGTAGAGTTGTCACTTGATGTAATTCTAAACCAGACATGCAAGAAAAATGAAGAACCACAGAATGGTTATCATGTCAATGGAAATGAAGACTTGGACACCGGAATAGTTGAAGGGTTGCTGTCATGTGAGGAACAAAGGAAATGCTTCTCAAAGGTACAGGAAGATAGTTTAAGGAGAACTTGAACCAAAGCAGAAATGTAAGACCAAACTACAGAAGGAAGTAGGAACATCAATTGGTAAATTCAAGACTTTGTGAGACTATGGTATAATGCCACTTTAAAAGCATCCTATCGTATCCTAGGAGACCAATCTATTTGTCTGTGAGTCCAAGATTTTCTCAACGTTGCCAACTTGAAAAAATTCAAGACTTTGATATATGGTCACAAGAAATGTTAAACCGTAAAACTCATGAAATTTGACTAAAATTCTGTGAGACATATTTTTTGATGCAGCATTAGTGATCTCTAGATTTTGAACCTTTCACTGATATAGTCTTTTTTTTCATAAACAGCAACAACTTCAGTACATCTTGTCTGATTGGATTAAAGAAGGTCATTCCCTCACTCAAGCTATCTGTCAAGCACTTCTTACAGCACAGCAGCTGACTCAACAGGTAATAATCGTCAAACAAATTAACACCAATCATTGGGACCATCAGTCTAACTTGCCATTTAAGTTGCCCTCATTGGGACTCATTTAAGTTTCTAGGACTGCACCTGTGTGCTGAAGATTAAAAAAAAATGTACTGGCCTTGTAAGAACTGTATGGTCGTCTCACATCTGGTATCTTTCCTGCTTGCAGACTGAGCAGAATGTTTTCATTCCTTTATAGTAATGTGCAGTTCCAGAAAATATCCATAATCTTCTCACAGAAAAGATTGGAATTACCTTGTGGTGGGGGCGGGAAGCTCTCCTAGACAAAAAAATTTAAAGAAGTGTTTGAAGATTACCGGTAATAGGAATTTCTAGAGGAGTAGGGGATCTTAGAAAGAACACCTTCCATGGGGTAGGTATGGTTAATTTCTGGAACTAGACAATGTCTGACAACATTTTGCTTCACTGCACAATCACAGTGCAATCAATGCAGTAAACAAAACCATTGCAGTGAGGCAATGAACTGCCGAGGCCATAAAATGCTCAACCCGACTCCTTTAAATTTAAATCATTGATGCAGAGGCAGTCTAAAATGAAGTAAAAGTAAGTCCTGATGATTAAATGAGCTTTTAAGCAGCAAGTAATCTGCAATTAGATGGAGTGAGCAAATATATTGAAGGATAAGCATATTGTACTTTCCATTAGTGCGTCATTAATTTTTCATTGATGTTCAAGGCTTCTTCCCAGCATCATTCTCATGTGTTTCATTGGCTAAAACTGAGTTTAGACCTCATCCAGCACTGTGCCAATCCAACTGAACTACCCACCAGGAAACTCCATGGCAACCAGAAAGTACTCAAAGCTTCTTTAGAATTCATTGCAAGCTTTGCTGAAATGCAAAGGTCAAAAGGTAAAGAACTTGGGTGGTCAACATGTGAGAAGAGGTTTGAAAGGAACTCGGTGGTAATAAAAGAGCGAGTTGCAGACAGTTGGTACATGTGCACCTCTACACCAGGCTGTCAAATTTTGCATTAGACAGGTGGCCATGAAAAATTGTGTAGACTGCTTGTTTTGAATAATCCTTCTGCCAAAGGAAATTAGTGTAGTTTACACTGAATGGAGCAATCATGTGGAAATGTTAGGGGAGATACCACAGTTGCAAGCCGTAAAGCATATTTAAAAACTGCAGAAGATGGACTAAAAACAGACTAATTTCCTATTAAAATCTTCACCGTGTTTGTGTTTCAGATATTTTTCAAGACAAAGAATTCTCTTCTGTGGACCAACTGTTTGATAAGATAGTCAGGGGATTACTTCAACTTATCGAGAGTTCCGAAACTGCTTCAACTGTAAGTATTCTTTCGAAACCGGCTCTAGTTAAAATAATGTTTTCAACTTATTCTTGCGTTTTAGGAGAACAAATACCATTCTGTGTCACTCCTACACGATGGTTTTCCATCAATGTCCATCAGAAGTCGGCCGGCGAACGCTTCAAAAGTGGTTACGTTTAGCCTTTCTGAAGTTGGTTAAAGTAAAATTAGTCCATTTTTGGACCCCTTTCTGTCACGCAACCAAGGGTTATGCATCAATCAATTCCAGTGGTGCCCATTCCCCCTGGGCAACCGCGGGGCATTTGCTTGTAGCGTTGCAGTTGTGTCCTGCGTGGCAGATATGTCTTAAACGTTTTGACCAATTGTATGTGTCGTTGTTTCCAGTTACCAGTCTTATGGCTGCGTATTATTAGATAGAACCCATGATATGATTGGCTCAGTATATCCTATTACGTCAGAGGACGTCTGCCATATAGGACATAACTGCAACGGTACATTTGCTCACGTTGTCAGTCTTGGGGGTAGGGCATTGGCAATTTTATCGCAGCCCGGGGGCTGGGCATTAGCGTACCCCGGGGCGAGCTCCGGCCCGGGAGCTCTGGGCATTTGACACACGTGTTTTCGAAAGATGGAAGGACGCGGCCTTTGTCAACGGCTGGCTTGTCCGTCAGGCACTAGAAGAACTTGCCGATGTTTCAAAAGATACGTTTTCTCAATTTTAGATATTTCTTAATTACTTGTAAGCGTATAAATATAAGCAACCAGGTGAACTATATTTTTATAAAGTGCTAAAAAGGGGGTTTAAAACTGATCTAAACTTAAAGAGGTTTCCCAAATTTTCGAACCGTATCTCTGGTCCTTCTTCGGGGGACAATGAATCTAAAATTCAAAATTGCTGCTTCATATTTCGGTTCCCAAGAGATCTTAACAGCGGCACATATGCCCTTGGGAACTCCATTCTTTCGTTCACAGACTTCTTATCAATGTTTGAGTGTAAAGACTAATTAGTTTCATTCCTTTCAAGAATTTCGCCGTAGCGTGGATGGATGTCGTGTGCGGTTTTTTCGGCATGTTGCGGCACGCACGGGATCATATTCCACTCTCCTCGAAGCCCAGCACCGTTTGCTCTCACCAATGTAGGGAAAATCGCAATCTTTGCATTCAACCCTGTAAACAATGCCTGCTATTTTTTTTTCTTCCGATGGACGGTCCTTCGGTTTTTTGAAGACAGAAGCAAGTGTGCGTATGGGCTTAAAAGCAGTCTCTATGTTGAACTGTTGCAGTGTGCGTTATCCCTTGAACATGATATCCCTTGAACTATATTTTGGTTATCAAAACAATCACTGACGTGAACACTCAACACGACTATTTCGCATTTCGCATTCAAAACTAGCCAAGCAATTTTTAAATTTATAAAAATTGGAGTTAAAACACTGAAGGTTTGCGAATCAAATGATGCGATCTTCAAGACAGATCTTGCGACTCGGAGCTTAAAATGCGCTGAAACATAATTTGGATGTCTTGATTCTTTCCGGGGATTCTTCACAGAAAAAGTAACGTGCGAATACAGCGCTTATCATCCCTCGTGGCTGGGAGACATCCGCCCCCATCCCAGCGCAGTTTTATAATATTAGAATAAATTTTCCCAAAGCGTCCTGACTTTTCGTTGTTAAATAGCTTTGAACTAGGTTTCAGAGCAGTACGAATTCACCGATTAATAAAAAAAATTCAGAAGTGTTGGAAGGCGACGATCTGGGGGGTCGGGCATTTGCCCTCTTTCTTCGTCCCCACCCCGGGGAATTTGCCCGTTTTTTCAAAAAAACAAAATGCCCGGGGTTTGGGCCGGGGTGGGGGGGATAGGCACAGCTGGAATTGACTGACGCATTAGATTTACTACAGCTCTTAGCGGTTCACCATTAGCAAGTGAAAGGTGATAAAGTGTTTACTTGTCCGTCGACTCTGGCGGCACAACAGTTTTCCTAGAAAATGACAACTTTGCTCTTTTCGAAAATTCTGGCTTCAGACATTTTCCGATCTCGCGCAGATTGCCAGTTTACACTCTTTGTTGTGTTTATTTTTTGTTAGGTGATATCTACTGCTCTGAAGACGTTAGGAAAAGTACTTAACGCCGCGAGGCCAGGATTTTTGATCGAACTGTTTAGCAGCGGCAACGGAACAACAGGCGAGACCGCTAATAAACGAGCGAGACGTGAAAACAGTTCTGCATGTGGAGAAGACAAGCAGAGCTCTGATATGAAGCGTGAAAACCGCGAGAAGTTAGCCTTTATGCTTTACCGAAGATTACGAGACTCCAGATGGGAAGTGAGAGATTCAACTTTAGAGTTTGTTGGTTCTCTCGTGCAGTTATGTAATCAAGGTAAGTCTTGGATGACAACTTACTTAGCCCACTTAACGAAAAATGATCAGCTTCTAGTTTCTCCTCACAAGTTTAACACATTGCCGATAAATTCTCAGAACAATCATTTACAGAAATGAACTGGCTCGTGATGACAATCACCTAGGAGAATTCCTATTTCAATCTTGGGCTAAACTGGTAAGTGGCTTTAATGACCATTCTCTCGATGAAAACGCATTTTCAATTCCAAATTTTAGTTTGAGAAAAAGGTTATTTTGCAAGTAGTTTATGTCAATCACATTTCATTCGCTTTTTTATGAAAATTTCTCTTAGCACCACCTGAACTTGCACTTTTATGATTTGCCGGAAATATTGTTTTGTTGCTCTTTTCGTTAGATTCAGTTCAGGAGTTTTTCTGTTTTCATAACATCCCTGTGCTGGTGTGGAATGCTGTGAACGACAGCGAAAGTTATGTCCGTGCTTCTGCTATTCATCTGATTGGTTCCCTGGCCTGTCAATCACAGCTTTGGACATGTATTCTGCAAAACAGTCAAATCTCTGAGGTATTTCTGAAAAAGCTCTTTTGCCAAAGTAAGCCCCCTCCTCTCCGCAGTGATTTGGCACGTTTCCCCGTATTTTTCTGATTTTTGTTTGGTGGACTTACTCGTTAATGAGCTTTATTATATGGCTACAAAAGTACGATCGCTCTGATTGGCTGCTGAGCGGACATTATTTTCTTGTAATGACCGGGTATTATGAAAATTTTTCTCTTCTCGACGGCTCTTTTGAGTTGTGAGTAAAGCTACGAGCGCGTGGGCGAAAACAACAAAAAAGATGGACCAAGTACAACTGCATTTTTAATAACTGAAAGAAACACTAGCGTACAGATACTTCTTTACAAATGTAGCATGAGCGCCGACGAAGAGAGGCATAGCGCGCGCAAGCGGATGTGGATAATTACTTCCGGTGTTTTTATTGTTTTTATTGTTTTTTTAGCGCTAAAAAGGCCACATAATAAATAACTTATTAACCTCGTCCGTTCGATCATTACAGGGAAATCTCAGACCTCGGTTAATAAGTGTTATGTAATTTATGTGTGAAGCGCATTTTGCTTGAGTAGTTGCTGATAGGTAATTTATGTTTGGCAGGAAAACATTCTAGAGAAGCTTTCGTCCGTTCTTGTGGAGGATGACGAAGCTTTTCCTCGGCGTAGAGCCATGGAATGTTTCACAGGGTGGGTAAAAAATCGGCATCCGATGATAGCACGAAACCTTCGCTCTGAGGAATCTTCCAAAGACCAATCACAGACCGACGGATTTCCGACGTCTGACGAAGGTCTGGACTTAGGAGTCGAGAACCAATCAGAAGCTACGGAAACACCATCGGGATTTGAAATTGCACGAAGCGTTTGCCATGCTTGTCGGGATTTTGACTGGGAAGTAAAACTGCGTGGACTTGAATTTTGGGAAGCTGTTATAGATTACTTTACTGAGTTCAAAACCAACTGGGAAAGCGCTGACACGGATAAAGCAAAATCCTTTTCTGGAGAAGCATTAGTCTCTAACGCCAGTAATGATGAAAGTTTGCTAGAAGACATTGAGAGGTGCTTTCAGATTCTTTTTGAAATGGGAGCGTTGAGTGTCCTCAGTGAAGCGCTAAATGATTGCGACCACATGGTGTGCGAGAAAGCTCTTGAAGTTCTAGCTACCTTGCAACGTGTTGGGTATTGCGAAATCTCTCCCCAGGAGCGATTTGTGAGAACTTCGCGGGATTTCCAAGAAACTCTAGGGAAAAGATTTGGTTTGGAGAAGTTTAAGGAAGTGTTACAAGCAACGGATATCCCGGCGTTGGTTCAGTCATGTGAAGCGGCTGATACTGCGATCAGATCAGATCCAGTTTCGTTGATAGAGGACATTCTTTCAGCGGCTGAACACCACGACGAGAATTTGTTGGATTGTTACTGATTTCAACCTGTATTGTCTTTACTAAAACCGACCTTAATAAAGTTCAGCTGAACAGCGCAGTTCTGTTTTTTTGGTTGTTAGTAGAGATAAGGACTTTCGTTTTGAATCAAGTTTTTACGTACTTTGATTGGTAAGGGTCGGGTGTTGCCTAGTTCCTAGGCCTCTATATTTTGCCGCGGTCACTCCATGACCGTTTACCTTGGGGACAAATCACCAATTGACCGTGGATGTCTGGGAGAACCTCCTTAGTTGATCTGGAGGTCAGAATACTGGGATTTAAAGTCGATTTTAACATGAAATGTTCTTGAGAAGATGATTATTATGCTGCCAGTGAGAAAGGTGTGTCAGAAAAAAAAAATCATGTCATGTTTACCAACCCAACAATTCACCATCTCAGTTTTAATCATGATGAATTATTAAGGTTTTGTCCTCCAGTCGGGTTAAATGTTCACTTTAAGGAGTTTAAATTAACTCCTGATTTTGAAGGTAAGGACACCTCACAGATTTTCCTATGGCTTTGCAAAAACCACCTGACAAGTTGTAAATTGAAACTATTAACATTTTATTATATTGCCTTAAACATATTTACATGAACTAGCGTCGCATGATGCTGGGAAATAGAGTTTAAGAAGGGGAAAATAAACGCTTGTAAATACCGTCATGCTTGGTTAAATTCACCGTTATTTACAAGGGAATACATTCTTAAAAACTGGCGGAGTTTTATTTTATATATTAATTAAGCATTCTCGTCCCCAGAGCCCACGATCCTTCTGGCCTGTGGCAGGATCGAGCGCTTTGGCCCAACACCGGAAGTCCGCGATTCACGGACTTCCCGTCAAATCTAGCAAATCTGATTGGTTGAGAATGCGAACCGAATACTCTGCGCATACTCGGAAAATCGGGTCAAACCAGAGCTCTCGATCCCTGCCACAGGTCAGAAGGATCGTGGGCTCTGGGTACGAGAATATATATTAAGCGGGTTAATTAACGTTGCATTATTGGAAAGCAAAGCTCAAGAACCATTTGATTTGATGATGAAAAGGATACTGCGCCTGTGCACTCGATGGAGCTGTCGAGCATATTGCTTTTCAGACCGTCTACAGAGGTTTTGAGATTAAAACAAAAACCAAGTGAAGAACTGTTAGAGCTGTACACCGTAAAGAACTCGACTTGCGGGAATTCTCGCGCGATCATTGGCTAATTTTCACTGTAAATAACTATCCTTGGGGAAATTCTCTTGCGATCGTTAACTAATTTTCATTGTCAATAAACGGACACTGAGATACATGAATTTATAATTTATGTGATCATTTACTGTAAAAAAAACAAACAAAATGACGTCATCTTTTCCTCGTCTGTCCTGTTATTCACCATGAATTTCGTCACAATGTCCAAATGACGAATTTCATGATCAACGACACGACATACGCATGAAAAACTGACCTAAATTTGTTAAATTATAGCTGTCAGACTCACTGTCCCGAAACGCCTTGGAACACATGACGATCCCAATAACGGTTGTGCTTTAGATAAACATCTCTATATACAACACAAACGTTCACCCGTTTTCCAACAACCAAAAGCTCCACAGCTTTATCGTACTGTTCATGTTCTAAAAAGAACTTGGAACTTATGTCCAGCATTTCTGGGTCTGTGTTCTCGTCGAGGTCCTCGGCTATAACTTGTAGAGCCGCAAACTGCTGCGTAGCGAAACACAGATCCACTGCCCTGCAAGATGTTTTTAAAGATAACGTCACATTAGACGTGAAAAAAACTAAAATTCGCTCGGAAAAAGAGCAGTCCCGAGAGTTATCCGAGTCAGCAGTTTTCCAGCATGCTGTTAAGCAACAAAACACATCCTCATGATGACGTGCTGCCATGACAACATCGCAGCACTCGCGTAATTTCTGACTGCAATTGAAACCCTTTGGAGAAGTCTACAAAGTTTTGCCAAAAAGAAAACGATTCCAGAGGAAATATTTAACAGTGAAGAAAAGTTGCGTTTTATCTTCATTATTACGAATTGATTTTTAAAAATTGCGTCATGAACTTCAATCTTACTGCATTGGAAGCAGAATGCGTTTACATCTAAAACAAAATGTCAGTCTTTAATCTTTAACAAACAAAAAATATTCGCTAAATGACCGGGCGAATGCGCGGCAACCGAAAGTTAGTATTTTCATCTTCTTTTAATCAAAGGATGCTTTTAATCGTTGATCTCTCTTGGGAAGGATAAAAAACGTCCGTGAAAACTTTAAATAATACCTTGTGATAAAGCATAACCGCCTTATCCTGCATATTAGGATGGTTCTCATAATACCTGTGTGAAGATAAAGCAAACAAAAAATGAATCGAAGCCTTTGTCAAAATATGCTACGCGTCTGAAGGTCTGGGGGATGACAATATCTAAAGGATAAATCGCTATTCAGATGAAGGAGTTAAAAGAAAATTCTATGCTATCAACTAGAAAGGGATTTCCTTTAAAGCGTTGTCTATCCTTCAAAAAACCGGTTTTGGGCGAGACAACAGGAGCGGTGAAAAATCTTCTTAATTAACTTGTCGAGTATATATACCTTAGATTATAGCTCAAAGTGTTTGGCTCCTTCACGCCGAAACGTGAGAGAACACTGCGTTATGCGGGATTATGAGAATAAAGAAAGATTTTATTGTCATATTGCATAGTTTGCATAATTATTTCGCTGAACAATTTATATGATAATTACTGATATGATTAGAAGCTTGGAGTTATCTTTTAAAATGGAATTCTTGTTTTAGGTACTCGCTCGCTATACATACAGACGACTTTAACCA
>CM042751.1:28576493-28580906 GCA_022496165.2 Catalaphyllia jardinei | reverse complement strand
CCTGGTTCCTAGGCCTCAATATTTCATCGCGGTCACTCCATGACCAATCGCCTTAGGGACTAGGTCACCGACCGTGGAGGTCTGGGAGAACCTTTCTTAGCTGAACTGGAGGTCAGAATACAATTTTAACATGAAATGTTCTTGAGAAGATGACTATTTTTCTGCCAGTGACAAAGGCGTGTCACTGACAGAAAAATCATGTCATATGTTTACCAACCCGACAATTCAACATCTCACTTTGAATCATGAGGAATTATTTTTGTTTTGTCCTCCAGTAGGATTAAATGTTCACTTTGAGGAGGGTAAATTAACTCCTGTTTTTACTCCTTTCTTGAATGAAGGAAAGGACATCTCATAGATTTTCCTATCGCTTTCCTAAAAACCAGCGGACAAGTTGTAAAATGAAACTATTAACATTTTATTATATTACTTTAAACATATTTACATGAACTAACGTCGCATGATGCTGGGGAATAAATACAACCATTCAATAGATTTTAGAAAGGGGAAAATAAACGCTTGTAAATACCGTCATGCTTGGTTAAATTCAGCGTTATTTACAAGGGATTACATTCTTAAAAACTGGCGGAGTTTTATTTTATATATTAATTGGGTTAATTAACGTGGCATTATTCAGAAAGCAAATCTCAAGAACCATTTGATTTGATTAAAAGGATACTGCGTCTGTGCACTCGATGGAACTATCGAGCAGATGGCTTTTCAGACCGTCTACTTGAAAAGGGGACCGCCGAAACGGCAAAATACTCAACGCACGAAGTTATGACGCAATAGTTATGTTTTACCAAAGATGAAGGGTTGGAGTAAGAGAGTTAATTCACCATACAGGCATTATTCACGAGGTAAACCCTCTCGAGTTCTTTTTAGACGTGGTAACCACGCGCGTTGCTTGGATGTTTTCGTGGACGATGACAATGCGTGTAAGGCTGTCCACGCGAGCAAAATCCGCGACACAGGGATTGGCTATTTCTAGAACCGATGGGATTTCTAGAACTGGAAGTGATTTGAAAAACTTATGAGGAATTACTCGGGAATAAGCCAGGCAAATATATGGGTAATTCCTGTCTTGGTCTTACTGATCACCCTGCTAATGGTTTTTTTAAGATCATATACATGAAAAGGAAAGTTTAGTCGAACAGTAAAACATTCGTCACCAGTTTAAGTCCATAAGCTTCGTCCGGAATTTTCACCTCATTCTTCCCACTAATGGCGAAAAACCCACCATTATTTCAGTTGCTATCTGTTATTTGCCATTACTCGGTAAAAGTGAAATGTTTCTAGTTTGTTGTGGTTCTGACTCCCAGTTGTTTTCATAGCTAATAATTCGAAATGAAGCAAACGTGGTCCTAATTTTTTCTTAATGTCACGCTTATTAAAAGAACCTGCTAATCCAACTGCAGAACTTGTAGTTCAACAACAAAGTCGAAAACACAGATTCGTATGCACCCGAAATTTTTACCGATTCTACTAGTCCAATCAAGAAAAGAGCACGAAAACGCGATCATGATTGCGTCAGTTTGACCATGTTGCTTAGCAACGCGCGGCTGTTAATTCCGAATAAGAAAAATGAAATGAATCATGCTAATTATGTATGTAAATTTGTACAATGTTTCGCAAACTAAACGAAAATCTACCCTTCTCTTGGCCTCTCTCCCTAATTCAACTTCTCGCCCTGTAGCTTATGGGCATGGATGATTTTGCTGAACTTCGGAGACAATTCCGCCACGATAGATTTTAAGACCCTTAAGTTCTGACAGTCCGAGTTTAATGTCTTATCTAAACGCCTGCAATTAATTTTCCCACCTTATTATGGGTCTTTAATCCTATACCGCACCATTCTAAACTAACATAGTTCTGACAGCCCCAACATCACGTACTCAACCACGACCTAACCAATAGCGGTACTCGCTGTTACCTAAGAAACATCCAAACCATCGATTGTTGCACCAAGAAAACTGGTCTGTCTAAACGCGAAATAGTTTAAATCTGGGGCAGCTACTCGTGGTATTTTGCAACCAGCTTTACCAACGCGCGAGCCCATCACTTCGAATTCGATAACACCATTTATCTTCTCAGTTGTCCAAACTGACCACTCCACTCTTATGAAATGTTACTGTCAGCCATGACCGTGCAAATCTGTCCAAAACCGCTATCATTTTCAGTAGATTCAAGTCCCTCTCTTCTCTTCTCGTCCTACCATGATGCCTAGTAATCATCGTGTCCATTCATCAGTTCCTCTTCCACTTCCTCCTCCACTTCTTCTCCTTCATCTTCGCCCAGCTCCCCGCGGATTTCTCTTTCAGCGCCCATTCCTCGCATCAGTGGAGCTCCCACCGCTTTGTGGGTCGCCTCTATCGTCTTCATGTTCACATAGTACGCCATGTTGACATTAGGCACTCGCCGCCTCATTTCCTCCATCACAGAGTAAGCCTACAGGGAAGGAACATTCAGTAGGTAGAATATTTAGTATTGGCACCAGCGAAAAATTTATTGGAAATGAAGACTTTGTGGTGGTTTTAAAGGTACAAGTCGGAAACCGCCAAAAAACCCGACTGGGTTTACTAATGAGGCAGCTAACTATTTTCCTAGCTACATAGCCTGCGTGGCGGCAAGCTTGTTCTTACGAGCGAAGATTTCTTCGAATTCTGGCCGCACAAAATTAGCGCGATAGGAAAACGAAGCAACCTGTCCTCCCCACCATCCCCTCTCATCTGTTTTCAATTTTTCGTCCTGCCCTAACTTTCGCGCGGCCAAAATACAGGAAACTCTTCGTTCACAAGGGAACGGTTGCTACTCGGCTATCATGTTGATTACATAGTACTTACCTTAGTGTAGTTCTGTTGTCGTGCGTAGTGTTCTATAATGATTCCATACACGTCGCCAACACGCACAGCTGTTTCCAGATCTGACTCTTCAAGAAGAATGTGACACTGTTTGATAGCCTCGTCTGGGTCTTCGTCGTACGTTCTACGTGGCAAAACGATGCGATAAAGATGTTCAATGTCGTATTACCTAGCGCAAATATTGAGAAGGAGGAAGGAGGGAGGCGGAGGGGGGGGGGGGGGGGGGGGGGGGGGGGGGGGGGTGAGAGAAAGTAGCTTTTAAGCTACTTCTCTCGCTTCTCTCTGAACAAACAGTAGAAAAGTCGCCATGGAGTTTACTAAAGCCAGATTGCGGTTTTAACAGAAATACTGCTATAAAGTTAACTTTCTTTTCATACGTCACATTAGCAATATCAATAATTAATGCTTTTTCGAGTAAATATTGCTTTTACCAAAACTTTCGTGAGGCGACATTAACTAAGAGAACACCAACAGAGACGCAATTTTGAATTTCCTGCATATAAATGTTATCCAAAATAGCTGTTACTGCAGTTGAGTTTTCGTTCAAATAAAAAGGGCAAACATGAGACAAACGAGGGGAAAGAGTCACTACAAAGCAGAACTAATCCTTTCGCTCCGCTTGAATCAGGCAAACCACTAAAAACTGCAGCAAAAGTCATTCCATGGTCTTGATCAGTTTTGTTGACCATCACTAAAAAGTGGTTTTCGGAGCAGGGTCGGTTAGACAGAAGGAGAAAAGGGGGGGGGGGGCTCTTTCTTACCTTCTCGCCTGAACAAATTTCTTCAGGAAGCCAATTCTCTGTTTAAGGAAGGCCACCTTCTCTTCTTGGTCGGTAGGGTTTTTCGTCTTGGCTTTTGCCATACATTTGTAAGCCTCTGTGAGCGCTCCGAGCGCTTTGTCATAGTTTTGATACTCATCAATTTCCACCTAAAAAAAACCAAACGTGAGAATTGGCTGGAGTTTTATCTTTGAACTAAAACCAATCTGATTACACTGCTCAAGAAAAAAAAACAGCCAATCAAAACACGAGACTAAAACACGGTGCAAAGCGTAAGAAACATTTGTTAGCCAATGACAAGCAAGCATCAACAGGTAACCAGCCAGGATAAGACATATTCAAAAGATAAAAACGTTCGCTGGCTAAAAACTTTTATAAGTAGTTGTTGGATAAGACAAAGTGCAACAGTGAAATGATTTCATTGCTATTCAGGCTTACGGTCACTAAGTAGGGAGTCCATTTTGCTGTCGTAATCACATCGAGTATTACACCGTAACACCTACGAGTTAGTCCTTCCTTGAACGTGAACTTAAGGCTTCTCGCCCTGAAGAACCAGCGAAAAATAAGCGACTCCACTTATCGCAAACTTCACTCCACTGATGCCATTCCACCAGCTATCCGTGGATCAATTAAACATCATAAACATGGAAATCCTGTTAGACCCATCGTTTCGTCCATCGGCTCAGCCCTCTACAATACTTCTAAATTCCTTACAGACATCTTGTCGCCTTTACAAAACTGTAATGGTTTCGCTGTTCCTAACTCTGCTGAGT
>CM042751.1:28568993-28573993 GCA_022496165.2 Catalaphyllia jardinei | reverse complement strand
GATTCGCTCCGACGAAGGGCTAGCGCTCGAAACGTCAGCTTCTGAATCTCTTTACGGTGGCTAATTCACATTATCAACTCAGTTGATAAAACCAAATTATCTTGTAATACTCCCACCGACGCAGCACCACAGTTTCTTTAGAAACTTACCCCCTTTATCAGACCGATAGTTCCGAGACATAAACATTCTATTGTCTTTATTAAAATCAATTAGACTTCCGATTGAGTCATTTTCAAGATTTCGAGACGAATGCCGTGAAAGCCAAATATGAAATTTGAAAAAGGAACCCTTAATACAGTTTCAGTTGTTAACTTTTTTACGAAACCCACTTGTTTACAGAAAAATTTTCACGGACGACTACTATCCATCCGGGTATTTTCGGCGGACGGGCACTATGGGCTGATAGTGGCCCTCCGTGGATGAACACTATCGCGTCACGTGATCAATTTAAACCAATAAGAATCGGATAAAATTTAGTGGTGAACTATAACGGTGTATATCGTAATTAAAGCAACTGAACCCACACGGACAGATACTTAGACTTTTCTTCTCACCATGATAAACGCCACAAGATTAGCACAGCTGAGACTCTTTTACACCGCGCAATTAAACTCCCTAGTACATCGAAAGGAAAAAATACTGAAATCAACTACGTCACTGATGCTTTATGAGTCAACAACTATCCACCCTATGTTATTTCTAACATCTTAAAGCGGAAATTTCCAAAGCAACCACAGACGCTATCCCCACGCCTGAAGAATTGGTTTGTATGTTTTTTAAATGGGCTGCACCCACGAGAATCCTACCAGTTTGGCTGTCCTTCCCTTCATCAATGGTGTCACGCAACCACTAACACGAATTCTCCGAAGGCACGACATTCAGGTTGTAAATAAGCCCTTGAAAACTTTACAACAAGAATTTCCTTCTCCCAAATTCAGACCATCAATTGAACATCAACCGAATGTGGTTTATAAAATACCCTGTGCCGATTGTGATTGGTGCTATGTAGGTGAAACCGGATGATGTTTTGAAACTCGCAAGAAGGAACACATTAGGAATGTTAAAACATGTGCGAATGGATCAAACATTGCGAAACATGCGTGGTCATTCGACCATGACATAGATTTTGACAATGCTAGTGTCATTGACAAAGGCTCTTTCCGTGTTAGAAAAACACTGGAAGCTTGGCACACCTCTGCTACCAAGCATGCAGACAATAACTCTAAGCCGATTCCTAGCCAGTATAGCATCCATTTTAAACAATAGCCACCCAATTTACACGTTTATACTTTGCTTTTGTAGTTCTTATTGTTTTCATTTCACCTTTTCTTGCATATATTTTATCATTTCGCATTTCATTTTTATCCGTTGAAGACTGCAGACTGACAGCCGAAAGCTCATTTTAGTTTTTAAAAGTTTTTAGCCAGCGAACGTTTTTATCCTTTGAATAGGTAACCAGCTGTTAGCACGGGAAAAGAATGTACGAATTGCTAACGCGGGTGGCGAGTGCGGGAAATCGGGAACGTGCAACCAGTCAAAAGCGCGGGAGAAAATGTAACCGGCGAAAAAGCGTGGGAAAAATAGCGGTAATCGCAGGAGTCGGAGACCGGAATTGGACTGTAAAAAGTGCGGGAAAACAAAGAACACATAACGAGAAGTGGAGACTTGTCTAGTAAATCCCGCTCGGTTTTTTTTAATTCAAATCACAAATGAAAACCACCTTGATAATCAAGATATACTAAACACACCTGTGCACAAGCATCGTAGAAGTTAGCCAGCGAGTCTAGCGCTCGGCCCTTTGTGTAGAAAGCGATGATATTTTTCATAATCTCGGGATCTTTACGCCAGTCAAGAGACTGAAGGTAGTTAGCCGCCATCACGTATATCTCCTTCTGTCTCGAAACACCGGCGAAGAAGATAATTTTCTCAGTGTCGCCAGATTTTAGGAGAGATTTCATTGCCTGTTAAGAGAGCAAGAATTACAAGCTTAAAACAAATTTTCTTTGAAGGCTTACCAGACATTATTCAGATGTCAGTATTGAAAAATTGGCAATAAGGTTAACTCAACAAACTAAGGGAAAAATGGACATTTTGCTTCAAGAAAGAGGAAGTGGACATACTCTTAGTCGCTTAGTGATCGGGTCACTGGGAGGCCAGACACAGACTTTTAGCTGCTTTTAGAGTACCGTAGACTGCCCCTCTGTTTATAAGCCTATCTAAAAAAACTTTACGAAGTTGTATAAGCCCAGACCTTATAAGCTAGCGGCAATTTACGATATTCCCTACCTTGACTTTGTTTCCAGCTTGTGTGTATTTTTTGGTGGCCAAGTGATAGGATCTCTGTTGCATGCAGCAGTCAGCGATCCTCTCGAGCAGTTTGTTTCGGAACTCGGCATCGGAGCCTTTAGGGAGGGTCATCTTCTCTGCTAATTCCTCCGTGATTGTTACGTTATGACTCATGCAGAGATCCAATGCTTCCAAAAACTGATAGAAACAAACAGTGGAGTTAAATAACAATATTTATAATTTGGGGGGGACGAGCAAGCGAGGTTTTGAGATTAAAACAAAACTAAGTGAAAAGCCGTTAGAGCTATACGTAGTGAAGAAATAAGCTTGCAGAGATTCTCGTGCGATCGTTGGCTAATTTTCATTGTCAATAAGCGGACAGATACATGAATTTATAATTTATGTGATCATTTATTGTAAAGAGCAAACAAAATGGCGTCACCTTTTCATGCATCTGTCCTGTTATTAATCATGAATTTCGTCAAAACATTGTGAAAATTACGAATTTCATGATCAATAACGCGACAGCCACACGAAAAACTGACCTAAATTTGTTAAATTATAGCTGTCACTGGTTGTCACGCAACGCCTTGGAAAATGTGACGAGCCAAATAATGGATGTACTTTACATAAACATCTCTATATACAACACAAACGTTTACCCGTTTTCCAACAACCAAAAGCTCCACAGCTTTGTCGTACTGTTCATGTTCCAAAAAGAACTTGGAACATTTGTCCAGCATTTCTGGGTCTGTGTTCTCGTCGAGGTCTTCGGCTATAACTTGAAGAGCCGCAAACTGCTGCGTAGCGAAGCACAGATCCAGTGCCTTGGTAACGTTGCCACCCTGAAAGATGTTATTAATAATAACCTCACATTAGACGCGAAAAAAAAAATTCGCTCGGAAAAAGAGCAGTCCCGAGAGTTGTCTGAGTCAGCAGTTTTCCAACGTGTCGCTAAGCAACAAAACATATCCTGATGATGACATGCTGCCATGACAACATCGCAGCACTCGCGTAATTTCTAATTGGATAGCAACAATTGGAACCCTTCGGAAAAGTCTACAAAGTTTTGCCCAAAAGAAAATTGTCTTCGTTATTGCGAATTGATTTTTAAAAATTGCTTCATGAACTTCAAATTGTAGTTAAAAATTTTTCCAATCTTACTGCATTGGAAACAGAATGCGTTTAAAGCTGTGCCACTATGATCAAATTTTTAACTCTTGATTTTTTAGGTGGATCACAAAACATTCTATGAAAGAATGAAAAAGCCGTTTACCGTTCGCAAATATCTACTTTAGTTCCGGAGATATTTAAGTTTCAAAAATGGGGAAAATACGCAAATGAGATAATTGATGATGTCATACACTCAACCCAATATTACATCATGTATTTAAATAGAGCGATTTTGGCCAATTTGTAGCGCAGACCATTGAAACTCAGTAGGCTAACAGTTCTACAAGAAACAAACCTACGGCTATAAAACATTCTTGTTACCATGGCAACTCACTCTTTCCACTTCCCACCCACTTGATTTCAATATCTAAGTGATTTTCAGCCCAAAAAACGTTAAACAAGGCCACAAACTCAAGCTAACATATTTATATGCTTGTTGGATCATGTATATGAGGCAACATTTGCAAATATGAAAATGGGAAACCAAACGTGGTCAGAAATGCCTTTAAAATTGGGGAGGTCTTGAACCCAGTATGTTGCCATGGTAACAAAACTGTTAAGCCCAAACTGTTGAGCACATTTAGTAGAATCTTACTGCAAAGAATCAAATACAAATTGGCTGAGATATCCTTTTTCATCATATCTGACAAAAATTTGTTTGAATGTATGACGTCATCACTTGACTAATTTGCATATTTTAAAAACTTGAATATCTCTGGAACGAAAAGAGATATTTGAAAATAGTAAACAGCATTTTTCTTCTCATACAGGCTACTTGCTTATCTTTTAAAACGGCTTTAATAGAAAAGGTGCGATTTTGGTCATGGTGGCACTTTAAGCTGTCAGTGTTTAATCATTAACAAACAAAAAATATTTGCTAAATGGCCGGCAACCTAAAGTTAGTATTTTCAACTTCTTTCAATCAAAGGATGCTTTTAATCGATGATCTCTCTTGGGAAGGATAAAAAACTTCCGTGAAAACTTTAAATAATACCTTGTGATAAAGCATAACCGCCTTATCCTGCATGTTTGGATGGTTTTCATAATACCTGTGTGAAGATAAAGCAAACAACAACAACAAAAAAAATGAATCGAAACCTTTGTCAAACATGCCAGTCGTCTGAGGGTCTGAGGGATGACAATATCTAAAGGATAAATCGCTATCTAGATGAAGAAGTTGAAAAAAAATTTTATGCTATCAACTGGAAAGGGATTTCCTATGAAAAGCGTTACCTATCCTTCAAAAAACCGGGAACAGGTGTTTGGTTTTGAGCGAGAAAACAGGAGCGGTGAAAGATTTTTGTTTATTAACTTGTCGGTATACTTTAGCTTAAAGTGTTTGGCTCCTTCACGCCGAAACGTGGAAGAACACTGCATTACGCGGGATTATGAGAATAAAGAAAGATTTTATTGTCATATTGCATAGTTTGCATAATTATTTCGCTGAACAATTTATATGATAATTACTGATATGATTAGAAGCTTGGAGTTGTCTCTTGTTTTAGGTACTCGCTCGCTATACATACAGACGACTTTAACCA
>CM042751.1:28532096-28559411 GCA_022496165.2 Catalaphyllia jardinei | reverse complement strand
CACAAAGAACACAGTCAGACAATACAATGAACCAATCAAAACTCAAAAGTAATCACTCTAGCCAATCACAAAGAACACAGACAATAGAGTGAACCAATCAAAAACTCAATGTAGTTGATGTAATCATGGTAAACATGAAAAAGGGAGTCAAGGTTGGTTTTGGTTTTACTTCTCAGCATTGTTAATGCAAAGCCAATTACTTTTCAGCAAGAAAATTAACGATAACAAAACAACGTGAAGTTTCGACGACTTTACGTTCCTCTATGCGTTGATGGAGGCGGCGGCAAGTGTACCCAATATAATTTGTATCGCAAAAATCACGTGAATTCATATACTACACGTTGCTGGTTGATCAGGGAAGGCGTTTCTTCTGTGACTCTCAGATGATCAGCGATCTTTTTGCTTTTGAACACCGGCTGTAGTTGTTGATTAATTTTCGTTCCGAGATCACCAAGTTGTCTGCGAACCACGTCAGCCAATTTCTGATCTTTAAATGGCGACGTAATCCGAACGGGGCTGTCAGGCGGTGCTTGAACTGGGTCTGTAGGATGCTGGAGGCAACTGATAGCTTCAAGTCGATGAGTTTCTCGGGAAAACATTTCAGGGACGTGCATGGTTTAATTTTAACACCTGACAACTTAATTAAGAACTTTAAAGTCATAAAGAAATGCCGTGGCAAATGCAAATGTTTGATCTATGAAATGCTGTGGATTAAGAACACAAGACCGAAACTGAACACGCAAGCGGACTCAGTTCGCACACAACTCTTTACCTGAGTGAATGCTGTCAAGCTAATTTATTTTCTCACTTTCAAGATCTATAAAATACCTTTCCATTATTTCTTATTTATTCTTTTGACAATGATGACATGAAGTCGTCGAAACATCATGTTGTTTTATTATCGTTAACTTTCTTGCTGAAATGTTTCTCTAAATCGTTTCCAATTACATTTCGGCACTCAAATGAAAACCACTCTAAACACTAATAACAACACCATAAGTATTTACCACACACACTACTAACAACTTTAACAGCACTTTAAACACAAGTTATATATCTTGCTCATAGACCATTTTTAAATGATGGTTTTTACTGTAAGTTGCACGTAACATATTTGTTACCTCCTTGACAAATCCCACATCTTGATATAACCCACAGATGTACCAGCAACAAGAAAATTTCCACACACATCTAAAAGAATGGGGTCCCCCTCTGCCTCAGAGAACTGTAAAATCTGCTTGACTGTCCCCTGCAAACATGAAATACAGAACATAAAAGCATACCAAACATTAACTGATAGAATTCTGTTTCCTTACGACGCAAATAACCTAACAAATCCTTCATGTGTTAGTACCTGAAATGTCCTGATATGGATTTTTCCTGGTTCTACAGTATAAACACTTTGTTCATGGCAAACAACAACAGGAGAATCCGAACTGAAAGAACCTGCAGAGAAAACAATTAATAACAAATTTAGTAGAGTCAATATATGGACATGACAGGGCTTCTGTAAAAAGGTCAAGACTTACCTTCTGCTCTGACCATACTTTTGTCACTTGCCACTTCGTAAACTACCACTTTTTTGCCATTCCATATTGCTGTGTGTGTCTAAATCGATTGGGAAAAAAGCCTTAAATTAATTTTACACTCTGATAAAGAACACTTCACATGTTTGAGGGCAAAAGTTGCGTTTGATTTTGACAACAAGGGAGCAACATGCACCGTTCAGAAGTTTCTTTATTATTTGCAAAACAAAACAACAGGTAAACAACACAAACAAAGCCTCCACCCCTTAAGAACAAAGAAGGTGGAGAGCAGATCAAAACAGAGCTTTTAGACAGGTGCAGGCAACTAGTATTACACAGATTATGTCTGTAGCAGGTATAGGCTTGATTAAGAGCCTCAGTTCAAGAAAAGAGCCTACAGAAATCGAGCATACGTCAGGTACAGGTGTAGGAGATGATGCTTAGATAAGCTATGATGTGTGCAAGAATATTACTAAAATCTCACCTTTGTTACAAATACTCCCTTGATATGGATATCTGTCTTTAGATCTTGGTGATAGTCAGTTGCAAAATTTTCAATGGCTAGTTGACTTGGTGAAACTTGAATGGCAGCAACCTAAAACATGGCAAGATAAATAATACTAATTATTTATAATTTTATTGTTTAATAGTTAGCAAATTAATTATAATCTATTAGTATTTGTACAGCTTCACTTTGGCAATTCATTATAATATGTAAGTGACACTACTAGTTAATGAGATTAAAAACAATTGAAACAATTGAAAGGCCGCATGCAGGAACGTCCCCTAGATTTTTTGACCATTTTCAGAGTGCTCAAAAGGAGCTGAATTTTGGCATGTGGGCTACGTTTTACCTGAAAAACATTGCTCTGAAGTTTGTTTCGCAGGGTCTCTCTTCGTTGTCTAGAAATAACATACGCAAACCTGACTCAGTTTTCCAAGCGCCATCTTTTAGAGATCTATTGTTAAACGAAAAACAAAAGAAACATTTTATTTGGCTAAAGGATGAATGATTTCTCATTGTTGCTTCGTTAGCTCAAGTGGATAAGCGCTGAATGAAGCTCATTCGAATTTGTTTTGTCATGACACTCCAGGGCTTGATTCGAGGTCGGTGAGATCTTTTTTTTTTCTTTCTTTTTTCTTCTTCTTTCAAAAACCTGCTCCGTGTCTTTGTAATTGAATTGCCGTTTTTACTGGTAGGGATCTGGGATGGTATGTTTTTTAGCTGCTATTGTCAGTGACGTACGCTTTTGGCGCGCAAAGCGATAACACAAAGTAAGAGCTGGCTTACCTGTTAAATAAGCGGAGTTTGCTCGTTATTTCCACTGATATTCGAAGCTAATTCGAGGAATATTTGTAACCGCCTGGTAGGAGATTTGGCATCATTAAGCCTTTGACCCTCTATGATTCACCAGCATGCCTCAAAGAACCGAGGTGTGTTTTTGTTCTGAGATCATGGTTTAAGTCTGCCGTTAACTTAGCCATTGAAGAACAAGTGAGCCAGGCGGTAGAGTCTAGAAACGCTTCTTCTTCCAAAACAAAGCATCCATCGTGGACTTATGGCTCACTTGCCAAACTTCCGCGTGTGTAAGTTTTGGAAATTAGAACTGCTTTCAAGACTCTTATTATTTTCTTGAAATCAGCCATTCAGCATCCTTCGCTGCAAAAATTTCTGGGGCTTATAGCGTAACTCAGACACGGTCGGGAACTGGGGTTAGGGTTAGAAGCAACAACCAAAAAAAGACAGAATGCCTGATCGCAGGTTAGCAAGAAGAAAACTTCAGCTGAAATGTAAGTTTTGCTTTGTATTTCAGCGTTCCTTTGCTGATAAATTTTCCGTTTCATGCCCTTTTTTTCGGCATAAGCAGCGTCTCAGCTTAAGGCTTCCTCTTTCTGTGTTGTCAGAACTAATCATTTCACGGAACAAGCAGTTTTGTTCCAAAAAAAAATAATTTGACGTAGAAACATTTAAATCGATCAATGACGTAGCCGATTTGCGAAAACTTTCAACCTCTCTCTCTGGGCATTACTCATTGACTTGATTAAAGCATCGATTCATGCAATAGACTTCAAAAGTCAAGATTGTTTTCCCTGGCCAAACACTGGCAGCGCTAAACCTAGCATGTCCTGACCTTAACTCTAACCCAATCCGAAGGGCTAGCCCTAAAACTAACTGCTAGCGCTAACCCTAACTCTAAGCGCTACCCTAACCCTAACACTAAGCCCTCTCGCTAACCCTAAAAACCTAACCCTGACAGCTAGCCCTAACACTAAGCGCTAGAACTAACCCTAACACTAAGCGATAGCCCTAACCCTAACCTTGTTCCATAAACCTAACCTTCGATGCTAACCCTAGTTTTGAGCGGTAACCCTAACCCTAACTCTAATAAAACTGGGTACTCTTAACCCTAGGAGTTAAAGTCAGCATTTGAAAAGACAGCGCTAATAGTATTGTATAACAAAGCAGTTCCAAAAGACGCGGACTGTGACATGCAAGTGTTTTGCACACTTTATTTCTGGAGTACACAACAGAAACGAGGGGAAATAAGTTCAAGGCAGTTTTCTACAGGTATAAACAAATTGGCATGCGAAGTTTGGAGCTGTTTGGCCATTTTCGATTTTTCCAAAAAATCTAGGGGACGTTCTTTCCCGTGGCCTTTCAATTGGTCTCGAAAAGAGACTGCTTGAAAAAGCTTCCTGAATCACTAGTAGTTGGAATTTTGGTGCTACTCACCTCATGGTTATAGTGAGCATTCATAACTTGTTCATTGAGAATGATCACTGTTTCTCCACTGTTCACAGCCAAGAGACTTTTGTTGCCACCCCACTGAAACACAAACAAGAAACCATTTACATGTCCATGACAACCAGTCTGTCGTTTATTCTGTCCGACTGCTTGTTAGTAATAATAATTGGACTGAGTGGTGTACAATTCAGGGAGTTATCATGCAAGTAATTTCAAAATCAGACGAGCATGAAGCGTAAGGCTGATTTCAAATTACTCCCTAAATTGCACAAAACAAGGTATTTTGGAATTAAAAATGTCTTTTGACAATTTCTTTTGAGGGAAAACATCTGTAACGCTTTTCCTAAGTTTTGAAAACTGTAGAAAACATTGCTAAGGAAGAATATTTAAGTAGTAGTTCGTATTGTGTGATCGTCCGGGTGAGAATAGTTCTGAAAAGAACTGTTGTTGGTGACGCTCTGGCTACGCTACGTTGACGACACCTTTACCGCCGTTCACAAAGACGAAATCAACGCTTTCCACGACCACCTTAACGAACAGAACGCCGACATCCAGTTTACCAAAGAAATCGAAGAAAATGGAAAACTTCCTTTTCTAGACTGTTTGGTAAGCCGTGACAACAACGAACTGCGAACAACAGTGTACAGAAAACCAACGCATACCGACAGATTACTTGACGAATCATCCTACAACCCGACTTCACACAAAGCCACGACTATAAAGACTTTGACAAGGCGAGCGCAACTAGTTTGCGATACACCGGACAGCTTACGTGACGAAAACAAATACCTTGAACGTGTTTTTATCAAAAACAACTACAACGCTGACTTTATTAGACGAAACATTTTCCGACCTACTGAAACTGACGCAACGAACAAGAATCCGACACCTGTTACTACAGTGACTATACCTTACATTAAGGGAACTTCTGAGACTATCTCACGGATCTTACAGCCCTACAACATCCGCGTAGCCCACAAACCTACAACTACGTTACGGCACTTACTGACCAACGTTAAAGACCGAGACGAACCTAACAACAGACAGGGAGCTGTTTACAAGATCAAATGCTCCGACTGCCAGGCCTCCTACATTGGTGAGACTGGCAGAAACCTTAACACGAGACTGACTGAACACAAACGAGCCACGAGAAATGGTGATGTCAACAACCACATTGCTGTGCATCATCAACTGACAAACCACAACATTGACTGGGAATCTGCTCAATGCTTAACCTACAGTACAAACTATTTTCAACGACTGACTCTGGAAAGCTGGTACACTAACTTAGAACAAACGCCTCTTAACAGATGTCAACAACTACCGGCACCTTACAAACGACTTATCCGCGACGAAAACGAAACCGACAAACGGACTTCTAACAGACCGGCTTAATTATTTTGACTTACAATAGACGGACTCTAACAGACCAACTTGACTAACAAAAGACGGATCGAAACCGACCAATGACTGATGACTAACTTTACATGAGTCTTCCAGCCAATACCATCATGGCTTAACTGACCAATTACTATCAACGGACCAGACTTATAACATCATCGACTGACAAACACTATTCACTTGACTCTGAAGATGACTTCCGCTCAGGTTGTCGAAACGTCAAACAGTCACCAACAACAGTTCTTTTCAGAACTATTCTCACCCGGACGATCACACAATACGAACTACTGATACTCCTGGGTTCAAACCATTTACAATATTTAAGTAGGTTGAACTAGCAGGAGCGGGTGTCTATAGAATACCTGTGTTGCTAAGTTATACAATGTAAAGCATCCTATTATAACAAAATCAAGTTCCTAAAATAAATTTCCACATTGTGTAAAACAAGTACACCCAATTTCCAAAAGCTGTAGATCATATCGTGACGCATGCTTCAATCAACTTAAAGTTTCAGAAGGGAGAATTCTTATTTTAAGCATATCTGCTGCCTTGTAGGGGTATAGAATGGTCAATCCAAGACTTTGCGAGACTGCAAGACCCTTGTTTAAGACTCTGAGACCGAGACTCAAATGTTTAGATCGAATCCGAGCCCAATACTTTACCTGCAAACAATCCGAACCCGAGACTCGAAAAGCTTTTAAGTAGATCGAACTGTTGAAAAAAACTGTTGAGTTTATGGTACGTAAAATGACAAAAACCTCAACGGAAGGTAACAGAAGCCACCTAATGTGCCTTACACACAGGTAACCCAAATCAAACCAATAGCTAAGTTCTTAGAAAACGTCTGTGTCCTTAGCACCTGCTTTTCTTGCCCGTTGAACGGTGAGCTCCATGCTAATATTGCATAATTTTGGGTGCAATTTTCGAGATTCTGAGATCCAAATTATAAAAATTCAAGACTTCGAGACTGTTCAATGCACAGCGAGTCCAAGATTCCAAGACTCTTGTTTAAAATGCCAAGATTCTATACCCCTCCTTGTGTTTCCTTCCATGGTAAGAGACTTTTCTCTAACAGTGTCTGTCTCTTGACCCAAGTGAATAAATGGGTACCAGCAAAATTATTATTGATGAAGCCTAAGAAATATCCCAGTTACTGAAATTGGCCTGAGTTGAGGATAGAGCCTCTGTTAGTTACTGGAAACATGCTCCATGCATTACAGGAAAGACATGCGTGTATGCTAAGAAATAGAGGCCCTGTTGTTAATTGTGCTAGCTGGAACAACATGCTTGGACACAACGACGCTAACCACACACTAACCAATAGGCCACTGTGCCCTTCACAATCTTTCTCACCTGTATTTGGGACAACTGTGTGACTTCCTCCAAAACAGCAGGTGATTGTAACTCCCATTTCTCTTGTCCTTCCAGCTTTCTTTGTTGTGGTTTAGTCACAACATGCTTCCACATAGCCACTTTTCCCTTGTTTGTTCCCCCGGCCAGAATACCTGGTGTTGTAAAATAATATGATGTACAAACAAAGGATGTTTTGTCCACAAACATTTGCAAGTGGTGCTTAAGAATAAATTTATGTCTCCTTTTACAGAAACAAATGGTTCTTCCATTAACATTTAAAAGGTCAGCAGAGTTATTTTCAATTAGATGCCTTGCCTTTTACTTTGTTGAATGATATACAGTTGACAACCTCCCCAGCTTCAAAGCCACTGCCTTCAACAGAAAGTATGTAGTTATCGTTTTGCTCAAGATTCCACATCCTGGATGAAAGCAAACACAGAATGATTTCATTAGAAAATGTGACCCTTCCACTCTTCTTCTAATTAGAAAATGGTTTGTCTTGGGAAACAGTCATCAAATCCGTGAACCAAGGAAATACATGTACACCAGTTGTGAGGAGCAGGGATGATGCATAGGTGAGAATATTTGCCTCCCACCAATGCAGCCAGAGTTCGATTCCAGCCCGAAGCCATATGTGTGTTGATGGTTCTTGCCTTGCTACAAGGGTTTTTCTCTGGGTTCTCTGGTTTTCCTCCCTCCACAAAAACAAACATCTCCAGATTCCATTTTAACCATGACAGAGCACCTGCAGGACCAGCTAAGGGACTTACAGTCTAAATATTGTAACATATTTAACCTTTCTTTTGTTGATTTGTAACTTTACCTGACAACATTTTCCTCTGATGCAGTGGCTAACACTTGCCTTCCAGCCCAGATTATTTGGCTTTTACCAGACTGACCACTAAGTTTTACCTGTTTAAGAAATAAGCTACTATGGTGACCAACATAGCTTACAAGACGCATGATAAAAAAGTTCTTGACTAACTCTTAGCACCATGAAGGAACATTAAAAAACAACATAAGATGAATGCAATTTCAGTAATTCTCACAAGATGAGTATCCTGTCTTTAAGATACTGTAGGATTTTCAGCTCTCGAGAAGGGAATCATTCCTCAAGAAACCAAGATGCAGACTTAATAATAATTCCATATATGTGACATTATGCAGAATAGGAAAACAGGATAAAAACTCAACAAATCTGTCTGATACAATGTTATTCTCCTTTGTGGTCATGAACACTGAATGATGTGAAAATTTATTTCCAGCTCTAACCTTTGCAACTTCTGATGTAGTGCCATCATGTGCCACTCTGTGCTGTGAAAGAATCAGTCCTTCTGTAACTACCACAATCATATCCCTTCCCTCACTGTACAACAAGAACTTGACAGCACCATCCGCAGTGAAACACTGTGAACAACGGCCTTTATCATCCATATAGTACACAGAACCTGCATTGAACATGAAACACGATCAAGTACTACACAATAATGTCAACACAAGACAATGCAGCTTTGAGGCTAACACAGTGACTAAAATTCTCACTACAAATATTTCCAAAAAAAGGTAAGGCAAAGAAAGGATAATAAGCAATAATGCATTTTAAGAGCTGGAACAGAAAAAAAGTTTCTTGCCAGATAGGTGAACATTAACGCTTTGTAAACCTGAAATAACTCTCGCAAGAATAAACTTACCATCTACGACTCCAAAAAAGAAGGAATAATCAGATGATGGATTTAATGTGCTTTTGTTGCTCTTCCGCCAACTTAACATGTCCAATGCAGCTTCATCTCCTGCCACAGCTGCTTTGGCCAAGCTAGCAATATCACTGTAAAACACAATAATAGTTTAACGTACATGTACTGCAGTAATAAGATGACAGTTACATGTAACTGTCATTTTGTTTCAAATATCAATTAAAATTCTAATGACCTCCCTTGCAGGTACACATAGTTCTAAAATGTAGTTCTAGAAAATATCCATAACTCCCCCACAAGTGAGTTTTTTCTAAGACCCCCTTTGAAAATTGCAATTAAGATTCATACATTTCTTTTATGTCTGGTGTTACAGAACCCCATTAGCTGCACAATTTCTTTGAAAAAGGCTTATTAGAGAGATATTTCAGAAGGGTTCACAAAAACAGTGTGACTATAAGTAACTAAAGGAGGCATGCATTGCAAAATGATTTGTGGAGTCCAGAGTTAATTCAGCATCAACAATTCAAAATTTAAAACAAGCAAGCCATTCTGTAAGTAATAATGCAGGTTAAGCCTAAGTGTAATTCTTGAAGGTTTATATTATGTCATTATTGCACAGTCAGGGGCTGAACACTACATAATAATCATCATTAGGAACTGACTCAAAGGTGTCACATCTTGATTTATACTAACTATTCAGGACTTGATGGTGGTTTGAAAACACAAGCTGTTATCGGTGAAGAAGCATCATGCTGGTACAATGGAGATTGCTGTAGTCTGCCTTTCTGATCCGCTTTCCAGATGGCCAAGATCCCAGTCTATGCAGAAGAGCAACAAAGATGCACATGATGTCTTTTGTAATGTATGTAAGTAATAAAATGGAATGTAAGTAGTAAAATGGATACCCAATTTAGTAGCAGAAATAATAAAAAACAAAACACACAAAAAAAGACTTGTTCAAAATTAACCTTAAGGATGTTTGCACCCATTGCTACTGCGCATCTCTACTGCGCACACTATTCATTAGGCACGCGCATGCCACATCATTTTCAAGTGCACGCACTGAGTCAAAAATTCGACAAAACATAGAGCTGATGACCTTTGCGTTAACTTGGTGTGTGAATATTTTTGTTGAATGCTCGGTAACCCTCACTTTTTTTGGCAGATCACTTCCTTTTCTCATTCTTTCCATTATACTAAAAAAACAAAAAACATCTGTGCATGGGAAGTTTTAATTATTTCTCATAATACTATTAAAATAGGGTTGAATTGGTACGATCATGGATTCAGGTGTGTGTGACATAGAAGTTGCATTTTTTAAGCCTAATTCTACCTGATTTAATGACAAATGTAGCAAAGATCTTTCAAATGGGCCTATATATGCCGTGTTGAACACACATAACCTACATATGATTCTTCAACTTAAATATATGCCAATAGTAATGAATCCAGCCAGAATCGCCTCCTGTGACTGAAAATCCTAAAGATGCTATGGTCTATGTTGCCCCTTATCTTCAAAACGAGTTCAGTGACCCCCTATTTTTTTTTTACATTTTTATCCAATCTTATCATTTTCTACCTGCAGTAAAAGTTTTTAAAAAATCTGTGCATGGGAACTTTTCGGCGCGAACATCCTTAATCAAGACATTCAGCAGTGTGAATGCACCACATGGGACAACAGCTACAGTAAACCAGCCTAATACTGTCCATGTAAGCTTTCTAAGCATTATGCCACATCAACCTTTTTGCACATTTATATTAATTAAGCCATGTTAAGTACTTATCAAACTTGCTCTGGACTGTATTGGGAGAACAGCCCTCACTTATTTCTCTGCAGGATGCACCACATTCAACCATATATTATTGACAGAGACAAAGCGGGCTGCCATTCTTCCAATACAGCTATAACACTTTGTTCATGACATATACATGTATTTTAGAAGCTTTAAATCATACCACAATAGTAGACAAACCCCACAGTGGGACATTTATCTAAAACAAATTTATACCTCATCAGTGGTGACAAGTCTGTTTCCATTGTTGCTCCACTGTATAATCCGCACTGCAGACTGATGAATAGAAGAAGCTTCATGCAGCTCATGGTCATGTTCATTCCAGATTAACACATCACCACTCTGCCAGCCAATTGCAAGAATCTTTCTTACAGGGTGCCACACAATAGCTGTTACTAAGCTGGAACGTTGTATTGAAGAATCTTCCACAAGTTCACCCTGATATAGGTGGACATAATACAATGTTAGTTCAAAGATAATTACTACCAAAAGGATAATTTATTAGTATTCTGTAAACTTAAGTATAGAAAAAGTACTAGGGTCAAACCAACTAGTTGCAAACTTAAATTACACAGGTGGTGATGCAAGGAGCTCCAGCTATTCCACATATGTGCAGATAAAAGAGAAAGGGGGGCTCACCAAAGGGGACATGGAGAGGACCTGGGTAGTGAGAGATACCAGAGCAGGGTTGGAATGGGGACGAGTTATGCAATATATGCAAACAGTACATACAAAGCCTTTATGGTAACAGGTTGCACATTAAGTGAATAGAGATACTGGATTTTAAGCTTGGTAATGAACATTATGAGAAAAGTGAACTCATCAACATGACACTAGTGTGGAACAAAGACAAAAATCTGAGTGCCAGACAGGTCATGGTTGGATTCCTGTTAGGGACTCACATTTTTTCTTTGTCCCACACTTCTGTAACAGTGTTCCAGTTAATTTGTTTTGGCAAGGGGTCATGTAATTTCCAGGGGGGTTGCACAAAGTAGGTCTACCTAGCTAACCGCAGCTGCAGCACTACATAAAGCTAAGGGGATGAGTTGGGGTTAGGGTTACTGGGCAAACAGATAAAGGATTGACTTTTGGGAGTCTAAAAATGTTCGATATTTGATACCTCAGAATGCTTTCTGGTACAAAAAATTCATAGCAAAACTGATTAGAATGATTTTCCCTCTTGTCAGTGTCGGGTCAGGTAGCGGTTGCCGTAGGGTTTTTGACCCTAGACCCGTCTCTTATCTGGAACACTGGTGTAATCTTGATCAGTCCTTTTTTTGCATTTCACAATCACACATTGTTGGTCTCTGTTTCTGTTTTCTTGATACACTTTGACTGTATAACGTAATTCCTATACTACAATGAGCATTTACACCTGTACATTCTTATAATGGCCACATCTCGACAACAGCCACTTTTTTCTGTCATCAAGACAGCTTTTGTGGGGACTCAGGGTTGGCTGTATACTGTATACTGTAATTAATGCCATAAAATTCTCAAATCCAAAACTTAAGAGGCACTAAAGGTTTTGTCCTCATGAGGCATAAGAGGTACTAAATTTATATCATTCTGTTTACAACTTTCCAGCTCAATAACATGATTCAGTTAGAAACTGGTGCATTTTTGGAGTCATGGCGGTACATGACATAAAGCCAAGACTGTGTTTGTCAAAAAATACACTTATCTTGTGATTTTGAGCCATTTTAAGAGTTAAAGTATTAGCAAACGTGCTGATGTAAATTTTTTTTTTGGTTCCATTCAGATAATCAGTCGACTCAATAGCAAAAGTAACTTCGATATGTTTTACACTATTTTCTGGCACCACACTGAAGGGCAAAGGAGGTCCATGAACATGGTAGCTCCACACTAGTTTCTATAATTATTCAGAGTGGAACATTTTGATGAATATCTTAACTTTGGGACAACACACACACACACACACCTTAAACTTGGAGAAATGCCTTCTTTATTTATCATCTACAATACCACAAGTTTTTGACTTTACCCAATGAATGGGGTTTTTTTTTATTTTTCACGCGTGACAATGGACACATGATAAGCCATTGCTGTGCAATTGTAGGAGGTCATCTACAAAACAGCGAGTTTTTCTCATTTCAGTGATGTTCTAGGGGAAGTTTAAGAAACATTATGTACTGGTCAATTCCAAAACTGCCCATGCCCCCCCCCCCACCCCGGGCAAACCCTGGGGCATTTGACTTTTTTGAAAAATTTCGATCAAATTCCCCATTATGTTGCCAGTTTAGACGGTCAAATGCCTCACCTGTTAGAGCTTCAAGAGGGTCAAATCCCCACACCCTTCAAGCATGTTAAAGCAATTGTGGAAACAAGTTCTGCAAAATTTTCAGCCAATACGAATTTCTTGTACAGCTTGTCTTCGCTCCACACTTTGAAGAAAGGGTTATTCTACGATATAACTATATAAAACAACAACAACAGAAAAATCCATGTGGAATCGACAAGAGCAATGACCCGTGAACGCAACTCACGTGCTGAATCAAAGAATTGCAAAATCGTTTTGCTTCCGACCGCTGACAGATGTTTTGACACGAAAGTCAAATGCCCCACCGGGTGGGCCTCATTTTGGGTCAAATTCCCCACTGTAGGGAGCTTAACACGAGTCAAATGCCCGGGGATTGCCCGGGGATTGCCCAGGGAGGGGGGGATGGGCGGTTTTGGAATTGACTGGTACATTAGTGGACAATTCAAATCCCAAAAAAGAACCAAATCAAAGGATATACACTGTTGTGTGACTTTAAACTTTCTTGTACAGACAGCTGCAATAAAAATGACACTTCAGTCTTTGTGTGATTTCACTAAATGGTGTGAAGTTTGATGCTACTCTTTTGTGTGAAAAAAAAAAAAGAATTGTTTGAAAGAAATTTAGTTAAGAATGTACTAAAACAATTTGATTATTTACTCTCAATTTCTATGAGAAGATAGTTGACTTGGCATTTAAATCAATCAACACATCATAGAAATCTCGAGCTCGTAATCTAGTTTTGTGATAGTGAAACGTGTCGCATGTCATTTAGGAATGTAACTGTAACCTATAAGCTTAGAAATACATGTACGAACGTTTCATAAAGTACTTCAATTGTTCATTGTTTACACAAGATACGATTATTTGTGACACGCACTGTGCTGAATGAAGAACATACCTCGTCAAGATAGAAGTTAACTGAACCGCCTACATCCGGTTCGTTTTTTGAGGCAACTGCCAAGAGTGGATAAGTGTGGTGCCAAGCTATGTCAGTTTGTATAGCCACTGAAGGTGCTTGAATCTTATGGTCGAAGTATACCGCCATCGTCGTAGACGACCAAATTTAAAATAAAAATCAGCTAGTTGAAGACGAACCCAGAAAGGGTGAGCAGCCTTTTCCTCATAAGATCGTGTGTATTGGACAATTTCTGTGATATCGTCTGTGTATGCAGCACGGATGGTATGGCATCTATAGTGCAATCTTGATATGATCTTCCAGCTGGGAATTGATAATTACTCGTAGGTACTCGCTTATAATATCGAGTTTTTCTCAAAGTAAACGTAAGCAGCTGAAGTCCGTATCAAAGACAAGTAGTAAGCGTTACCAATCTTCTTCTTTAGTCCAAAGGTTCCTTGTTGCAGGGCCGAAGAATGATTAACAGAAAATTGGGCAAACTAATATGAGTCACTCAAGTCAATAGCAACCGCACTGTTGCCACGCAAAACTACACCTGATTTTGAAGACAAAATCGTCAAAGAATCACAATTATTTATACACCTCCACACTGACAAATCACTAAATGATGCCTTCCTCTGGTAAAAACATCCAATTTGTAGAAAATGCGCACAACTCAGGCCATTTTTCCACTTCTCTTCGTTAAAACATTCATAAAAGCCCGGATATGCTATTTTTGTTTGTATCGCCGCTGACTAGTGCCTAGCAACAACCACCTGCGCAAAATTCAAAATGGCGGGAGGAGGGCTACATAGTTCAGTATTTCTTGTAATGGTCTCTGGCCAGATAGAGTCCGCGAGGGTACGGTCAAACTTGCTGTTCTTTAATATATATATATATATATTTATTAAAAACTGATTATTTTATTCGTCTGTGGCTTTCAGTTTCCCGAATTTGACGATTTATACTGCAAGTACAGTTTTGTTTATGGTCAAGACTGGGTCGTTACGTCTGTAAGTATTTTTGAATTCTTGCACTTAGATAATTTTCCAACGTTTTCCTCCATTGCCATCGGTTGTTTCTTTCATGGAAGCTTTTTTTTAGGACCAAGGCTGTCAAATTTTTGTTTTATCTCCATACATTTGTGCAATAATCATGCTGAGCTGTGTATAAATTTATAAGTCAATTTTTTGTGAACATTATAAATGTCAAGTGACGTCATTATCAAAGTATGAGAAAATTAAGTGCCCAAAGCCAACATAAAGTAACAGGTTTACAGGCTAATATTGTTTTTATTTTTATCAGGGTTGGGAAGAAGGAATTTCTCAGACTACTAAAAAGAGTTTGGATAGACGGCAGGTCTTTGTTTTCAATTTTCCATTGGACATTACTTTTAAAAGTACAAGTCCCTTTGGATGTAAGTTGATAATAAAGTAACGAGGCCTAATTTTTTTATTGATGTCTTTTTTTTGCTTTCATGCGTAAACTATGAATTACACATGAGTGAAAATGAAAAATGTGTACACTTCCTTAAAGGCTTGAGTAACTCTTATAGGGGTGGTGAATGGTACCTCAAAAACATGTTTCTCAGAAAATTTTGGCAGGATCTCGAAATCTTGAAAGCGTTTTTGATAAGTCTCACAGTCTCGTTTTTACCTTTTTTCAAGTCTCGGAACTTTTTACCAAGGAGTCTCGGGCTCAGATTTTTAACTAGGATCTTGGTGTCTCAGCGAGTTTCAGATTTTACCATTCGCCACCACCGCTTCTTATAACCCAATATTCAAAATATTTTTTGTTGACATAATTTTATGTAATATTTATTGTTTCATCATTCCCTTTAGGGCCTCAGCTAGTGGTGAGTTGCTATGGCTTGGATGCTTTCGGTCATGATGTAGTGCGAGGTTATGGAGCTGTACATGTTCCTATCTCTCCAGGAAGGTAGAAATTAAGCTAAATATTTAACTATTCAATGTTTATTTGCCCACTCCCCATTGGGGCTTTTCAGGACCAATGTAAACAAACAACGATAAATAAATATTCAAATAGACATAACTAGGTTAAGAATCCCAACTGGTGGTAGGCAGACCAGGCCCCAGTTGTTCAAAGGCTGGGCAATGCTATCCACCGGATAAATCGCTATCCAGTGGATAAGTGTTAACAAAATAAACCACGCTATCCGCTGAATAGTGATTTATCCGGTAGATAGCGTTATCCAACCTTTGAACAACTGGGCCCTGTTGGCTATTTATAAGGGTAGTCGAGAAGTTGAACTTGTGGCCACTGAGAACATCAGCTAGTGGTGAGGACGAAATTTGAACCCAGAACCTATGGATTTCAAATCTAGCACTCTAAGCACTCAGCCACGCTGCTTCCATAAAGTGAAGTTGATATGCTGAAATAGAATTTTTGTCTTAGGGAATCTTTATGACTAAAGCAATGTCAATTTGCTTGTAAACTATTAATGAAAATTTTAATGTAGGAGCTAGTGACTCATTAAAAAAGAATAGTCACAAATCTAGCATGCTGGTTCACTGACAGTGTTTGTTTGCATCATTTTCAGCCACACAAGAGAGATGCCCATGTTTGTTCCTGAGTCATCATCAAAATTTCAAAAGTTTACAAGGTGAGCGTTTTGTTTTTTGCTTTTGGAAGATCATCAAACTTTAAAAAAAAAAAACAGAAAAATTGTAATGATCCCTTTAGCTTCACTTCACCCAGGTGTATTGCTAGGAATTTTTTTTATAAAAGGCTGTCACTCCTAGACAGCTCAAAACTTTTTTCTGGGAACCAACTATATTTAATCTTAAGCATCAATCTTTTCCCCAAGGTGCTTCCCCACTCTCAAAGAGAAAGAGTGCCTTTGGGATAAGGCAGAGGTTTCATTAAGAGCCAGACAACAGGCAAATTGATTGGCTATGAGGATGATGTTGCCTGCTAGAGGAAACTTTTATTTTCTAATAAAGAAGTGCAGTATGGGAAGTATGGATATTTTCTGGAACAGCACATTTTGTTCGGGTCCTCAAAATACCATACCTGGAATTGAAGTTCACTGGAAATTCTTTGGGAGTGGAGGTTTCCAAAGTCAAAATGTTTGAAGAAAATTTATTGTAAAGTTTAACTGGAATTTCCTGAGAGTTGGTTACTTTCTCTTCCTTATGGAGGGGGAGGGGGTAAATATTTCCTGAAACAACACATCTGAACTATTGGACAAAGCATCATGCAGTTCCTGGAAATATTCATAGCCACAGTGCCCACTCCATGAGAAATCCTTGGAAATTCCAACCCGGAGTGATTTTCGAAGGCTAATTTTTTAAAAGAAAGTATGAAGCTAAAACTAGAATCTTAGGAAGATTGAAGAGGTTCTCAAATCAAAACAACTTCCATGGGAGGGGTATGGATATTTTCTTGAACTATGCATTATTTTTAAAAATTCTTTTTCAGTTGGTTCCTTGGTAGAAGACCTGAGTTTGTGGACCCAAAAGTTGTAGCCCAAGGTGAAGGAAGAGAAGTGACAAGAGTAAGATCACAAGGAAGTGTGAAAGTGACATTCAGCATAGTGACTCGTGATATGAAGAAACTTGGTTATGACACAGAACCTGCCAGTGTTGCTATTTCACATCTAACTCCTGGGAACAGTGGAATCACCACAATAAGACCAGAATCTCAGATGCATGGTGCAGAAAGCCACTCATAGTCAACTACAACTGCATTGCAAACATTCAAAGGCCCAATGGCAACAAAGTGGTTACTCCTTTAGTTATTGCTTAGCAAAGGAAATCAGGTTCAAAAGGATAGCAACCTCTTCTTCTGCAAAACTTTTGCCATTTGGGTACAAAATGCATGGTTTTGCTCTTGATCCTGTGAACTACACATTTTTCAAAAACTTGTTAAACCAAAATATACCATTGCAAAAACAAGATATAAAATATACATAAACAATAGCCCATATTTGGCGCAAAAAAATGCTCGGATACTTGTCTGCGAACATTATGTGTTCCAAGAAATGAACAGTGAGCTTCGAGGAACAAATAATGTCCAAGGAGAAATATCCGAGCATATTTTCAAAGTCAAATGGGGCCTTTTGTGTTTATTATCCTTCAGATATTTTTCTGCAATTTCCAAAACAGCACATTGTGCTTTTTTGGAAATTGCAGAATATTCTTAGATATTCCCCAGTTTTAGCTGGGAAATGTTTGGTCATGTGACACGTTTAGACCAATCATGCACGAGCAAAAATATCTGCTGTATTACTATAATTGTCAATATTTTAATAACATGTTCTTAGCACAAATCAATTTTTCTGTTTCTGTAAAGTAAAACCATCAAATGACTGTCCCTGACAAATCGATTTTCTATTGGTAATGGATATGTGAAAAGATAGAAGAGGGTCGTACAGGGGGTGTCTCTGACACGGTTCACGAACCTAAAATACAGAGGATCACGGTTCACGGATAAAAAAATTTCGTTTTCCCGAATCACGAACATAAGAAAGTAAGATACTCTTTTCAATGACCTGTTCTTACATTAGAAAGTGTTGGAAGGAAGCAAAATCGCGAATGGTTAATTCAAGGCTCCATATTGCAAATTGCATGCCCAAGGCACTATTGATAGACCACTGTAACTATTCGGAGAACTTGGGTCTCAAAATCACGTACAGTTGAGTGGTAAAATCACAAATATCGGTTAATAATTCAGGTTCTTCACGGATCACGCAAAACCTTCAGGTCATGAATCACGAAGAATAATTTCCCAAATTCACGTCTCACGGAAAATAAAATGAGCTAATCACGAGAATACCCCTGTACGACCCTCATAGAATATAAAAGTGTACATAGTTTGTCAGCCCCTATAAAGTAAAACTGTCGAATAGCAGTCCCTGACAGGTAGTTCACATTTAGGAAGATGGGTGCAGTTACAAGATTTTCCAGAGGCCGAAAGTTTGTAAAATGTAATGTATCTTAGTTTGCGAAGCTTGCTTTCCCGGAATTTTTTTTTCATACTGCCAGTGATGGTACCGCGATCCCAAGATCCTGTTCATACGACAGACTGTTGGCTCTAACAAACTCTTTTCAAGAGTTCCAGAAAATATCCATACCTGCCACACAGACAGGATTTTCTCTTACATCCCTACACCCCTCTAGAAATTCCAATTAAGCTTCATACATTTCCTTAAACTTTTTGGTCTTACAGACCCCCCACCCCCAGGAAATTCTAATCCCTTCTGTGGGGGAATATGGATATTTCCTTGAACTGCACATTTTTTGAAAGTTGTCCAATATTGTCCGAGCATTTTTTAATTGCTGAAAATTTTTTGGCAATATTTTCAATATTTTATGCAATGTGCTAACAACTTTTTGCTGATTATTTCTAATTCCTAAAAAAACGTTTTTTAAGTCTCCTGTGATTATTTTGTTTAAATGAATTCTCAGAATTTTAGTGACTGTCATACTATTATTTCCAAATTGGTCAGCATGAACTACATAAGCAGATAACATAGCAAAACATAATTTCTTTGTTTCTAGTACGTTTTTCCTCAACTTGTAGCAAATTACAAAAGATCAAATGAAATCATATATTTCTTTGCTGGCAGATTGATATGAAGTTGTTATTTCCACTATCAAAATATAAATCTTTCAGCCCTTGCCGACAAAGACACAAATATTGGTCAGAAAACCTAGTGCTTTCAATGTGAAATACTGTATGTAAAATGTTTTTTGTCTTGTAAAAAAGAAAGAAAAGTAACAGTATAAACAGATTTAAAAGAGTTCATATTTAATGCAAGTATTACTTATCACACTGTATTTCTATTTTTCATTGTAAGTAATGCTAAATTTGTAACTTGTAATACGTAAATTGACTTTACCTTTGTACCATAAATAGTTGATGTCAATGCATGTCAACAAAAAGATGTTTATTTAAAATAATGTAAAAAGATGCATATTGGGCTGTTTTAGTGCTCCAAAGTCTTTTTCTTGGAATCTCAATATGATTTTCAATTGTTTGGTATTTAATTAATATGTTATCTTACTCTCTGGCTAGTTTTTTGTAAATGTAGTGGAACAATAAACCATTTGAAGTTTATCTTTTAGCCATGATCAGCGGGAGCACAAAGCAGTTTTGGTCTTTTCCCCAAGGCCACTCTGTTGTGTTTGGGCCTTTTTAAATCCCCTGAGGTTAAAGGGCCCTAGTCAGCCTCCGCCATTTTCGATGCCATCAAATTATTGATATAGCATGTTGAAGCGAATTCTTTTTGTTTTACTGTAAGCTGTGTTCCTGAAGGTATGTTTAATTATCTTGAGTAGTTTCACAGTGATTTTTCTTCGTTTTGACAGGCTCCTAATAAAATATAATAGCCAAATTCTCGCATGTAAACAAAAACAAAGCTGTGGCTGACTAGGGCTCTTTAATACTTTTGCTTGTGATCTTGATGAGCCCAAGACAAAATTGACAGTGCGTGGACAGAGCAGATTCTTACAGACAAGCACACACACCAAAACTGATGTTGATCCTGAATATTTTATTACTAAGGAACAAACGGATATGTACAGATGTTTATATCAGCAGTTTTTCAATTGATTGCTGAAGTGACAGAATCTGGGGCTTGAGTTGGGAGCCTTCGTTGATGGTGACAGCAGTGGCAATGACAGGCCGGGACACTCCACATGCACGGCCAAGAGCTTGCTTGGAACGAACAAATACATATGGCACATTCTAAAAGAAAATAATGCAGATGCAATTGCCACTTTTATGAAGGTTTATTTGAACCAATTCACAGCAACCCTAGCTACAGAGCAAAACAGGCAGGTCAAACTAGTTTGGTCTTGTATGCTTCCTTTTTCTTTTGCGTGCATGGAGAGGCTGTGACATCTATGCTTAACAATTTGGGAAACCTAGAAACACTGTCATATTAACTGTTGGTATTACCATTCTTCAACCACTCCCTCTGTTGAGGGTATTTTGTATGTGAACCAAATTGCTTTCACTCATCTCTTTACCTTGTCTTCACACAAAAGAGGCAGGTGCAGTAATATTTCTAGTGGTTCTGTATCAGCTGCCATGACGATAAACTCAGCGATGCCACGGTTAAGGCATTTGGTGGCTGCAACAAATTTGTGACAATTTCTTTACTGTAAAGCTTCAAAAGTAACTACTCTCCTTCCTGACAGATCTGCCAAAGTTTCAATATTGCTACCTTTGAAGGGTTGCAACTATAAGAAGGCACTGTCAGTAGCTAAATGTGTACCAATATTGTGGGGCAATCTATCTCAATAAAACAAAGATCTTCTAAATTCCAAAAGAGAGATTCAATATTGCTACCTTTGAAGGGTTGCAACTATAAGAAGGCACTGTCAGTAGCTAAAATGTGTACCAATTGTGGGGCAATCTATCTCAATAAAACAAAGATCTTCTAAATTCCAAAAGAGAAAAGAATAAAAATTGTTCAAAAAATTCCAAATAATCCAAACAGAGGGTTATATTAGTATTTATTATACATTAGACTCACTATGAAAAACATGATTGGCAAAGAGCATTCAACCAATTCACAATAGCTTGTGAACTTGACATGATAAATGCAATATCTGCTGCAGACATTGCATTTATCATGTCAAGTTCAATGTCCGCCTGGTTACCAAGCCCCTTGGAGTGTTCTCCTTAGAAACAAAATGGCTGAACGCCTAATGAACACCTAACGAATGCCTATTGTTTAAAAAATGTATAATAAACAATTATTGAATTCGGTTTTTGCATGATATCATAAATTATCAAAACCTTGTGCCTGTATTATCTGCCTCATCCTTCGGCTTCGGCAAATAATAGAGATCCCGGTTTTGATAATTCATGATATCATGCTCTTCACTAATTATTGTTTAGTAACAAGAATCATCTAACACAAATATGAGATCACTTTTCAATTGGTTTCACAATGTAATCCATAATGTTTTTTTTCTCATATCAATTCAAATTATACTTCTTTGATGTCATAACATTTGGATGGTCATTAATTTTAGAGTGTCTCGACATCAGGGATTTGCTAACAAATGTAAAATTTTACCACTACTTTGCTATTGCAGAAGGTCAAATTGCTATAAGGTGCAGGCAATACTATAGAAACTTTTGCTACTTAGACTAAACCCAAACTACAAGCAGTAAACTTGCAAATAGAGGTAGTTGTTGGATCACTGTGGTACCTTCATTGGCTCCCTTTCTGAGCTGTTTGTAGTTAGATGCTTGTTGAATGAGGTCAAGAATTGTCACAGTCAGTTGTGGATCAGCCAGTGGAAAGGCCTTTGGGTTAACATCGTCACTTGCCTAAACGCAAGTTAAAAACACATGCACATAATTTGTACTAAAGTAAAACCACATATGATACAGTACCCCCAGAATATATGCTAGCTAATAGACCATGAAACTCCATTGGGGGGAGGGAAGGATATTTTCTGGAACCACACATTTCCTAACGTTTCACTAGTGCCCATCTACACTCCTGTGGGGTGTGAGTTTCGAGTGAATTACTGTGAGCGAAAAGTATTAAACCCAAGAGACCAGCAATGCATCCATGCCATGCCACTTGTGTTTGATGCGCGAAGTGGTCTGGTCACAGGCTTTTTGCCAATTTATTGAATACGAAAACTGAAAACGAATAAGACTAAAGACTGCATTGTGGATTATGGACACTGGAGTCGCTGTAGTGAACAACCAAATGATTCCTATCTTCCGTGCGTGTTAAGTCTCACTGAATACACACTAAGATAACAATCTTCAAGTCTTACCATTTTAACCTGCTGGTTTTAGGTCCTCTCGGCAGAGTCGAGCTTCACTGAGGACAGAAAATACTGACTACACTTCAACGCAACAGATCGTCCTGTTGACTCGCACGTGTGAGGGACGCTGTTAGGATGCACGCATGGAATGACGGGAAGTAAACCGTTGCTCAGATGTCACGCAACCAAGTGTCTGTGTGACGCAATAAAAAAATCACATGGACAAAAGCCGTAACTCAGAGACATCGCAGGTATCAAGAATACTTTTACAGGGTTTTTTTCACCCCTGGTGCCTTATCGTGCACTATTTCCGGCTATTTTGAGTTCAGGAGCTAAGTTCTCTCTCGTCAAGAACAGCCAGTGCAAAAATATAGTGAACCCCACCTTACGGTCACCTCATTATTCAAGCCCGAACAAAAGCTCGGTCAGTCATTTCATTTTCTTCCTCCACTCGGGTAAACTGTAAGGCAAGGACCACTTGTACAAACAGCAGCGAAGTGAAGCCGGATCTTGGTTTAGATCAGGATCAGCAGTGAAAAATAAATCGTTTTCACTGTCACGCAACAAAAAATAAATCGAAAACCATTCAGTACATAAAGTCAAGACACAAGTTTTACGTCTGTGCGCTTTCCCAAACCGCAGATATTCGTCGAAATGTTTCGCAGAAATTTACAGAGGTCAGTATGGAAATGCCATGTTGGTGCACATCAGATGTGCACCAATATGGCGGCCGGAATATAGTGTAAACATCTGAAGTTACTTTGGCTATCTAGGCGACTGATTATCTGTACTTAACAAATAAGCATTTACATAAGCACTTTTCCTAATGCTCTGTCTTCTAAAAAAGCTACAAATCATGAGATAGGTATACATTTCTCCACAAATGCGATCGTAGCCTTGTGTCACGCACCGCCATAACTCTGAAATTCAAAATGCTCTGCTTTCCAAACGAAGTACGCTATTGAGCTGTAAAATTGTAAACGGATATAAATATGTCGTCTCTTACGCCTGATGAGGATAAAAACTTTGGTGGCGCTTTAGTTTTGGATTTTAGAAAGCGATGACGTCACGTGAAAACGATCTATAAAACCAAATGAGCTTCAGTGTAGCCCCTGAGGAAGGTTGTCTATTAAACCGAAATATTAATCATTTTTGGCTGTCCGGTCAGCCTTTCAATTGGTTTTGTAGTCTTCCTCCACTGTTTATTCAGAGGAACAGTTTATGACCTTTAACATTTCGTTATTTCCGTCTGCAAAAGCTAAATCGGTCTAAATCGAACCTTCCAGCACTGACCAGGAGTGATTCCTCGGAATCCTTTGTGTTCGCGTTTGGGCAAGCCGGGGAGCAAGCTCACCTTGGAGCATTCTCGTCCCCATAGCCCTTTCCTCATCTCTTAGCCGGCGGAGCTTAGAGATGAGAATAGCGCTTGTGCCACCATAAAGAGAGCCTCCAGTCCCGTTCCGAATGAAGTTCAAGTGTGGAAACTACTTAAACATGTGGTTTATAGTACACTCGAACAAAATACATCGAAATGCTTTACTACTGCATCCTCTAATAGGATTCAGGACCCGAACCATTCCTGTTTCATTAGGAAGAAACGAATGCAATTTTTCTATCCACCTGCAAACCAAATGTACTAAAAACTAGCCGGACTGAAAAGGTCTTGTTTCCATTCCTTTTACAAAACAGGTGTTTGCACACAAGTGAAAGAGTGCACACCAAGTCAAATCATTCTCTCCTTCAAGATCCTAATTGAAACAATACAACTTCTTCAACAAAAGTTTAATTCTAATCACCACACATTGACAGCTTATAAAATAGAAATTATCAGTAACTTTATGACGTCTCTTTCAGACCATACAAGTCTATTCTAGCTCAGTCTAACTTCATAGCGTTTTGGGGGTGGTCACGAAACATGGCGTCAAGATTTATGACACAGCTACGAGTGTGACTAACCCAAGCTAGACTTTTTTAATTTTTTAATGCCTAACTGACCAATAACTTTGTCACAAATACAAATGTTCGCACTTTAAAAGTCACTTCTTGCTAGTCACTAGTCTCCTTTGCAGCCATAATTCGGCTCGTCACGCAGCAGGGGAGAAGCGTTACGTGACAGCCCAATGGTTGCGAAGGAGACTAACATGTCATCAGACTGTACATATCAAAACTCCGTACACAACAATCTCATGAAAAACTACTATGCTCTATTGCATTATCAACTTGGATTTGAGGTCTGATTTCCCACAAATGCCTTACACAAATCCCTTGAATTAACAATAATATAGATTATTCCCAGCTCATTTGAAATTCGCACCAAAATTGATTGCCTTCTCTCTTACTGATCTGTCTCCACGGGGTTCAAACCTCAACACTTTTCAGGTTCTCGTGTCTTCATCACGTCTGCTTACGCAAAGTTCTATATATCTTTATTTACTTTGAAAATAGACTTTTAGAGAAGCTGTATTATTTTGTTATGACTAAAAACTCCATATGTCTACAGTTGTCAAGAAAGGGAAAAGAACTCTAAAGAAAGCAATAGGTTTTCAGTCGTCTAAACAAAGTTTTAATAATACGAGGGAAGGACCAAGGAACGTGTACAGAATAGGGCATCTCTATTAAGCAAACCACCACCATCACATTAGATGACCGAAATTTCAAACTTTCGTTTGCTTGATTATTGCAATTTTGATGTTGACATCGACTTAGTCGCGTCACACTAACACGTTCTCTGTGATGATTACCTGAATAAAAAAAGATGACAGTACCCTATTGACAACAAAACGAATTCTTTCTATGACAAAATCTACTAAAACGAGAGAAGATCTTAAACAAGAACCAGTAAAGAAAGTTGAAGGGAAGCGAAAGCGAAGAGAAGAAAAGTGAAACTGTAGCTGGGCGAGGGATCATGGGAATCTACGCGTCTGCTTCGGCGTCAGGCGTGGCATCAGCATCGCCTGTATCCCCAGATTTGTCACCTCGGGTCGTCTTTCTCCTTGGCTCAGGAGGGGTGGTGAAACCGCTACGACCTGTTGGGCCGCTACGGCCCCTGGAAACAGGAAAAAAACGTCATTAGACAGTTTACTTTGAGGAGCTACGTCATAGATTTCGTATATAGTAGGCGAGGATTTACACTGTGAATATTATGGAAAACGCTCTGGAAAGGTACGTTACTGTAATTTCTACTTTGTGGCAATGCTAGTATTTCTGGTGTGACAGTTGTCAATTAGTTTCCAATTTTCAAATTGCTATATTTTGAGGGCAGGCCATTTTGACGTGCTAGTTACCTCAACCCTCCCTCCAACCCTCCCTCCAACCCTCTCGCACTTGAAAAATCTTGGATCCGCTCCAGTATACTGGGCATCAGTGCATGTTTCTTCTCGCGTCACAACATTTTACTTGAGAACTCTGAATATGAATATTCAGCCAAATATTTGTCTACCTTCAATTTTCTGCCGACATGGCCAAAGTTCCAGTTAATAGTTACCTAAGCCTGTTTCGGAGACTTTGTACTTCGCGAGTAAGTTCCTCGTTAGCTTCAATGTAATCATCCAGCTCTCGTTGTATTTTGCGTTTTGAGGAGTTGAGCCGCGTGTTCTCTTCTTCAGCTTCATCCACAGACCGCTTCAAGGTCTTGACACGGGCGTTAACCTTTTCCATCTAAAAAGATGCGAGTCCAAGATACAAGAATTAAAACAATACACACATTTTTCTTGGACAACAATACTCGGGAGTGCTGACCCAAGGTGAATGAACATTTTAGCCGGGGATAGAACGAAGAGAAAGCTTGGACGATATTGGGACAGGGGGATATTCCGAGGGAGGGGTGGAGGAGTGTCTGAAAATGTTCAACCAACCTGCTCTTTGTATTGGTCAGCATGGCGTCTTTCCTCCTCTACTTGTAACTGGGACTCTTTGTATTTCTTCTCTAGCTTGCGGTTATTTTTGGCCAGGAGAGAGCGTTCCCTAAAAGGCAAGGTATTGTCAGCAAAACATTGGTCTTACATTGTCCCACTATGGCCAAACACAGCCCCAATATTGCTCCAACATTGCATATCTGATCTTGTGGCTGCAAACCGAACTGCAGGAAAACTCGCGCTTATAGGACGATTGAAACGAATTGCTATAACTTTCACTTACTTGACCTCGCCATCTAGCTGTTCTTGCAGTGTGGCTAGTTTGTTCTCCAGAGCCTGTACAGTCATTCTGTTGCGCGCACGTGTCTGGCTCTCCAGTTCTTGCAGTTTGGCTTTCATGTCTTTGTTCTAACAAGTAAAAAAAAACAGGTTTGTTGACGTGATGCTGTGAAGCGCGCAGCAGGGCAGTTATCTTCAGCTAAAGGCGGGAGAGTTTGGCGCCGGCAAGGAAAACCGCCGGAACTCTTAAATAATAATAATGTACAGAAAATAGTTGACACCGCCTTAATTTTAATAAACTTATTTTGCACTGCGGTTTCATCGTAAAACTTTCTTGCCTGTTTTTCTAGCGTGTTTTTGCTGCTCTCCATCTTTTGCAGGGCAGTGCGCTCCGAGTTCAGATCTGTCTGGAACTGTTCCATCTGTAAAATTAAAAAAAGACAACGTCGAGTTAATGTTGCATACGAGGACGCTTCATAAATAAATAGTTACATCTTATTAGACGTTTTGTTGTGTAATATCGCTAAGTATTTTTACGAGTTGTGCCGTATTTTGGCGAGCCCGTAGGGCGAGTCAAAATACAAACAACGAGTAAAAATTCTCAGCGATACTACACAACAAAACGTGTAATAAGAGATTTATTATCCAACACGTCAAATTGTTATATCCATGTGGGCGAATTTCGCGGACAATTATTTACGGGGAATGCGTGACAGAATTATCGAAGCGGG
>CM042751.1:28501379-28523569 GCA_022496165.2 Catalaphyllia jardinei | reverse complement strand
TGCGATGCTCTACCAACTGAGCTATGAAGCCACACATTGGGAGCAAGATCAAATTATCGAGTTCATATTTTCCCGTGCAGTGAAGTTATGTGATGTATATATTTTTCAGGCTTCTTCTTTCCAGTTGCTTAAATTGGAAAACTTACTGCGAGGATCATACTTCACTTGAAGGCCGATTTACTTAGATTCAGGCGTTCTTTCGGGCACGTTCTCTTCAAAACAAAGTCGGTGACCCCCCCTTTTTTTACATTTCTGACATCACTAACTCATCATCTTTCAATGGCAAAATCTTCAGGAAAAAAAATCAATGTTAGAAAATTTTCGCGCGAAAGTCCTTAATAGCGCGCTTTCTTACAGGGTGCTGTCCAACTACACTGGTTCGTGTAGTAATCTCACCTGGCGTTCAAGTCGTTCAATTCCATGTCCTTTTTGTGGATAGTCGCCTCTAGATCTTGGATCTGAAATATGAAAAGGACAACAATCACTCAGTGACGAGTAGCAAGGGGAAAAAATGATTCCATACGAGAAGAATTTTTCTTATCGTAGTTTGAAAGTTCTTTCTTTTTCAGTTTTTCAAACTTTAACGATCGCTAAATAATCATCAACTGCCAATAATAATCGATCATCGAGAGCTTAAACTGAGTGAACAATTTAAACTTCCTTACCATTTGCTTGGCTTCTTCAAGTTGATGGTGGACTTCAGCTAGCTCTGCCTCCAACTTACGGCGGATTTTTTCCAAGTCTTGGCAAGCCTAACATTTAATTCAAATTATCAAATTACTGCTGAACACATTACCAGTTAAAATAGTCACAAAATTATATCGAGTCTAGTTGACTTCAAGTCACCTAAACAGTCCGCTGTATTTTTAGGGGAGTCCAAAACACGGTTTACCTTTTCTGAATTTCTTAGTCGTTCTTCGAGATCTGCAATGAGGGCATCTTGTTTCGCTTTTTGTTTTGCTAAGCCCTTGGCTTTCTCTTCTTCGTCAGCAAGTTGTTGAGTTGCCTCTTGCAGTTTGTCTTCTAAGGATTTCTTCTCTTTCGTTAACTGAGAAAATCAAAGCATTACCTTGAGTACGTTTTAAAAAAAACAAATTTTACTTTGAGTCACGCGCGCGAGCGACGAAGAGCAAAGCGATCCGGAAAGAAGGAGTCTGGTGAGTTTCGATCCTTCAGGGGCGGATTTAGAAGGGGGAGAGAAGGAAAAAGAATAAATCAGTGGACAAGATTGAAAATAATCATGAGAGAAATAAAGAACACTCTAGACAGGTACCTCATATTAATTTCTACTCGGTAGCATTGCCACTATTTCTGATGTAAAAGTTTTCAATTAGGTTTCAATTCTCAGATTGCAACATTTTGTGGGCTTACCTCAATGATTCTACAACCCCAAGGAATCAGCCACCCTCCCCCCTTGAAAAATCCTCGGAATCCGCACTTCCTTGGTCTCATACGCAAACATCCGTTTGGCTTGTCACGCATTCCTCGGATAGCGAAACACGCCAAAAGAGTGTCTGTATAAGGAGCCCCATGTACATGTATCCTTGACCTACCTTGGAGTTGGAATCTTCCATTAGCGTCAAGTCTTCCTCCTGTTTCTTTATTTTGGCTTCAACGGTTACTTTCTCAAGCTGCAGTTTTTGTCGAGCAGCCTCCTCTTCTTCCAAGCTTAAAACAAATAAACAGGTACATTACTTGCCAAAAATTTCGGAGGTTTTATTTCGGTCAGTTTTTATCTCATTTTGGACAAAGTTCGGACAAAAGCAATTTATGCCAACAAAATACGAAGTAGACTAAAACAACATCAAAAGACGATAGTTTTACTGAAGCCTCAAGGTTTTACGAATACACCGACGAGAAAATAACACAAATTCTATCAAGCCGTTAGGCCAGGTCGAGTAGTGTCTTAACCTGAGTTAAGAGCTTTGGATCTACTCCATGATTTCTTACTGTACTTCAGACGCCTAAAATTTCACACGGTTTATTATGGGACACCTTTTTCGTCCGAGTTTTTTCTGCAAGTATTGTAAGCAACATATACAGCTCAAGTCAAATTTAAACGTTTATTTCTAAAAAAATCTCTTCAAGTTTTGACTGATACCTCTGAGGGCAAAAATCGACTTGACTCACCCAAACGTTTAACCAAAACTTTAAAGACTTTTGCCTACAAACTGAGATACCTGTCTTCCAAATCTTGTATATCCTTCAATAGTTTCTTCTTCTCTTCTGTTAGGTTAATAACCTTCTCCTCTTCTTCATCAAATCGTTCCATCTGATCATTCAACAAATCCTCCAGCTCCTGTTTTCGGGTCTGAAGTCTCTGGCGCATGTCGTCGGCCTCTTGAAACGCGTCACGCTCTCGGTCAAGCTGTTCCTGTAAGATGGCCTTCTCCTCAGAAATCTGCCGGAAATTCTTGTCCAGTTCAGTATACGCTGCTTCGGTCTTGTCAAGCTTTTCTTCGTTGGCCTTCTTCAAATCCAACGCCTCTCGCAAGGCTTCGTCTGTCCTCGTCACATTGAGCAGCGGTTTAACTTTCGTGAACAGGCGCCACCATTGCCAATTGCGCAGTTTAAGGTAGCTGAGGCAATTCCTCTGGATTACACGAATAGCGCTGAGTTGTTGAACCCTCTTGTTGTAGTGCTTCCTCGCAATGTTACCGCGGCAGTAGGCTTGAAAAATAGTGATGATCTCCGTCAGTTTCAAGTCACGTTCTTCTTCCAAGTGGGCCAACACACCTGCCCTGAAGAAGATCTTGGACTGGCCAATGCGGTATGAATTGGCATCCAGTTCTAGGATCTCCAACTAACGAAAAAAGCACGAGCATCTTTAGAAAATGTTTCGGGTTAAATGAGTGTCAAAAACTTGAAGGTTTAAAGAAACATCAAAGTTGTTTCTTGTTTTTCGGTATCCTTTCCGAGGTTAAAAATGAGTTTTAAAGTGGTACTATGACGAAAATCGCATCGTTCTTATTGAAGCCATTTTAAAACATAAACAAGTAGTCTGTATGAGAAGGAAAATGCCGTTTTCTTTTTTCAAATATCTCTTTTCGTTCCAGAGATATCCAAGTTTTTAAAATATGCAAATTAGTCAAGTGATGACGTCATATACTCAACCAAAGCTTGATTTGTCTTGTCCAATCAATATGGCGGGCTGATGTGTTGTAATATGGTGGTCAGGCCTCTTTCTAACGCATTAAAAAACCAGTAAGCCGAATTGACTTTTTAATTTTCTCAATTTCTAAGACTATACAAGTTGAATGGACTTTCGGAAATGTCGGTTTCAAAAATGATCAGTTTTCATCTCGGAAAGGGTCCCAGAAAACAGAGTTAAAGATGAGAAGAGATGAATGTTTCAGATATACAGTTAATAAAAAAATTCATTCAATCTAACCAAGAGAAAACAACTCTAACACACCATTTTCTGACAGGCTTTTCGTCCGTCCATGAAACCCTTTGGGATAGCACTTGGTGTAAGCAGCTCATATCTTGAAAGAAAACAAAAAGGCATACGTTATCAAGCTTAACAAGAACTTAATTAGTTCTAACTAAATTAAAGTCCACACTGTAGCAACACTTTTTTTGCAAAATTTCAATGATTTTCGAGCCAAACTTAAACCTTTGAAAAACTGACATCGTGATATTTGTTTTTTCAAAAATCCATATTACAATCCATCATCGCCACTTCTTAAGGGTTCTAATCATTTGTTAAGTACTGTTGTACAAAATAAAACCATTTTTGTTCCGCTTCCAAAGATCGATATTTCCAAAGTCATGCTAAAAATGGTGACAGTGCCGCTTCAAAAAACACCAAAAATCACTGGATCGCCTTAGAAACTGGAGGCCTCTCATGACAGTTCTAAAAAACCTGATCTCCTTGTTGATGAAAGGGAGTGAAATAGCGTGACAGGGGAGGGGAAGGAAAAGATAAAATCCTCCCCACTTGCTCCCTGCCCATGTTCTCTCGCCCCAGCTCTCTACATTTTGTGACTCCAAGATGGCCATCAGATTCGTGTACCAGAAAACCCATCGCTCAAGGCTTAGCGAAATATTGTAAGGGTTAAATACCTTTGCTTGAATTCCTGGAAGAGCATCCTGTTGGGGAAACCCTGTCGACAGATTCGGATACCTTCCAGCACACCATTACACCTCAGTTGGTCCAACACCAGCTGTGCAGCAATCTTGCCAGCCTTAACAAGAGAAAGCAAATGTTGTCATTAATCGGAGTGTGTCATGGAGAGTCTTATCAATGCAGTAGTAATGTCCGACGTCTGCTTCTAACATGGTCTGATTTAAGCCTGGATTAGCAGCAATTTACTGTAAACATGGCTAAGAATTTGAAAATATACTTACCTTCTTCTCATGGTTTGGAATGATACACCTGACAAAGTTTGGATTGGTGTTGTGCAGAACCACCATCAATTTTGTGAGTTGTTCCTGAAGACAATAGTGCCAGTTAAGGCCAGTTAGAATAATACAAACTTGAGAGGAATATTACAAACAAATCTAATGACAGTTTGGAAAAAGCTCAAACAAATTCAACTTGTCAGAAACCTTGTACAGCTGGCTGACAGTACGGAACATCCCCTTGCGCACTTTGCTTCCAAAAGGAGTCTCGCTCTGAGCTGCATTCATGCTGACAATGTTTTCTGTTGACAAAACAAATCACAAAATTATGCCGGTTCTCCTTACTGTTTCCAACATATTTGATGAAGATGGTCTGAAAATCTAGTAGTTTATCACAACAGCAGCCTAATTGTTCTAAATGGTTTCAGGTGTAATAGTTCACAACATGACAAGACTTTCAATCTTGTGAAACATGTTACAGTATTAAACATTTTAACTGTACATGTAACAAGTACCCTATTTGCACTTTGCAATGACGTTTTCTGGGTCAAGCAGAGATAGTTTGACCAATCAAAGAAAACAAATAGCAGTTTGTTTGAGGTCAAGCCAAACATGGTTGAGAACTACAAAGCTACTTACATTCAAGTTTTTAAAGTGGCACAGAGAAAACAACTCAGCCCAATACAGCAACAGAATAGTTTTGATGCCAGCAGCAAAGTAATGTCATGTCTACAAGTTTTTATTCAATCCCACATTCCAAACAGTTCTTCCCCTTGCCAACTGCTTTACGTTGTGAGAATTTGGTGGTAAATCAAGACAATTTTTCCCACATTTTCTACATTGAAATTGTAAGAGTGCCACCAGACATTGTCCAAAAAATAACATGTTGATCTCATTAAGGCCTTCATGGATTGAATATTAAAATACCTGAATCCTTCCACAGTTGGCCAACAAAAGGATCAGAGGAATTCTGTAGCAATGCAATGATGTTGTCATTAAGGGGATCCATGTTTTTCATCAGCCATTGTGAGCAGTTGTAATCAACCTGTGTACAGTACAAACATTATGTTATGAGACAAGAACATAGCTCACTCAGTGTTGCTGAAAAGAACATTTAGCTTTTTCCCAGCACATGATATTATCCCAATAATTTCCAAGCATGTGTGCAGTCTGCAATATATCTGTCAACAACTGTTACCAAAACTTTCATGTGCCACAAGGCTGATGGAAAAGCCAACTTCAACAAGAAGCTATTTCTCAGGAAGAAATAGTGTTTCGTTTCTTGAAAGATATTCAGTCTCAGAAAGGCTGGAGGTTTGATTTCTTGTGCCGGTCCTGGGGTGAAGGGATTTGTGCTAATGCGCTGCTATATGATTCGCTTAGTTGCCAGAATCTAAAGTTTGTCGTCGAGGCGAGATATAGTACTACCTCGAAAATATATTTCCTTTTCACTATCACTATCTGATTAGAAGTAAAGTTCGTAGTCTTCATGTGTAATATGCCGATGACGAGAGTTTCAGTCGATAATTTCCCACTTTGCACAAGACAACAATTGAAATGTTACATTTCGATGCACAGGTACAGCAGAATTTTGGCATAAATTAACTTGCCACAGTATTTACATTAACAACTATGAACTTAACTCTGATTGGATATTACCTCCACTATGTAAATAGTTCACCCCTGAACTGAAAACAATACCGTTTCGTTTCTGAGGAAACGAAACAAAAACTGGACCATTGTGCAACAATGACAAATTGATCACAGTGGTGCAAAAGGGTGTTACTAGCCCTATCACCTACGATGTACTCACGCTGAGAGACAGTCTGATACAGTTCACTAAGATCAGTAAGTATAACCGCAACAAATGTAAAGGCATTATCTACACAACTTACCCTGCCAGCATAGTGGATGACTGAGAAATTAGCTTCTGAACGAAACTCTGGGATCTTGAACTTTTGATGCTTAGAATGCTCTTTGATGACCTTGTCCACATACGACTTGTCTGTAGCTTTTGGAAACCAGCACTCTTCATCTAGCAGAGCCATCAAGCCCATGGGCTACAATCGAACAAAAGCAAGGCATGATTTTAAAAATACCTGACTGACTAACTAAATGTAGCTTCTAAAACATATTAGTAGAATTCTAGTAGAACACTAATGTAAATGCTGTAATCTGATTGGCTGAGCCATTGCGAACTATCAGCCATTAGTGTGCAGTGGCTTAGTGTGGTCGACAAACGTGCAACGTTCCCTAGTTTCTCCGAAGTTTTGAAATAACATTTAGAAACTAATGAACAAAACTCCTGAGAAGATAAAAAGGATGGCATTTACAGATTCTTGAATTTAAAAAAGCTCGAAATTTTTTACAGAAACTGATAAGTGCAAATATATAACAGAAAATGCCAAATTGACCATTCAGACTGCTCGAATTCTCTAAACAAGAAGTTAATTGTCAGACCAGAAATAATTGAAACTGTTTTTATGGTAATTTTAGCAGGAATTCTACTAAAACAATTAGATTATTTGCCCTCGATTTCTATGAGATGATAGTTGATGAGGCCGAATCACCTCACAGAAATCTCGAGCTCATAATCTAATATTATCATGATAACAGAGCTGGGCTGAGGTTTCACTTACAGTGGACATGTGTCACAACATCAACAGCACTACACAAACCTTTTCTAGCAAATCAATGCATGGTTGCAGATCCAATCCAAAGTCAATGAACTTCCAGTCAATTCCCTCTTTCCTGTACTCTTCCTGTTGCAAGAAATCAAGACACAAAGACAGGGCATACATGACATAGGTGAGGTTTGTTCTGAGCCCAAGGCTTGACAGCAATAATTATCCTTGCCTTGTGAAATCACTAATAATATTAATATTCTCTCTTTGGAATGACATCTGTATGGTAATTGCAGACTGTTCTAACATTTTTGTTTAATCACTGAGACAATTAGCAAGCATCCAAATATACCTAATTAGTATAAATCTACTAGCGTTCTTTCACAAATGCCCTTCTCTGATTGGCTACGATTGGCTATTGGCTGATTGGCTATTATGTGATAGATAGTGAGTAGCGTAGCAGTGTACTTGTCAGCAAAATAAAGGCTGTTTCTTGGTATTTTTGAAGTGTGACTAGTAGATTATATACTAAAACAATTAGATTATTCACTCTCAATTTCTATGCATGATAGTGGCACCCTCATCAACTATCATGCAATAGAAATCTCGAGTTCAAAATCTAATTGTTAAAAACAACTTAACTCTAAGAAGTAACATATTTTGGGCACAAATACATGATAAAATGATGACAGCAAATTAAACCACTAAACCTGCACCTAAAACATAATAAATATACTTGAAAATAATCTTAACATATCCGAAGTTATAGAGATAACTAAAGGCTGAGACACGCGATGCGATAAATCGCTGCAACACGTCGCCGCGACAGGTTGCTGCAACAAATCGCCTCGTGTGACATGTGAAAATCATTGTCGCTGCAATAGAATTTTGTCGCTGCAATAGAATTTTGTCGCTGCGATCTGTCGCACAAATCCATACTGGTTTGAATTCGTGCGACATATCACAGAGACAATATAAGTGACTTGTCACAGCAGCAGTGCAGACAAGGCGATGTGTCGATGCGATTTGTCACATCGTGTGTCTCTGCCTTAATGATGAAGAGTGCAAATGAGCTCATTACCTGTTCCAGAATGAACATGGTGTGATTGAAGAGCTGTTGCAGTTTTTCATTGGTATAGTTGATACAGAGCTGCTCAAAGGAGTTCATCTGAAACACACAATACAATAAGAAGTTATTTATGAAGTCTGTATTAATAAACAGCAGTTCCCAGCAAATCATCGTAGCACGACAATCATGGCAATGAGTTTACCTGGAAAATTTCAAATCCTGCAATGTCGAGGATGCCAATGAATGAAGCACCTTCACGCTTTGTTCTGTCGAGTGACTTGTTGATTCTTAAAACAATCCATTTGAACATTCTCTCATAGAGAGACTTTGAGACAGCTTCAATGGCAAACTCTGCCTGTGAAATGAAAGAAGTTCCAATCAAAAAGAGATAAAACACACACTGAAACTCACAATTATTGTCACATACAGCTCTATCCAAATGTACACCCAGCATTTTTCAATAAGAGCAGGCACTGGGAAAATTGATGTGCTGAGAAGATACTCTTGCTCCCCTGGTTTGACCATACAGAGGAAAGTTTTTCTAATTAAGAAGTTCCCTTCAAAAAGTTTTGCCACCCTGTAAAAAACCAGTTGCCCTCTTGCTGAAAATGTTAACTAAACCCCTGATCAGGAGCTGTCGGCTTTACACTGAGGTTCACTAAAATACCTCTCTCTTTCCTTTACTGCCGAATAGAGCATTTTTATTGTCAAGCGATAAAAGGTAAAATCAAAAACCATTCAGTAGATGAAATGAAGAAATTGCGATATTATAGAAGAATATAAAAGAAAGTTCTCCAAGTTTAAGAGGTGCATTGTCCCAAAGTGGAGATGTTCGTTGAAATGTTCCGTACAAATTTACAGAGCCTAGTATGGAACCACTGTGTTGGTGTTCCTCTGTGGTACATCAATATGGCAGCTGGAAAATGCTGTTAACATCTGGAACTTACTTTGGGTACCTAGGACACTAATTATCTGTGCGGAACAAACACAAATTTACATATTAAGCTATTTTTTTCATATACTATACTGTCTCAAATGGCCAAAACTCATGAGATAAATACATATTTTTTGACAAACGCAATTGTAGCTTTGTGTCACGCACCACCATAACTCTGAAATTTAAAATGCACTGGTTTCCAAATGATGGATGCTACTGAGCTGGAATGGTATAAACAAATATAAATTTAGTACCTCTTATGCCTGATGAGGATAAGAACATTGGTGGCTCTTCAATTAAAGAATTTAATGATGTCACATGAAAACGCTCAATACTTCTGTCAACCTGACTGCTACTACAAAACATTTTGGCAGGACTGTTAGATATGCCTTTCTCTAAGTACCCTCTTACAGGGCTTACCTGTGCTTTTGTTTGAGCTTTCTGCACATAGTCACGACCAACTTTCACTCTAGGTTTAAGAACTGCCTTTGAGAATTCAGTGACAGGAATGCCAAGCAAATGGCAAACTTTCTGAGCAACTGTAAGAGGAGGGAAAGTAAAAATGTGATAGAATAAGTCAGCAAAATACTAATTTGCCCTGCTGACTGCAAACTGTAATATATTTCTTAAAAATTGTGTATTAAGAACTAAGAATTGGCACCAAACATGAACAATATTCCCATGTTCAACTTGATAGATAATTTTTCTAATTTGCTCCATCTATATCATGATTAGTCGATACAAGCATTGATGTAGTCAACACTTGAGACATATGAAGTGGATATATTTTGTAAGTAATTACAGAACCTAAATCAAATGCAAAGGAAAAAAAGGCTGACCTTCATTACTCGGCATGATGGCTTGCTCTGAGCTTCTCTCTTGCTTGAAGGCCATGTTGCCAAACTGAAGGACAGCAGACACTACACGGAAAAGGGCTAACAAGAAAGAATATAAAATACCATTAGCAGAGATATCACACATGAGCAGAGTGATATGGTATAAACCAGTGCGAGTAAGTAAGTGAGAGATGGAAGGAATGAGCAAGCAAATGAGAAATTGAGAGAGTGCAAGAGAGAGAGAGGAATAGGGAAATAAAGCAAAGGAAGAAGAGAAAGATGGAGACATAGACATAGATAGCATAAGTTATGGTGAGAGAGAAGGAGGGAAGTATGAGAGATTAAAGCAAATTAATGAGCAAGCAAGAGATTTTGTAAATGGCTCTCTTTATGTCAGAATGACTAGCATATCAACATTCAGGAGATATTCATTGTGACCTGGAAGATGCGATGGAACGGTTTGATTGCCTTTTCTTAAATTAAACTGTTGATGACTGGATCATATTTTCAAAGAAATAGAAACCTTACCATTTATGTCGTCTTCTGGGATCCCCATATCCCTCATGCAGGTCTGCCAAAGGAAAAGAAACAAGGTTACATTATTATACAGAAATTCATACATCAACCAGCACTAGCAAGGGCATTATCACAATTGGACTCACCAGAGAATCCTGAAGATCAGCGGCATCATCCCAACCACTCACTGGCAAGTTCCCATTGCTCAAGTAGTTATATGAGCTTGCATCCTGGAATAACATATCAGCTGAAATACAACAAGATGGAGGCATTAGCCATAACTATGGATCATCATTAACGCTAGCGGCAGCTGACAGAGAGCCCTGGAGAACTAAAAATTATGGGCCACTCTACATACAGAGAACTTAAACAGGACGAGGACGAGGACGATAATGATGACATCATCATCAACACATCACGACCATATTCCCACTACCCGTCCAATTTTTTGATCATCTGTGCTCAATACCCCATCAAAATTTACAGCAAAGTGTTGTCACAGGAGCAAAGTTCTATCTGTTTTCATCAATTCATGTTGTTTACTTTGATTTGCTTGTGCAGATACATGTATTGCTTTGAGTTCCATCTAAGGTTTTCCTTTCTATTGGCAGTAACAAAATAATGTTGCCTGGAAACTCTAGGAAACTCTTTGTAATGAGACATAAGTCACTTTCACTTGTTTTGCTTTGGTTTTTCTTTTTTGTTTATTTGCTTTCGTTTCTTGGGTGCTTATAAAGAAATATGATAATAAACAATTATTGGATGAGGTTTTTGTGATATCCAGAATAATCAAGGTCGAGGTAGGGGTTATCAGCCGAAGCCGAAGGCTGAGGTTGATAACCCTTACCGAGACCTTGATTATTCTGGATATCACAAAAACCGAATCTAATAATTGTTTTATTATACATTGAACGTAAAAACTTGGAAGTCATGTCTACTTCTTCACTGACGGCAAGCAGCACGAATCCCGCGAAGTTGACATGATTACCCTTGAAAATCATGCTTTGCGGTCATACATGACATGATAACCTGTGACCTTGAGTGTCCTTGACATGATAATTGTATAATCTGTAGTTATTATGTCATGTGCGCTGATTTTGAAAATTCACTGTACGCTTTCAGCCAATCAGACAAAAGTTAGAGAGTTTAATGTATAATAATAATTATTTACTTTGAACATAGCTGTTTAACACTGAGATTTACAGCTTATGATTCATGATGGATTCATCTTTTGACATTCTTAATGTAAACTGACTTACCTTTCATCTTCTTGTCCAATCCATTCAGAACTTGGTAAAAAATGTGAAAGCATCTTTCATTTGGTGCTTGTCGTACAGCACGAGACTTTTCAAGCAGGTCTTATACCGCAAGTCAAGGATAAATAGGTTTCTCAAGACTTTGCACAAGGAACTAGTGAACTTCATTACTGGAAATATCCCTGTATTGTCAAATTTAAAAATTTAAATATTGTATAAATAACAGTATGTGGTGAGTAGAAACATTTTTTAAACAATCCTTTTTCACACTTTACTAGCTCATTTCCAGCAAACACAAACTTCTGTCAGTAATCACACTTATGTACAGTAAAACTCTGAATGCTTGATCCTGAAGAACTACTTTACCAAACTCCTTGGCAGGAGCATTTCAAGATAATAATAACAATTTTATAAAGGATACAAGATTCAATATTTGCACCAGCAATGAATCCTGAAGCGTCAAAGTTGATTCTGATAAACTTTCCCTGTGACAGAAGAACATAGACTAAAAGGTTACTTTTAACTACATGTACATTATATACTGAACATTATCACAGAACACAGTTTTTTTCCTCATTCCATTACTAAGATTTGCTGAAGCTTACATGTAGACAATTCAAAAAATTTAATAAGTTTCACTGATTTTGTGGAACCAAACAAAGCAGGTGAATATTGCAAATAGAAAACTTACAAAACGTGATGAGTTGTCATTCTTCACTGTCTTAGCATTACCAAAGGCTTCTAAGATGGGGTTAGCTGCCAGAAGTTGCCTTTCCAGCTCAACCTTAGAAGACAGAGCAAGTATCATTTAATTAACACTTAATCAACTCATGACAAATACCTGAATCAGTAGTGCACATTTTTAAACAACTCCAGAATAACTTCTCTACATTATAGGGCCATATCCACACATGTCAAAAGCCAATAGTTCAGCAGTCAGGTAACCAGCACTGAGTTTTTTGTGCACGTTGAAGGACCTTAACACAGTCAAGATCCATAAACATGCCCAACATAAACAAGGCCAATATCCAGCCATTTTTCATCAAACATGCTTGGTCATCAAAGATTAATAAGATGGCATGAAGAACATCATTTTCCTGCATGACAAAGTGAGTAATCACAAGCAGACCAAATGGGGCTTTGCCCGCTCGAGTGGGCAAACGCACTGCTGGATCTGGTTTGTCTTGCCCTCTCATGGAGCTAGCCGTCTTTAGCAAGACGCTATTGATAACTTATTGAACCTTTAATTTGGCAAATAGATTTGTTAAAAGGTATCAAAAAGGTACTCTGACTAGCGAAACCCTTGAAGGTCTAAAGTAATCTGAAGGGTTAACATCAAGCAGTAAGTACAAGTTCAGTTGCAAAATTATCACCTGGCTGTGAGAAATTCCAACCTTTGTGCTAACTGCAGAACTAGTAGAACCAGATTTCTTTGGAGTTTGAGCTGCTTTGGCGTGGGAGTGCCCAGCCACTGATGCCAAGTATTGAATTACTTTCTTGGTGTTCTCTGTTTTTCCAGCACCAGACTCTCCCCTGAATACATGAATACAGTAAAATATTTCATTATCTGAAGCCTATCCCAAACATCCTGCTACTGCCATGCTGAACTAAATTCAAGGGCTAAATTTGACTTGAGCATGGCAGTAGCACATTTGAAACCATTCAGCTTGAGAGACTGAATCAAGTTCGGCACAACTACTTAGCACAGCAGGCCTTACCAGCCGCACAGCAGTAGCATGACTTGGCTTCAAATGGCATGCTTTTGCCATGCTGAACTAAATGCACAGTCAACTGCATCAACTGTTTTCACTCTCTAGCATTTGAGATAATCTTCAGCAGAGCAAATGTCTTCTGATCCTTGGCACAACTGAATTAAATTTGGTGTTTGAAACCACTGCCGTTCTGTTACCATGCCACTGCTGAGCCAAATTCATTTGAGTTCAGCACAGCAGTAGCACAATGTTTGGAACAAGCCTGACACTCTTAAGTGTTCACAAGGTATTAACTCCTTCAAGTATCAACATGAGATTAAAAACTGATAGAAAACCAGGGTATACCGTCATGTCTACTTCGACAAAACTGTGTAGTTCCAGAAAACTACCCCTCAGGAAATTCCAATTAAACTTCATACCTTTCCTTAAATTGTTCGGCCATACAGAACCCCTCCACCCCCAGGAAATTCTAATCCCCTCTGTGGGAGGGGTAAGGATGTTTTCTCGGACAGCTCATTCTAAGAACCATCATGACAATTATTGGGATAAAAATTGTAAATATATAGTAAATATATGGTTGGTTGGTACAAAAATATTTTAAGACACTAAGCACATTAACTGCTATTTTGCTCTGCATTTTTTCGTATAGAGAACTCTTAGGATAAGTGAAACAATTCACACACTGTGTATGTAGCTAGTGCTGAAATAGCTGCAACATATTATTTTGGCTCAGTCATGTTCAGTTTGAATTGGATGTTCTTGAAAATTTGCTGAGATTTGTAACAATGAGTGAGTGACAACAAATGTTCATACCTCAAATTTGTAACTTTTGTGTGTCAAAGGTTAAGAGTCATTCTTGAAAAAGTTTATGCAAGCGCATTTGTACCTGTAAACTCTTTTACTTACGTGCAAAGAATTGACTGGTTTTCACGATCTGAAAAGTAAAAGCATTGTAATTTTATTAAGCTATTACTGCATAATGCATTTATTCTTTATGTTTGAAAAAATAAAGAAACAACAACTTTTTGCAAATCCAGTTACCAACTGTCCTTTCCACAGAAACCATTAACACAAAAACACACACAAAAACATAGAAATTATGTCTTATCAGTTAATTCTTACAGAGATCTACACTTAGGTGTCTTTCTTTCACAGAAACATCACAAAAACTAGCTGGGTCTCACACAATAAATAGTGACAAAAACACATCTTGATAAAAGCTTTTGTCAACTACACATTGCCAAATTTAGGTTTAAAAACATTCCAGTTACAAATATAGGGATCAATATGTGGTTACGAAAATAAATTAAAGAATCATCACTTCTCTTGAGTGGGGAATTTCTCAGTTACATGTAGTTTCATATTAACATTGAAAAGTTCAATCAGAATTCAATGTGTTGAAATGTGATCTTTATTCATTAACTATGGGCAATGAGATAAGAACCTCACTAGTGAGAATTCATGCACATTTTATTTGATTATCACCTCATTGAAAGAAATGAAAAATGAAAAGTTGGCGATTAATTAATTAATTCTAATCAATTAATACTCAATCATTCAATTAATGTTTCCTTTTCAAGTTGAATGTGTTAAGCCAGTCCAAATAAAGGTAGTTTACCAAATTCAAAAAAACAAGCTTTAGTTATCCTGTTTCAAAACAGAATATCTTAAGAGTCACAACAAAGAAAATTAAAGCTATGTTTGTTATTTAAACAGAAACTTAACAAGTTCAAATTTTTGAAATATATTCTCCAAAATCAGAATACAATGACAGGCTTAACTAAAAAAAAGATATTTCAATTCATTATCTTGAAATTATTTCAAGATGTGATCATGTTTCCATTCCTCTTTATTCAACATCAATTTATAAAGTGCATAATTAGAAATAATGTACAAAGTTATTTATAAATCAAAGCAAACCCACACAAGGAAATGACAAGGATCAAACTATTTATATTAAGAAACGTCAGTCTGTTATTAGCCTTGACAGCAACAAACTCAATGTGTTAATTTTCTATGCTGGTTGTCTTCCTTTTAAGTCATTTCAGATAATTTGGCAATAAAACAACAAAATGTCCTCAAGTTGACAACCTTCTTCATTTTCGTTAAATGTACACCGGCAAATGTATATTGATTTGAACAGGCTACGTCAATGGATGAATGTTTGTTTTCGTGCATTTCCAACATCTGTTATCATGTGTTGCCAGCTATGAAAAGAATTTCCCAACCTATTTTTGGGCTATTTAAACCAACGTCTCAAAATCATTAATAATTCATCAAGTTAAAACAAGAAAGACAACACCCTAAAGGAGGTTTGGATACTCAAAAGGATACCCGGTAACAACTAGCATAGATTTTGAAGTTTTTATATCCCCATTTACTCTTCAGTTTTTGTTTCGATTGAGAAGATATATCAAACACTCAAGACAGTATTTCATTGGCTATCAAGACACCTTGAATTTCATCAAAAATACTCTGCTGCAATTCCTATTTTGAACTCTCTTCTCAGTGTTTGGATATCCCAATGAAACATCGTCTCTTGTGTTTAATATATTACTCATCAATTTGTCTATGATGAATATGGTAATTTGATAAAAGTGCAGTGTCCTCTTAAACTTACTGACAAAGACAGACAGTGAAATAAATTACTCATTCCAGGCCAAATATCAAACCCTAAAACACTTTTAAGCAACTATGTGTTTTTCCAAACATAAATATCAAGTCTTCAGAGGGTGGTATAATTAATTACAGCATCCTGAGAAGACTTGATAGCTAAGAGAAAGACAGCAATTACATCAAGACGTGAGATACCTATTGGAGAACCCCACTGCAAACCAAAAACATTGTACAATAAGAATTTCTAAACTTCCGCTTTCCAACACAGCTATTCCAAAAACACTTTGGAATAAAATAACCTGTCTAAAATTGTAAAGTCTTTCTGCTAGTATATATTACCATGGAAATACTGAAAGAGGTCATAAACACTGTATATAATTCTTGCTCTTGAGACAAATAAATTGGAAACAATTCCCTGAACATTTTCCTCAGTTTCTAACCTAGTATTACATGTATTTATAACTTAACAACTTTTCTGAAGCATTTAAGATTATTGATCTACAGTCCCCAGTAGGAAAAAAGATGGCCACTGGTACATTCAACCATAATAATTCTTGATGAACAAAAACTTTGCTAACACTAATAAAAACAAGCAGAAAAGTTCTAAAATTTTCAAACCTTTCATACACAATGCCATTAGCACAAGGACAAATACTGCAAAAGTATAGCTGCACTTGTACACTCTTTGCGGCCTTATGCGCCTCCTGGCGCGGAGAGATCTAAGTGCTAAGTACTTGTACATTCTGAGCTGTTTAGGTTTGTATGGTATTGTGGTAAAATGCACAGCTGCCAACCTTTTTCCTATAGTGGATTGCATTCACAGATTCCTTGCACGCTAAAAAATATTAACTTTAAACTCTTCACCAGAAGAAGGGGTAACAGTCAAGACAGGTGGAAGTAGGGTCTGAAGAACTTAGATTACCTGATTTTTCGTTGGGAAAATGGGATTTGGGTGACAAGGAGTAGAAAACACAAACAAACAAACAAACATGCACGATACTGGGATGACGATAAAAAACACAGGAAAATGGGGTTCGCATTCCTGACATTGAATTTGTCCAAGATTCAAATCTCGAAAAATTTTCAAAGATAAAGTAAAAAAGAAAGAGACAAAGAAACAAGGAAAATCATACATGTAAAGATATCTAAAATTGGGAAGTCAATTTTTAACAAAAATAAACTAATACAAAAAGCATAAGTACCACAAGCAATTTAGTTAGAAAAAGTCAACAGAAAGAAAGCATTATTTAGTACATTAGAAAACAGTCCTAAGAAAGCACGCGCGCTGATTGGTTAAAAATCCTGTTTGTATAGCTCGATGTAGACACAGAACTAGCGTGCGCTGTTGACGTAGTGATGGCACGAGCAAAGAGAATTTACATTTTGATAATCAAAGTTAACAAGTTGTTTTCCTTTTTCTCATCGTGGTGTTTTCTAAAAGAAATAGAAAACATGTACTCCATGTTTGTATCGAGTTATACAAACACTCGTGAAAGTTTGGGAGAACTCGAAAAAGCTGTGGAAACACTCGCCTGCGGCTCGTGTTCCCACAGCATTTCTCGTTCTCCCAAACTTCCACTCGTGTTTGTATAACTCGATACAAACACGGTACATGTTTTCTATTTCTTAAATAATAAACAAATTAGAAATCTAAGTTTTGATGCCTAGGAATACAAAAATTAAATTCAAAAGAATCAAGACAGTGTAACTCTAACAAAATAACTATTTTCCCAGTCAAATGCAAGAAGCATCTCATTACTGTTCTGTTTACCTACTGCAGTAGATGAAAAACCCCACCTAATAAGAAAGATAACACAATCCCTTCACAAATTTTGTACATTGTTCCTGGGTGTCAATAACTTGGCAATTTAAAAATTTGTGGAATGACTGGCAAAACAGAGACTAAGCTTGCTCAAATACTCTGTCAGACAGACAATATGTGGTTCATTGCCTCTTGAATCTTTCATGTCCTTGTGTACCGTTAGGCGTTACCTGGGCCCTATCCAATATCCTTATCAGCAAAACACAACTTTGATTACATTGGTAATAAATAAGTGCTGTTCTCCATAAGAAATGGCACATTTACAGAAGATTCCAAAGTGTTGGCTTCATATAACAGGGGAGTTTTATTGATAAGGATAAGCTGCAAGTAAAACCTTCTGTTTACATTTTGTATTTATCAGCTCAATGAAATTCGTTTAACCCCTGCTAAGAAATTTCAATTGCATGATAAAAAAAACTACATGTATTCATGTATAGGTAAGAAATACATGAGCAAAAAATACACAAAAAGAAGGAGGATATTTAAAATCAACATTGATTAGATTTTTTGGAGTAACTTCAAGGACACAATTCAGTAGAATTTTACATACTGGATTAAGACAAAATAGCATTGAAACCAGAAAAATGTGGATTTCAAGGCACAGATCTAAGTTCCATCGATTGATGCACTTGAAAGTTTAGACCTTCGCCCAAAATTATTGTGGTCTTTTGATCTGTTATTCAGAAAACCTACAAAAAGGGCAAAAAGCTAAAAATTATATTGCATGATGTACTGATTTCGCTTTTGTGCATAACGAAAACAAGTTGTATTTAGCTTAATTTTAATCACAAGTCTGCTCATCTATTAAGTGTGAACGTGCAAAATGGGAAATCGACAACCATCACGCAAGTTAGAATGTACTTTACACGCGCCGACACGCATAGCAAATGGTATGGAGAACCCTTTTTACCATAAACAACAGAAGTGAACCAAATAGCTACTTAAGTAAACACATATTTATTAACAAGGGGAGGAGGGGTAAAATAAACCGTTCTGTGCAAAAAGGAATGCCCACCGCGAACAGTACCAAGAACAGCACGGAGATTGCAACGATTTGGTGATTAAAAGAACTTACAATACTCGCCCATAACCTGTCTATTGAATATCAAGACAAAATTAACAAAAGGTCTGTTTTCAAAACGCAGGCATCAACATTTCCCATTCCTAAATGACACTGTTTTAATAATTCCGGCGAGCAGCACGTAAATGTAACGAGAATAGCGAAGCGGTCTTCCTGCTTAACATCGATGACTTGAGAGCACTTTGGAGGATTTTCGGAGAAAGCCAGGGCATAAATGGGCAAAGTTATTGTATTAAAACTCTAAAATACGTATGAATATGTCTCCTGAGCGGCGAGAAAATTATAATGGATCGATCCGTGGAGATAATTGTCCAATATTTTAATGTGAAGGGCTGTTTGCGTGGAATAAATCATCGCGTTTGCAAAAACACTACCTAACACGATTTTAGCTTTTGATATTAAAATATTGATGGCTTGAAATAGAGAGAGTTTATTTCTGAGCCTACCTTGAAGCATGCTACGATATGCATTATCTGTTATGGCGTAGATATGCGGTGGTACTTCATGTCTTTTCTTCCCACGATACATATCGACCACTTTGTCAGTGTAAATAGGCAAGCGTTTGTAAGGGTTCACAACCACACAGAAAAGACCCGAGTAGGTCTGTGGAAAATAATAAAATAACGATTAGAGTTTACAACAACAACGATCGAATGCTAGTGAGCCGAAGTAATAATGATTCGATGCTGAACTTCCGGTGAGGCTTGGACCTCACTCGCCATTGTTAAGCTTAAGCTTATATCAAACTAACGCTACAACAAGGAGAAGGAGACGTGTTAAGAATAATAAATCGCTTACATAGATAAGCCCAGAGTAGTATCTGTCCTTCAAGTTATGCAGCACACTAGCTTCGTTCAAACAGGTCAAGTCAGCCATGTCTTCCACCTTCTCGAATTTGGGTGGGTTCATCTTTTGGATGTCATCCTTGTTCACCGTCTTTCGTTTTCCACCTTCCAATTCCACAACGACAGCGTCTTTCTTATCATCTTTGACGCTCGCAGCCACAAATCCATGTTCATCGTCTGGAATCCACACCAGCTTCTTCGCTGTCCACTTGGCCTGAGCCGCAGGATCAGCAATGGCTGCCCGATCCACGGCCAAATATTTCATCTCGTTCTCCATGATTGATGGGCGTTTCACCGCGAGCCGAGCTCAGCAAACCGCACTTTCAACGTTTGTTTTGATACAGACGATGCCGTGTCCCTCAAACCGGTCTCCAACAAGGAAAAATAAAGGAAAACCCACCAGTTTAGATTATATATTTCTAAGAGAGTCCACCAAAGGAACTCACCGACGATGTGATAGCCTCACCCCCGTGACATGACGTAACAGGTCATACGTGATTGGTCAAATCGCACGCACAACATTTATTTCATCCGGAGGGAAGAAAAAAAATGTATGAATTCACAAAACGTAAAACTTATGTTTCTATTCCCAATTGCTACCTTCTCGTTTCGTTAAGATGCAATATTTTCTTGAATAAAATGGCAAATGGATTTTATCCGGCTTTGAGTTCAGTAAAACCTAATTAGCGAACTTTCATTGCGTTACTTCCAGTTCTGGTTGAATAATTTCAGGTTCAATAGTTTCTGGTTCATTCAGTCAACCTTGACATTTTAGACACACCTCTTGAAAAACTTTCAAAAACAACTGCCCTCACTTCGATCTTTTGATGGCGATTTTAGTAATCTCAATATAATATCAAAACATATTAAATCAAATGAAACCATTTTAAAACATTACGTTCTCTGTGCAACAATAAATAAAGAAAGTATCTCATAGAACTGCGTTATCATAATTGGAATTTTAACAATTTCAGCCTGTGTCCTTCCGTTTAAATGGCAACTATTTAGATAACGTAAGAAATTTTTGTTTAATATTCATGAGTAAATTCACTCTGCCATTGACCTCACAACTTGTGTAACATCACCTTTTTCGATATTTCGGTCGAATCACCAAAAACGTTTCGCAGTGTTGGTCAATACCATTTATGGCCATTAGATGTCGGCGCGCGCGGTCAAATCTAATGAGGTCATGCTTCGAAAACAAACAAACCACGCCGAGTATTTTCCGTCATAATACCAGTTCTTCACTGAAACACAGAGTAAAGAAAACCTAAATGACTCACGTGAACTATTTTTAACATCGTCTGCTGGTGTAAGAGGAGAACAGATTTCGTGTATCCGGTAAAACACAGATTATGCCTCAGTGCGCCCGTGCAGAAGGATAATCCTCCAGAATCTAATAAACCAAACTCTAAGCTTTGATCGCGGTATTTAAAGGTAAATTCTAACCAATACTATGGTAAAAATTTGTATCATGTTGAGGGCTGCAACTTAACACGTTAAAGAGTGTGGGAAATTCGGAGTCAGTGTCGGGATTTGCTCGAAATCTTCCGGAGGACAGCTCAACACCTCCCCCATTGCCCCTTTTCATCTCTGTCATTGAGGTTATCAAATGAGGTAAGCGGATAATCTAACCAAAAAATCCAGTCCTAGGAGATATCAATGTTTAATTTCTTATCAAAATAATTATGCGAAGTCCAACACGTAGTTTGAAAGAATTGAGACTCACAGTGGAGAATTCGAAATCTCTTCGAAACGGTACATATTGTATCGGCCTGGCCTTTTTGCGGTTCTAACCATAAAAGACCAAGTGGCCGAATACAGCCTGTACGGTCAGAGAGATTCAGTTATTGCACGATTCACAGACTGATCACAAAATATTTGCATTTATCTACCCGGTCCAATAGTTAGAAAATATTGGACCGGAATAAATTAGAACTCTCTGATTCGTTGATTCAGATTATTCAACCTAAGCTTGAGAAGTAATGTAAGGGAAGCACGTAAATAAATAACAGTCACAAGTTGAACAGGCGGAAATAAAACCTTTTTATGCAGTCTCAAACGCTAAAAAATTGAGTATAGAGACTAGTTGCAAAAATTAAAAGTAAATTTAAAAACATCGTCCAATAGAATGCTGAAAGTGCTAATGTTAATGGCTGTGGTCACATCAACACCGTTGACTATGACGTCAGATTGAACAGTAGTTAACGGTTGTAATCGACTCTGGAGCCGGAAGGTTGCTTTGGGCTGATCTGGATCAGGATCAGTGATCTAAGATCCCTCGGCGAATCATGCTAGATCAAAGAAACCGATGAATCTACTCTGGTCACTGGTTTATCGGTTCTTTTGATACACTATGATCTCAGTGATCTTGATCGATGATCCCGATCTAAATCACATCAAAGAAACACATCCTGAGTATCAGGTTTTTTAAAGCTATGATTCTCTCTCCCCCTCCGCCCTCTCCTTAGGATGGAAGGCCTTATACTCAGGCTATCGACCAGTTGCTATAGCAAACAAACGTAACTGCGG
>CM042751.1:28473541-28496379 GCA_022496165.2 Catalaphyllia jardinei | reverse complement strand
GGGGACAAACTGATGAATTCCCTGACAGATATTGCTAAAGTGGGAAGGTGTACCAAGACTTTTGTCGAGGATTGTAAGTCACACAACTCATCTTATTATTTATGTGTAGGAGCTGGGTGTCGTTACTTCATATCTGCGTTGAGGGGGTGAGGGGAAGAACATTTCGCCCCAGGGTTGTATCAATTGTTTTACAATCGCTCTCAAAGTGGCTCTTCATAACCCTTGAATAAATATAAAATCTTGTACTAAAACGAAGATTCTCACCACAGCTGAACAAATTTTTAAAACGTGACATATTCAAATATTCACAGTAAACGTTACTCGTACAGGGCGGGTCAACAAAAAAACTTTGCAGTACCCGGTCACATGGTACAAAATCACACATGCTGGTGAGTAAGTTGCGCAGTGTATGGTGGCTTCAAAGGGACATACACTTTTCTCTCTCTTTTTTTTCACTTGCATCTTTGCTGCTATTTTTTTGCGACTTAGCTGCGACTTTCCTGCTACTTTCTTGCGACTTAGCTGCGACTTTCCTGCCACTTTCTTGCGACTTAGCTGCAACTTTCCTGTTACTTTCTTGCGACTTAGCTGCGACTTTCTTGCGACTTAGTTGCTACTTTCTTGCGACTTAGCTGCTTCTTTCTTGCGACTTTCCTGCTACTTTCCTGCGACTTAGCTGCCTGGCTACATCGCTAGGCCGCATGCGTCGGAAGGCCAGGTTGTTTTATTTGAAAACAACGTGGACTCCTATCAATAATCGGTAGCCTGTTTTGCCTTGGCTTTACAGTATAGCTATGAGGTTTTTTGCCGTTTTCACTTTAACTTTGGTATGCTCTACGTCGCTGGCAGGGCTTTCATATCTTACTCTCCTGCAATAAAGAACAATACAGTAATGCGCGACGAGATAATCGACTTCCGGATTAGATCTACCGTTGCTTTGCCGACTAAGCTGGTCGTGGGTTCGATTTCCACCGAGATCAGAAGAATTTTCTCCTTTACCTCGTGTGGTTCCCTGGTTCCCTTTACTATGGCTAACGCCCAGTGGGTTTTCATGGGTTTCACATAACCCTTAAATTTACACTTAAGAGTTAATTCTCTGTTCCACCATTTGTGTTCATAGTGCTACGTGGCAACACTCGACAATTCGAGATTAAAATAGTTCTCAATTATCTCGTCGCGCATTACTGCATTGTTCCTTATTGCAGGAGATGGAAGAAAGTAGCAAGTCGCAAGAAAGTCGCAAGAAAGTAGCAGGAAAGTGACAGCTAAGTAGCAAGAAAGTCACAAGAAAGTAGCAGGAAAGTCGCAGCTAAATCGCAAGAAAGAAGCCAGTCTCAAGAAAGTAGCAAGAAAGTCACAGCTAAGTCGCAAAAAGGTACCAACTAAGTCGCAAGTGAAATAAAATATAGAAAAGTGTATGTCCTTTTGAAGCCACGGTAGCAGTGGGACTTCCAAAACAAAGGCAGGTGCATTATTTTGGAAGTCCCACTGTGCAACTTGCTCACCAGTGTGATTTTGTACCGTGTCACGGGGTCGTGCAAAGAGCCAATCACTCTCACAATTAGTTGTTGTTTCACCAGAATCCGCGAGTAAACGTGGAGTGGTCAATGCCCGAGTGCTACTCGCGACAATTGGGCACCGAGAACGGGCTCTGAATACCATCTACATTGCGCTTATCATATCCGATTCTGTTTTACGTTCACTTGTAAAGTTCCTAAAAGAAAAACAGCTCTACAATAACGGTAAAACTATTTTAAAATTCACTACATCTAGGCTGGTGTTTCGCTAACCGCGTTGTTCCCATTGTCCCAGCCATAAACATGGTCCTCCCCATATTCATCGACCTGCCGAAAAAAGTCTGAAAAATCCACATAAGGTTCCACCCGAGTGTCTTCACCATCTTTACTCTGGGCCTCGCCGCTGGTTTCCTGACCATTCACACTCGAGGTTCCTTCTCTGACTGCAGCAGGTTCAACAGGAACTGAGGTGCAAGGAGATCCGCTCGCTGAAGAACTACAACTCTGGGTATCAGACCGTGAACCCGTGACGGTGAAGTGCGGCCCATGCGGAGGGTTTGTAGGCGTGGAGGTCGTCGGACTGGGTGTGCTCCCACTCGGTGGCTTGGGTTGTTGTACGCCGGGTGGTATGATCAATGATGGGGTGCTTCCGGTCATGGGATTTGAAGGGTTGTACGGGACAGATACCGGAAGGACTCCGGGACTCACTGGAGGCATTCCTACAAGGTAACATTACCAGACTGAAACTCAAGCACTATGACGATTTGACCATCTTTTATTCTCCGATGGTTACCTAAGCAACTACCCGCGAACACATTTACTACTGGAAATTTTCCCCCTCCCTCCCCACCCCTGCAGCCCCCAACCTGAGCAGAAATAAAAAAATTGCTGGGGTTCAATTGAGTAGGTAAATGCAACATTGACCAGGAGCACAGGAATTTTTCCAAGTCACTTTGTAGAAAGTTGCAGATTGTTAAGAAGGTATCTCAACACTTAACGAAAATCCTCTCAACATCGTTGTAGATTATTCTTCAACTTCAGTCACAGTGGTTAAATTGTTCTTCACTCTTCTTCAAGAGTTTTGCATCACGCACTTCCCTACATGCATATGCTTGAATTGTTTAGCACTTGAAATCTAAGTGTCCCAGTCCTACCGTCTATCCGAATCTGAATTTGACCTTAGAATTCTAACATTAAATTGATGTTCACTTCACAGACTTTTAGCTTGTGCAAATCTACCAAAGTGGAAGGAACCTCCAAAACAATGTCCGCATTAACTCAAGCCCGAGTCATCTGGTGGCAGAGGAGAGAGCGTCTGGGAAAGAGTTTTACACAAAGAACGTTTCGAAGTATGTGTATGACTGTCAGACGAGGTTCGATATTTCCTAGTTACCATCAAAGGCGTCATTTACCTGTCATGATCTGTCTTCCAGTAGCCCTTGGACTCTTCATGCAGTTCGCAATCTCCTCCTTGAAAATTCGAATCAGTATCGTCATATCATCTCTCTTCTGGCACTTGTCCATTTGATTCATGAATGTGTCATGGTGTGCCCTGCCCACTCTGTCCACCACAGCCTGGGCCACACCTGTCAAGTTATTTTGACACTGAAGTTCTTCAGTGACCAGGCGAATGACATCAAAATTGGAATTCTCTGTGACTGTGGCTTCTTCTATCGACTTGTAAACTCCGTCAGACATCAGGACCAAACAGAAGAACGACTCGTCAATTGGAAATCCACCGCAAATGTGTGGTTCAGCGATCACAGGTTCTTCTTTGGCAGCACTAAATAAATCAACAAAGGAAGTCAAGTGAGAAGCTGATCATATCTTTGATGCCACATTGAAATTACATTTGACGTCTTTTACCATTCTCTTCCTCTCTAGAGCAATACATATTTTGTCACTTTATGCCAAACTACCTTATATTGAAAGAAGGCGAATTTAAGATACAAAAAATGCGGAGCAGGTTTACATAACCTCAGATATTATCTCAGATATATTTTCTCTAGGTGTGGGTAGTTCTGAAGGGAACTGTTTTTGGCTACTGTCATTTTGTCAACATGAGTGGAAGTCATCGTCGGTGTTATAGGTCTGGTCTGTTGACACTGATTGGTCAGTAGCCATGAAGGTATTGGCTGTAGGACTTTTGCAGATGTTGTCAACAGTTACTGGTTGGTTGCACTTTTCACTCAGCTCTGAAGATGACCTCTTCTCAGGTGGTCGAACAACAGAGTTCTTCTCAGTACTACCCTCAGCCGGACAATCATACTATAAAAAACTTCTGTTACTACTGGGTTCAAACCATTCACTTTTTCAAACAGTAACCTCAAAGCCCTGAAAAAGAAATGAAATAAACATACCTCAGAATATCAAAGTCCTTGTAGCCACCTTTTACACCATAATCTCCAATGCTTCTGGTGTTCTCCTGATTTCCAATTCTGCGGTTCCTAAGTATCTGCTGAATGTCAAGTCCCAGATTTGCCAGTCTAGTAAGCTCATCCTTGTTGTTAGTGACATGATCGACACTCAGCTGAACATAAATTCAAGTAAACCGAATCAATCGCAATTTGAGATTGAATGTTTCATCTGTGTTACAACCTAATGCTGGTTTCCATAGAATGAAACAGCCAGGTATATTGCTACTAAGACAGGTTACACCCAAGCATTATCAATTTTCCCTTGGCTAAAAATTGCCTAGTACTGAGGAGAGAGGGGATAGAAGAGGCATTCAGAGAGGACAATTCCTTACTCAGTACTTAGACTACTAAACCTGGCCAGACTCAAACCCTGCTCAAGAATTCTAGACATAAGCCTTAAAACTGCCACACCACAACCAGAATAAGGTGTGTTTGTTAGCAATGCCCTACACCTTTAAAGTCAGATTTCAAAATAACAGCAGGGATATTAAAAAATGTCACAAAGGCCTTTATTTCATTCTATAATCATATATATGAGCATCAAAACACTTGGTACGTACCTGTTCAACAGAAAGGGTGCTTTCTGGCATTTCGTTACACAACAGTGCCCTGGAGTCCCCCACATTGGCTACGAACAGTTTGCCTTGAAATATAAGGGCCAAGACAGCTGTAGTACCACCACTGATTTCATCCTGTAAGGCCTGAATTCTAGCAACCTGCTCTGGGAACTGTTGGTATGCTTCATACGAACTCAGGCCCTGAACAAAAGAAAGAATAGATTCAGTCTAACTGGCAGAACTAAATCTTGTATTTAAGTGGATATACACAGGGTCGCCATCTACTTTTTGATATTTGCTGGCTACTCTGCAGGCCCATTACAGGTCAGGGTTGTTCAAAACATGGATAACACAATCCAACAGATAAATCACTATCAAGCGGATAGTGTGGTTTGTTTTGTTAACATTACTAGATAGAGAATAATCTAGTGGATAGCCTTATCCAGCCCTCAAGCAACCCAGACCTATTTTTTAGTGCAAAGTGCACTATTAGGATGGTTTGGGGGTTGATGGCGCTAAAGCACTAAAGGCACTTTGGCAATAAGGTGTAAACTTTAATGTTTGTTTAATTAATTAATTCCCATTAATTAGTCTTGTTTTGAGGGGGTTGGGTAGGTACCTTACATACTACATTTACGTTACCTCTTGGATAATACCACAAAACTATATATGGTTCCAATATTCTCTTGTTGTCCTAGTGGTACTATTCTCTTAAGAACAAAAGCAATTTGCTTGAAGCGCATGCGCCCACTAATTAGCATTAGTGTTCACTATACAATGTATGTTAGGTAAACGATAACTTCATACACAATTATACAAGAACGTTAAGTGTTTTTCCTTGTGGAAGAACACAACATGTAAGACGCATGGGGTCTAGCATTTTCAGCATGATACAATCCATTCCAGAGTTCAGATTCATTCGTGGGATACCACACTCTCATCTTAACAGGTGATGGCAGTTATATTTCAGGTAATATCGGTTCTCCCTTTTAGTGCAAAGAACGCTTTTTTGACAGCGTATCTTTTGGAATCATCCCTAGCTCAGTTCAAAAACGTTGTGTGCTGTTTTCGAACTATGTCATGTTTGCCAAGCTTTAAAGAGGGAAATGAATGGATCTCCTTGGTCGCTTGTTTATATTCTCCCCTATGAAAGAGAACAAGAAGTTCACAAATGTATTCACCCAAAGCATTTCCAAGTTAGTGACATTAAAATTAGTAATGTTGTGACAAAAGAAACTTTTCAAATATTACTGCGGACAATGTGGCACTTACAGAAACTGCAAATAAATTTAGTCAGTCTTTAGAGGGGACTATTTTGCCACTGTAGGATATAATATCAGTCATTGTGTATTTTGAACTGGTCTATTGTTAACACAAATGGTGGCAACCTAATAGGAACGTGCTATTCCGAGACACAACGTGACTATTTGATAATTACATTAGTACAGTAATTGTTTATCAACGATATGAAAATTTGCCTCTTGATTCAAACAAAATCATTCCTCTTCCATTTTCTTTAAAAGTTAATGATATTATATCATTTTTCTCCAGCAGGAAAAAGCAAGCATACCTTCCTTATTTATAAATTCTTGAGAAAACAAGGGTATCATGTTACAAAATTTGCAAGGAAAACAAAAGTATCAAGTTACAAAAAATAAAATTATCACGTTTGCTAGTTCAACGTATTAATGAATTTGAGATGAACAAAATTCAACATAAAACACCACAACAAAATTTACAACCATCCTGACAAACAGTAATGGTTAGTTTTTTAATGGGTGAACTAATAACAAGTTACATGCAGGCAGCAGATGATTCAAAAAAATACTGACAGTCCTGCATAACACTCTGCACTATCTGAGATTGTCTCACTAGTTAAAACAAAGATGGCTAAAATCAGCTGCCTATTCTAACAATAAAACCACAAATAGAAATGGGCGAAACAAATGCAAACAAATTTCGCCCAAATTTGGCTATCACCCACGCAAAATATGTAGAACTTTTGAGCAGAGAAATGTGTTTTATCAGCCAGGATCTCAAAGATATATCACTGAGTGACATGAACATTCAAACACAAACAAAAAAATTCGCTAATCTAGGAACAATATTTCAATGAGATTTTGCTGGTATTGAAATGAAAATGCACATAGCTAAACAAAAAATTGTAATCGTGAAACAAAATTTTGTTTTGTATTGTAAGCATATCATATTTATGAATGAATGGAGTTGACAAATGTACACACAGCTCCTTTGCTATCGTATCTGCAAAACAATAATTAACTTAAGACATGTAGTTCAAAACTTTGTGACAATCTTGTTAAGGCTGAAAAGAACAGACTTTTGTACTACCCATATTTTTTGCAGTCAACTATCAATTGGCTATTCCGAAATTGAGCAGGGGACTGGGGCGAGTTTCAAATTTTAACCAATCGATAAACTGACACCACCACATGAAAGATCATGTTGAGAATGGTCATTTGACCAAGTATGATGCTTTTAGGGCGAACAGAGACCAAGTTCTGGACCTTGAAATATGGTTCAAAATCCATACAAATGTCTCTAATTTTGAGACAGCGTCCCCCAAAATCATACAAACTCTTAACATTTTTATGATTTCTGTGATACTTTTTAAAATGGGCAAACATAGCAATTTTCATCTCAGCTTCCATCAAATAGTAGGTGCATGACAGGAAGAAATTTTAAGAGTTTATATGGTTTTGGGGGACGCTGTCTCAAAATTAGAGACATTTGTATGGATTTTAAACCATATTTCAAAGTCCATAACTTGGTCTCTGTTCACCCTAAAAGCATCATACTTGGTCAAATGACCAATCTCATGTGGTGGTGTCAGTTTATCGATTGGTTAAAATTTGAAACTCGCCCCAGTCTCCTGCTCAATTTTGGAATGGCCAATAGGGTTGTTGTGATAACAATATTATTATTTTTTTGCACCTGAAAGAATTTATTCATAAAATTCACCACGTAGAGGTGCAAAAGCAATCGGATAATCAGCCTGCAAATGTATCATGTCTTTGGTAATGTTCAGAAGAAATTTGGGTAAAATGGATACTAAAATCACATGAGGAAAAGTTGGCAGTATAAGGTATGTAGTAAATACTATTTTTGAATGTACCTCAGGCATCTGTAACTGAAGTTCTGTTTTCTCAGCCAGTGCATCATCTAAAGACTGGAAGAAACCTTTTTCAACTGCAATAAAGGCTTGTCTGAGAACTGCCTTGATCTGCTCATCACTCATATTAGCTGTTAAAAAAATACTGCAGTATAAACAGAAAAGTTGTGACTCAAGAGGTGATCAAACCTGCCTTTATGAATTCTTGATTTTTCTCCTACACGATACTATGAGACAATACTAATACTAATACTACTAATACCGTGAAGCATATATGAAATAATTCATATTTGAACTGCGGTTGTAGATGAAAGTGAAGAAGGACGCATACAAAACATGGACCGGGGTCCACGGACCACCCAATAAACCTGGTCCATGGACCACCCCATGGACCCGGTCCAAGGACCACCATTAATTATTTTTCCACGGACCACTCCTAATTTTCAAAAGGAAATCACCCCTGTTAATATGAAAATCTATTGGAGGTCAGGATATGAAAAACACAGACTCATATTTATTGCTTACGTTAGCGAGTTATGTTATCCGGCAACCTACCCCCTCCAAGGTCATGCTTCGCTTAATACAAAAACTAAATACATTCTGTGCTCTCTCATTAAAATTACAAGCTATCTATTAGCTTTTTTCATCAATATACTTTGATTAAAAATTTGTGTTTGTAGGGTAAACTTTGCTTATAAAAACAAAAAAGGCACGATAGAGTATAATAAGCAATGGGGGGGCTTCCGATCGAGTTGCAATTTGGAAGTGTTAGAATGAAACTATTGGGGGTAGAAACACACTAGATCTTCTGTATCTCAACAACAACAACAACAAGATTTATTTGAACTGTAACATTAACTAAATAACTAATTGAACAAGAAATAAAACAAGTTTGTGGTATTCCCATTTATGGGGGCGCACCTGCTATTACCAGACAGACCCTTAAGGACGTAAGCAGTCTGTGCTTTTCATACCCTGACCTCAGCTAAATTTTCATATTAACAGGGGTGATTCCCTTTTGAGAATTACGGGTGGTCCATGGACCCCGGTCCATGTTTTGTATATGTCCAGTAAAGAATGATCATCACAGTAAGTCAATTCAAGGTCAAATGTAATCTGAGACACCTGTTGCAAGTCACGCCACTCCTCCTTTTTGGCGTGAAATGGAAATGAAATCCCTCCAAGCGAGATAAGTCGATCTCTCATGACTTTGTTGCTCGCTCGGCCGCTTCGCGACCTAAACAAAGGCTACTTTGCAGCCTAACATATTCTACCCTGAAATTCATGAGGTCGACTTGCAGCAAGTCTACACTAACACTAACAACAACAACAACAACAATAATAATAATAATAATAATAATATTTATCCAGGGAGCCCACTCGCAATTGCCTTAGCGGTTTTCAGTGGAGCCCTGCAAATAATAATTATAAAATGATATGTAGTAAGTTTTAGTACTTTTTGAGACCAAAAGATAGAATTAGTTTAAAGAAGAACTAATAATTATTGATATTATCTTTGATACATCCTGTATCACCATTGCCATTGCTTAGAGTCCATATTCTAAGCACTAAAAATGAAAGACGTGAGTCAGACTGGTGTCAATAAAATAATTAACACTTAATGACTGGTCCCAAGGGGAACAGTGAATTTTGTTTCCCAAGAATCTCAATGTTTCCCGAGACGAATTCAAGGGAAAATAAATTCACTGTTCCCCAAGGGACCAGTCATTAAGTGATTTGTTAAATATCAAAACAAAACAAAAGCAAATATTTAAAATGAGCTGAGATTCCAGCGACAATGTCAGACCACCTCTGATCATGTGCAACAGCGGTCAACATTTCACAGGTAACAATGAACTGTTTCATGTTTGACGTCATAGTTTTCGCAATGTTGCTCGCTCATGGCATTTGCGGGAAACAGCTTCATTGTTAGATGTCATGTGATCATGAACTAGCCAGTGAATAGGCGCCTGTGGCAGGAGAAACCCCAGCTATATAACAATACATGGTATTACGTATATCTCCCAAAAATACATTGGATCTCATACCTACAAAAGAATTACTTTATTTGTTTGTTTACCTGTCAATTGGCCAAGTAGGAGCTCAGCAGGAAGCCTCTGGACAGTAAAATCTGAAGCCCTTGGGCCATCATGACCGTCAAACACTCCATACAGATATGTATCATCTACATTAAAATGAAAGCTTCTGTCTTCAAACTCATGTTCTTCTCGTCTACCGCCATCTTCTCTGTATCTCTGATTCGTCAAAAAGCCAACCCCAGACAGCTTGCAGACAGGAAGATCATCTGTCCAATTCTCAGTAGGGCTCTGAGACTAAAAGAGATGATGATTGACATCTCACTACACCCTTGTTTATCCAATTGGCTGCTTGGCTAGTCATGTTATAATCTTTTCATTGGCCAGTACTTTATTAACAAGGTTTGGAATATTGTTTATCTCCAAAGAGTGCAAACTAAAGTGGTCAATAGCCCATCACAGATTGTTGATTTCAGCTCAATGGAAGGATATCAGCACATGTCTCCTGGAAGAGTTTCTGCTAAGGTCTCAAGGGAGTATTACTAATATGCGAGCCACTGAGGCTGTAAGCCAGGACTCCTAATGCCAATAAAAAGGCTAACCGTAAGCTAACTTAGGCTTACTAGAGTGCCACTTAGACTAAACAGACTGCTAGTTAGGCTAATAAAAGTGTTATTTTGGTTAACCTCTTGCCAGGAAGCAAACCATGCAAGCCAGTAATACTGACAGGCCTTAAAGTTAACTATAAGTTAACTGTGAGCAGCTTTTATTTCAGAGGTGGTGTGGGGAGCTCTTTAGGCTAACCAGGTTCTATTTAGATTAACCAGACTGTTAGTAGCAACTGCAGTTGTTAGTAGCAACTGCAGAATATACCCCACCACTATTGTTATATAAAATGTCTAAAGAATGAGAAATGTACACGAATGAATTAAATCAAGTGGAAGGGTATTCTGCAGTTAAGCCACCGTCCACAGGAAGCCTGGAGGCCCGTCTGGCTCCTATAACTCGCTGCCTTGCACTTTGTGCAGACTCGTCACAAGTCAAGCTATAAACATAATAAAATCAGCTGCAATCAACCTTAGATATTTTCATAGTCTGTGATCGGCATGAAATAGTTTAGAAATTTAGTTAGCTTGACTTGAGAATTCTGTTTTAAAGTCCTTATGAAATCCACACTGTCGTGATATAAGCTTAACCATCCACAGAAATTGTCCATCTCTACAGTGTAGCAGTGCAGCTGGCGTCGTCGATAGTCAAGTAGTTCAAAGTAAAAATGATCCCGCCTTCCCAACTTATGGACGTAAAATGTGTGAAAACGACAGACTAACACTAAAATATTTTCTAACCAAATACTTACAACAGTGGAAGAACGTTTTGATGCCATAAATTGCTAGGCTTGTTTCACTTTCGTTTGTACATTTCCCTCTTCCCCCATGCGATAAACAAAGATGGTGGACAATTCCGATAAGTACTGGAACTAGTAACAGCCTCTCACGGCCAGTTAAAGTTGTTGTGAGACAACATATCCTCCAGGGGAAAATGATCAATACGATCATTTGTCAAAACGTCCGAAAATGACTGTATGGATCATTCTGCCGTGCCATTACCGTACCCAGTGCCCGTTCGTTTGCTCGGTGCAGAAACAAAAAAGATGGCGGATGTTCCTTGCACTTCAAGCGGTTCTCGGTTAGGTTTACAAACTCGGAAAGGTATCAATCATTAATGAATGTTAACTTTGGAGTTATTTGTTGGACATCGTTTAAAGGAAAGAATCAGTTTTAATCCGGAATATTAAGAACCCTGCATGATTACCAGTTTCACTCATTTTGAACGTAAGACCTAAAACCTGTTAAAAAGAAAAGCTAATACTGACTTAATAGCCGACCGCCATTTTGATGCGCAGAGCGGTTACAAAATATTGACGACCACGAGTCGACCGGAGAATGATCCATACAGTCATTTTCGGACGTTTTGACAAATGATCGTATTTATCATTTTCCCCTGGAGGATATGTTGAATACTTTCAACAGTGGCACATCCAGACCTTGAGCTAGGGTTGGGGGAGGGGGGGATCTATTTTACTTGCCCAGCCGGGGTTTGCTTCTTCAGTCATTTCTTCTTTTTTCATCCAAAATAAGGGGTGGCCCGGCTCCCCGGGCCCCTCCCCTAGATTCGCGAGCAAGCCTGTAGCTTTCCAGACGCGGTCTGTGATTGGAGAACGAAACAAAAGATGATACAACAGAAACAATGCCTCTAGCCCTGATAATAAAGGAAGCTACAGGTCAAACGGACGAATAAAAATAGAGGTCTGGAAGAGCTACAGGATTACTGAGATCCGTCACTGTTCAAATCCTGTTTTGGAAAACTAAAGAATAACAAATGATATCCAAACAACAACAACAGCAACATCTTTGCTTTCGTTCAATTTACATTTTTAGACTGGCCCAAGGGTAGCTAGTGCAAATCTAGGCAAGCCAGTCTATGAACAAACGTTTCTGTTATAAATAGATTGCAAAATAAGGAAAAAGTAAATAAAATAGAAAGGTAGGAAAAGAATGAAAAATAAATGAAAAATATATGTACATCTATTATTTTTATTTATCTTTTCTTTATTTAATGTTGATATTTTACTTTAGAAATAATCTTGCTTACCTCAATGCAATCGTAAAGGAGAAACCTTAGAATTACATTTTTAATTCTAAGTTTGAATGATTTTTATGGCAACGATTCTTGAACAAACGCTTCTCTGTATTTTAGTTTTTGATGTTTTGATGTAAAAATTAGGGACCATTCATTATTTATACCTAGGGGCTGGCAGAAAAGAGTGGGGTCATGAAAAATTTAAGGCGGGGGTACACCTGACTAGTACTAAGGAGTGAAATTTGAACTAGTTTTGAAAGGGTTTGTTAAGATTAAAATGGGTTGGGAACACAACCAGACAGTTAACCCCCAAAAGAGAGCCCTAGGTTGTCCATCTACTAATTCTTCACTTCAAATTTCAATTTTCCAAATCCATAAAATCTTCAACATTTCATATTTTCTTGATTTAACCAGTATCCTTTAAGAAAAAATATCTCTTTCCCAAAATGCCCTGCAAAAATCACCGAAAAATTCGCACAAAAACGCAAAACATTGGTTGGTGTTTTAAGCAGAGGGATTTGGTGTTGCCTGAACAGAAAGGCATGTTAAACGACGTCAAAACAGCCATGTTAACCGACGTCAAAACAGCTTCCAGGTGTACCTAAGCCGGCAAAATACGTAACCAGAATAAGTCTACAGAAAGAGCTAAGTAATTAATTGAGGTCAACGTAGTAGGTTATAAGAAGTAGATAAATCAGGATAAATAAGGCAAAAATGGATAAGATGAAATAGGCTGAACAAAGATAATAGCTACTGAGAGTAATTTCTAACTTTAAGATAATGGTTTTTAGTCTTCGTACGAGTCTTCAAGAAATTCTAATATATTGAACAAGATCATACGAATTTTCCTTTTAAACATGAGTTTTGGTAGTGGCGTAGCTTGGTTGGTATCTCATTCCACAGCTAACCAGCTGTTTCTTCCTTTTAACAAGGAAGAAACAGAGAATATCCCACACCTTGGCGAAAACCCTATTCCGACTATTGCAACAATAAACATCACAACTAGTGGAGTTGAAAAGCAACTTAGTGGGTTGAAGGCAGACAAAGCGTATGGTCCGGATGGAATTCCTCCTTGGTTTTTGAAGGAAAATGCCCAGGAAATATCAAAGGTTCTTACTGATATGTATCAAGATTGTATTGATACCGGAACTGTGTCTATCCATTGGAAACACGCCAACGTATGTGCTATTCACAAGAAAGGAAAGAAATCGGATCCCTCAAACTATAGGCCCGTGCCACTTACCTGCATTGCATCAAAGGTACTCGAACATATCGTACACAGCCATGTTATGAAGCATCTTTCACAATATGGAGTGCTCACTGATTACCAACATGGTTTTAGGGCGAAACGATCAACAGAAACACAGCTCATATGTACCATTCATGATATAGCGAGTGCTATCCAGTCCAACAAAACAATTCACGCTGCAATCCTCGATTTTTCAAAAGCATTTGACAAAGTTCCCCATCGCAGACTTTTGAAGAAACTTGATTATTACGGAATTCGTGGCCCATTACATAACTGGTTCGAATCGTTTCTAACACAGCGTACCCAATCAGTGGTAATTGGGGGAGAATCATCTGCACCTGTAGTTACAACTTCCGGCGTTCCCCAAGGAACAGTCTTAGGACCACTATTGTCCTTAATGTATATAAATGATTCACCTGATGGTCTGAACTCTACTGTTAGACTTTTTGCTGACGATGCGCTGTTATATGGGACAATTTGCTGTGATGAAGACACAGCTGATCTCCAAGATGATTTGTATAGATTAGAAGATTGGCAACAAAAGTGGCAGATGGAATTTAATCCTTCAAAGTGCAAAATCATGTGTTTTACAACGAGGAGGGATCCACCAAAGCGGGAATATGTATTCTGTGGAGAAATCCTAGAAGAAGTGGAACGTCACCCTTATTTGGGGGTAATGCTCGATAACAAAATGAGGTGGTCACCACATGTCGAAACTATTACATCTAAAGCATATACGATCTTGGGACTTATTAAGCGAAACCTGTGGAACTGCCCAAAGACAGTGAAAGAAACCGCGTACAAGACTCTTGTGAGGCCAAAACTCCAGTATGCCTGTAGTGCATGGGACCCACACCACCAGAAAGATAAAGCCGCGCTAGAAAGGATACAGCGGAAAGCAGCGCGCTTTGTTACTGGAAATTACGATCGAACAACGAGCGTGACGGAAATGCTTCAAGACCTACAGTGGGACACTCTTGAAACGATGAGAAGACACGCAAGGCTCTCCACTGTATACAAGATGTGCCACGGTCTCCAAGATGGGGACTGGGGGGATTATTTGAAAACAAACAGAGAAAGGAGGACTCGGGGAAGCCATGATATTAAGTTTATTGTACCGAAAGGACATAAAGATATTTTAAGATTTTCTTTTTTTCCCAGGGCAATAACTGAATGGAACAAACTCCCACAAGAGACTGTTTCCAGCCAATCTCTTTGTATTTTTAAAAGCAAACTTAATGAGAATAATTTTTATCAGTATTTAGCTTTTACTGTTATTTTGTATATTTTTGTATAGTTTTATTTTTTAGCTTTTTAGAGTTAGCGTGATGTCGTTCCACGATTTTGCTGACATAATGATATTTAGATTTAGATTTAGAAGAAAACGATGAACTAAAGAAACAACTTCGGGAAATTTAAAAGGATTTGTCAACTGTAAGAAGTGAGTAACGGCGCCATCGAGAAAGCAACATGGCGCCGAGAGGCAAAATTTTCAAACTCCGCTTGTCATCGCTCAGCCGGATGATAAACCAAATTAGCAGAATGATGTTCAATTCCTGAAAATCAAGCAAGAAAATATACTGAGCAAACTGGAAGAAATGGAGTCTATAATCAGTGAGATAGCCCAGAATACTGCCATATCATTGGCACTGGTATCATCTTGCAGCACTTCTTGCCGCTGAAGTGAGGCTTGGGTATCAAATACATGGCGGCCAGAAAATAGTGTAAACATCTGGAACTTACTTTGGCTATCTAGGCCGCTGATCATCTGAACTGATTAAGCAAGTCAGTGACCCGTCTCACCTTAGCTTATCCTTTTTTCTGCCCTTTCATTAAGGTTGAAATGAGTCTTGACTGAGATACTTGTTGAGCTCCTGATTACTTAATCGCTAATCTTTGCAGTGCGCGAAAAAGAGTGTTTCAGTCATAGTCCTCGACTGAAGCATTTCATTCTTTTGTCTCTTCTTGAGGTTCTCCAACCTGTCCTTAATGTACGCAGGTTTTTCCTCTCTAAAGTAGTTAGATGATACACATGGTCTTTAATTAGCTCCTTTTCCACAAAAAATATTGTTGAAAAGGAGGCGACTACATGATCGATCGTGATATTTTTATGATTATCAGATTTCATTTGGGGACATGCACTTTTTAGTATCAGTATAAGAAGAGCTTACTCAACTGAAAGCAGGGGCGGGTCTAGGGAGAGGGTGCAGGGTGCGGGGGCCCCCCCCCCCCCCCCCCCCTGTGAGAAGACCTGCGGCTTTCTAATACAAGTGGTATTCTGCCAAAGCAAAAACAATCAGTTACGCCATTCCTTAGTGGTGTACCCCTCCTAAAAAAAATCCTGGATCCGCCCGTGGAAAGGGCATGTCAATGAGTAATTAAAGAAGTTGTTAAGCATAAACCAAAGTCTTCATCTAGCCTTAAAGGTTTACCAAATAAGACGGGAATAAAAAGAAAAGAAAAGAAATGCTGAAAAGAGAATCAGAGAGCGCCTAAACAAAGGCAAAGAAGAAATAAGGTGCAAAATCCTCAAACTTAATTCCGAGGGAGCTGACAAGTGTGGAACCAAAAAAATGCTTCAGGTTAGTAAATGATCTAGAAAAATTGAGAGCAGACAGGCACAAAGCTGGATTAGCAATTAGGTCTCATTAACAAGAGAAATTGGCGTCTGGCATCTTGAAGCAAGGAAGTGTGTACTCCCAAAACTCACCGAATGGGAATAAATTTAGAGGTAACTGACTCGGTTCTATGAAGAGGAAAGACATAGTGAAGAAGAAATTAAAAGGGTAATTCTGAAGAAATAGATGATGATGATAAAAGAAAAGAAGAAGTGGATGTAAAGAAGAATGCAATGAAGCCGGAATGCAATTAAAGAGATGAACAGTGAACACAAGGAAATTGATGTTTACTTTATTATAAAATAAACTTACTTTATAATAACTTATTGAATATATTTCATGTGTTAAAAGTAAACAATCCCTGGGTTGTACGTGACGTCATCATTTTCTAAAATCCAAAACTAAAGAGCCATCGACCAAAGTTATTATCTTCATCCGGCATGAGAGAGGATAAATTTATATCTGTAAACAACTTTTTATTTGCTTTGCAGCTGTAAAAGTTTGGAATTACCTTGACGAAAGCATGAAACACGTCCCCCTTAAACAAAGTCAAGTGAAACATCTTACAGTCTTACTGTTCATGAGTTTTCAACTGGTATTTGTTTACTTATGTACTTATTTTTATCTATTTATTTACTTATTTTTTTATTTAGTTATTTACTTATTTATTCTTTTAGTCTCTTTTTTATTGACTAATTAATTACTTAGTTCAAGCTTTAGTGCAAACCTACCTCCTATATTTAAACATTACTTAGTTTTGCTCAACTCGATTAGCTTTCTAGTTATCCTGAGTAAAAATTACCTTTTTTGTATTAATATATTACACTGTAAAGTTTAACATTTTTTAATCTGGTAATAAAACTTGTTGTTGTTGTTTCAGCTCAAGAACATGCTTCGTCTAAAAACAGGCACATTTTAAATTTCAGAGTTATGGCAATGCGCGACATTAAGCTATGAACGTGCTTATCGAAAAATCAGATATACTTATCTCGGGATATTTAGCCTTTTTAGAAAAAATGCATTAGGAAAAGTATTTATTTAAATGTTTGCTTAATCAGTTCAGATAATCAGCGGCCTAGATAGCAAAGTAAGTTTCAGATGTTTACACTAATTTCTGGCCGCCATGTTGGTGTCCCTTGGAGGTACACCAACATGGCGGCTCCATACTGGGCTCTGTAAATTTGTGCCAAAATAATATTTCGACAAATATTTGAAGATCGAGAAAACGTACAGACCTAAAACTTGGAGAGGTGTCTTAATGATTTATCTCTTATCTATAACATTATCATTTCTTGAGCTTACTCAGTGAATAGTTTTTCGAGTTAATTTTTAACTGTGTGACGGTGCAACCAAAAGAATATAATTGTCTAAGTGTCTAAGTGTGAGTAGTGAGGGGGGAGAGTGAGGAGGTATATATTTTTCACATTTCTGTTTTGTTGGGAGGCGGGGTTAACACATTTTGTTGTTATTTGAAATGAAACTTGCCGGCCCTCTCCCAGGCATAAATAAATAATAAATGGTCCCTCATTGGAAGTAGAATAGCCTGTGTTGCGAGAATGGTCACTGGATGTTTTTGCAAAAAAATTGCTTTTCAGAAATTACTTTGTTTTTTGCAGAAAAATAATTCTTTTTTTTTTAATGCAGAGTGCGAGTTCTCGGTCAGCGGCAAGCCCAAACACCAAAGCAGACAAGTTAGAAAACAAAAATGAGTAAATGCTTGCGAAAACCTCTTCATCATTCTTTTCTACAGAAAACCGAGAAGAGCTTCTGATTATTGGGACGTAGGTCACTTAAGATTAAGTGCTAACTTAACCTTTTAGACTCGAGCAATTTTACAACTGCTTTACATAGCCAGATCAAACATTCTATTTGGAAAACAGAGCCACTTTAAAGCCAGGATTTTCGTTTGCGGTCCTTTGCAGTATTATGTTTGTCCACTTTAAAAGAACTTTGAAAACTAATCTACTTTGAAAGAATGGTAACTATAACAAATACAATACGCTTGTAAAAGATTTAGATCCTTATTGTTTGTTTTTCTTAACTTCGGGAGGTCTTATGGTTAATAATTTATATCAATGTTCCTTCTTTGGTGAAAGAAGCCATCCGAGAATCCAATATATTTAATAGCAGTAATATTCCCTCAAGATTTAGGGAGAGTTTGAGAAAACAGTGATAAAATACATACTTAAGCAACTGCTGTAGTTGAACAATATTACAATAAACATGGCTTGGTTTTCTTCTTTGTGGTCTTTTGAATAACAAAAATTCGTGGGAAAGTATTCTCAAAAGCATACGTGTATAAAAACCGGAAGTTGCTAAAAACGTCAATATCCGGTCACGTGGTGTCTAGCGTAAGAAATTGACATCTTTGCGTTGCAACACGACATTCATCTCAGCCCATTCCATGTAAACTTTTCACTTTCGTTGCCGATAACTGTGCTTCGGTACACAAAAATAGTGGTTTGAGGTTATGGGTAAGTGTTGTTCAGTTTGTGTGGGTGACTCAACTACAGATACAGCTCAACGAAAGCCTTCGCACCAAACCACAAACACTGTTACAAGTAGGACGTTTAATCACTCGTATCCACCACACGCCAGCAAAATGCAAGAACCGTTCAATAGCAAAGCGGCGGAGAAGGACGTAGTGGGGAAAAATTCTTCAAATGATGTTGTAAGAACGTTCACCTTTTCGAAGCAAGAGGTTGACGAATCAAAGATCGCGGCTCTATTTGCTAAATATAAAGACGATACCGAAGATTCTATTCTTGCAGATGGAATGGAAAAATTTTGTCAAGACTTAGGAGTTGATCCTACAGAGTTTATCGTCCTTGTTCTGGCGTGGAAGTTCAATGCTTCGCAGATGTGTCGCTTTACTAGAACAGAATTCTTCGACGGCTGTAAAGCCCTCAAAGTAGACTCCATAAAAGGCCTGCAAAATAAATTTCCCGAACTAGAGGCAGAAGTGACGAACGACATCGAGAAATTCAAAGATTTATATCGGTTCACATTTAAGTTTGGACTTGATGTAGAAGAAGGCCAAAGGGCCTTGCCAAAGAACATCGCACTTCCCCTTTGGAAACTGGTCTTTTCAAGGAACGTTCCGGCAGTTTTAGATCGATGGTTTGTCTATTTAGAGAACAGGCAACTACGGGGAATTTCACGAGACACTTGGTATATGTTTTTAAATTTCACCGAAGCGATCGAACCGGATTTCGAGAACTACGATGACTCCGAAGCATGGCCGAGTCTTTTCGACGATTTTGTAGAATCCGAAAGAGAATTGGTCAAGCAGCGTGCGAAGGATGACGCTGCAATTCACGAGGAAAAACAAGAAAACGGGATTATCAAAGAAGAAAGCTCATACAGTTTCTAGACTTTGACTCTGTCTGTAATTTCGTAATTGTTTGACAGTAATCCTTTGAAGTCATCCTAAACACCTTCGATCTTACCTGGAGCTACAAGGAAAATTTTGTTATGGTAAAGAGCGGAATTATTTTATCCAGAAGGCACGATTCCTGTTGAGTTTACTGCGTTCTAGAACCACGGGTAGTTTATTTAGGGAATGCTTCATTACTCGAAAGCGGTAAACAAAGCCTGCGATCAGAGACCGCGGACATTGTTGACAATGTAGTCGGTGGCTTTGTTTTGGAAACGGCTTCAATAGACTAAAATTCCAAACTTAAAAATTTCCTTTTCGTCGAAATCGATTTTTTTTCTTTAATCCACCAAATTTCGTTTTTAAAGCTAACAGTAAAGCCAGTTTTAGCGCATTGGTTGATCCACTGGTTTACCAAACCATTGGCAACGTTTTGAAACAAGAGTTTTGAAATTAATTTATTTTTAAATTTATTAGCAAGTTTTAAATTCTAAGCTCATATGCTTAATCGTTTAGCAGTCCACCGACGGATTATTAAAATTTCGCTGGAAGCGTTATTGAAGAGAGGAATAGATATGAAATATTTTCTTGAAAACAGCTGTAAGTCTACAATATTAATTAGTGTACAAAATGCATTCAGAGTGCAGAACCTTAATTTTATTATGGAGTTTCACACTTTTGCTATTGACAAGGAGTGATCAACATCTTCGTCACCCTTGCAACATCAAGACATTGTGAACTCTCAAAACTTGTAAAGAAATCCATAGTGTTGGGTATGGAGAACAAATTCTTTCATTTTTTGGAGACAGAAAGTTAACTACTCTGAGATTTTAAGTAGCAGTCTTATCTAAAGCCATTGAAAATAAAACTTTTATTTTGTGCAATTACGTTGTAATGTTATACCTCAAAAACTTTCATCCTTAGCACAGTTTCATGGATAGCAATTTAGGGCTTGTAAAGAAGTGTCAATAATATCAGTCATGAGTTGATTTTCCTGCCTGGCAAGTAACTTTTCATTTCAACAGCCTGGACAAGTTGTCTGCCAGGTAAATAAAAAGAAAAGTGAAATGACTTTCCCAAGCAAGCAAATTTCGAGAGCTGCCTGCCCAAAGGGCAAACTGGAATGTTTTAAGACTTTTTCACTTAATTTAATTGGCAGTAATAGCTTTTATGCAAGGCTTGCTTGCACTACCAGTTAAGAGTCAAGGACTCTGGAGTTGTTTTGGGCTTGACCTGTGTTTTTAAACTGAAGGAAAAGAAGTGAGATCATAAATTAGTTATACCTCCATTAGTTCCCCTGAAATTAACAGTTTTTTTGTGCTGGGCTTTTCTTTTTGCACATAGGTGCTAAGCTTGTAGGCTAATGGCTCTGGCCAAAACAAGTTATTTTGTGGGTGTTAATAAAAAATGTCATCAATAACTGTGAAATAGACATGAAGGAGGAACAATTGACAGAAGTGCCGTGCTTTCATCCAAAAAGATATGTCAAAATTCTTAGGACCACTCTCAACAAAGTCAAGAAAAAAAATACTCAGTTGAGCTGGGATTTATGCTTGGCTCATGATAATGAATGTTAAATACTTTTGCCGGGTGGTGGGTAGGGGAGAACAAAGAAGCATAAACCTGCGGTGATTTGTGTTACCTCTACTCCTCCTCCCCTCCCACATGGTAGCTTTGTAGTCAGTTAATAAGTTAAGAATACAAGTTGTGTTCATCTCATTCACTTTGCAATGTTAATCAAAGAAAAGCAAGGCTGCAGACTCGATCAGAGTTATTAAAAAAAGGAAACGACCTCTCTATTCAGCTCTCTGGAGTATCTGGCCCCCAGCCTGATTGCAAGTTGAACAAAAACACGAAAATGCTTTTCCTCATCTGTACACATATAGTCAGATCGTGCATGAAAAGAAAAATGTGTTAACAGTTTCAAAAATTCCGGGAGTGGTGTGGTAATAGTTTTTCATTAATAGACTGCTGGCCACTGGATTTCTCTTAAGGTCTCACCAACGTTTATCCTTGTGAACTTAAGATGGAATCCACCATAATAAAAAAGACGGCAGCTGTACAATTTACCACAATGCCTTGCGAACCTAACAAAGCCTACAAGGCACAAGGAAAGGCAAATCTTTACGTTAGGTTTAAAGATTTTGTAATGTTTCTGTACGATTTTATGAACGTTAAGGTTTTCTTGCACTAAGAACTATGGGTAAATGTACCAGTTGCCATCTTATTTTCCTACAGAGGATTGGTTACTTGTTATCTTAAACAACAACAACCTTAAAAGACCCGTCCTGTAGCCAAACAATGTACAGCCGGGAATAATACATACAGTGGACCAACAGGTCATGAAAATTTGGCTGTATCAACAGGGTGACCATATTAATGGGACAGGGTCAAACCTCACAACTGGTCTACAGTGAATGATGCTTAACAGATTTATTAAATCCATTTTGAAATCACTGGTTATCCTTGCAGTGTGATTGGCTCTCAGTGGTGCAATTTATTCATAAATCACACTATCTTTTGCTCTAAAAAGGGACAGTAAAACAAAACAACCAATCAGTTTTAAGGCTTTTTTTAAAATAACCAATCACATTGCCGAAAAATGAAAGGCAGGGGCTATTAAATTATGCAATTTCAAAATGAATCTAATAAAGTGGCAATTGAACTTCGGGTCATGCAAATTTGTATCGGTAATCATACGGTTTCGAGTTCAATTTGAAATTAATTTGCACGAGTGAGTTTTTCAAAAAGCTGAAATTGCACGAGCCGCTTCGGCAAGTGCAATTTCGCTTTTTCAAAAACTCACAAGTGCAAATTAATTCCAAACTGAACGAGAAAAACCGTAAGATTACTTATTAATAAAACATGAAAATTTTGCGTGAAGGATGTTTTGAACTTTACGGACTCTGAACTCTCTTCTTAGTTTTGTGCGGGCGCTTAACCTCAGGTGTTTTAATTATCACGCAACCAGGAAAAAATTGCGCCATCCAGGGCGCGCGCTTGATTTGAAAAGAAAAGATTTGATTGGCTATCTGTGAACTTCTTTGTTCATTGACCAATCAGAATGCTTGCTTTATTACCTTTTTTTGCATTCAATTACCTCTTTTCTGCACTGTGTTAAGAAAAAACTGCACTGTTCTCAGCCAATCAGAATCGCGTAATTTTTTCATGTATATTATTAGGTCTGAAATCATACTTCTGATTTCAAATTGAACTTGTGCTGTGCGCTTGTCCGATTTTGATTTCAGACCAAATAGGCCGTTTTACAGTTGTGTGCTTAGTTACCTGGCCATGAATG
>CM042751.1:28457479-28473531 GCA_022496165.2 Catalaphyllia jardinei | reverse complement strand
GCAAAAGACATTTTTAATTCCAAAATTTGTAATAGATACGATTAATTAGTGATTGGACCTAGGTTGTACAATTCAGAGGGGGGAATGTAATTACTAATAGGCCTCACGCTTGTCCAATTTTGAAATTACTTGCAAGATTACTCCCTGAATAAGCCTTTTGCAACAAATGATCACACGGTACAAAATCCACCATGCTGGAGGGCAAGCTCCTTATTATTCCCGCACTGGGATATTAAAACAAAGAGACCTTAACTAGTCAAGCTTGACTGCCCTTTGTTACAATGTCCCAGTGCAGGAATAATAATACGCTTGCCCTCCAGCATGGCGGATTTTGAACCATGTGATCGTTTGTTGCAAAAGGCCTATTGTACTCCAGTCAGTCCAATTACTATTACAAATCACTCTACTGAAAGTCCATTAGATTGCAAGGATCGCCAGTGGTTTTAAAATGGATGGAACAAAGCTTGTAACTTTGTTATTATATTTTACTCTATTGTCCAGGAAATGATACAAAACTACCAGCAACAATAATGGAGTTCTAAATAACATTTTATTTCAAAATATCGACAAGTACTAATAACACTTGATAAAGAACTGACTGGCATTTTTAAAGTTGATCTTGTGCACTTTAATGTCATTGAAGTTATGACAGAAAGTGAACCCAACATTATAAGCACACTGAAATAAAACAAAAATTATGCAATTACATTTAACAATAAGTCAATATCCAGGGTTTACGTTTTTACTTGTGGTGGCACAAAATGCTTGTAAAAATACTGTCTGGCTTTGCAGAGGGTAGGGGGAGGGGGAGTGTTGATGTCATACCTCATGTTCCAAGTGGCCAAACATAAACAACAGTATTAAAAATTTGTGGTTGATGCTTCAAATCCTTCCCAGATGACCACAACTTTGACAAATGTTAGTTTTGCATTACAGTAATCCCACCACTACAGTAGTTGCTTACAACAATACATTAACAACATCACTAACCCAGGTTGTGAGGAACTAGGGACATTAACAAGCAATGAATACCACTGATCATGCCGACGGTTCAACCACAGCATTTCATGATTCTTTTTTACTTCAGTGTGTTTAATTAAAGTGAAAAGGGTACACCTTTGCAATGAAATAAGGACAGGAGATTATCTCCTTACTATAACATCTAAACAAAAGTAGATGAACTATCTTGAATAAGATTTCTGCTGCATACTAAATACCAATTTTCCATGCAGCAAAACAGTGTTGTTTTTTATCAAAACATTTATTAACTTATGTGTACTTAGGCAGCCTACTTTGAGCCATATGAGGACTAAATGGAAACATGTTCTCTTTTTGTAATAATTCAGTGACCTTGGGTAAGAGGGACTCCAGTACTACCATAACATGAATGAACTGTGATTCTATTAAGACTAGAAGCTCAACATTTTTATTGCCATAATCAATCATTGTTTAATGGGGGGGAGGGGTGCAGCCTAAGGTAGATAGATATATATCCAGTTGAATGAAACTAAGAGGTCTGAGAGCAGGTGTCAATTTGCTTTAGCATACTACTAAGCTTGAAATTTCATCTACATGTACTTTAGTTGTGAATACTGGGAAAACAAATGTACAAAATGCATGGAGAGATATTTTGGTGGTTAGTTCATGTGTAAAATCTGTTAAAGCTAAAAAGATTATGTCTGCTGATAGCTTGTGGCTTTTTATCATTTTGACTGATTTAAATGACAAGAATCCACTGAGTACTGCCCACATAAAAACAGTTAGAGAACTAAAGGGAGAAATCCATTAACGCCTCCGGGGCTGCAGCTAGCAACAGGCAAACAAGACGCTCGCCTCCCTATTTTTTTGTTTTTTGTTTTTGTTGCTTACAGTCTTCAAAAACACGCTAAATACCTAGCAAGAGAATTGCCTCGGTCATAATTTTCGTGTGGCTATGGTACTGAACTTTATCACTTTATTTTTAGCTCACAGCAGAACAGGTATTTCTCAACACACTGACTTTTGTATAGCAGCTCTGCAAAAGAAACTAAATGTAAACCTGTAACCTTGCCAAAAGTAAAAAACAGCTGCACTTGAAACATGAGCCATGTATGCTTTAACATGACATTTCCACTATAAACACAAGGAGAAGAAAGTTTTAACTGTTTTAACAGTACTCAGATGTTGCTTTGATCTTAATATTTTCATGTCTAGTTTTTTTTCATGAGTTGCTAGATGGTTAGCATAGCATTACCCTCTTGGTCTCTATTTATAGCTAAGATAAGATTAATTCATTGTAAGAGTATTCTTAGGGTAGCCGAGGGGGTATAAAAGATGAATAAAATGAAATGTTAATTTAAAGGTGTTAGCAAAATGACTCAAAGTAAAATTAGTATTGAGACATTAACTTGTAGGTATGCTTTAATGTTTGTGCTTATTACTTAGAATCAAGAAATGATATCGCCACCATACACTGTATTCCTCCACATTAATAAGTTCACATATTTTACCTTTTTCTAACTCGTCGGGAAAATTATGATGCTTTTCACAAGAGAAACTATCAAAGTACAGAAAAAATGATGCGGGAAACAGGTTCCTTTTCTTGTTGCTCTGTGCTAATCCTAGAGCCTTAACTCTCACTGGTCAAAGAAATCTGATATAGACTCTACGGTACCAAATTTTTGCCATACTTGACTTGAACTTATTTTTGCATATTTCCAAGTTACAAATTAGCAATGTGTTACATTACATGAAACAAATGACAGAAAACTGGAAGGCACACTGGAAGAACACAGTGACATATTTTTGTCCCTCCAGAACAACATACCTAAAGCACAAGATTTATGGGAAGTATTTATTCGCTAGAAATTAAGTTGAAGAACAAGATTATAGTGTAGTGAAAACTGTTTCCCTCCTAAAATAATGTTCTCCTTGATAGAATTTTTAACAGAAAGTGGTTTTAGAAATACTACCAATCAGCAACAAATTACTACAAAGTACAGTTTAGTCACTTCACAAGATGTCACCAACATTACAAAACAGAAAAAGATAGTTACTAACGCAAGTTTGGGATCACTACTATGAAGGAAAGGACAACGATCCAGGGTCTCATGTACCACAAGGCATGATGCCAAGCATGATATTCAAGATCCCTACTAGAGAACCAAGTCATTTGCACATAAATGATGACATGACAGGACAATCAGTGCAACCATGTATACCTAAATGACAAATACTATTATTTTGCTTGTTATTAGCTATTGTTATTTAATGTTAGACACTACATATATCTCCTAATAGACTAGAATACAACCTAAACGCAGTAATCCATGGCTTCTGAAAAATCAGAGGGCGGATGAAGAGCTGTCGGTGTCTCTAAGTCAAATAGTGACAACGGAAAAGGTTCATCACTCTTGAATGCAGTCATAGGGTCATACAAAAATGTGGGTGGAGTCCCTTTGTTGTTGTTATTATGCAGTTCAACATTGCCATGAGGTGAAATATTTTGTGACGACGGTGACAAACTCAAGTCAAGCCAGCTTAAATTAGTTGTCCTTCCAACACTGCCATTTGATGTTGGAATTGGTATAGAATTAGATGAGGGATACATTAAGCTCGAATTATCATCCGTATCAGAAGAGTCCACTTTCATAGGAGACAAAGGGCTCAAGAGCAAATGGTCAAAATCAGACAGAGTACTGTTGTCCATTTGAAGAGGGAATTTGTTGCCAACAGGCAGGTGGCTCACATCTTCACAACTTCTTGACATCCTTCCTGGGGAGTTAGCGGCTGGCAGAGTGCGAAGATATCCAAAATTTGGTGACTTGCTCAGTGTCTGAGAGTTCCCAAGAGATACTTGTGAAGATGACGTCACTCCAGTAAATGAACTAGTAGTTGCTGGTATTCGAGTGCGGGGCTCTAAAAATTAAAAAGCACAACAAACCATTATGAACTATTTTCCTTTAATAAAAGTATAGATGTTGACAACTTATGACAGAATAACTGCGAGACAATCAGAGAAGTTTCAAACATACCTCCTAGTATTTCAAGTATTTCGTCATGATCAAGTGAACCAAAATTCGTCATGGCCTACAGAAAAACAAACAAACCACAATAACAGCTGAATTTTGAAAAAGAAAATGAAGGCATGTTAGATGAAAAGATAGATGGCAAACTTAAACTTTAGTGACTTGAGTCAAAGACCCTGTGACACTGTGGCTGGTGCAACTTTGTCAGATTGAATGAAGTGAGTTTATGCAGAAAGATCCAGTTAATATTGTTTAGGTATAAGGGTAGAGTAAGGCTTGCAAGACTTACACAAGGGTAGTGTAATTAACTATGGGTGGACTCAAAACGCAAAGTCAAGTAGGACTAGTGCTGAATCTAGAGGACTCAAATTAACTAACTCCAGTTTTAGGTGGGCAATAGGATCAGTTTCATTAAGCAGTAGTTATTATTAAGCAAACCTTGTGTAATTCCTGAGATAGTTCCTTGTCCTGGATTACAGATTCCAGAGGCACATCCATGTCCTCATGTTTAGGACTTATGTCACTGGTCACAGCAAAGCCACCACCCATCTGTCCACCCACAGGAATGGTTCTTTGCTGCTTTTGGGACTGTGCAGCCATGTGAGCCTCATAGCTCGGAGGGGGAGTGGTAAAAGGGATTGAAGGGAATGATGACGATCGCTTGTGCGTTGAAACTGGGAACTGTGGTTCAGACAATGACCGAGGCTTAGTCTGTGGAACCATCAAGAAGTAATCATCACAATTATCAGATGGTGACCTCTCCGAGTATGACCTCTGCATTTGATGATTATCGGGCTTTGCATTGCCCTGAAATAGGTTTGTATTATGTAAAGCTTCCATACTATGGGAAAGATCATCCATTTGCAATGGTGACAGACTTGACAAATCTGAATGCTGAGAGCCTGGAGATGGATACGATTCACTTTCACCATCAAACAATGGATGTTGTTGATCCCAAGACAGAATCTGGCTTTCCACGCTGCTAGGATTAGAGTCAATGTGAGGTGAGCGAAAGTCCAGGGTTTGAGCCTCTTCCTTTAAATGAGCCAACGCCTGATCAACATGATCTACCTGCTGTTGCTTCTGTGACTGCTGGGACAGCAAAGGGGATTGACTCCCTGTTGACATTTGCGAGTGTTGACTTTGTTGCTGTAATGTGAATGAAGGCTTTTGGTCCTTTAGTTGGTTCTGATCAGGGGACTGACTGAAAGAACAATTACTATCTGTAATACTTTCCTTTTTGACAGCTGCAGTCTGACTGCTAACTGGGGTGTCTTGAGGTTTTGGTTGTATGTTCTGTTGTTGCTGGATGTTCAAGTGCTGAAGTTGCAACTGAAGGTTCAAATACTGGAGCTGCTGCAGCTGCTGTTGAACCTCTGGTGGGACACTAAGCTGCTGGAGACTTTGATTATTTGCCAAAATCTGCATCTTCAACTGCTCCACAGTGTTAAAATTTGCATTTTGCAACGGCAATGAATGGGACCGATGTAGTGCTTGATGGCCTGTTTGGGTTGGAAGAGCTTGTGCCTGGGACATGCTTGGAGCTGATGTTGTTATTTGTCCTTGTGTAGAGACTACAACAGGTGCAGTGCTCGAGCTTGACACAGCTGGTGTCACAAGAGGTCCAGCCTCCTTCAGTCGCTTAATTAAATCAGTTTTAGAACCAAACACTGGAAGCCCACGCTCTTTCAGAGCTCTTCTCATGTCAACAACTCTCATGTCCTCGATTTTGACAGCTTTTTCTGAATCAGCACCATTATTATTCTTGGAACCATTCACTCCAAGTTTAACATTTTCTGGAATGGACGGTAACATACAATGATGTGGGTAGTTCTGGTATAATACCTGCAACTGAAGGTACAGCTGTTGTTGTTGCAACAGCAAGCCATAAGGTGAGTCTGACGGTAAATCCGACTTTTGCACCTCACCATTAGGTGGCCTGTACTCGTGATACTTGTACTTCTTAACTTTGGGTTTGGCCGTCTTCTTGCGAGACTTGCCTTCCTTTTTGGATCCTTGTAATGATTGTACTGATGCTGAGAGAGGTGAAGGTGATGTTATAAGCTGCTGGTTATTTTGCTGTTGAAGAAACATCTGATGTTGCTGCTGTTGTTTTTCCTGTTGTTGCTGTGAATGCTTCCGAGTCTGCGCTTGCAGAGAAGCAAGGGCTTGAACTGTTGATGTGATGCATGTTGATCCTGGTGACGATGCAATGCTCAGTGGAGAAGCAACTTGGCTTGGTTCTGGTGAAGGAGATGGTTCTGGGGAGTCAATACTTTCAGGAGAAAAAGAATCAAAGTAACCTGTTGTGTCAGTAAATGGCACAGTTCCCTCTTGTACCACCTGGCTAATTGGAGTTCCAGCTTCCAAAATATTCTCCTTTACCAGTTCCAGAGGCCCAGGTCTAAATGACAATTTGTCATTGAGGTTGTCTTCTAGTTTCTTTCTCTTCAATCTCATCTGTTTGTCAATCAATGAAGGATCCACAGCACCAGGTGTTTCTATGAAAAGTATATCACTTTATTAAGCCTTAATTCCCAGGTATGATCAAAATGGATTTTTTTTTCATTACAACAGTATGCAGGATACAAGAATAATGAAAATGATCAACTAAGTGATGTCATCTTGATCATCGTCTAAGCATTTTGAATTATACCAGCAAGTTCTCAGCACATGTATTAATCAGCAATCAGTACAAAGAATTACAGTGCACCTAACCACAATTTTTTTTGCATAAATAAATCTTTGCACCTGTTCGAAACGCACTGCGCCTTTTTAAACAAAATCTTGACTTTTTTATAGGCTGTAAAAGTTAGAGAACTAGCCATCACCTGTTGCACGACTGAACTAGTAAGGGGCATGGATCTATTCCTGGGTTGACATCACAGACTGATTTGTATCGTATTAAGTCTTAACTGTAAACATGCATGCAAAGAAGTCTGTGACATCAAACCAGGAATGGACCCATACCCCTTACTTGCTCTGTCATGGGACAGATGATGACCAGATTTCTTAACTTTTACAGCCTGTAAAAAGTCAAGATTAGGGCTAAAAAGGGACAAAAAGATGTAATGTGTTTCAAACAGGTGCAAAGAGTTATTTAAGTGAAATAAATACTTTGGGGTTAGGTGCACTTTAACATTTCGAACTTGGGACCGAAAGGGTGAACAACTGCAGTAACAAACCTTGTTATTTGACTCCTGAGCGTTCTACATTGGAAATCATGGATAACTTGATTGTTTTTCTAAGTTTTCACACATCTTCATTTGGTAGTGCTTATCACTGTAAGGAGAGCTGATGAACTAATAGCTCTTTCCACTTGATGTATAAAAGAGTTCACCAAGAACTCAGGTTACAAAGTGATTTTCAGGCTTAAGTACACGACAAGAAGATGAGGACAATCGGGGCCAAAACTAACTGGCCACTGCCAAAAGGTGGCAGTTGAATTGTAGAAATTATAGTGAGAAGAAAGTGTATGAATGTGCATGATGTCCAAACAAGAAGTCTTGGTCCTTATCTAATCGTGTTTTTATTAAGCTGTGAAAATACAAAGAGTATTTTGACAATACTGAAAAAAAGGCCTTTGTAACCCGCAGTAAGCAAAGCTATTCTAGGCGGGCTACTTAAACTGAAGCTATATAGACCCTATCAGGGCTCAAAATCTTCATTTTTGCGACTAGAAAAACAAGAGTAGTCGCAAATTTGCAACTAGGTTTTGCCTTGTTGCTGCAGAGCAAGCGTAGCGAGTGAGCAGTCACATAATCAGAATTTTAGATTATATAAAAGGGAGTATGAATTCTCAAATTCATCACTTTTTACCAGAATGCATTGCCGCAATGTATTCTGGTAAAAAGTGATTTATAATAACCAGAGTGCACTGCGCCACTTTTTACCAGAGTGCACTGTGGCGTCACGGAATACACAAAGATGTCATGCCATCTTCTCGTGCGGATTCCAGTGAGAAAGGTATAATGGTGGATGCCTTGCTCTGATCTGCCTGTAAAAAGATGTGAAGGAGATCGTGCTTGACTTTCATAACTCTTGCATTTTTTTAATACAGTATGTGAAAGTTTGTAAATTCGGACAATTAATTGTGACTTCTCAGTATGTCATTTCTTAGCTGCAGTCTTGCCAGTCCTTGGTGTCATTCTCAAATGAAGAGAAATCGTCATTAAGGAAGCTTATAGAATAATTTAAACAAACGGAATCTGTAGAACCCGCTAATTTCATATATGTTGTGATCTATTCCTTCACCTCTCAGACATCTGAACATGAACTTAAGCTAAAGCTTGTGGAGCATTTTCACACATTGCGACAGTCGCGTCCTCGGCACAGTCTGTCAACATTGTAGAGACATTTAGAGCGTACCAGTACAGAATTTATTAGTTAGATTTCTGCTCCTACAATTTCCACATCTTTCAATTTTCATGATCTGGTAAGAGGTTCAGTGATTTGTACCGTTTTACATCTAGACATAAATGTAGATCACTATGTGCTTTTTTTGTCACAATCCCTAATTAATAAGTTGATGTATCCAAGGACAAATTCCTAAACAATTGGGCACTACTTTGAGAATTAAAATGTTAATGCCAAGTCTTGCAAAATGCTGCTATAGATGAGTCACTGCATATAAAATATGTCACTAACAACAGAATGTTCTGCAGCATTATTATCTTTTAGATAGCCTAGTCTGATATGAAATACACAAGCTAGCAGTTGAGTTTCTGCTTAACTTTAAAAATGAAAAGATTCATTGAATTCGCATCTTATAATTTTGTTACAATCTGAAGGCTTACTGTAATTTACCTAGGATGCACACACGCAATAATATTCCTTCAACAGCACGCCATTTTCAGCGGTTTCTTTACACATGTATATCGCAGGATCATATTTCGTTTTACTTTGCTGTTTTGATGGTGGATTGCCCGGCTGCGCGAGTTATGGCACGTATTTGTATTGAATGAATCAGTCATTCAGGGTTCTTTGAATAATCAATGTAGTAACACCCCTGATACTTCAGCTGTAAAGCTTAGTATAAAAAAAAGAATTGTTACTTGTTTTGTCACCGGTGGAAAACCTTCAAAAGGAAATTAAAACTAAAGGAATTTTGTTAGGTAAGTTAATATCCCCCCCCCCAAGTACAAGTGTTATTGTTATTTTACAGAGATTGGAGCAAATATATCGCTTTGACTAAAATAATACAGGCCCTTATATGTATTCACTTATGGAAGGGAACACAGGTTCAACTGGATTGTTTAGATGGACTAGTCCCTGACTAGTGTTGTCCAAGACGCTAAATGTTCTGTACTATTAAATCTCGAAATGACATGAAAGCTGTAGAAACAATGGAAATTAAATTGTTAATTGTTTAATCAAATGTCCTCAATTAATTTTGTGACTAAAATTTTCAAAGTTGCGACCAAATTTTCATAACTAGTTGCAATTTGCGACAAAACTTTTTTTAACTTTGAGCCCTGTCTATGCAAAAATGGCTGCCTTTATATTATTCTTTTGTTCGTATTTAAATAAGCCTCACTAACCTCATTTTTGAAACAAAAGTTGTAAAGATTTATCCTGAATGAGGTTAGTGAGGCTATTTTGAAAATGAATAAAAGAATAATTTAATGGCAGCTATTTTTGCATAGGGTCTATAATTAATAAGCTCTCTCACACACACACAATTAAAATCAAAAAATGAGTGAATAAATGACTGTTGAAAGCTGCTCAGAAACCTGTGAAGGTCAATTGGTTTATATGGTGGTTGGCAAATGTTGGAAATCCATACAGATGACAAGAAGTCATTATTTATGGTTCTATCAGTTATGGCAACAAAGATACACGTCTTCCACAAAAAACATTGGCTAAACAGTGCAGCCTCCCCTGCTTGAGATGGAACCGTAGTCGCTAGCCAGCTACAGGGTTCCTACCTTTTTCAGAAACAAATTTCCAGGACTTTTGCAGGATTCAGATTGATTTTTCAAAGGATCTTAATTTCACATTAACCTCTACACTCCCAAGATCTCAACATTAATTCTCCTTACTGCCTTCCATACACTTCATATTTTTTAGTTGGGTAACAGATTTCCAGAACTTTCCAGGACCAGTGGCCTTTTTCAAGGACTATCCAGTCCTGGAAAATGCTATAATAAAATTCCAGGACTTTCCAGGTTTTCCAGGACCCGCACAAACCCTGCAGCTAACAAATTAACCTAATTCTGATCGCATGCTTTGACACCTTCCCCCCCAACTGTTCTCTATGTGGTAACTGTGGTACTTTCTTCAACTTGCAAATGGACATAAACTTTTGCATTTCTTTGTCCACTTAGTTAAACTTACATCAACAATCTACACTCAGAAAAGCCTGTCAACTTCCAAAAACAAACATTTGACAATCATTCATACATGACAATTTGTAACACAAGTTTTCTCATGGCAACCCATTGACAGCTACCAATTAGAGGTAATTAATGCAAAGAAAAACCCTATGTTTTTTCAATCTTTTTCCACAGAATTTTTTAAATGAAAGATCACAGTAAGATCTATCAGAAAAAGTAAAAAACTTTTTTTTGAAATATGGCCAATTTTGGGATACTGATACTTAAACTCAAACTTAATGACAGCCCTGTCTCATACCTGGAAGTAAAGAGGAATCATGCTAATGAAGATCACTAGTTAATCAACTAATTACCAATTGAAAGCTTCTGTCATTTTGTTGTCAACAACTATAATGGCAGAAGATGGCCTGCTAGGAGCCAACTTTTCAAACAATAGTTTTAAATATCTCTGGATTAAAAAAACACGAGATATATTACAGGAAAAGTCGATAACTCCACCTACAGTTTAGTGCTTTAAATTACAGAATGAACACTCCAGGGGAAAAATGATAGCAAGTCAAAAGGTCTACCGTCTGATCAACTGAAAGATATTATCTACTGTGACAAGAAGTTGAACAAAAAGGAAGGCTGGATCTTTGAACTGGTTTTCTAACCAACAATACTCAGAAAAAACATCTTAAATTCTACAATATCAAGTCAGCTAAGCCATCAACAGGTTGAACAAAAAAAGACAAGACCGTTTAACCTAAGAACTGAACACAGAGAGTCGCAAGTGTTCGTGTGGTGGGATCAGTTCATCCCAAAATACTCTGTAGAATTAATTGGTCATAATTGGGATTTGGTGTTTTGTACTGTAGAAATAAAGCTAAAAATAAGACTTGAGACGGCGTCACGATATCGTTGTCGTTTTGGGGTATTCTGAAATCTCAATTGAACCAATTTGAACAACGAGTAAAAGTGGCAAATTCCATCGATTGAAATAGATACTGAGATCTGACTCAATACCCTTTTTCATCAACGCTGACAAGAGGCATGCTAAGACAGCACAAAGAGGCGAAACGATGCCTGGATTCGGTTTTCTGCGATAAACTAAAGGGACCAGCTGCAGAGACAGCAAGTGGGAAGACTAATTATGTTTTCATTCCATCGTAAAATGACATCGTGATTACGAATACAACATAAAACGAAAAGTGTAATATAACGCTGATAATGGAACAGAGAGCGAGTGGCAAAACCATGGTGTGAAACCGATTACCACTATTCAAAAACAGCATTTAATTTGATGATGTACCCAGGCTAACTATGTGAAACTTCGAATAACTTATGTTACTCAAAATGCAATGACTGGGCATGACGAAAAAAATACGAAGGAATCCTATGTAACACACAAATAAACATTTGTTCCAAATAGTTCAAGCGTGTTGGAGTGCATACGTGACGGGCCAAAATTAAGTAAAGAACAATTTCATGGTAAAAAGTCCTCAAACTTACTTCATCGAAAGTGACATACGAAAAGTCAGGGAATACTCCGTGCTAGACGTGCTGATTTAGTCAAAACACCTTCACGCTTATTATCACGCTACAGCTGAGCGAACTCACAAAATGGTTGAATTTCACGTAAGCTTACCTTTCAAAATGTGTCTTTGAATCAGCTGAGCTCGGTTAGGTCTTGCTCTTATCTTCTTTTGCAACATATCGCCAGTCTGCAAACCACAAGGAGATGCAGTAGTTGTGTTTTGATGCCCTACACATTTTATTGACTAATCCCTTTGAAAATAAAAGCCAGTTCAAGAACCAAACACGGACATCAAAGTGACAATACTGACCTTCGCTCGTTCGAGTTTCGTTCTTTGGGAAAGAATTCCTGGTGCTGCACTGACCGCTAAAACGACAAACAAAAAGTTTTTTCTAAGAGGAAAAGTGGAGCTAGGGTGAATGACAGGCAGCTTAAATACAAACCTGGCATGATTCCCCTGTTTACGAGCTCTTGACGAGGTCGCCTTTGAGAGAGCTTGCGCTCGAGAGCTGCAACGAAACATTTACGGTTTCACTACTCGTAATCATGAATTTGAGATAAAACTAGCTAGATAAAACACCTAAAATGTGGCATTTATTCGTTTCTTCTGGTCCGAGAACAAAGCAAAAGGTCGACGAAAATAAATAGCCCGGAAAAGTGTATCTGTCTCACCGTTTCTGTTACTGAGAAGTTGTTCGTGGCTCATGTACGGCTGCTCTTCTGAGGGTGCCATTCCGCCGACACCGTCAGGTCTTTGGATATTCCAAGACATGCTAAAGCAGCAGTTTTATGGGGTAAAAACTCGAAGTGCTCTCTAGACTCGTCTGTGTATTTTCCTCATAAAAACTTTCCCGGTGAACCCTTGGGAAGGGGCACGGCATGACATTTACGATCGACGGAGAACCCGGATGGTCAGGTGACGTCAGGAATAAAATCAGAGTGTCAACAATAGCTGTCTCCGAACTAAATCCTCGACTGGTGAATGGTTCAATTTGTTTACGAGTAACACAATACAGTGTTACTGCACGTGCAAGCATTCGAAGAAAATTAAAATCCAGCCCCACGTTCGCTTTCAATAAAATTAGAAATAGTGAGTCCGCTTTTTTACCTGGTCATGTAATGAAGAAAATAATAATCATCATTTCCTTTTCAAGCATGGTTTGCTTTCGCTATTATTTTAATAACGAAAGTACCGCATCGCACCATCCTGGTGATCTGTTATTTATATATCAACCAAGTTCCCTAGTCTTGCCTCACAAATTAATCTACACCCTCCAAAATAACAAAATACAAATCTATACTTGGTCATAGATTTGCAAGCGAGGTTAATTTCCCAGACGGTCACACCTATGTTGGCCTTCCTATCTCAGCTCGTTGAATTTCATGTGACTTCCTTGGATAGAAACCGTTTGAGTTCACTTAAGAACGAAGATTTCTGATTTTTTCATTCAAGCTAAAACCTTTGATCCATCGTCAGCTTTGTTTCTATAGCTCATCGAAAACACAAAAACTCATAAGCAATATCCTAATTTATTAATTCCTTCACCTTTCATCTTAAGCAAAAGTGTCACGGCCAAGACAGGCATTGGATTTCTCGAACAATGAACTGCATAACAAAAAATTAGCCTTGTAAACCAGCCCTACTTACCTTTTTGTACGTGCATGGTCGTTACACGTCTCACCACAGCCTTCGGACCGGACTTCTTTTCAGTTTCAATGGAATCTACACTAGCATATAAGAATATAATCGACCTTTAGTAACATAATCCGGGTCCCCGCGTCAGTGATCAGACAATAAGCTGGTCTCCCACATCATGAAATGCGATACTACCGACAACGAGGGAAACCATTTAAAAACCAACTGTCACGCTATCGGATCACCTTGGTATCCGTTCAAAACGTATTCCTTTTTGTTTGACAAGGATTGTTGTTCACTCAGAAAACACGAACAAACACGTTACAAACCTGTTTCGATACCGTTTCGAAATATTAACGGATGTTGGTGCTGGATAGCGTTGAAGCAATATTTCCTGTCGGTGGGTTTTCTGTCACGCCACTTTTTAACCGTGTTACTATTTTGCATCAAAAAAATGATACAGATTGTAAGGGTAAAGCTTTGAGATGATCTCCCTGGATCAAGATGGATCAGAAAGCGTTGCTTATGCACTGATGTATTGATTATTGATTTTCCTCCGCATTCATTTTGGTTTCTGAAGATGCGCGCGTGACCAGTGACCAGTTTTATTTTCGCAAAACTTTTTTTGAAAAACCTAAATATCGTGTCTCGTGGTCGGCTGATTAGGAAATACTCTGGTAGTTAAAATAACTTACTCAATAATGTGTTGGATATTTAGAGTTAAAAATAGTAGTCCACGTAATATCACCATCACTAACTTCCGGCAAAGAAAAAAAAGTTATCATCTATGTCGGTTATGTGAATAACACGCTCCTGTCCTGTCAATAAGCAGTTTAAAACCTCTACGCGCGTGCGTATTGGACTTTCCAGTGTTTGTTTTTCTTTCTGCTGGACATTTTAAATATCATGAACCATATCGAGAAAAAAAATGAGCATATACATTGCCCTAGAACAATCGATGAGAACGCCCCCAGACTGGTTCCGGTGCAATATATATTTCTGGTAGTATTTTCGTGAACTTAAAACACCAACGATTATGATACATTAACAGCAAAACTGTAATAAGATTGGCAAAAACTTGAAACTTATTTCCTTCTGGTAGACTCTTGGAATCTCTGTGCCAACGGAACGTCGCCCGGTATTGGTGATTCCCCTAGTATAATCAGACAGCTTCCTTATGTTTATCGATAAATTTATTTATTATTTTTTTCATTTCAGTTGCGTCAAAAGGGAGCCGCCCACATGGAAACCGACGTGGGTTTACAAATAAAGCTGGGAAAATGTTTACTAGAAAAACACAGGAGAAGGCTGTGGGAAAGTCAAAATTGGACAAAATGGGAAAAAAATCGAGAAAATCCTATTAAAACCACACGTCACCTGCGTACAGTCTGACCCGCGAAAAATATCCATAAAAAGAAGTTTGTAAACTCCTCCCGAAAAATGCTTCTTTTATAGTTCAATTTACAATGCTTCTAGTTACGAAGCTAAGATTTTATTATTACATGATATTAAAAGCTGGCACTCATAACCTGAGATCTAAGGAAGTTTGACACAGTTAAACAGAGTTATGTGGGCGATTTTTGATGATCTCCTGTTGACACGTCACAAACAGTGAGTCGATTTAGTCTGGCGAACTTAAACAATAAGATAAACTACTTTGTTAACAATTTGTAACTATGACAAATACAAGAGTGAAACATTAAATTTTGAACAAGATGTTTCTTTAAGAAGTACTCATCGATAAAATTCAAACATAGGTACGGACAGGTTTTACTACACAGCCCTCATACTCGTGTATCATAACGTATAAATATTAAATGCCGGCCTATGCTGTTCCTGTCATGTATGCAGCAGTTAATTTCTTGGATGAATTTTGCATCTAAAATTGTTGGCAATAGTGACGTCAGTCAAAGATTACCCCATGCTTCATAATTTCCAAGGACGTGAAAAGAAGTGAATAAAAAGTATCCGGGGAGTGTCTTTTGTGTGGGCGGCTAATTTAGTGTCTAAAAAAAAATATATATATATATGCGTTTTTCTATCAATATTTGGTGCGCGTATTAATTCGGGAGGTAGGGTATTTTTTCCTCGATTGTTCTCAAACGAAAACATCGGCTCAAAGAAAACCTCTGAGATCAGGGTAGGCATATATTTGAGAGATAGGAAGGCTAATGACAGGCATTCACCACCAAACGTGAGAGGAGACAAGATCGAACGTGTAAAGTTCCGGCTGTTTTGTAAACTAAGCGAGACAATGCGGGAGATCGATCAGACCAGAACGAGTACAGTTATCACGAGACACTGGGCGTTGTATCGAGTCTACGATTTGTAGCGTGACATTCCGGAAGCAAACACAAAACAAACTAAAGCAAAGCAGAATAGAACAAAAGGTTCAGTTGCGTCACTGACGAAATTTATTAATACGTTCTTTTCCTTAGTGCACAATACTGATGCATTTGCGTGTAGTGGGACAAAAATGCTTTTCAAGGACTCAGCTATGACCCTGCTTCACTCCCCTTACAACTAAAAAGATGATGACCTCATGTATCAGGTGATAC
>CM042751.1:28429979-28454979 GCA_022496165.2 Catalaphyllia jardinei | reverse complement strand
TCTTACCAAACGCAAGGAATTGTGGTTATGCGCAAATGGGAGATTTGGGATGCGCAGTGGTATGCGCGAGGAATTGTGGTTATGCGCGAACGGAAATATTTTAGGATGCGCAGTGATATGGCCCAAGGAATTGTGGTTATGCGCTAATGGATGATTTAGGATGTGCACTGAACTATAGAATCATTATTTTCACTTCTTACCTTGACGCTTAAAATCGATAGGCAATTAGCAAGCGACTCGCCGACGCGTGCTGAAAGATGAAAACTTTATATTGCAGAAAAGTTAATACCTGTTCGCGGCGCATCATAAAAATTTTAATGAAACATCGTTTCAGTGGATACAGATCATTTCACCGTTTAAATCGCCGATTTATGCCGAATAGAACCGGAGATATCATTACTTTCAGTACTTGCCGTGATGCTTAAATCGATAGACAATTAGCAAGCAACTCGCTGTCGCAGGCTGAAAGATGAAAACTTCATATTGCAAAATAGTTAATACCTATATGCGGCGCATCATTACAATTTCAATAAAACATCGTTTTACGCAAATTTATACCACCGAGATATTTTATTTCACTTCCTCTCCGGTGACGCAAAAGCTGCTCAGCAGAACACGTCAACAGCGGCACGAAGTTATTGAGAATCTTGGCGCATTATTTATGTTTACTGTGAATGAAAACACAAGCTTGTGTTTTTTTCCAGTGGGTCACCACCACCAGCGCTAACTCGCTGGAAACGCTTCAAAATAGCCTCAAACACCGTGAAACAACAAAGAATACCACAGGAAAGCAAGGTAAGTTAGTTTTATTTACAGAACGTTAGATTTTAGGTATTTAAAGCAAACCCGTAAAGTTCCCATACAAACACTTGTAAATCGCATCTTTGTAACACAACACCGCTCGAAGGCAGGAGTCACGTTCGCGTACGTTTCATTTACATAAATTATTTCCTGTCATCTTGCGCTTGGGCCGCCTGTGTCTGAACCAAAACTCCTTGGGGTGGGAGAAAGCTTCAAAGACAACATTTCGCTTGGATATATTGCTCGTTCTTAAAGCAATAAAAAGATCATGACGCGGCTTTTCCGCTGTGACACTATTTACATCGGAGTGTCTCCCGTGAACTTCGCGGATGACATTCCAAACCAAGCAGTCGTTGCAAGTAGGCAGTGACAATTACTCGACTAGATTGGAAATACGATAGCTTCATTGAAGATGTTTTTACAATATGCAAATTTGGCTGTAATCGAACGGCTCTCGCTTTTTTAGTTTTCCTGACAAAGCTAGTCACTGTTTTGTCCAACAATACTTCACAAAAGAAACAGAGGTGAATAACAAAGAAATACCTATACGTATGCGCGTATAGACTGCGCATGCGAAGTTCGCTTATTTCTGAGCGGTACTCTATCTCGTAAAAAAATTAACTGTAGTGTTTCACAGAGCTTTCTTCGATGTTAATGTTTGATGTTTACAATAACACTGCCCCTCATAATATTTCACGTCTCTTTATTCCTACTCAACAAATCCACTCTTACAGCACTCGCTCCTTCTTTTCTGGAAGTTATTACATTAGCCACTCTAGACTAAATCAGAAAAATGATTCGTTTTCTATTATGGGAGCCAAAAATTGGAATAGTATACCTGAAAATTTACGAAATTCTTCAAAATCTCTCTTTAAGGAAAAAGTTCATACAATTCTGTTGAAAATATTTGAAGTTCAGGATAGATATGCTGACCTAAACACGATAAACTTCGATTTTAAAAAATATAAGCCCACGCTTATCTAAATAGCTGCCTCGATTTTCTAATCTCAATTTCTCTCGTGACTGACCTTTTTTATTATAAATATGGTACTTTTTCACTTCAACTATTCGTAATAAATCTTAAGCCGTGCACACACCACCTGCCTCGATTAGCCTTGCTATTTGCAGGTGGTGTGCAAGGGCGTAGCCAGGGGGGGGGGTCCTGGGGTGCCCGTGACCCCCCCTTTGTAAGCCTTTTTGTAAGCAAACAACCTACAATATTCAGGTGACAATTTGGTGAGTAGCCTCTGTATGACTCAGTGTGACCCCCGCTTTAAAAAATCCTGGCTATGCCCATAGTGTGATATTTGTATATTTAATGTAAGAAATAAAGATGTTGTTGTTGTTGTTGTTGTTGTATAATGTGACTATAATGTCAAATTCATAATAGTTTCGAGTTGATTTTACAACATTGCAAGTTGCTGTTGGAGAGACAACTGATTTTCAGTACAATAATGTTGATGTGACAAAGTTTAGAGTACTTAACAAAATGTTATTTTATATATAATTTTATTAAACAGTTTGTTTCGGAATGTCTAAAGCTCAATGTTGATGTTTAGCCACCGTTCATTTTCTCAGGAAAACAGGTTTTCACAGGTTACAATAATAGCCCCTTTATGTACCGAAACACATCATGAAGTTCTTCTCAAAGATTCTTTTCCAATTGCCATTAAAAGTGCTATTACTTTCGTCTTTTTTTTGAGGACAGGGGAGACAAGGCATAACATCAAATATTAATAAACGCTGAATAACCAAAATTCTGAAACAAAAAATGCCACATGTACGCAATATCTATTCAAACCTAGAAACTCCTCGACCTGAAGACAGTTTCAATTGATTTCCTATCATAACGTTACCATTATGTCTTGTGCAAAACAATTCTTCACAGTTCAGTTCATAGGGTAACAATTACCATACTCAATATCATTCTCCCTTTCGGCAGCATTTTTACCATTTAGGTAAACTAGTTGCTAATTATGATTCGATGCATTCTTCTTCCTTTCCATTGGCCGAGAACCCACCACGTGACCTGCAAATAACTGCGTACAAATAATGGTCTGCTCATGCGTAGTTGGAATCCCGCTCTCGAGAAAAAATGGCAGATCGCTACCTGAGCTGCCAGGAAGTGATTAAAATATGAAACAAACTTGGTGATCGAATGATAGAACAATTTTTTAACTCGGTTATCGCAAAATATCGTCATTTGTCAGTGTCTCGCAGATCAATTATTTGCCCCAGCCCTCGGCTTCGGCCAAAAATTGATCTGCTCGCCTCTGATAAATCACGATATTTTGTTCAACCTCGTCCAATGATTGTTAATTATTTAGCATTTTCGTTTTAGTGTTTGTGTTTAGTGTCCCCAATTAATCCGTTTAAATAAAGCTCCTGATCTTTTTTAACCTAGCTTCGAATTGGGCTACATAACCCTGATTCAAAGATCGGAGGTACTTAAAATTCAATGGTGGAAACTCCTCTTCAGCGCGCAGCCGCTAAGGGCTCTATTGACGAAGCTGAGAAACTGATATTAACTGGTGCAAACCCGGACATCCAGACCAGACGTGGGCGCTCTGCACTTCACTATGCGTCGGAGAATGGGCATGAAGAGATAGTGGCACTTTTGATAACATCAGGAGCTCAAGTTGACCTTCCTAACAAATGGGGAAGGACAGCGCTTCATTATGCTGCCAGTAAACACAGGGTAAATTGTCTGAAAATTCTCATCAAGAACGGGGCAGACCCTGATAAACGGGATGTAGACCGCCAGACTTCACTATACCACGCGGTAGCTTCGTCAACGAGACCTCAACAAGAAGATGAAGCTCTTGATACTGTTGCAGTTTTAATTTCGGGTGGTGCAAGTTCCAACATTTCTGATAAAAGTGGAATTACACCCATTCATGTAGCCGCCGAACTCGGCAACATACAGATTTGTGTTCATTTGATGAAAGACGGAAGAGCGCAGGTGAATGCATTTGACCAGCATGGGGCGACACCGCTGCATTATGCTGTTTACCATAGTCATTGGCATGTCGCAGAAGTCCTTCTTTCATTTGGTGCTTGCTCTGCTGTACAGGACAATGGAAGCCACTCGGAAGATAACCGCGCAGTAACACGCGGGTATCATATTGCAGCTGCTGATCTAAAACCTCTATCTTCAGACGAACGTCAAGAGCATCCAAATAGCGAGTTGAAAAACGCCCATTCACGTGAACTTGCGTGCGACTTTAGAGATGAATTCTACAGGCCTACTATAACTCCTTTTACTGGGGAGTTCGGTGAAAGGTGTAAATTTGGAGCTGGGGAAGCACTTCCTACAGAGAGAAATAAAGTATCACTGTTAACCGGTGATCTGATGATGATGGTTGATCGTGTGAGCACCTGTCTCATCAGGCTAAACGAAACAGCAGGTTTGGGGCTTTTGAAGCGAACTTCAGAAGTAGAGGTAATCGAGAAAGACATCAGTAGATACATCGAGGCTGCATTGGAAAGCATGATTCTGGAACAGCCAAGGTTTCAATACACTCTTCTCCAAGCTGGCAGCACTGTGGAAAATACCAAGGTTGGTAAGCCGGACGAGATCGACTTTATGTGCATTTTGACTGAATTGTCAAAAGCTAGTTACGCTTATGAGTCTGCCAGTGATCCTCCTGGATATCTGAGAATGCAATTGTATAGCCAGGAGATGGAAAGGTGGAAAGACTTCTTGGACAGCGATGGCTTTCTGGTCGCAGAGAAGCTGCATCTACAATTCCATTCTCTTTTTGACTTACACTCAGAGAACGCTGATCTGACGGCAATGAGCACGTGCCTGCACAAGGTTCGAGACTACAGCCACCATGCAAAGGGTGGTGTGACTGTGGATATGTCCCAGACTAAGCCCGGGTCGCGGTTGTTCTTCCTGTGGCGCGGATGTCAGTTCAAGCGGATGGTGGTCACAGTCGATCTCATTCCCGCTATTGAAATCGCCGGTTGGCCAAATGGTGCCATAACACCTCCAGAGCTGGGATCGGAACGGTACCACGTCATTCCAAAAGTTTCACCATCAATCCAGAACAGTCCAAATGCTGGATTATATTGGCGAATTTCGACTTCCATAGCTGAGAAACGAATTTTCTGCGCAATGGATGACTCTCCTCGCTCCTGTTATACGATATGCAAATCTCTCATGCAATGTCCTCATCCACACCTGCTGTTTTCTGCAAACTTGTGCGCTGCAAGCAAGGAACTACGACTGCTAATGCTCACTGTACATCGTTTACGCTTGTATGACGACTTTATCAACTCGTATCTAATCAAGATGATTTTTTGTCGAGAGAGAAAGACACGAAGAGAAGTGTCCGATTGGAGCTGGAATGTTGTTGGAAACCGGGTTTCAGAGATACTCAACAAACTGATGAAAGAACTGAAGGAAGGCTATGTTCCGTCGTATTTTATTCGCGATTATAACGTGGTAACCATCCCTAGCTAAGATGTTTTATTTCACAAAGCTTTACCAAAAGCCTTGAGTTTAATTTGGAGTGGTTGCATTTCTTTAAAGGGGCAGTGTCACGAGGATTTTGCAGTTTTAGGTCAATTCTGTGCTAAACTCATTGCTTTGAAGCTTTCCTCATAAACAAAGTGCTTCTGCGAACCTACGATGAAGATATCAAATGAATTTTATCAGGGAGGGCTAACCATGATAAGTTTCTTGAGAAGTTTTGTGAAGACGTAGCGTCAAATCTTGAACAAATTGCAATTTTTTCAAGTTTCAATCCATTTCCATCCTTGCCATCTGTAGCGACAAGCAACAGGAATTAATTTCAGTACCTTCAAATAGTCTTTATTAACAAAACTAGACCATTATTTTTGGAATTAAATCGATGCGAAGACACCTTCTAGCTTCTTATTAAGTTGCCAAATAGGGCGACACTGCCACTATTAAATTCATAGCCTGCCAATCAGAACTCGAATTAGAGAACAAGCGCGCACAATGCAGTTCCACTGAACAAAGGGGACTTTTGTCCGATTGGTTGATTTGTTACCTTACTACTCAGAATTAAATTTCACGAACTGCTTAAATTGAGTGCTTTACTGCGATGATCAATCATATCTCCATACCGTTTTCAGCAGTTCAAACATCTGAATTTTTATATATTCACTTGTAGTGTAAAATCTAACTAAAAACAACCGCAAAACTTACTACGTAAGAACCTTCACTTAAGATATCTTCCGTTTAAGTCAGCCTTTCGCGATAAGCGAAGCCTCCCTAACAGGGGTCGCTCTCTGTGGAGAACTGATCGTTATCGGTGACTTTGCCTCCTTTTAGGAAGTCGTAAACGTGAAACCAATTAGTTTGAACTTGGCAGCTGTCAATTGGAAAACAGTTTTATTGAAGTTCATGTCACAACTGCTGAGACTTGCGTGCACCTGTTAAGCTTGGAAAGAGCGCATGCCCATCTGCATTTGTCTGGGGTAGGCCTCAAAAATTTACTTAATAAAAATTTTGGTCGAGCGGGAAAAAGTGGAAATTCGTCATAATAGAAGCTACAAGAAACACGAGACAAACCAGAAAGAGTGTCCCGAATATCAGACGCTTTTATGTTCCCAAAGTCAAGTTCAAGGCTAATGTTGAGCACAAAAATTACGATCAAAGAACACGGTTTTAGACAAAAGAGGGCAAATGCCACTTTGTAGGGTCGGCTATGCAATTTCATCATACGTTACTGAGGGATAGGCCATTTCCGAGTTCTCTTGTGCCTCTGTCTCAAAACGAGTCTAACGAGTCTGCGAAACCTTTCCTATGAAAATGAGTTCTACGTGCAGTTTTATTTTCATGCAAAATCAAAGTCATTTTCATAAGAATGGTTTCGCTTTGAAACAGAGGCACAAGGGAACTCGATTGAACACGAGACTTAAAACGCTATCGGAATTGGGCCTAAATGCCGCACATTGTTCAGTGGTGATGACCAGTTTCAAACTTAAAATGGGTTGATTGATTGAATGATTGACTGACTGTCTGACCGATCGATTGATTGATTGATAGATTGAAATTGAAAATTGGCGTGATCTGCCAAACAACATCACTTGACAATACGTTGTTCCACAACAGAATGACAACGTATCATCCACTAAGGTATTTAATTACTTAATTACAGATTCTTACGTGGAAAGACCGTAATTGAGCTGAAATCCTGTGTGTTTCAAGACACAATAAGTCATCACTAACTAGTCACCTAAAATAACCACTTTTTGTATCAGAATGATGTGGTTCTTAAAAGCAAAGTCCTAACTTTTTGCTGTGATGTGTTTTCAATTTTTCTATCCATTTTTTTTATGAACCATCCAAAAACCATCTCAATCTTCGGCATAGCTGCGTATAATGTGTGTTTTAATTGCGTGTGGGCGCTAATTTTCAAACCTTTTGATGTAAAACTAGGATGGTAAAGCAAAAGAAGTCGAGGGTATACTAATCCTCATCTTCTAATCTGTCTATACAAAGGAAAACATTGAACATGAACGCTGACAATCCTAACATAAGAACATTTACATGTCTCCTTTCTTGTCTTTTGTCACGGCCCATCGTGGATCAGATAGCAGTTAGACTGCATTTTCTTGTCGTTTGTAGTACTAAATAGACACGAGCACGATTTAAATCCAACTCGGGGGACCTCGGGGTGATTCCTTAACCTTGATTCCTTAACCTCTGACGTATTTCCTCGAACAAGACTGACAAGAAGAAGAGTTATATAATGGAAGAATAAATCTAACAGGCCCGAGTCCAACGGCAATACTTGGTGGGTCTTCTAATCCGGAAAAACAGTTGTTTTCAAAAGCAATGAAAAACATTTTAAGGTCCACATTGTGAACCCCATTCAATCCTAAAATCAATTGAAACAAACTTTGAAGCATACTCAAATTGAATTTAGGATAGGCTTCGATCATTATCAATTAATAAGGTCAAAGGAACCAAAGAATCCACTCTGGAAGTGGATGCTTCGGTTCCTTTGACGCACCATGATCCGAGGGATTATCTGTTTAGGAAAGAAGTGCAAGATTCGTTTTCGGATTCTTTCGAATTTAAGAATCCAATCTTGAATTTTCTAAAAGAAACGGCGCCTTAGTCAAAACTCTATTAAGTATCTTTATTTACTAAAAATAGAGCTCTTGTTTTCTTTATTTCTTGTTGTAATTACATGACCACGTGTTGTTGCGGAACAAGATGCTTACAAAATTTCTAACATCTCTCTTATTAGATACATGCAAAGTATACGCCGTTCATTTTTCCTTTATAGCCAATCAGTAAAAGTAAAAGGTCCCGGGTAAACCATTACAATTTTAACACTTTGGACACGGATTACTTTTTTAAATTGCCATCATTACTTTTTAGCTTCGCTTCCTACAATGACAGTTATATGTTCCCTCGCGCTTACCATTGATTAGATGGTTTCTACTTACACACAGTTGCTAGTTTAATACAGTGGAACCCTGCCTTACAGTCAGTTTTTTATTTAATACGGACGGCGAAACGCTCATACATTTTCTTACAAGAAAACCCCGTTGATAAAGCACATTCTGAAAACTCCCCTGTAATTTTGCCACAAATAAGGCCACTCGAACAAGTTATGTTCAGCTTAATTCATTGTTAATGTTGTACGTAAGGATTGAAGTTTCAGCAATTTAATATACCTGTATTTCGAATGCTTATTAAAGAACAGTTGTCTAGATGTAGTGCAATTGTGATGCATCTGTCGCAAGACGACATATAAGACGACATTTAAAATTGAACAGTCAAGAAGTTTGACCCCACCCCCTTGAATACGGCCACCCGGTTAATAGAAATACGGTCAAATGTGTCAATGGGTTTCACTGCATTAGCCACCAGTTCAACCTCGTTGCCACGCCAAGAAAAAATGCCCTGGGAACGAGATTGCTACCAGGTTGAACACGTTTAGCCGCGCTCACTGCAGGTCACCAACCCCACCTCTCCCCCTCTAACATTAGCTTGCTATTGGCAGTTCCACCTTTTTCTTCGAGTTTATATGCTTTGCCTTATCTTTAAAATACTGCACGTGGAAGACTTGTAATGAGTTCATTTTCATATAAAAAATCACTCAGAGCCTTATGTAATCACCTAAAAGAATTTGAGAGAATTTGAAAGCTCGTGCAGCCCAGGGTACTTCCAGTTATGCATAAATGCACCAGGCAGTCCTAAATAACACGGCCTTTGGATGGAAAAACACTCTCAAACAATTTGCGCAAATATCAACAATTTTAAAAATGGCGGCGCCAAATATTCCCAAACCAAATTATAAAGTAATCCTGTGATTTAGTTTATAGGATTTTACCTGTGCTCGCCATCTAACTTATTTCCTATTTTCCCTGCAAGTTTTAATAGCATAAAGATTTGCTCTGGGACTACACAACTAACAAATTTTCAGATATCACATTGAGTAAATCTACTTAATAGAAATTCCTGTTTTAGTTTCACAAAATCAGGTTATTTTATTCCAGATTTCTTATAGCAAATTGTATGAATGAACGTTTACTTAATTTTCAGATAAATATATTCATAATATTGTTTTCATCCCGAAAGAAAGTTAGGAGGATGTAGACAATTCCCAATACAGGTGCATGGTAAGGGCTCGAAAAAAGTTCCAACACATTGTTCTGGGCAAGCAAATTGTCATTCTCAGTTTCCTGATGAGCATCTTACCATTAAAATAGCAAACTAAAACTTGTCGAGGGCAAGTAAAGATTGAGAGTTACCGGCCCTAAAGGCAAGCTAGAATTCAAGTTTTTTTTCAAGCCCTGGAACTACTTAGTTCTTCTATATTAAGTTGATTCAAAGAGAAAAGTTGATTGGGACGATGTAAATGATCAAGGCGTTGGTACAACGGCCACAACAATGATCACAATAATCAATAAAACAATAACCACCAGCATTCCTATAAAAAAAGAAAGAAAATTGAACAATTAATTTATTAATTATTAATAATTTATTCATATCAATTAATTACTGCCATCAGCCAAGTTGTGGCACTTAATAATTCACCTTTTAAGTGATTTCTCCCTCTCCCCCTGATTTATACCAACGATGATAAGACAAGATTTTCTTGAAAACTTTGAAACAGAGTTAGAAACATGACTTCTTACAGGTAAATTTCAAGGGAAAATTAACAGTTATTGAACACTCAGTCAACAAATGCTTTTTTTTAGCTGAAATAACAATAATTAAAAAAGACACAAAATGGTGCATGATTCTTTGACTTTGCTTTAGGAATTATTGATTTTGAGACTCACCACAAGTGGATGATTTTGCAGTGACTCTTTTCACATGTGTAGTTTCTTTGATAAGACGCTGGTTGGTATGATCCATTCCACTGTCTATGTCATCGAGTATTTCTGTCGGTAAAGATAAGGTAAAGTAAGGTTAAGTCTGCATATGGGCCAAGAGGTTCATCAGTCCGAAGCGTATCCCGGTTTCCTTTAGCGTGAAGTGATTGGGAGTATTTCTACTCCCCCCTGGATGGGATGCTAGTCCACCCCAGGGTTACCCCCAGCATTAAATTTGCTGGTATCCATTTATACACCTGGGTGGAGAGCGATGCCGTGAGAGTAAAGTGTCTTGCCCAAGAACTTAATGCAACATCCTGTCCAGGCATGGAACTTGGGCTGCTTGATCTGGAGTCAACAGTGCTAATAGGAATTTAGGCATCTTGTAATTTTGACTAATACTGAGATTGTGAAGGGGGGACACCTACATACAAAAACGATAGGGGTGTTTGTAGTATCTTTTTGGGGTTAAAAAAGCCGTTTAGACTTTAGGTTTGCTCAGTCCCAAAAGGTATACAGCAGAAGCTTTCATAGTATCTTTTAGGGTACTGAGCCGAAAAAAAAAAAGACAGGAGATTTGTTACTAGCAACTTTACAAGTAGGAATTTAATGCAATCATCTTTATCACAATTGAAAATTGTGAAAGTGTCGGTTAATGTGTTGTTCTAGAATTGGTACATCTTAGGGGTGAAAAATTTCCAAGCCACACCCACAAAAACGGGATCTTGGTACCTCTTGGATGTTATTTTCAAAATCTCCACTAAGTAGCCCATCCTTTTTGTACAGAATTCTCCTCCCCCGGGATTGAGATTCCCAACAGGCCTTCAGACATTATACCCATGTTAACATATACAAAGCAACATCGAAACACATGGGGAACAGAGGTGACGCAGTGGTAAGAAAGCCCACTTCCCACCAATGTGGCCCATCATTGTCCTTGCTCTGTGTGTTTTTCTCTGGGATCTCTGGTTTCCTCCCTCCCAAAAAGACAGATTAAACTACAACCTTGATGGACAAACAGACACTGTATTATGAATTCAACACAGCCCTTCCATGTTTTGTGGATAAATAAATCGGATAATTTTATTATCAGAGTGTGCCCTATCTACTTAGCATAATTTCATTGTAGTCAAGCAGAGTTCAAAGCTGAACTGACCATTCTGTGCATCAACTTCATCTGATATGGCTTGTCCCATAAATTTCTGTCTTTGAATAATTCCTGAAAGAGCTTCTAATCCTTGATCTTGTTCTGTTGTCAAAACAAACAAGAATAAATATTGTAGACAAAATAAAAACAGCTCAATAACTTGCAAATTAGATGTTTTTTCTTTGGGTTCCACAAGATGCAAAATAAAGTAAGTACAAGCAAAGACAAAATAAGAGAAAAACTTAAAAACAAAAGCAAAAGAAAAAGAAAAACTAACTCTGCATGGCTTTGTTTGACCTTACCAGAGTGTGCTGGTAGTGTAAATTTTACGCACACTGATAGGGCAACCCCCAATATATATCGCGTGCACTCCTGGTTTCTTTAAATGCTAATGAAAATACAGTTTTTCATTAAATTGAGCCTTTTTTTGATGAGTTTCATTTGGAGCCAATGTTGGAAACACGAAAATCATGCTTTTTGAGAATATTACAAATTTTTCAATATTCTGAAATAAAGCAAAATCTATGCATAGCATAATGAGGATTAAAATCAAAAAATTAAATTAATGAAAAAAATGATCCAGATAAAGTAATTTTCCGGGGAGCCTTTGCATTTTTTTCAGTATTAGTCACATGACCAAGGGCGTGGCCTGATGACGTCATTACTGGTGTTACTGGTCATGAAAAAGTTAAAACACATCAAATAACTCTGAACTAACTACTGGTAAAAATGATGAGGTTATATGAAAATACATTGTCCTTAGCAACGGGTTGAAAAGATCAGTTAATGGGCCAATAAGAACAAAGTGTCAGTCAAATATAGATAGCTGTGGGTGAAGTTGATAGAATGTTCATCTTCTACCCCTGAATGGTAAGGTTAAGCCTAGCGGCCCATCAAGCTTCAGCTCATCCTGGTTTCTGTAGCATAAAGTAACTAGAAATATTTCTACTCCCCATGGATGGAATGCTAGTTTATTGCAGGGTTACCCCAAGCATTGAATTTGCTGGTAACCATTTGTACACCTTTATGGAGAGACACACTACGAAAGTAACGGGTCTTGCCCAAGAACACGACACAATGCCTGTGGCCAGGGCTCAAACCCTATGCCTGCCAACTTTTTTAAATTTTAGGCGTGGCATTTTTCTCCTGAGAGTGCCAGGATTTTTTGTAGGGGCTCTGATGATATCCGAAGATGTCCGAAGACTTCCAAAGACTTCTATCTAGCCCGTGTACACATCGATTGATACTTTGAATGTTTATAAGATAATACATAGCTCGTCCAAAGACTGGTAATATTTAAACTGGCTATTTTACAACCATGGCAATTTATTGAATAGATGTCAACGTAGTTGTTTGGTAAGAATCATATCAATGTACAATATTATTTATAAAATTACCGGCTAAAACAGTGATATCTTCCTTGCATGAGTGGAGTTTATGATCGTTTAAACATAACTCATCAAGTGTTTAGATGCCAAATAAAGCCCCAGCCACTCTAGCGTTTCTACCAGGCGTGAGAAATTGCAACACAGGCGTGAGTAGGCGTGAGATGATCATCGAAGTTTTTTTATCCACAGGTGTGACAATTACGCCTTATGCTTAATGCACTTATCTCCAGATTGAGCAGTTAGGGATTTATACCTGCCAAGTGTCATGCCTGAGGCCACTATGCCTATAATATGCCACTGAATGTTTGATATTTACTGACGAAAATAAAGAAAATCAACTGCAGGCACACAGCAGCATTTTGTATGAGTTTATGTGTCAAATAAAAGCAGGAAAAAGAGAGCAAACACCAAATAAAACATCGTGGCTGCAAAGAGTGAATAAAAACCCGCAATCAAAACATGAACAGGATTTAGCCTTCAGGTATATTGGAGACATTTTGTGGAAGCACAAAGCCTTTGCCAGTGGCCCTAATTCATCTGCCAACTAAAACGACCAATTTTTCTGCTGAGAAAAATCCACTCCCCTCAAGCTACTTAGCAGCAATTTCTAGCTTGCATGGCGAACTGGTAAGTGTTAGTTTCTTATGCAAGCCTGCAGAAACTCCAGAAAATCCCTGGAAGGAAACCTTGAAGGACATCCAAAGACATTCTAACAATCCTCAAAGGCAAGGGTCTTTCAAAGCTTTGCAAGGATCCTCCAAGATCTTTATTTTATATTAAATAAAATCATTGACAATCCTAGAAGATCCTTGAGGATTCTAGTCCGTGTCTTTGAAGTTCCTGGCAATAATTACAAATACTCTTTAACCCCCTTAAACATCTTGGCAAAGGTAATTGAGGAACTTGAGTTACAAGATCCTGTTATGAACATCCTCAAAGATCCTTAAGAATCTTTGAATGATTTTCACCAAGGATATCCCCTGCTTTTAAACATAACCCTAACTAGACTCTAAAACTTACACTTACTGGAAGCATGTTTACATCAATTAAAAGCTGTAGTAAGTTATGTGAAATACCTGCAATAATTTGTTGTTGCTGTCTCCTCATGTCGTCAACAGACATATTGCTATCAGGGAAGGCCTCTGGTTCATCAAAAGGATTGGTGTCTCGTCCCCTGGGATCTGTTGCCAGTAATGAACTCCTGTAACAATAAAAGTACAAAATTGTTTTCTAAGCTAGAACCTTTCCTTGAATTTCGAGTTGCAGAAACAGTATATAAGTTGAAACATCTGACTTTACTTGCCACTTGCCACCCAAGAGGTGCCAGGGGGATATCGGTGGGAGTGGTGTGCTGAGGGGTATGTACCCTTACACTGTTTTCATGTAGATATTCCTTTTATCTTTGCTAATTTTAGAATTCATTCAATGATAACATTAATTTTACACTTCAAAGTAGAGGTAGGTTTGCATTTGAACTACTTTAACATGCATAATGACTCTTAACCCCTGTATGCTAAAACATGCAAAGAGATCAAAAAATGATTCAGTCCAAACCTCTCCCACCTTCCAAAATCGCTTTGGCCTGCCTCTTGTTGGAATGCTGCATTCATCTGTCTCTCTCTAGAAGAAAAAATAATGAAGACAATCAAGGTAAAGCAAATGCAATCCAAACTTATCAAATGTTCCATTATTGTTCCATGAAATGAGCAATTAACTAAACATTAAAATCACAAAGACTTTCCCCTACATATTTTTTTGAAGTAAAACACATGAAGAAATTCATTGTGTTAAAGACTGTCGGTACCAATATGCAAGTGAATGCAAGCAATATATTTTGCACTGTGTGGGAAATGTTTAAAGAGATGAGAGACAAAGCAGTAACACGGGTAGCCTATGCAAATTATTAAACAAACAAGTGTGACCCAACAAACACATTCAGACTTAAACAGAGTCTACTCCCATGAGCCCTGCAAATACCAGTGTAGTGGTCTAACAACTGAGCTATTAAGCCCGCAGTTTGTAATGAGCCCAATGTTTGCAATGAGCTTGTAGATGGTGAAGATGTGTTGGTGAATATATAAAGATCACTTATCTCTGAACATGTCAGAAATTATCACGGTTATGCACTATGCCAAAGTGGGATAATTTTAGTTCAAAACTGTTATGTTGGGAAATTACCTCTGATGGGACTAAACACAGAGGGATTAAACAAAGAGTTTTCTTGTATATGAACCATACAGTATTGGGAGTACTAGCTGTAAGAGTCATGCTAGTGGTACTGTAAGGTATTATCTCATAGAAGATTATACAAGACAGTATTAAAGGAAATAGAAACAGGGGCTATCATCTCCACAGGAGGATGTGGTCACCTAATGGTAAGTGCACTGGACTAAGGATCAAGCAGTCCAAGGCTGTGCCATACAAACCAAGCTACCGGTAATTGTGTTGTGTTCTTGGGAAAGACAAAGCAATCTCACAGTGCCACTCTCTAACCAGGACTATAAACAACGACCATCAAAATAAATGCTGAGGAGGGGGTGGTGACCCTGCGATGGACAAGCACCCAATCCAGGGGGAGTAGAAATACTCCTAGTTATCCTATGCTACAGAACCCAGAAATAAATGCCGACCTTGTGGGCCACTAAGTAATATATCAAACATGAGAGACAGTGTTTAATCTGGATATCTAAACATCGAGAAGTTGAAATTAAGATGCGCAGCAGAGTATTTTTGACAAGATTCAAGGTGTTTGGATAGCTGATGAAACACCACCTTAAGTATTTGATATATTGTCTTAATCAAAATAAAAACTGAGGATTAAATGGAAAAGTAACATCATCAAAATCTATGCTAATTCAGAGCGATATCCAAGCCACCTTCATGGTCATGATTCCTTTACTTAAACTTGATGAATTACTAATGAGTATAAGAAGTGCTACATGTATTTACAAACTTTTGTTTACCTTTATGCCTTAATACCATGATCTATGGGGTTACTAGGCACGCCAGGGTACTATATACAATAGGGCTTTGAACCAGCGCCAGGGCTGTCATTAGGGACTGTAACTGGTAGCACCTATTACAGCTGAGTATGCTAGATTTTACCTGGGTTCTACAGGTGAAATTACCTGTTGTTGATAGAATTCCCCCACAAAGTAACAAAATTTAATTTGCTATGGGTTTCAGGGCTCGAAGTTGACTTTTCAGTCCACTTGCAAAGTTTGGCCAGTAAGATTTTTTCCACTAGTAGCAAACTGGTGAAACCACTAGCAAATTCTTTCTAAATGTTTGAGAGACACAGGGCTCGAAAAATATCTGAATTCCACCTTGCCCGTTGGGCAAGGAACTCTTAAATTTTGCTTGCCCAGGTAACTTCCCCGCTTGCCCAAGTTGTCAAACTCATTAATAATTCATGAACCCAAGAATGTAAGTCAAACTACAGGCGTGTTTTAATGTAATAAATCCATCTTGACTGAAGTCCTCTTAGTACCGATCACTTCTATGTTTACTTACTTCTATGTTTACTTACTTCCCATGAGAAATTTATAACACGCGGAATTAACCGTAACAACAAATTGCCTTCCCGCTTCAGTTTTGACACATGCAGGCACAGTGTCGAATTTTGAAAAGCCGACGAGAGCATGTATTTTTAGGAGTTACACACGGTGAGGATGCTAAGGTGGTACATAGGTACGTAGCTACTTGGCTACATGACTACACAGCTAAGGAGCTACAAAGCTACGTAGCTACATGGCCACGTGGCTACAGAGCTACGTAGCTTCATGGCTACGGTGCTACGTTAAGCTACGTAGCTACTTGTGAGCTGTGAGCGTGCGCCACGCAATCAACAAAACAACGCTATAAATTGTAATTTTGGTCAAGCTTCATCTAAACACTTGATTACCCTTGAACCTAAAGCTTACCTTTTCTTCTCAAAACCGTTATCAAAAATTTAGTCAGTGAACGGCTTGCCCATGCCTGGGTCCTTGCCCGTCGGGCAAGGAAGGAGAGAAAGTTACTTGTCTGAAGGGAAAATCTACTTGTCCTGGACGACTGGACGGGTTTTTTTTTGAGCCTGGAGACATGGATTGATTCTACCTCGCAAACATTTGCAAGTGGATATTTTTCTCACCTGCAGCTTATCAAAATCACTCGCATTTTGAGAGTTTGTGATTGTTAATGTTGAGCCCTGGGTTTGGAGAATAAGGTGACAGGTGACTAAAAACTTAATGACAGTCCTGAGAGTGGCTATATTCTTTGCTTTTTTAAAAATTAATACTTACTTAGTTATCAGCTGGTCTAACATGTTTTGTCTTCTGTCAATTTCTCTCTCTGTACTATACATCAATTAAGGAATTATGAAAGGTTTTGAGAAACATTTCAGAATAAAAAGTAGCATGATAAAAACATGACATTTCGGCGACGGCATGTCACCATTATCAAATGCAAATTTTTATAAGTTAGTGAATGTTATATAGTAAGTGAGAAAATATATAGAATAAATGAGGTGGGAGTAAACAAAAGAATGAGAAAAATTTAAATATCCAGTTTCACTGGAATGGAGTACACTAACTTATAATAATTTGCATTTGATATTGGTGACATGTCGTCACTGAAATGTCATGTTTTTATCACGCTACTTTTTTTTCCGTAAGGAATTATGCCTACAAAAAGCACCAAATTTATGGCAGATGTACAAATGTTGCAATAAAAGATGAAACTGGTAAAAAACGTGTTCCAGAATAAACTTGTGTATTCTAGTTTTTCACAGTATTTTGGAATGTAATGTAGCAAAATGCATCAAATACAGAATGTATTAAGAAGTTTGAAAGAAAAGGAACAAAACCTTGGTAGACCCATATCCCCGGGCATGAGCATGGGAGATGAGAGAATGAAGCTATATGGATCACTGTACACTGGTCTGCTGAAAAGGATACACATGATATGAAGATGATGATTGTAAGAGGGATTGCTTTAAGTTGTTGAGATCTCTAGAAAATGTCTTCAACATTATCCTTACATCAGACTGGACCTGAGAAATAAAGCACAGTAACAGAGAGTTGGTACATGTAAGTTATAGTTGCAGGTGTTACCTGTGAAGGTAGATTAAGAAGAGGGTTATTTAGCTCTCTGAACAAAGCATCTGTGTCATAATATTTGACTGGCTTAAAAAAAAAATAGAAAACTCACACCACTTTGATTCTCGTCGAGTTAAGAGTGAAACCCAAAGCCAATCGTAACTCATTTACACAAATTTCCCTTGCCTTTATGTCAGCTGTAAATGTATTTGCTTAGAATTTTGACTGACTGGTTCAATAAATTGTCTGTGTCTCTTGTGATTGACCAGTTTGATTAACTTGTGTTTGGTTCAATGATTCTAAATAATAATTAAAAATAAATATCTTAATTGACCACTCCACAAATATGGTTTTTCAGGGCCAGTGGAAACAAATGATGAAACAAATACAATGTAAAAGAACATAATGTTGTTAAGAATCCTAACTGGTAGGAGGTGGACCACTTGGCTATTTACCAGCGTGACTGCAGAGTTGAACTCAGGACTACTGAGAACAATAGCAGCTGGTGGTCATGAACATGCGACCTTGGGATTTTAGGATCAAACACTAATGAGATTCAAATTCCTCATGGTAAGCATCACAAAGAGTCCTCATTGGTAAAACGTCACCAAAACACACATAATTCTGCCAGATATGAAGTAATATGAAATAATCCTGCCAAATACGAAGTACTAATTAAACAATACTTGCATTCAATCCTGAACATAAGTGGGATTTCAGGTCTGACACCCTAACCACTTGGCCATAGTGCCTCCTAAGTCCTTTCTCCTCAATCCTCAACTGAAAAGTACTCTCGATTGTTGTCTCTCAGTACTAGAAATCCCCCTAAAATATGATCCCCTCTCTAATAACCCCAAAATCGAGCAAGAGATTTATTGAGTCCTCTCCCTCCCTTCTAAGCTCGCAACAAGAACACAATCATGCTTAGTGTGAGGTGAGGGTCTAACATAGGGTTGACGTAAAACAAAAAAAAAAACAAAGAAGTTACATAATAGACCCTAATCCTAACAATAGTTACAAAACAAAGAAAATCTTTGCAGGTTTTTACACCAAGGTAAACCCAGTGAATAAGGCAAAGTTCTGCAAACGTCTGCTATATGATAGCTTAGGAAACCATGTCTCATCAGGGAATCACATCACCATCAGTTAAAATACTTTGGAATACAGCGGTAACAAGAAGACACATTCATAGTAAGTGGGATGCTAGGATGGAGGGTAAATTTGTGGTGGAAAGGAGGAAGGCATTGGGACTTTTTGGTTTTGCGGATTTGGCCAATTTTTGGTTTGGTTTTTCAGTTTTCAAACTAAAAAACTGCAGCTTTTCGTTTTTGGTGTATTGTGCGAAATTTAGTGTGGTTTTGGGCGCTTTTTTGCGCAGTTTTTCGGTTTCTTATAGGTCCCTATGCCCCCAGGAAGTGGAATTTTGCAAACTCTATTTCAGACCCTCTGAGGCCTTAGCTCAGTGATCCACTGAAGTCTGAATAGATGTTAGAATTACCTTGGAATAATTTCCTCCATTCCGCCGTATTTGGTTTCTCTCATTAATTTTTTCCATAATATCCTGGCCATACTTCTCTGCAGTTTTAAATTCGCTCAACCTATGATGAGAAAAAAAAAACTGAAATTTATGCTAAGAGAATAAATTTTGACATCAAGTGACAATGTCTTTTGACCACAATTTATTAACAAAGTCTGCTGATAGCAAAGAATGGGGAAGTCTTTAATTAAGGATTTTAACATATTGGAGAAGACCCTCGAAACAGTGCCGTGGCGATCATGTGATGTATTTTATTGTGATCTGATTTATGGGGAGTCAGTCATCGACCACTCTCAGCGTGACTGACAAAAGCTGCATCTAATGCCTTTCTTCAAAATTAAGAAGGAAACATCATGCTTTATTAAGTTTTTGTATCCCAAAACTAACACCACTAGGTCAAACGTAAACCATTGCAAAAAAAACGTTAAGAAATCGATAGATTGAGCAAATGATGATGGTTCCGGGTATATTTATCATTAATAATCGTGTTCTCAGTGATCTAGATGACAGAGACTGGACGCCAAATGTACGTTATAAGATATGTTTCCTTAAAGAGGGATCATTAACAATTGTTTCTGGATCACGTTTGATAGAAAAATCATGAAAAACCCTTCGAACTTACCAAGTGTCATTGGGCGCCATCTTGGAATTGTCGCTTTCGTGCCCAGTGCCCAGGCCTTTCGCAAGTTGACAGGTGTGCAATGCGTCCAAATTAGGTCTAATCGCGTCTTTTCTCTTGCCTAATCTAAATCAAGAACCCCCCTCTTAGAGGAAGGCTAAAAGCGGAACAACAGAAAAAAGAATGCCTTACCGCAAAAGCAAATCTTAAAAAACCCTTTCTTCCCACCAAATATGATAGACCGATGATCACTGAAAGCCCATGGTTGGATTTGATATATTGCACTTCCGTGAAGGGCTCGATTGAACCAATCACGTTCCGTGGTGTTAATTTTAACTTACCTCACATTTGCATCCAATTTCACTTGCATCTAGAGTTCCAGCTGTAATGTATGGGTAACTATAGATTATCATTTCGTTTGCTTCATGATTTATTCCCTTGCGATGTACATAGCATACATTTCGCCTACTTTCTGGACAGAAACAATACATTGTTATTAATGGCGTACACTCGGAGAATACCAAAGCTATGCACGGCATACTACTCGGCTCCGGACTTGGGCCAATACTCTTCGTCTTGCACACAAGCGATCTACTGAAAGCAGTCAACACTGCAATAACATTCCTGTCGACGATACCGCCATGTACTGCGATGGAGAATCAGTGGACCAGGTCTCAACTGAATTCTGAACGAAGCTCAAGATGAACTTGCCCTCTGGTGCAAACAGAACTCCCTGGTACCGCAGCCCAAAAGGTGTGAAGGAATCACCCTTAAAAGAAATCATTTTATCGGTCTCTTAAGCAATTTAAAGTTAACCAGAAACTCATAAAATGGACTTCAAGCTCTAAGCTGTTAGGTGTAATCATCGACAAGCAAGCTTACGTGGACAAAGGGTATATCAGAGCTCTGCATGCGTCTTTATTGAGCAGTTTTAAATTCTATCTTTTAGATCATTTGTGTCAATTTAAAAAAAAGGTGTGATACGTTTGGTTAGTTTTTTCTCAATTTTTATGGGTAGTTTAATCTTGGAGAATATTTTTAGTATGGGAATTTAGTTTCCCCAGCTATTCTCCGGTCATGCGTTTTTTTAATATCTTTTGTGATTTCATGTCTTTGTAATTTATTTCTATTGTACATATATTAGCATGACAAAGCATAATTAAACTTAAACTAAACTTAATAGAGGATTCGTTAGCATGCCTAAATCTGATCAAACACAGTCGCTTTTTACCTAGAAATTCGCTTTAAGATCTAAATTTATTTAAATTTATTTAAAGTTATTTTACCCTTGGTTACATATGCGCTACCAATTTGGGGGTATTGCACAAATAAGAACGAATTTAACACCTTGGAATCCATCCATTGTTGGGCTGCTAGAGTTATCTACAAACTTCCGCGCGACATGGCCTCTGTAGATGTAAGAAAAATAGCTAAGAGGGAGTTTTAATTCGACACATATAAGGCGGAATGGTACCCTATATATGGACCAAAAAGTTAGTTTCAATTTGGTGAAAAAAGATCAATTGTGTGCTATTGTACTTCTGAACAGAAATTGAATTTTCAAGGTTTTACTCAAAATAATAGCTATGGCAACCAGCCACAGCTTTTTGAAGCAGTGCTTTATAGCTGCTAATACTGGCTGCCTGCCCCTTTTAACTTTTTAGTTATTTCAGGCAGCCAGACCCCCTATATCTATATCTATTTGAATAATTTATCTGTATGTAAGTAAGTTTATGGGGTAAATAAATTGCTGTTGTTGTTGTTGTTGTTGTTGTTGTTGTTATAGCATTGACTCTAACACTTCCTGCTCTTTTACAAAACAAGATCTGGCTGTCAAACAAGCATATCATGTAAGTTTCTGTTTTGTTCTGGGATACGATATGAACCTATGTTTTGGCGGTTAACTCTTGTTTCCAATGCTTTTTACAGGCTTTCTTTAGAAATATCACCTCATTTTATGCCACACCCATTGGACAAATCAACCCCTCTCACGTGCAGACGTTAAAATATTAGAAAACAATGATGCAAGGCTGATACGACGTAGAGAGCTTAACGGGGCAACGACACGATAGAGTCCAAACTGAAAGCCATGAATTGCAACCGTGGACAGCTGTTTCGACCTTATTGGGTCTCGTCAGCACGGTGTAGCAAGTTGTGAAGTGATCAGCTCCTCGACTGACATCCACAAACCCACTAAATGCAAGATGGTGATGACCTCAGATGAAACTCAAATCCAAACTCTTGCCCATTGGCCAATGTCACATGCAAAACGCGGACAGACACAAACTGTCCCGCAGGAAAATCATGGCCAAACCATGTAAAAAGTGAGCAGCAGTTTTTCCTTATCGCGGCAACGACACGATATTCTGGATTTTTCCTATTGTCCCTTGTCACGCGTTTGCATGTGACATTGGCCAATGGGCAAGAGAGTGAATATTTTTGGTAACGTTCTTATGGTAAACAGCTGTTGCTATGTAGAAAAACTTATACCACTGTGTACTTTCCCTAAATTTCACACTCGTCTAGAGGGAGATATGGCAAGATCATTTCAAAATTTTTTGACACGTGTTCAAGAGTCGTAGATCTTATATTTATTTTTCATGGAAATCACCATATTTTAAGGTACCCTTCCACCTTAAGCGCAATTTCGATAGCATTTTAAGTCTCATGTTTAATCAATAGAATTTCAGTACTGAAAAGTTAATTCCCTTAGTAACGCACGACGAACTCGCTCAGCGGACCCCACAAAGTAGCTTTTTTACTCTTTTTGTGGTCTTTGATCGTAATTTTTGTGCTCAACATTAGCCTTGAAGTTGACTTTTGGAACGCTAAAACGTTTGATAGTTGAGACACTCTTTCTGATTCGTCTTACGGCTATTGAAACTTCTAGTAACAAGACGAATTTCCAGTTTTTCTCGCACGGCCAAAACGTTCATTAAGTAAATATTTGAGGCCTACCCTAGACAAATGCTGTTGGGCATGCACTCTTTTCAAGGTTAACAGGTGCACGCAAGTCCTAGCAGTTGTGACATGAGCTACAGTAATGTTGTTATTACAATTGACAGCTGTCAAGCTTAAACTAATTTGTTTCATGTTTAGAACTTCTTAAAAGGTGGCAAAGTCGATCAGTTCTACCCAGAGAGCTTGCCTGAAGGTGTCGCTTAGAGTCGAAGGCTGAAGAGAAGATTCTAACGCAGTAGGTTTTGTTGTTTGAAGATTTTACATTGTTAGGAGCTAGGTGCTATCTTGATATTTGCCTGTGATTCCATGCACCTAACCAAGGCAGCCGGAAGAAATAGTTTCTTATTGAGAGTCCTTCCTTCTTTCGTTTCAAAGAACAATAAGTTCGTTAGGTGTAGAATATATTTTAGATGGCTAGATGGGAATCAAACCATTTACTGGTAAAGTCAATACTTAAAACCGTTTTTAACAGCTTTTTTTTCACTCTTGTTGGTTGGTGATAAAAATCTAGAGCTGATGCAGGGCGACGATTTTATACAGACTCATTCTATGAGACGAGTCCGTGTAACTGAAAGCGATAAAGAGATAAAGAGATAAAGAAAGAAAGAAAGAACGAACGAACGAAAGAAAGAAACAAACGAAAAATGTTTCATTCACCTTTTTACATAGTTAGAAATACTTATTACGTAGTTTTATGTAAGAAGCGCAATTTGATGTATCATCATATACTTACTTGCTAATTCTTCATATAATTTTGAACAAAGCCGTCCGGCGGACGACTGAAACTAGTTTACACGATCAAATGCATTTTAATGGCTTTTGGATATTTATAGGCTTTTCCTTTGCAGTAAGATTATGGCTGCCAAGTTTCATTTGTGTCTGTTGTTGATTATTTGGGGGACCGTTGTCGTGCAGGGTGCCCACCCAGGGAGACAAAACAGAAACCTAATGCCTGCTCTATTATTAAGAGAAATGGTCGGAGGTAAGTAGCCAGTTGTTGCTGGAATAATAAATTTCCTGAGTATTAAGAAATTCAAAGAAACATGGAAACATGAAATGTCAAAAGATATGGGAAAAAATACACCTAAAAGGCAGACCAGGGCCATTACATGAACGCGATATATCACTTTAATGCTGGAAAATTACGACCCTTGTCACAGTCAAAAAGGCTAGTTAGGTTATCTTAGCTGAAAATCAAATCAACTGTTTTTTTTCAGGTTTTGTTTGTGCTTTGTTTTTGTCTTTCATGGCCCATACGAGAGCAATGTTTTCTTGTTCACAGCGGATTGTGCTTCGATCCATGGCACTTGTACACCAATAAATGGATACTGCCCGTACGGAGAATGCCATGCGCAGTCTTGTTCCGGTTACCAGGAAAAATGCTGCTGTCCTGAGGATTAGGGTATAGATTTGACGCATGAAACTGATTTGTTATACCTCCCAACTCAAATACGTTTTCCGATTGGAGGAAAACGTGTCACGTGCTCCCTAGGGAAACATCAACGTGAACTTTCGACTGGCGCGTGATCAGGTCGTGCTCGTTGAAACTCAGTATGGCAAATTTATGAGCCAGCCGGCGTAAAGCAAAGTTTTTTTCTAGTTTGAGTTAGGAGGTATAACAAAACACTTAATAACTGGCCCCCCGGGCTCCTCGACCTCGATGTTAATTCCCTGAGGAGACACAAAACGCACTGCTTCTCCTGGGGCTAGTCACTGAGCGCTTAATATCGTATTTTACTAACTTGCAATAAACCCACACACACACAAAAAATAAAAATTCAAACGTGCTAGTGAAAGCACAGTAATGTCAACTGGCAATTTTGATGTTTTGACATGAAATACAGCGTCATATCATTACAATTCTGCTACTTTCTTCCCAAAATTTTAGTGCGTTGTGTTATGTTCTGTAGAATCTTTTTATTCCTGTTGTATATCTGGTAGTATAAGTTTGACCCCAAGAAGACGTTAACATTTACTTTGAATCCACAGGGGTTGTTGGTAAATTAAATGCCATAATTCACTCCATTTATGCCCTACATGAGCTAAGATGTATAAATATTTATGCCCTACATGAGCTAAGATGTATAAATATAGTGGAATCCAGATTTTTCGAACCTCCAAGGGAAACGAAAATTGGTTCGAAAAATCGGAGGGTTC
>CM042751.1:28389812-28412531 GCA_022496165.2 Catalaphyllia jardinei | reverse complement strand
GCCGAGTGCTTCTCTTAGCTTGTTGCACACTACACGCTTATCATTTCCTAAACAGTGTGTGAATACTCTATATTCTCATGATATCGATACCACACCCAGGAAGTGGATTGCCTTGTAGATAGGCAGAAGACAAGAATTAACTTTTTCAAAACTTTTATTAAGAATTGCAAATACGTTGTTAATTTTGCTTGAAGCGACTTCAGTTGGAAGAATGAAAAACTTGAAAAACTTAATAGGGTCTGATAACTTGTAATTTTCCAGAAAATGATTGAAATACTGAACACAGCTCTCTCATTATAATTTTTATTAATATAGAGAACATTGCGTGTTTGCTTGTAATTGAACTCTGTGCGGCCATATGTCCTATATATGATAACTCAGGGACACAGCAAGAGAAAATTGAATTCCATTTTGAAAAGAATATTTAAGAAAAGCTAAAAAAGCTGTGTAACGTTGTAACTGATGGAATTCAAAATCTTTAGTCCGTGTTTAATATGACGCACTCTGGACCTCTTGTTAGTCTACCATTTATACCAACATTAGTTGAGTCAAGCCACGCACAAAAAAATCGCAGTTAATTCTAGACTCGGTCCTTTCTGTTTTGTTTTCAAGATACATAAGCTCGTAAAGCAAGAAAAATATTCATTTACAAATTCGAACAGCCAAGTGTTTTTACAATATTTTTTTGCTTCTCTAAAAAATTTTTTTTTGACTAAATTCTAACATAACATTATCTTATTGCTGTGAAAAATAAGCAAATATATACATTCTCAAACTGAAACTATCATTTTGGTGGACGGATGCAAATTCAGTGACAAAGATGACCTAGATTTTACTTTGGGATCGACGCTACGATTAATGAACACGAGACGAGTCCGAGAGGAACTGGCACTAACAATACAAAATGGCGGTCTGACTACACAGCACGACACGGAGAAACGTCGCGAGTATTTCCGGCTTAATTTGGCCCATTTTTGACCGGAATTTTAACCATTAAATCGGTAAAAATTTCAATTTCATTTAAATTTATGTTTTTTCATGATCTGAGACGATCCGAGTCGATCCCAGTTGATCCGACCCGGACTGGGGATCCGATCCGGTCCGACTTTTGTACCCGCCTAAACAGAAAGCCCGTGCTTCGTGTCAAGGAATTCTCGCACATTCGAGTGACGTAAAAAGAACTCAAACTATATCTTCAGTCAACATAAAGAAGGCAAGACTGAAGTATTCACGACTGTTTTCTGTAAACTATAATCCGCCATTTTCTTGTTGGTAGCAAATGGCTTCAAATATGCCTCCTCGAAACGTCTTGGCATCGCAAACAGCACTGGGACATTTTGCGTACCTTTATTTGACGCCTTCTGGCCCATGGGAGCAAATTTTTACACAGCTCGAGTTAGTGTCGGGCAATTTTAAATGAACGAGGAACCCATGACGCGACAGAAAAGCCTGCTAACCAAGGTTTCGAGCTTTCTGATGTTACTAAGTTTATTTTTTCGCCAAAGGTTAGCTTATAACATCGAGTCAGCCATTAAGCTTAAAATTGCTACAGTTGGACCCAACGTGTACCTTGACTCCGAAGGCATCAAAAGTAAGATTACATTCGTTTTGACTATAAAACTGTTGCAAAATTTTTCAGTTGGCTCGAATTCTTTTCCTGGATTTAATGAACTTACTCATACCAACTTTAACCACTTAAACTTAGCTTTACAGTTGATTAATTTTAATTCTTCATTGAGGCATACAGGCCTTAAAATATGTTAGTCGAGTGGCTTGGCTTCTCATGTGGGTCGTCTACAGTGCTAAACAGGGGAACTGGTTAAAAAATTTATGAGTTTTTGAAAGATGTGGGAATTCGGTGGGTATCTTTCACTGCCAATTTTCGCTTGGTGCAGTAATTAGTATTTGCCAGGTAATGCAACAAGTTCAACTTGGTAACTTAAGTCAAGGCAGCAGTAAACAACAATCACTGATTGAAGTTACATGTAAATCTGTGTAAGTGTGGCAATGCTTCTAAAAGAACTTTGTGAGCCTTTAATTATCAATTGGTAAAAATAGACCCTATGCAAAAATGGCTGCCCGTATATTTTTCTTTTGTTCATATTTAAAATAGCCTCACTAACCTCGCTTCTGGGACAAAAATTGTAAAGAATTTGTTATCTTGAACGAGGTTAGTGACGCTATTTTGAATAGGAACAAAAGAATAATTTAAAGGCAGCCATTTTTGCATAGGGTCTATAACATCCAGTTCCCAAGCACTGTAGACAATTATAGACATACATAGCCCTCTCCTGGGAACACATTGAGCCAATGATATGTTTATTATTTACCAGCTGTTTATATGCTGTGTTTCGGGTGATAAAAGTATCAGGTTTATGCACTACTCTATAGCACCTGTAAGTAACCAAAGGTGGTTGTTCCTGTCTTGCGTTTTTTTGCAAATCTTTTTAATACAGTATCTCTGTTTCCCATGTTTGTGCTGAAATGAAGTATGAAAAAAGTTTCAGCTCCCAAAGAAAATGCTACCAAAATTCAAGATATCATTTGATTAAAATTTTGTTCTCCTAACTAAGATATTTTAATTTTGATGACCAAGTATGTTTTTTATTCTTAAGAGTGTGATGAGGAACTTGGTATTACGTCAGGAGCCAAACTAGTTCCAGATAGTGGAATGACAGCATCAAGTTATAACAGAAATTATCCACCTCATAAGGGCCGTCTGCTATCAGACAAATGGTGGCAGCCTGGTGTACATGAAAGGGGTCAGTTCTTGATGGTTGATCTTCAGCGGCTGACAGTTGTTAGACAGTCTCTTGTCCAGGGTGGACGAGATTCAAGCATCAGTGGTGCTAGAGTACTGTCATACTTTATTTATCACAGTATCAATGGAGAGATATGGTTTCCTATTCTTGAAAGAGAGCATGTTAAGGTAGAAAGGCACCTTGGTATCTTATATACATACAAAAGCACTGTAACTGTCAATAGGGTAATTTAAGGACGTTTGCGCCCAAAAACTTCCCAGGCACAGATTTTTTTAAAACTTTGACTACAGGTAGAAAATTATAAGATTAGATTAAAAATGTAAAAAAAAAAAATCGGGGGTCACCGAACTCGTTCGTCGAAGATAAGCTGTACCACAGACCATAGTATTTCTAGGATTTCCAGTCGTTCGAGGCGATTCTGGTCGGATTCATTACTATCGGCATATATTTAATTTGAAGAATCATATCTAAGTTATGTGTGTTTAACACAGCATATATAAGCCTATTTGATAGATTTTTGCTACATATGTCATTAAATCAGCTAAAATTAGCCTTAAAACCCACAACTTCTAAGTCACGCACACCTGTATCCTTGAACCAATTCGACCCTATTTGAACAGTATATGGGAAATAATTAAAACTTCCCACACACAGATTTTTTTTGGTTTTTAGTATAATGGAAAGAATCAGAAAAGGAAGTGATCTGCCAAAAAAAAAGTGGGGGTCACTGAGCATCCAACAAAAATATTCGCCCACCAAGTTAACGCAAAGGTCATGAGCTCTATATTTTCTTGAGTTTTTGACTCAGTGCGCGCGCTCGAAAATGACGTGGCACGCTTGTGACCAATGAATGGCATGCGCACTAGAGATGCGCAGTAGCAATGGGTGCAAACGTCCTAAGGTTATTCTTTCTGGTGTAGTATTGTTAAACATACCAGGGTTGTCATTGAGGGCCATAAGCTGTAACACCTGTTACAGGTGAGTATGGCTGAATTTTCCTTGATGCTATGACCATGAGTGCTTTGACCGTCTGCCGCACATCACTCTTTGCAATACTCATGATGGTGTCCATATCAAGCAAGTGTCTCAACAAATGATCAAGATGGAGAAATAAAACTAAACACTGTCATGGACATGATTCACTTTGTTTGCGCTTAATGAATTATTAATAAGTTTAAAAAATATAGTTCACATTATTGCAGTTAATGTTTTGCAGTTATTCATGGGAAACATCGACAACAGTGAGTTTATTTCAAGAAATTACTTTCCTGAGCCTGTCATGGCACGTTTTCTGAAGTTTTATCCTCAAAAGTGGATTACCTCCATTGCTTTGAGGGTTGAGCTATATGGCTGCCCAGCAGGTAATAATAACGAGAATTATTCTTGTTCATTTCCAGGGCTGTCATTAAGTTTTAATTTTCCTGTGGCCTTGATCTTCACACCTGTAACAAACATGTTACTTTATGAGTGAATTGTATCAATTACAGGCCAGTTCACTAGTAACATCAAGGGTCCATCAAACATACTCAGCTGTAACAGATGTTTGACAGCCCTGCATTTGTAAGTTAGTTAGCTATTTGGGAAAAGTTGTGAAGTGTCGTGTGATGAAGCAAAAAAATCAAAATGTGCTTTGTTAATGAAGAATTGAGGAAGCTAATCTGTTGTCCAAAGAAAGATATTCAACAATTAAGACTTTTTTTTATGTATCTCTAGAGTGAATGCTGAGAAATCAATTTGCATTTTTGTTTTGTTCTGCCAAAGAGGACAATGTGACAATGATATGTAAATTATTTTAAGATAGTTCCTAAAAGTGTTCCTCAAGTCATTGAGTTTCAGGATTATTGGTTTTTCTAACCTGGCCAGCAATTCTTCTGGATTCAAGGGTTTTGCTTAAATCCCAGTCCTTGTTTTTTCTGCATAGGCAGTGACTCTTAAACATTCTGTGGCTGTTTGTTTCTAGGTTTTGATCCACCTGTGGGAATGAGCTCTAAAGCAATTCTTGATGTAAAAATCTCAGCATCGTCAACAGAAAGTAAAGTATTCCACCCAAGTTATGGTCGACTCCACCTTAATATGGGTGCAGGTGGCTGGTGTGCACTTGAACAAAACATCGAGCAATTTTTTGAGATCACATTATCTGATGGATATTCCTCTAAATATGTAATATCAGCTGTGGCTACACAGGGAATATTGACCATAAAAAGCTGGGTTAGGTCATATTACTTTTCTTATACCTTGGTTAGTTCCCTGGAATGGACTTTTTACCATGATAGCAACAAGAGAAAGGTAAGACATGTGGCTATTTATTCAATATTGAGCTCAGAATCATTGGCCTTGAAACACCAAAGTTTAAAAATAACATTATTTTGTTGATATAAATGTTTCTTACAATGGCCAAACTCCAGAAAAACTATACAGTATTCCTTCAGTTCAGCAGGTAAAATGTTGGTTGAACTAAGAAATCAAATTTAAGGCGAAGGACTCCAAGAAAACCATGATGAAAACCATGATGGCAATGGAAATGGAAACATCACTAAACAAAAAGTTAAATGAGCAAAACAGTGGTGTGTATGTGCCATCCTCTGCAAAACAACAAAGTGAAATGACCAAATTCTGCCTTGTGTGTAGAATGTGAATGGTGGTAGCTAAGTTTCTCCGATTTTCAAATTTAGTGCTCAGTGTCCAGATATCAGTCTTGTTTACAAACTGAATAGTTTTGACAACAAGAAACAAACAAAAGGACTTTAGAGTATCATGAGATTGGGAGGTAAAATAGAATTCATTGTTTTCAATTGATGTTGTCAGGCCTTGGCGTCATCGTCTTGGTTACTTAAATATCCTCTCTATATTTCTGTCACAGCAGAGGTGGACTTTACAGAGCTTTTAGAGAAGTAATGTGCGAAATGTTTTCTTCAGGCCGAGGGAAATAGTTTTATGACCTGTGAGCCATGCAGTGAGGCAGCCTTTCGCTGTAGATGGTAATGCTCTCATGGCTGCCTGTCCATTGCATGTTTTCCAGATTTGACCTTTATGCATGCAACCTGTGATTCTTTTTACAAGAAATGGACTATAATGACCTTCTTTGCACTTGTTTCCAACGTTTGTTATGATGTTTTCTTTCAAATATTTGCAGCTTTTTGTAGGTAACACAGATGAGTCCACTGTGGTCACAAACCATTTCATGGGCTTCATTGTGGCTAGGAAAATACGTATTCATCCCCAAACCTGGGAAAAACGTATTTGTCTTCGTGCAGAAGTTTATGGCATTGATTATGATAGTAAGTTGGCCTGTGTGTTACTATGAAAATTGTATAAAAAGGTCACATAAACCATAAACAATAAATTTTAATATGGAATAAAGGATAAAAAAGGATATAAAAAATTGCATAAATGGCCTACAGTATTAACACTGGTACTACTGTTCATACTAATGTTTTTTTTTCAAGGAGGTCATTTTAATATTAAGTGTTACTTAGTTTAAGGGCCCATTAACTGATTGTTGCTAAGGAAAATTTATTTTTCTGATCTAACAAAGCACACAAAATCCACATGGGGATGGTTTTTCTGTTTCTCTTTTAGTTTGTTTTTGCAAGTACTTTTTTACTTTTAATTTTGTGAAACAGCGAGAAAAAACATCTAAAATGTAACTGAAATTTAAAATTTCCTGTGCTCAGGCTGACGAGACCGCTCGCATGAATCAGTTAATGGGCAGTTAATTAGAGTTATGCATCATAAACATTTAAATTTGGAATTTTGCTTATGGCTTTTTTAGAAAATAATCTTATCTCCATGTTATTTTAAGTACTTATTAGCCAAGGATGAAGTCTTTACAGGAAAATCTCAGACTGAGACCTTGTTGTATCGACTTAGTGGTGATGACGTTAATATATGGACGGGCTGAGGTTTGATATTTTTTCGTAAAGACTTGAGGTTAATAACTTGTTTATTGTATGGCTGTTTGCTTTGTTTTTGCCGGTGGCCCATAATCAGCCTCAGTGGGCATTACAGGAGAAAAATGCCCTAGAATGAGCCAATCAGTGCGCGTTATAATAATTTTGCTACAAACACAAGCCATATTATAAAGTTGTAAAGTTTGTCTGAGTTTTAAAGGATAAACTCAAATGCCTTTGTACTCTTTAGGTTCCCGTAATGACGTCATTTGCAACCATGGACCAGACAAAATTCCTAAGTGTCATGGCTTTGGTAAAGTATGCATTGCTAGCCCTTCTCAGACACATCAAATCTTTACCTGTGTGTGCGAAGTTGGATTCGTGGGGAGTGCCCGCACCTGTGAAGGTACTGTACTTGTTCCATAACCCTTTTTGCATTAGGGAATATCTCAAATATGCAGTTCAAGACAATTCTAAGCTACATCTACCTCTAGGAAGGTGATTAGAAATTATGTAGGTGTCAGGGGATCTCAGAAAGAAAACAATTGATTGAGCTGAGATATCTGAAGTAGTGGATTTGCAGCGTTTCAAATAAAAAAACCTTCCATATATGGCTGGCTGGGGCAGGGAAAAGGTCAATATTACATAATTTATAAATCTGTTTGGTTGAGTGTCCAGTATGATATACTGGAAGTATGCTTTAGGTCTTTGCAATGCAATGGCATATAAATATTGTTAACAAATTATTTGATTCAAACAATTTTATTCTGTACAGATCTTGATGAGTGTAGTGTGGCATACAACACATGCACTGAGAATGAGTACTGTTATAATGGAGAAGGATTTTTTGCTTGTAAATGTCAAAAAGGGTACTTGTATGATTTTGAAAGCTCTGGCTGCAAAGGTTAGTAAGTGTTATAAATCTATACATTTACAAGTCTTCAACAACAGCAATTTCAATTCCAATTTTGGCCTATTCAACCAAGTCAAAGGAAAGTACACCTGCTCATTCACTGGTGCCAAAATCAATATTTAAAGCTTAATGCAGTTTATCAACAAGAATCTTAAGAATGTGGCACATAGTAATAACTGGCTCAGTTGGTTATTTGTACTTTATGTGAACAGCTAGTCAGAGCATGTGTGCTATAAAGGCAACAGCGGTTGAGTGTTGATTGTTTCTGTCAATCGACATCTCGATTGACACTCAATCAACATTCCAGTTGATACTCGGTTGATGCAAGGCCAACACTTGATCAACATCTTGATCAATCCTTGATCAATCCTTGATCAACGCGTGATCAACAGTTGGTCAATGGGTGCCGAGCGTTGACTCAGTAGTGTGTCTGAGAAATTTAGTTGACTCTCAGATTCAGCTGATGGCCTTGTCCTTAATTTGGCATGCCATACAGTCAGTTTTTAAAACCTTGGAGAACGTATTGGACACTCTTAATTGTACATGTAAAAACTTAATTAAACCTAATGCACATTTCAAAATGTTCACTCCATCAATCAATTGCTTGCTAATCCTTTCTATCCATTTAATTAGATGTTGATGAATGTGCTGGTCATGCAAGAGATGTTTGTCCATATCTGACAGAGTGTGTCAACACTGATGGTTCATTCACTTGTGACTGCAATGAGCCAGGTTACCTGGCAGATGGAAACAACTGTGTTGGTAATGTACTGTGCATATATAGATATATCTGGAGATTGAGCAAGTCAATGATGTTCATGTAGCGGATCATGTGCATTGGAAGGGCATTCATGGTTGTGATATCCTTGACTGAGCCTTGACTAACAATCAATGTCTTAATTGACATCTTGATTGACTCTGGGTTGACACTCGACCAACACCTGATCAACATCTTGAACAAAACTCAATCAATACTTGAGTTACAGTTGGTTGATAGTTGACAGAATGTTTCCAACACATCTATCAACACTTGATGGAGAGTGTCTGTGAAAATTAAGTGACTCACAACCAACCTTTGACTGAGACATTGATCGATTGTTGACCAAGTAAGGATCAAGATGTTGATTGAATGTTGACTGAACCAAGATCCTTTTTTGTGGGCATGGCTTAAAAAATTTCACCCTTAAGAGGTACCAACTCTAAAACAATATGTTATCTCCTGTGATATGTTTTAAGCTGGCTAAATGCTCTGGACTTTTTAAGGCTGAACACCCTAATTAAGAGCTACCAAAAACTGCTAAAAGGAATGATGAGTACCACCTGCTCTTTTTTATATGCCAGCCCCCCCTCAGCGGTGCTGAGCATTTACAATAATTAATTGTAATTGTAATTTAATTAATTATTGTTCTTGCAAAGCATGAGTGCACCATTGGATAATGCATAATGTCGTATTGAAACCAACAATCATTGGGTGTATTCATGTTTCTTGTAGATATTGATGAATGCGAGATTGGGAACCACACTTGTTTAGAGAACTCAACTTGTGTTAATGCTGCTGGCTCATTTCGTTGTTTCTGTAAAAAAGGCTTCACCGGTGGTGGCCCAAAAGCATGCTCTGGTATGTACTACAAATTCATGTTACTTCAGTCTGCAAAATCATGTTATCATGTTATAAGAATCCTTTATAAGTAGGGTGTTAGGGCACAGGGATGGCCAAGTGGTGTTCAGACCACTCTCCTACCCACCAGTGTGGCCCAGGTTTAATTCCAAGCCAGTGGCACATGTGGGTTGAGTTTGTTCCGGCTTGGCTCTTGCCTTGCTCCGACGGTTCTCTTGTTTTCCTCCGTCCAGATTCCAATTGAACCACGATAGAGGACCCACATAAAACCAGCTAAAAGCTGATGTGGCTTCCTCTCTGAATATTGTAAATTTTTATTTAGAATGAATGAGTGCATAAACCTTGGTTGAGCTAAAACAAGACGTGTTAAATTAATCCATTACAATAATTATACCATGGCAGTAATTAATGCAAGTGACCTACAACAGATGAACTTAACCTTGCAGACATTGATGAATGTGAAACAAACCATGAAGAATGTGGTACTCGTGCAGTGTGTGTCAACACAGCAGGGTCTTACCATTGTCACTGCAAACAGGGATTTGTTGCCAGAGGCACTGAGTGTGAAGGCAAGTCACAGATTAGTGAGTCAGCAGAACGTTGACCAAGACGTCAGTCGTCTTCTCAGGAAGGAGAACTCCATATGGAAAGGTCGAGAATGCTCGCTGTATCGTATCAGGGGTGTAAACTACTGGATTACTTGGTCTTACTTAGAGTGTTCAGCTGTCGAAGTATTGTTTCGGGTGCACTCAAAGAAATAACAATAAAAATACGCTCTTATTTCCGTTTTAAGGCTCAATGTCCAGTCTACTAGCATGGTCTACCTCATAATCCTCGAGCCACGCCCAGATTGCTCTCCTTTAGAGGTTTAATACAAGTTTCAGATGAGCATTCCTGACCTTCGCAGATGCGAGTCTCCCTCAACTCCTGGGGATCGTGTTACTTTATGTTTCCAGTGAAGTGTGACCTCTGGATAAATCACAGCCTGCTAGCAGGCTCACAGCCTGCTAGCAGGCTCACGTTGGAGCTAAAGCGTGCGCAACGTAGCCGCGAGCGTAAAATCTTCATCAGACTCCTTTCCGCTGAATCGCTCTGCTCTTCACTGCTCGCGCGCGTGACTTAAAGGTGAGCCTCCTCGCAGTCTAGAGAAATCACACTACGTTGACTCTGTCAACCAATCTAATGGCCTTAATGTGAAAAATATATGTGAAATAATTCAAATTCTTCTTTTGAGTAGAACGTATTTCGCAGCATTAACTATAACTTCAGAGAGGTTCAGGTTTCACGAGTAATCATCGTTTTATTGCTACAGAACTGTTTCGTATGGTACACTGACCACACTCATCAGGCAATTTTAACGATTGAACTGTTGGAATTGGAAAGCTGGCAGTTAAATACGAAAATTTGAATGGTTGCTATAGTAGATGCGTTACAATAATTCGGAGAGTTGCTAGGTAATAAAAACATAATACAAGAGGGATTATATGCTGAAACTGGAAAACTGGCAGTTAAATACGAACATTTGGCTATTTAAAACTATTCGAAGAGTTGCTAGGTAACAAAAATTCAATATAAGAGGGATTATGTGTCGTTTTTTTTAGTTACGTTACTCTAAAGTTTCGAAGTACGTATCGGTTTCTGTGGGGGCATGAACTTGCTAATTCATTTCTTCTGTGTACTGCGGTTGTAGATGGATGTGAAGAGTGATCATCGCAGTAAATTTTCCAATTTAAGCAATTGGAAAGAAGAAGCCTGAAAAAATCAGGGCTTGAACAGGATTCGAACCCGTGACCTCCGCGATACCGGTGCGATGCTCTACCAACTGAGCTATGAAGCCACACATTGGGAGCGAGGTCAATTTATTTAGTTCGCCAGGTTATACACTATTTTGACCTATTTTGTATGATTATGAATCCAAGTCGATGAGTTGATGCTGAGTCAGCATATTTGACTACTTCACAGATGTAGATGAATGTGCAACAGAGCATGTAGCTTGTCAAGATAACGCTCTATGTGTTAATCTTCCTGGTTCTTATGCCTGTCAGTGTAAACTAGGATATTCCATCAACGAACTTGCATGCAGAGGTAATATAAAGGACGGACCATTATTATTTTAGGCTGAGGCTGGACATTTTCCTGGGGCATGATATTCTCACCTTTAGGTTGGGTATGGTTTCTTTTGGTGAACATTGTCTTGTGCAAGACTGAATTTTTCTAGCATCAAAAACCAAAATTTAATGACAGCAGAAAGTACTTGCTCAATTCCCCCCCCCCCCCCATTTTGTAAGAATTTGCATTCCCCCAATTTGCAGGATTAAGTATACGAATATAAACTAAAAATACATTCAGGAGCTGGGCACCCAAAAAAATTAAAAAGCTAAACTAGTTGGCAGTGTTTTTGACGCTTAGCATGGGATATGAGTTATTAGTTATTTCGCCTCCACATTATTCGGAAAACCCAGAAAACGACGACTTTGTTTTCTTGTAAAAGAGAATATTTGTCTCGAGCGTGGCAGAGGTGAAAACATCGGCTGCGCCCTGGGTCCCGTCTCTCGAAAGTCCCGGAAACTTTACGGGCCCGTAAAGCCAGAGCAAAATCTCGAACCATACGATTACAGAGCTGTTTTATTCCCATAATCTTAATATGAACATAAGTTCCCTTCACACAAGAAGTTTCAGGCGTATACACAGGTCTCCGTTTTTAGTTCCGGTGAACTAAAAATGGCTTTATGGGTCCGGATAGTTTCCAGGGCTTTTGAGAAACGGGCCCTGGGCTGAATTTTAACCGATGATTTTCCAAATAGTTAATTTACCGTAAATCCTCGAATTAGCGCCTTTGTCTCAAATTTAGGCGAAGACGGGGGTGCTTATTTGAGGGAGGCGCTTGATCGAGGGGGCCACTTTAATGATTTTTACAAAATCGTGGTCGGATGTGATTGTTTTTTGTAATACATGTAAGTGTCAGACCCTCAGAAGTCTCAGAAGGGTCCTCTATTGAAGAACTACGTAATATAATCCCTGTAGCCGGTCTACTGCATAGGTTGTTTGGTTGGGCTTCAGGCAATGAATCAGCAGATCTTTACCACTATCCGTTACGCTGGTCAATTTGCAGTGCTTGAATGAGTCAATAATCACTGGCTTGTGATCATGATTGAAGGCCACCAAAAGTACACATCCTCTGTTGTCTTAATACATAAAACAGGAGGGAGAGGAGGGGGCGCTTATTTGAATGAAGGCGCTTAATTATTTAAAATTTTGGCCGAAAGGAGAGGCACTTATTTGAGGAGAGGCGCTAATTGGAGGATTTAGGGTATTTATGATTTCTAATGCTAAATCACCGCCACATTCCGACTCATCGAATGGAGGCAGCATTTAAACACTTAGCTTAAAAATCACTCCCCCGGCCGGTTAGCCTAATTATCACTGAGTCGACAGTGGTTGGCTTTCAATAATTCTGAGGGTTAACCCTCACAGACACCCATATCCCACATTGACTCTTAACCGTAGTGACGTTTGGCAATTTCGCAATAATTTGTGTTTTTAATACAAACACGCCCTCGAATGCGTGTTGGCGTTTACTCAACAGATATAAATGAGTGTCAGCTGAACCTAGCTGAGTGCGACAATCAAGCTGCCTGTTATAACACGATTGGATCATATCTCTGTGTCTGTAACAAAGGTCTTTATGGAGATGGATTTTACTGTTCAGGTAGGTTTTCTTCGTTTTATTGACTTTTGTTAAAAGTTAGTCATACAAGCGATGGCAACATCAGCAAGCGAAAAAATGAAAATTAAGTATGACATAGAAAGTAAAATTACAAAACAAGAATATTTTACCAAAAAAATGGAAAATTATACCTATGTAATAGATATGTATTATTATTACTATTATTATTATATCAATGTTACTATTTCTAATGTTGTCTTTGTGCGTGTGTAATTGACCTTATAATACAAGAATGTAATTTGGAATGTAATTATTAACATGGTAGTAAGATTTATATTTATTACTAATTAATTTAAATCTATTTATTTATTTATTCATTCATTCATTAATTCATTTTTTTTTAGATCTAAAATGCATGTAACTCCAGATTTAATGTGTGTATGTTAATGTTCTATTTTGTAACTGCAATAAAATTAAGACTTTTCTGTTTTAAAAAAAAAAACATCAGCAAGCGAACCTGTATTGAACCTGTAGCCAAGAGAAAGCGCGCGAAACATGTTGTGGCAAAGGTGCCAAACGCGGGAAAACATTGAACCGGATGTCGTAAGCGGGAAAAGTCATTGAACTGATTACAAGCGCGGGAACAATTTAACCATGAAAAAGCGCTGGTAGCAGTTGTTTAAAGGATGCATTAAGATAACTCTATCCAGTGGATAAACGTTGTCAAAGCAAACCATGTTATCCGCTGGATAGTGATTTATTCGGTGGATAACTTTATCCACCTTTTGAACAACTGGGGCTTGGAAAATATGTATCAACTGGCAGTCAGTTGTTCTCAAAGTCCTCCCACGTAACATACCCAGGCTAATTGATGTACTTAGTCTATTGTAGTGATGTTTCAAGTTCTTTTGATGCACGAAATCTAATAATGCTTGTTTAACTTATCACAGAATCAGAGTTAGATGGACAGTGTTTAGAAGAAGATGAGGAATGTACCGCTGCTTTGTCAGAGAGAACACGAGCAAAGTCCAAGGCTCGTTTAAATGCAGCAGCTCAGAGAGCAGCAAGGAATCTGGCAACTGATGTTATAAAAAGTGAAGATAACTCACCTGATAACACACTAGAGAACTGAACGAGACGCATCTGAGAAAAAAATCAAACGCTCGTGTACAAAAGGCAGCCGCATTTAAGACAAACACTGGACAGTCCTTGTTGAAATTGAACAAGTGGAATTTGATGTTTCCAGCAATTTTGTTCAAGCAGTTGCTTAGTTGTGGGTAAATTATTTAGTGTACCCTTGTGTTCTTTCTGAAGAGACCACCAAACAATTCAGCGTAGATAGTGAGCTTATTTGTTTGAAACTGCTTCATTAGGACTGATCCATGATTCAGACGCGCTTTTTTCCCCAAACTCCGTAGTGTATTTCGAGAAAGTACATTTAGCTGTCAACTCAGAGTAAATAGTTTGTTTTGAGATCATAAGCCTTCTACATGTAAGGTGGAAAAGAAGTGGCACCCATATGGGTCAGTATTAAAATTTACCTGGGATTTTGTGACGTTTGAATAAACAGGCGTTTGCAGTCTTGAAGCTTTATTCTACAATCATGGCGACGATTTAAGGCTGAACACGACTAGGAAGAATTAAGGAAGGGAAAATAGTTATTGAGGTAAAATGTTTTCAATGAGCGCTGGCATACAAAAAAATATGCACCTGAGTTTTGCTGTAAACAGTTCAAACTTCATGTAGACAAAGCGGCTGCATTTAGCTTTAATAAAGCACGCCGGTTGCTTACAAGGCTTGAAGACGTCAGATTGAAATAAGAATTGGAGTCACTCCGCAGTTCTCTCTCTCTGAGGGATTCTATTCACCTTGTAAAAGCACACAGATATCCATCTTCCAACTCGATGCACACGTCATGCGTGCCTATATTCTATTTTTTTTTTTGCGACGGCGTCAATTTTTAAACTTTTACTTCGTTGATTTGCTGTGAGCATTAAATGAGGCTTTGATTCTAGACATCTTGCAGTTTTTATGAAAAAAGTTTGGTTAGTTATGACATACTTAAAAACGCTTGTTTTAGTTATGAGGATGGAATGGCGTTGCTTGGTAGAAGTGAAAAACATTTTTTCCTGGGCCCAGTTGTTCAAAACCCCGATTAGCACTAATCCTCGATTAAATACGCTAATCCGCGATTAAAATTTAATCTGCGATTAGATTGCGTTGCTCAAATCCCAATTAACGCTAATCTGACTCTAATCGGCGGGTTAAATTTAATACACCTCCAAAGGAAGATTAAATCGCTAATCGGCCGATTAATATTGAAATAATATGGCCGACTTGTTGTTTGGCCTTCGTTGCATGAGACAAAGACGAACACGAATTTATCGATATAACGGTAGCATACTAGTTTACAGCAATCAAAAGCTTCGCACTCGCTACAGAGCCTCAATTGAATACAATACAAACCTCATAGAGGCGGATTTACAAAGGAAAACAAATTTTAAATACGCTCTGAAACCAATCGACCAAGTGCTGATAGCACTACAGTTTTATGCGAGTGATAGCTTACTGCAAGTTGTTGGCGATACCACTGGAGTAGACAAGTCCACTGTTTCACTGGTAGTCCATAACGCGGACGCCATATTGGAAACAATCACAGTTCTTACTCACGGGAAATTGCATTATGGGATACAAATTGTCGATTAGCGAGACAATATAAGTGGTTTTTACACCACGTACTAACCGTTAACCAGCGATTAACTAATCTGCCCTCTAATCGGGCTTTGAACAACGTTCTCAATTCCTCCGATTAGCTAACCCGGTGTTAGTGGTTTTAATCAACGATTAGGCTCAATCGGAGGTTAGTTTAATCGGGGTTTTGAACAACCGGGCCCTGAACTCAAACAGTAAAGTATTTCAACGCGTTTTTTATCGATACACAAGGTAGCCGCTATTGTTATAAGAAGTGTGCTTTGTTAAGATGAGCAAAATTTGTCTAAACACAAATCAGAACACTGAAAATGACCATATTGAGATGTTGGCCAAAATTTTTTGCCAATGCCTCTATCAAAAGTCTTTTGTATTGAATGCTACAGTTCATGGTGTAAAAATTCCTTCGTAATCAGTGTACGTGTTGGGCGGAGTAATTGCAAAACCTTTAACAGCACCCTCGACACTATACCTTTGTTTTCTTTGTTAATTAGTTAAAGAGTTCTCGATTTCACTTTTATTGTCAGACTGCCCAGTTTTTGTAAGTCCAAGTTAGCGGATATCATTGTCTTATTTCGGGTATTTATCAACTTGCAGCTTAAGTAATATAACATACAACGTAAAAATTGTACCATCTCCGCTCTGAAATTAAGACGTTTCTTTGTGAGCTAATCCTGTTGTAAGCAAAGTTGAAGCGTTTACTCTTCTCTGAATTGTTGACATGATTTTTTACGTTTTAAATCAACATTTTCGTTCGAATTCCGTTACCATTCAGTATTTTTATTTTTAGTAGTTATTTTGTTTTTAGTTTTTAGTAAAGTAATTAGAGTTCTATAAAATACACTTATCCCTGTGGAAGTGGTAACACTCTGTGCCGGGTTGTTCGAAAGCCGGTTAACGTTAACCCAGTGTTAATCATTAACTGAGGCATTTTTTCTTGTTTAAAAATGTTTTTCACCTCTAAAGTTTGGTGTAGTTTGAGATCGCTACAGCTCAGAACTGAAGGGCAAACAATATAAACAGATTATCTAACCAAAAAGTTACAAAACTGAAATCAAAATTCTCTCTAACCCTAGGTTAGCTTCATCGGGCTTTGAACAACCCTGCCTTGGTCCTTAAATTGTGAATAATCATCTATATAGCTGACTCCTCACTGAAAAAAAGTCACCTTTCTCATTTGAACACCGCCAGTCACGTTTTGTTTTTGCTGCTGTTGTTATTTGAACAAGTCCAATAAGCGTTCCTTTGACGTTTGCTGTTTTTCGGGTAAGGGATAATTAACAATTAGACCCGTAGCCCTTTCGGGCTACGGGTCTAATTGTTTTAGTATCACCCAACTAGTCGGACAGAAAAGGCAATAACAAAGTTAGTAAATGCAAGTTGGAGAAATATTTATTTGGGGGAGAAAACGAAAGAAAAAGCGGCGAATTTTGCTACTCCATGACTATTACTATTAGACCCCTAGTAGCGTAGCCAATCAAAATGCAGGATTGTTGTTATCATACATTGAACTCTAACTCTTTTCTGATTGGCCGAAAGCGTACAGTAAATTTTCGAAATCAGCGCCCGTGACGTCATAACTGCAGACCACACAATAATCATGTCAAAGACACTCAATGTCACGGGTAATCATGTCATGTATGACCGCGGTGCATGATTTCTAAGGGTAATCATGTCAAATTCGCGCGCTTTTTGTTGCTTCCCGTCAGTGAAGAAGCAAAAACATGACTTCTATTTTTTTCAGTTAAGACGAATATGGCCCAAATACAGCCGCACAATATGTGGATAAAAAGCGAATTTTGGAACTATGGTCAAACTTTCACTGAGTAGTGCGCACTGCGCTAAAGAAATTTGAAAACGGAGCATTCTTTCTTAGGTTAGGCCTACCATCAGTCTACCGTCCACACTAATCTGATCCGTGTGGACAGGGTCTGTTAAAAAGGAACATCGCCAATATTTTGATCGTTTTTTTTAGAATACGTGTTATTAGTAAAAGCCGGTAAAACTGAATTTTGTGTTGCTCTTCGAGTTTCTAAACTTATGCGAAACGCTTTCTCTATGAGCGCTTTGGCGAAAACAAAACTGAAATGAAAAGGTTGAAAATGTTATATTGGCTGGAAAAAGTAGACAAAGAGGAGCTCAGTTCCGTTAAAAAGGAAAACAAAACATGTTAGATCAACTATTCTAGCATTTTAAATTGGGCTTAATTTACGTTGAATCACGTTCTTGACAGCTGCTGTTAGCAACTAGTCGCTATGACGTCATAAAATTTGTCACCAATGGTTACCGCCCCCAATATCATGTTTTCAACAACGTTCGAAACTTATGTGTTTAACTTGTTCCAAAGCAGATAAAAACCCAAATCCAGTTGTAATTTTCCTTATACGTCTCCCTTACGTGAGTTTTCCCCGCTTTTAACTTTACAAGGCCCTTTTTCAGACTTCCCTTGCCACAGGTCCTGTTGTACCCGGATCTTTCTGAGTATTCTTGAGGGTCCGGCGATAAGATTGATGGAATTTTTGCCAATATTACGAAATAATTAGGTAATATGGATTTGATTTACCGATAATTGTTTATTTTTTCTCGTGTAATTGTGTTAAGTCAGGCGTGAACATGAACTGAATACCAAACATCTCTTCTGGTTATGTTCGATGTTCCCCACTAATATTGTTCATCAACTTCATATCAAGGGTAGGACAAGAGGCGCGGCAGTGATATCACTGTGATATACCAAAAATATCGACCTACCGCTTGAAACTTAATGGTTATTATCAAAGCTGTTGTATCAGGCTGAAGGCTTACAGTTCAATGCTGTTCAAAACTACTACTACTAAACTACTCGTGTCTGAAAAGAAAAATTCATTATTTAAACTGCGCTCTCCTCTGTAGATTAGTTTTGAAATTTAGTGCTATTGTGTTCGCGGTAACTTTGTCGAGTCTTTCGATTAATTTCCAGCAATTTCTCACAATTTCAGGCACTGAAATATTAGCTCGTTACATAAAACAGCGATTTTTATTGTTCAATTCCTCCTGTATACCTGTCCTGGCAATTTTACTAAACTCTGCTGCACTGAATTAGCTATATTTAGTTTCAAAAATAAACTTTCACTGATTTCTGTTTTACTTGCACATGGGTTTACGGTGATCGACCGTGTCGAGGTATGACCTATTGAGTTTATTCGATATTATCAGTTCAATACGACATCTTCTAACTCAATGTCAGGGTTTACTTCATTAAGTGGACACCCTGCTTGTTATTTCACAGTAGGATACCTGCGAGCAGAGGTCCCCGTCTGGATTGCTCAAGGTCCATTGAGCTGAGGCCATCTGATCTCGTATCTCTCCAGTTCAGTGACTATTCAGAATACATCCGTTTGGAAGTAAGACTATGGTACGGTCAGTTGTTGTAGTTTTTTGTGTCCAAAATCATCAGTTACATTGTAAACTACACGTAATATTATTCCTTTCCATAGGTGCACGTTGTAGGTGTAAGAAATAGATCGTCTGTTTAATTCATTATCAGGCTAATATAGTGTTCAAAATGTTTATTATTTAACGGCTAAACACGAGAAGGTAACGAAATAACCCTGTCAATTGCGTCAATTTATTTTTCAATCTCAAGATTGATTGTAACAATCTGAAAAAATTCCTTCAATGCGACAAAGCCGAATAGGGTAGTTAGAGCGAAATCGTAAGTGAAAAGAACATCCGACCCACGAAAAATTGTCGCTAAATGCGATGATAATGTCATTATAACTCAACTCGCGTTTCTTGAAATCCTTTTCGCACGAACACCTCGTTAAAAATAAGCTAGAAAAGTGAAATTCCTGATGAATAAGTAAAATGAAGCAATGTGACGAGAGATCTGGATTGGCTTGGACCGGAACTTTGACACAGCAATGCCACAGGCAAATGATTCTACCATTGGGTTTCTTGGCACCTCGCCTTTGATTCATGAGTTAATGCTGTAATGAAAAAGAATATAAATAATCGCTAATTAAGGCCATTTACAGCCAGTCCAATGTCACGGTTGTTTTTCCATCTTCATTGGTTGATTACAGAGCCTGATTACGGTGGGTTGATTCGACTAATTGTTCAGCCAGCCCCGCCTTTCTAACTTTGAAACACAGCAGAAGCCAAATGCTTTATTCGGGGCACTGTCACACCATTGAATGAAGTGAAAAGACAAGTATGGCACGATACTACAATGCCTTTTCAATCAAATCCCTGTTAATTGATTTAATGCTGTTAAAGGACTCTTACACAAAAGATGATATTGGTAGCGAGAGAAAACTAATAAATGTGGCTTGCCTGTGCGTTGTGAAATAGAGAAGCCACTGGATCGATCAAACTAACTGAGTTACAGATAATAACCGTTGAATTATCCTATACAAGACCGCAAATGCAAATGGATTCCGACCAAGCTGGCGCAGGGTTTTCCATCTCAAATTTGTTGGGATTTGACAGAAGATCTGAACCCCAGCCTGACAACAATCGACAGCAGAACCTTTCAAAAAAATCAGGTGAGTCAGAATGCATGCTTAAAATTTTGATCAATAGCACTAAGTTATTTATTGCTTGCATGATTGTAAGTTCTCTATCCGATGTGCTTTTACTACTCATTCCGTGATTACTTTTCCTTATTTCAACTCTTACTTTCACGCGGAATAAACGCGCCACTGAATTATGTTGGCTTCGTATGGACAAAAATGTTCAGCTCCACGAAAGTAACACACGGGTTTTAATTGAATCCTAAAGACTAGCTTGCCACGTAAATAAAACTTTAAAAAGATGCTTTCTGTGTTCACGATACTTTTTGAAGTCATGCTTTTACGGAAGAAAATTTTTTCGCGCTATGAATAAAATGGCTACAGGAAAACAGTTGTGTATACCTAGAGGATATCAGCAAAAAACGCGACCTGAGAGAAAAATATACAAACCAAGATAAGGTCTACCAAATTATCGAATACTATGAGTTAAGAACCTAGAGAAAGAGTATTGAATTAACATTGTATAGGTCTTTTTTAAGTTGTTATCAGGAAAGATAAAATTCGCTTGTCAGCTCAGTGGCTTTCTCACTGACCAACCATTCCATTGTCTCAAGCTTGTGTATTCTTCGCTGCTAACTTTGATGAAGTCGTTGATTTGAACTCTACTACAGAAAAAAAATACTTGTCGAGTTATAGAAAGGACTGATTTAGAGTAAAAGTTAAATGACCTCAATGAAAATTCTCTTAAACAATAGATTGAATATAACGGAGAGTCATTATAACAACGTGTCACTTATCCAACAATCCTTGATTCTGAACTGTTAACATAAAACACGTCTTTAGAAAGATATGCCGCTTAAATGTATTTTAATTTTAAAAGTCTTGCGCTTTCGGTTTTAAGTTTCTGCCTCTGTTTTCCTGTCTTACAATTTGACAACTTTTTCGGGAAACATTTCTTGAGAAAGCGAGGCCATGAGTAACTCGAAAAAATTAACACTCCTTGTAAAACGTTGCTAAAATACAAAACTGGTTCTGTACTAATTAGCGTAACTTCTACAAAATCTTTTGAAGAATTACGTGATTACCGGTAATATTTTTTTTTCTTAACGAACTATCTCAGGGTCAGTTATTTTGTGCAAGGTCCGGTTGAAGTAATTATTCTTTAGGTTATTTTCCTTTCATATCTTAACTCATTATCTGGGCGGGACTAATTAGCCCTAAAACCTCTCGGGGGAATTTAATCAACAACAATTCATAAAAGGAAATCAAGACGCGAACAGCTACAGAAAGCCGAAAGCTGCTCTTGCATTTATTATCAGCTCGTAAAAGAAACTGAAATCGTTTTACCTTAAGAAGGTTGAAACAAGGCACGATTTGCTATATATTATATCAAATACGAGTTACTGAACAAAGAGGAAAATATTTGTATGTGGAAATGATTTTGCTGCGTAACTAACATTGAGATGCATGAATTGAGTAGAAAACGAATTTTAATCCCTAACTTTTTGAAGAGTTTGAATACTTTCTCCTTCTTTTCATTTCCTATTTATCTCTCTTTACTACTTTGCGTTTGTTATCAAAGCGTATATAACTTCTGTTATCACGGGGAAAGTACTGTAATAACTCGAGGAAAGTATTATCATTTCAAGAGCATAAAAATTGGAACAGCCTCACTGACTCGTCTTGTGTAAACCCAAGAGAAAATGATGCGACATCATTTTCTCTTGGTAAACCTGACTGGAATTTTAAATTGGTGCACTGAAAGATCGAGATCCTGGGCATAACAAGACAAGATTTGATTTTACTTGTAAAAACGTTGAACTTATTTCTATTGCGAGAAAATAATATTTTCTGTCGGTAACACAGGAATACCCGAAAAAAGAACTCCGAGTTGTCCAGCTATAGCCAAGACGTACTGTCACTAGTCCAAATGTTATTGGGGTTTTACATTGCGTCACTAAAGTTCAAACTTATAAACTATTGATCCTCCAGCTAAAAACTAGTATTCATACAAATCTTCCCTCAGAATGGGTCCTTGGTTTTGTGATAGACTACGCTTGAATTTAAGCTTTTGCGAGTCGCGGCATTTACATGACGGCCGAGAGAGCTGTCATGTTGGTTAAAATAGTGACTTATTTCGGGGAATTTGGCAACAGTTCAAGTATTAGAAAAACTAATTAATATTTCAATGTTCTTGAGTTCCTCGAGAGATAAATCCACGCTTTTGTAGCAAAACTCAGTGACAGATGTTTTTGTTGGTTTCCGGCCGCCATGTTGCGGATGGGCTCCAACATGGCGCCTCCATACTTGGGTAAAACATTTCTCCGCATATCTTGCTTAAGGAAAATTTCTGTGACTTGAATCTTGGCGCGGGGCTTAGCATATTTACCTTCTTTCTTTTCCTAGATTCTAGACTTAATCTAGTGAACGGTTTTGATTTTGATCCTGCATGCAAAGCCTGTTTCTCAAAAGCCCCGGAAACATTTCGGGTCCGCAAAGCCATCAGTTACTAAAAACAGAGCCTGAGGGGGGTGGGGGGTGGGGGGTGGGGGGGCCTGAAGAGTCTTGTATGAAGGGAGCCTCTGTTCAAATTGACCCTGTGACACCCAAGTGGCCATGTATGGTAACTTAATGGCTGTGCTCTTTGTACCACTTGTGACGTCATCGATT
>CM042751.1:28377678-28389712 GCA_022496165.2 Catalaphyllia jardinei | reverse complement strand
AATTGGGTGGGTTTGTGCAGCCCACTTCCCAAAACCCTTACCCTGTTTATAAACAAAATCTGCGCCTTTTGGTACCCTTCTCTGACCTGACACAGTTGCCGTAAACATCACTTGTGACAGGCTTTTGTTGACTGTCTCACAGATACTGAAAACGAAAAACTAGCTTCTTCAAGAAAACATACCCGATTCAAAACAAGAGTGCAAAAACTATACCCTATCTAAGGCCAAAATGGCCAAAATCGATACCCTCGTTATGACCAAAACGGCTAAAAAATCACATCCTTTGGAGCCGCACATACGTTTATAGCCCATATAAGGGATACCCCCGGATGCTGATCACTAGCAGAGACGGGGTCAGAGATGTACCATCTGAACTGAAAATTCCGCGCGACACTCATACCGAAACAATCAGCCCTTTCATAATAATTGCGACAAAATGTCATGCAGTTTATAATATGTCATCAATGTCATGATGCAATAAACACTTCAACAACTTCTGTTGTGAGACCTATTTATGCTGCTCTTTTTTAAGCAGAGTCGAGCGTACTGCAAGGAAGCTTTGCTCTGAAGTTTGACAGGAATCATGCGAAAACGCAAAACTTGAAGAAAAAGTCTCGTATCACAGTTTCATTGAAGAATGTTCATATTGCCACTAAAAAGAATCTTTCAGTTATTGTGGATGATACCTCTGATAGCAAAAACGGCATTTAAACCAACCAGGACAAACAAGGAAATAGCCAGGCTATGTTTTACAATATTTTGATTTTTAAACATCATTTGGACAGTTAATATAACTCTGAGATAACAGGTCCCACTTGGCCATTTTGGCAAACAATCTAGCTGAGTAACACAGCGAAAATAGACTAGACATTGAACAGGAGAAAGAAATAAACAGCAGCAACAACATTTATTTTGAACCATGTCATAAACATTGTCGTTTGGTTGTTGATAAATTAGTCCGGCCCAGAACAGCACTTCTGGGCTGCCTGGGCGGGTATTACGATCCATTTCTGTCCTCAACAGATACAGCTGTATCTTCACGGCTAGGTTAATGCTGTTTAAGAAAACTTAAACCATTTTTGAGAGATTGTTAGTGAACCTATCGTGTTGTAAGGGGAACAGACGATGGCGTAGCGGTGAGACCATTGTCCCCGAGCAATGTGGCCTGGGTTCGATTCCGGCCTGGGGCCCGTTTCTCGAAAGCCCCGTTAACGGGCCCGGAATCATATTTTGAAATCAGTTTCGAGAAAAGTAGGGTGTGTTCTGACCTCTTATGAAGTCCATTTTGTTTCTTTAGCTGATAACTTTACTGCACCATTTTCAAAACTTTTGAAACTCCCATCATTAATGGAAAACAAAAAAAGCTTAACTGGCCTGGCAATTACCGAGAGCTTCGAGAAACGGGCCCCACTGGTTACTTATGTAAGTTTAACACACAAATTGCGGTTATAAACATAGCGAGATAACGCATGTTGTAAAAACTTTCATTTATGAACTTAACGTTTCGTATGCTCCAACATACATCTTCAGAAGTAACGGCTACCAAAATTACAATTTAATTTAAACACGAAGGCTAATATCAAATAAGGAGAGTAATGACAATGAAAAAGTAAATGAAAATAAACAGACCTAGTTAAATCTGCTAGAAAAATATGAATGGCTAGTAGAGAAGAAGTTTCTCACTGCCAACATTTTCACTGGGCACTGGTTTTAAATCGCGAATCAACAAGGTTTCCTTAAATAAGATTGTCCAGTGGCTAAAATGTCAAAGTGATCCCATTTAATCTTGTGGCCTGTTTGGGTCATGTGATCGGCAAGGGCAGAAGAATGGCTGTTGCTCGTCAGCGCCTTGAAATGTTCCGTTTTCCTTAAGATGTATGTTGGAGCATATACGAAACGTTAAGTTCATAAATGAAAGTTTTACAACATGCGTTGTCTCGTTATGTTTATAACCGCAATTTGTGTGTTATTTTTACTCAAGTTGAAATGGCCGAAGAATAAGAGTGTTTATGCAAGTTTGTTGTTGACTCTCGTCTTTTTCCAGGGGCTTCTGTTTTGGCTCTGCCTCGGTGTAAAAACCTGTGAAACTCACAAGTGACGTAAAACAAAGAACACAACCCCAATCGAACACAATCTAATGAATTGAGTTCAATGTGGTTGCATTTCAAGTTTTCAATTAAGTTTCATTGGTTCTGAAATCGAACTCCCAAAAGTTCGGTGTTCGATTTGGTTCTGTTGCTGAACTCAATCGAACTCAATCCACGGATTGAGTTCGATTAATTTGGTTCGATCGAGTTTGAAATTGACTATGCATGCCGGGAATAAACTTAGCGTCCTTTGAAACCGCTACCAGCAATCCTTTCCGGTCCTTGACTTATTGAATGTTAGCTTGCGTAACCAAGATAATTGCTGCAAAAATAGCTACAGTCAGCTCAAAAGTCGATGACACTATCTTGCACAGTCAAGAGAAACACTTTAACTTCATTTACAGCAAAGAGGTTAGTTTGTTCTGTTGTTGTTTTGACAAGCTGTAGGATTCAGTAGAGTGGGAGAAGTGGGTCACTATTAATTTAAATTCGTGACTGCGAACTTAACCTTCCTAAGGTCAGGCCAGTAAAAACAGTTAAGGTGTTACAGTATGAATCAAGTTGAGGAGTTTTCTTTTTTGATGTTTCCCGCGCGAAGATAATCCGAGGGATTAACAGTCATGTTTGTCTTCCCGCCAAGGGCAAAAATCCCGCCAATGTAAAAATAGGTAAAATTCGTCAAGTTCGCAAGTGGGTTAAGTTCGGTGAGTTTGCTGAAAAAACGCTGAAGAATTCCTTCTCCGGCTTAGCGTGGAAGTAACACATATAATCAGACGACCAAGACGGTTCAACGGCGTATTATATTCCCGACAGGAAAACTGGTACTACTACTACTTAAAGAACACAAAATATCAAATGTCGCGATATCAGGATCTCTAACCAGCGAAACGCTTGGAATTTCTTTGTAGAAAATTAAAACAAACTGACTAAATCATTTCGTGTTGCACCACGAAACATTCCCTGGTTAATTTCTTCGAGGTCGTTCTTTGCATTTTTCCAAGTATCTTCCTAAAACTGTCGGTGTCTTAATATGAGATTAGAACTCCCGACACAGTCCGAGAAGGAAGTCTGATAATCTCAGCCTGAATGGTATCACAACTTCAATCAGCTTTCACTGTTCCACAGCGTGTTGCATAGAATGTTATTCTTCAACAGATCTCAACTGAGGAAAAACGTTAAAAACGTTGAAGAAGCGTGTAAAACGCAATATTTCAATGTCAGATGAAACATTTGCCACACGTTTGTCTTTACCCTGCAAGTAGGTTGTTATTAAAGAAATTTAACAGCTAAAAAATATTGAGCTATTTATATGAAAGTATTTTAAGAATCAAAGTCATGTAAGAGTTTGATAACAAGAATCACAAATGGCTTATGCGGTATTTTCCATATGAGAAATCTATACCATTAAATATCTGACCTCGAGCCTTTTTAATGCGACCTTATTCTATAGCATACATAAAATTGCAAAAGATGCCAACTGAAAAATCGCCGTGAACTCCCTATCGTCACCTCTCGATTTAATGTTCTAAAATATTATGACAAATTTATTCAAGGCAGTCGTGTCATGTTCAGTTGTGTTGCTTTAGGTTCTCTCAAGCTTGCGTGCTTCGTTTCCGAATCAGCACTCCATGTGGCTCAGTATAATGAAAAATGTGATTGAGTACATCTTTATTTCAAAATATAATTACATTTTTATTTTATTTCCACCTGCCTCTTGGGTGGTTTACAATTTGTGTCGATGGCGCTTTGCTGACAAAAATATTTAGCTTGGAGCCTCTTGACGATTCAACCGCCATATATGGAATATGCGATGGTAGTCTTGTATCTCTGCTGAACTGAACATTAACAGTTATTAATCATTGACATGTCATCGCCCGTAACATTGTTTCCTGAACACGAGAATGAAACTTTAGAGTTTGGCTATATCGTTAGTCAAATAAAGATTCGATTCAAGATAAGGTGATTGCTCTGGGCCAGCTTTATTGTGCGGCATTTCTTCTCCAAAACTTCCCCCTCGAGCTATAAAGGAAGACAAAGACGTGTAACACAGCAAATCTAAATGTACTTTTATTTTTTTTTCGCCCACAAATCTAGAAAATGATTTCAAAGCGGGGACAACGCGATTTTTTAATTGCCTAGGCCAATATAGACAGTGCAAAATAGCCGGAATGAATGACTATAAACCAAGAATTTGTCGCTCTTTATCTGTTTTTAAATACCATTCGCAGGTGTTGGATGTTAGATCGTTATCACAACTCCCAAACGACTGCAAATGACCGTTGTTGATAGAGTAATAACCCGTGTTGTGATCGAATTGACTGGAGTTTGCTCATCACAAAGACTTCTCGTGTTTCGCACTCAAAAGCCACTTCGAGAGCATAAGATCAAAGCTTGCCGAAAGAGCAAAATTCCACTGTTTGCACTTTGATACACAAAGAGGCCAGGCACTTTTCACCGTCAACTAAATGTTCTTTTGTGTTACAGATTGCAACAAATTGAAATCGTGAATACCCCGGAGAAAAGAACCTTTAGCTCGTATGTTTTTTTTATCACGTAGTCAGATTTACAGTACAATGCCCCGGAGATCATAAAATCATGTCTGCACAGAGTGATTTTTTTCATTTAGGCTATTGAAACTAACAGATTGACGTTCCGTGTTATAACATCAAAGAGAGACTTGAAAGCTGGGCTTAAAGGACTCAGGAATAATCGAACTTTCATGCCTGGCGTGGATATCATAAAGATCTGCGGACAAAAGAATATAATTATGATATGGAAATGAGAAGCAGTACAGACGTTTTGAACGCTTCACTATGCAGATTAGCAGAGGTTTATGCTGCCGCGGAATACGGTGATCGAGACGCAGTGGTGAGAGAAGCTAGAAATATGGATGAACTGACGAGCAGTGAACAGGTCCATTTGGAAGAGACAAGAGCTCTCAGTGAATCAGACGCGACGTTTCAACGTACAAATACCCTGAACAAAATGGGACGAAGCTTCTCATTTGAACTGGAAGAAGACATGAATGAAAATGTGTTCGTCAAGATTTCAGAAGCTTGCAAATCTGAAGCAGCTAGACAGAGTAGTTCACTGTTAGAAGTCGCCGAAGGACTGTGTAACAGGCAATCGCCGACCTCTCAGCGCAAAGGAAAAGTCTTCAAAAAACTTGCTCCAGAGGTCGAAAAACACTTGTTTAACGAAATGCAGCGGGATGTGTGTAAAAATATGTGGCAAGAGGCCAGAAAAAGGGTTTATGGTACACCGTGCAAAGGAACTGAAACATCGACCGAAACAGTTAACCCATCCGCAGGTCATGGTGTTTGATTTGAGCGGATACTTACTAGGAACAGCGCTTTTAAGCCGAGATGGTATTCGTCGGAATAATATTGTGCCGTTTTCGGAGATACTTAATGCAAAAGAACGCCAGTGGATTCGGCGAAAGAGAAGTTGTGACAAAATCACCCGGGTATTTTCTGAGAAGAAAATAGTGGATAAAACACACGGACAGCAGCTAAGCTGAAGACCTTCTCTTCGTTACGTAATAAATGTGGATGGTGTGTGGTCGCAAGAACACAACAAACAATCCTATATTTTGGAAATTATAGTCGGACGCCGAAGAAAAACAGAGTCATATAGCAAGTCAACCAGCGAAGATACCTGCAAAAAAATAAGTTAAGACCTCCTGAACATTTTAGAGGAATCATTAAGAAGCGTGCTTAAATTGTTTGAATACTCTGTAAATATTTTCTTGCTCTTTAAGTGAATCTCATGTCAGACTTGTTTGTGTTGTCGCGCGTTAAGACCAATCTGCGTGAATAACCGTTATCTCATCTCAAAATTAGTCTAATCAGTTTCTCTGGCAATAGAAATGCAAAATTTATTACAGCATTTAGGATCAATCAGAGCTTTAGAATTTTAAAATGACGAGCGCGATGCCGTGGAACGTGCGACCATGCTTCTCGGCTACATGCGATATCAACCGGCTTTGTTGCAGTTTATACCGGTACAAATTGTTAATTGATGTTTTAAGGCCAGCTATGGACGACGCATATTATTGCTCTCACGAAAACTTATCCCCCTGAGCGCAAACCTAGCAGGTGGAGAATAATAATAGCTGAACACAAATGACAGAAAAAAAACCATACTTGTCAGCGCTGTACTACATTGGTTATCGTAATCGTCAGATTCGGCTGGTAGTTCGATTTTCATTAAAACCTTTATCACAAAATCTTGCAGTTGCAATCTTAACTTAATAGCTATAAATTATAACTTTCTCATAGGCAAACAGCACATGAAATGATGAAACATTTTTCTGAAAATCAAATGAAAATCAAGAAAAATATAATTTATTTTCTTTCGCCGTTTGTTGAGTTAATTCAGCAGTAAGGCGTGCGGTTTTCGATAGCTTTTCTATAGTGTTCTAATAAATGTATTCAGCGAATGTTGACAGCGGCTGACTTTTTCTTGTTTCTAAGAACCGTTTTTGTAAGAACGCTGAGGCTGAGATTAACCAAAATTTTAAGAACGTATTGAAGACATTCGTCAGGCTGAGAGTCCATTAAGAACGATTTTATTTTGCCAATCTGTATATTTAATAATGACAAGCATAAAATAAAGGTAACAAAAAATGTAAATTAACCGGGCCAAATACTTAGGTCATGTTTTGTATAACATAAACCTGCATAAACAATGGTCATCATATTGCATGACACACACCTCAGTTTGCAATAATCAGCAGTTCTTATTTACATCTGTTCCGAAATAACTTCAACATCATAAAGCTCATCAGATGATACAAAGTATAACATGTGAATTTAAGGACATCTTAAGAACGTTTTCAGCCACCTCGAACTTTACATGTGCCGAATCTAATAACTAGAATCTGATAATTAGATTCGGCACATGTAATTAAAGTTCGACGTTTGAGCCAACTACGTTCTGCAGATTTGTATTTGGGTCGACCTGCCGTTCTATTCGGCCGGGCTTGTCGAATAGAACGGCAGAAGATCGACTTTGTTTCATACGAGGAACTTTTTTCATGTGCCGAATCTAATGCATATATTACAAAACACATTAAATAAATTAATTTTTACCCAGAGTTCTGAAGAGTCCTGCACATTTCCTATTTTTGTCATGCGCACACAGCTTGTTTTGATCTTTTGGAGCAAAAGACCGGGAAGATATGTTTTCCCCTCGCTTCGAGAGCACGAAAATGATACTTGCTTGAAGTGCATAAACTACTGACTTCTGTAGACGGTGTTCCGTTTTTGAAAACCAGTGTAGCGGGTTAGAAAGCAAGCAGTTCGGTGGCGAACTGCGAGTCATGTTCAGTTTTGAGAGAAAATGACAAAATAAATGAATCTTGAAGAAACCGACCACAAGAACGAACTGGACGAGAAACTGCAATGTTCCTTTGGGAATAAGCAATAATAGACGGCAAACCAAATTCAAGACTCGTCTTCGGTTGTTTAATGTTAAGTACATCCTGGAGTCTTCTACCCTCCTTGATCGCTCTTGCAAGAAAAACAAGCTCACCATCTCCACACTTTCGCAATAACGTTCCATTAAACTGTAGTTTCGAGGTTTGAATAAACTGCTGAACCTAATTATTGGATTTAGCTCGGGGCAAAAACCTGTGAACTTTTTCTTTGTTTTGTAGCTATTGTTAGGGTTAGGGTCTATTATGTTGACTTCTTTGTTTCCTTTGTTTTACGTCACTGGTGAGTGTCACAGGTTTTTACACCGAAGATGAGCCTAATAGCCCTTATGTGTGATGATATCAGCCTGGCAAAAATCACCACCAAGCCTCGCTTTAATAACAAAAAATGTAAATTTTATCATGAGCCAATTCCCAAAGCAGTCAAGATGAAAAGAATACCCACGTGAAAACATCACGGGGGCAACGAAAGTTTGAGCAAATGTCACACAAACGAGGCTTGGTGGTGAATTTTGAACATGTGACGTAATCGCGCATAAGACCTATTAATTGGGTCGATCCAAATTAGCATTAGGTTCGGAACATGTAAAGTTAGTCGTCCTAACCGGGCCTAAAAACGTTCAGCCTCAGATCCAAAATTAAACTTTCTTATTAAAAAAAAGAGTGTATCTCGTTCCTCTCTGTTCCTCTTGATTTTCGTCACCAGGGTGAACAACTCAACATAACAACATAGCAGGAACATAATAGTAGAGAAGTAGGAGTATATAGAAGTAGGAGTATATCCGTACATCCTGTGCCCAAGTTCAGGAGTTGCCATAAAGCCATTATGGTAATAACCGGGAGGGCACATTGTATACATAATTGTATATATATATAAGTAAAGGAGGCAACGTTCTCTATATCAACATTGTCAAGTTTGATTGGGCGTTCGTTTATGCTGTTAATGCGCATTGTGTTGGTCTTTCTTTTTTTGCTGGTAAGAGCTGTCATACCTGCGGTTGTGGCCAGTGATTGGACTTTGCCCTGTGCATGCTTATAATTGTGGGAAAGTAGAGCGATGTCATCGGCGAAGTCTAGGTCATGGAGCTGGGAAAGAAGGGACCATTGTACTCCTGTCCTGGAGCCTTCTGTTGTTGTTTTCATTATCCACTGAATCAATAACCAAGAGAAAAAGCATGGGTGATGAATGCAGCCCTGTCGAACTCCAGTAGAGAAGTACGAGTGACTGGAGTTTATTTTCAGGGTTCGTACTTTTTGAAGCTTTCAAAATTCCATGACTTTTCCATGACCTTTCAAGTTTTCCACTACCAAAGTAGAATCAAAGTCAAGCAGCTGGTTTCACAGCAATCATTTATTTAACGTATTTCCCAGAATTATAATACATAGATGATGTGCTCGGGTTTGTCTCTACTGAAATGAAAGCCTGCTTCTGATTCGTCTGTTCAAGTTTTAAAATCATTTTTTGCCAAACACATTGCTTTTCCATGACTTTGAATGACTTTCCAGACCTTGAAATTGAGCCGGATTTTCCATGACCTGTACTAAGCCTGTCTTTCAGTTCCTTGGCTGCTCATCGTCTTTTTTGATAGTGGTCAGGATTCTCCAAGCATACAACTCAGATGAAATCAAGGACCGGTTCGCGCCCAAAAACTTCCCACCTACGAATTTTTTTTAAACTTTGACTACAGGTAGAAAATGATAAAATTAGATTAAAAACGTAAAAAAAAGCGGGGGTCACCGAACTCGTTTTGAAGATAAGGCGTAGCACAGACCATAGCATTTCTAGGATTTCCAGTCACTCGAGGCGATTCTCGCTGGTCGGATTCATCACTATCGGCATATATTTAAGTTGAAGAATCATATCTAAGTAATGTGTGTTTAACACAGCATATTTAGGCCTATTTGATAGATCTTTGCTACATGTCATTAAACCAGCTAAAATTAGCCTTAAAAACTACAACTTCCAAGTCACGCACACCTGTACCAATGTACCAATTCGACCCTATTTGAATAGTATATGAGCAATAATTAAAACTTCCCACGTACAGACTTTTTTGTTTTTTAGTATAATGAAAAGAATCAGAAAAGGAAGTGATCTGCCGAAACAAAATTGGGGGTCACCGAGTATCCAACAAAAAGTTAACGCAAACGTCATCAGCTCTATATTTTGTTGAGTTTTCGACTCGGTGCGCGCGCTTGAAAATGATGTGGCACGCGTGTGACCAATGAATAGCGTGCACACTAGAGATGCGCAGAAGCAATGGTCGCGAACGTCCTTAAATGCTGTTCGCTCATAACCAACGTATGGTGATACCAAGGTTTTTTATTGTTTCTTCGAAAAGTGCACGACTCTATTTTGAGCCCTGTTACGTGCTCAGCTGCGACGCAAACATAAGTTTAAGCATAAGGATAAAAGAACTTTCATGCGCTCATGGAGTCACGGTGCAGACAGCCGGGACATAAACATAAGAATATCGAAACCTTGCGTTCTTCCTATGTTTAGCTTTATGTCCATGTTATGTCCAGTGAGGACATGTTGGCACGAGCATAAACATATTGATATGCAAGACTTTTAGCCAATCAGCGAGTACTTTATGGTTAAGCTAAGGGAACTCAGTGAACATAGCACCGACCTGAGCGTAGGCATAACAAGAACGTTTATGCTTATGTTGCGGCCATCCCCGCTTCTTGTGCTTATGCTTGAATGAATGAAAATCTTTATTTAAAACGCGGTAAAAATATCAGTAGAACAATAGAAAACAAAAAAGAAATTCATCTTAGATAAAATTTTCTATTAACTGGTTTACATATTTGGCGTTTGGGAGTCCGATACAGAGAGCCATTTATCAATTCTTCTCTTGAAGTTGCGTAGAGCGTTTGTAGTGCGAATATCCTCAGAAAGATTGTTCCAAAGAGAAGCTCCGCTATAACTGAAGCTACGCTTGAGGTAGTCAGTTCTTGGTTTCGGCAAGTACAATTTTTGACTTGCGTCACGAAGATCAAAGGACAAAGTTGTCGGAGTGAACATGTTACAAAGATAATTTGGGGCGAGCTTATTAACAAATTTGTACATTAAATTTGCCTTATGCTTGTCCTTCTAACTGATAAGTTATCCTAGCTGAGAAAGTTGAGAAGATAGCAAGAGTTCGTATTATAACTTGATTTAGTAATTACTCTGGCAGCGCGATTTTGTAGTTTTTGAAGTTTCTCACTCAGCTGTTGAGACAAGCCATCCCAAACTACACTGCAGTGAATCTGCTTGGGTCGCAAGTGAGTACAAGGCAGGAAATGGGTTAGGAAACTGAGAAGAGCCTAAGGAATGTCACAATAACAGCTTGTAACATCTCAGTTACGGAGAGTTTATTTCACTGCTTCAAACATTCAGTGAACCTGATTGCATTAGAAACTGGCGAAAAAGGAATCAACGATAGGCCAGATGGCGATTTCTAGTATTTTCACATTCTTTCTTGACGCAGTCCTTTAAACGACTGCCCTTCTATTCGCCCCACAAAGTCACGCATTCTCTTGGCGTTTCTAAGCCTCACGCTCAAAGTGTACAAGACTTTGTTTTATATGTTATCGCTATGCACATGCTGCACGTCTTGGTGTTACAAAAATGACAGCTGAGTAAACGACAAGAATGCTGTATTTGTTTTCAACACTATCAATCTCTTGTCTGTCATTTTAAATCTCCATATTTGTTATTCAGTGTAAATTCAACAGCTGAATGCTTTGCAATAAAGGAATTCCCACGTCATGAGCTTCGTAAACGGCAAGAGAGAACATCTTTTGAAGCAGCGAGTCGGAGAATTCTGAAAATGAGAAAGAAAAGGAATTGATCAAAACTAAATCGTATTCACGGAAAACGGCAACCTCGTTCTCAGGGTCTCTCATGTTCCCGCCCTACCGTGGGTAGATAAAAGACGCTGGGAACGAGGTAGGCAAAACGGATTTTAATCTTATTCAAGGAGACCAAACATATAACAGCCAGTGGCGGATCTAGGAGGAGCCCGGGGGGGGGGCTGACCCCTTGTTTTGGGTAAAAAAAGAAGGAATCACTTAAGGAAAAAGGCCGGCAGAGCAAGCAACCCCCCCCCTCCTTACCTCAAGGTCTGGATCCGCCGCTGACAGCAGCCAATCTCAGATTTAAAAAAGCCAGGTAGTCGGCATATTATGTCAATGCTTGTCAGGTGCAGGCGAGAAAAATAAGTCCTAATACTGACGCGTAAATTGAAGGTGTTCCAAAAACCAAGATCTTGATAAGCGATAAATCAACAGGAGGTATAGAGAATTTCGAAGGATAAAGCTTCTTTCTTATCCACCTTTTTCAAAAATTTAAGCGAAAGACGTCTTGAGGCTTTTCAGCCCGCTACCGAAGTTTCCGTATTAAATGTTGGAAATGACTCAAAAATGGTTTAGTACTGAAGTTGCGTATGGTAAGTTTTATCACTCAGAGAAACATTCACAAAATATCAATTCATATTTCCATTGTAAAACTTAACATGGACAA
>CM042751.1:28355178-28375178 GCA_022496165.2 Catalaphyllia jardinei | reverse complement strand
GCTCTTCAGTCGTATACACCCAACGCCTTACACTTAATCAACGAGAACAACTTCTCCACAATTGCCTCGTCGTCCAGCTTTTTCAGTACTGGATATTGAAAAAACAAAAGAGAACACGATTCTTCTCCAAAATTCAGGAAGGCTTTAAACAGTGCCACTTACAACAAAATGATCTAAAATGTCCACTCGGCGCTTGGACGTTTCGTCTAAATCGAACAGGACTTTTGACACGTCTGTGATGAAAATAAAAGAAGAGCATACGGTAGTCTGAATTCAAACTAAAACCATTTACTTCCCAACAAAACGAGGCCAGCTGTTTATTTCGTTGGCATTAGAGAGGGCAAGTGGAATTTGGCGAGGGGGAGCGGGCGGGGTGGGGGGCCTGGGCGAGGGGAGAATAGGCGTAGAATTACTATAGAATGCTGTTAAGGAGGAGAATCCCAATTCTGATCACAAATATATGAAATTTTAATATAAAAATATGTATTGCAGAAAACATGAAGAGGACTGCACCTTTTCTGCCTTTCTGAACATATTTGGGCTTGTATGCTTAATTTTTCCTCAATAAAAATCAAATTGGCTATTTTGTAAGTCAGGTGGTCAAACTCCGGCTCTCTGATTGGTCCATTGTAAAAAATACTAGATTTTTGGTGGTCAGAGGCCTTTATACTACATACATGGATCTACTGTACCTTCTACTGGTTGTCCGGGAGCAAGCCGCTGTACAAAAGGAGCGAGCTGTGCTGATGACCACATGGTGTTCTCAGGTGGTGTAATAACAGACCGGGCCGTCGGTTTTGTACTTGTGGGAGCTCCATCAGATGAGAGACCTTCAGCGGTCACCCTCTCGTTCAAGGGATCATCTGAGTGCGGTGTCGATGATAGAGAGATTGCGCTTACAACACATTGAAGGGAAGGGAGGGCGGGGAAGTCTTGTAACAATTCCCTGAGGACGAAAATCCTTTTAAATAATCAGGTATTTATTGGTAATTTCTAACTTGGTGCCATTTAAAATAGTCATAAAGCTCAAGTTCCCTTTGTCGACCAAATGCGGCCACCAACTTAAAAATGAGGCAATGCCGGAAGAGACGAAGAGTACCCATTCTTATTATCCAATCAAAAAATGGATTAAACACCCGACAAGCTGCGACAGTTGTTACTTCAGCAAGGCGTTGACACAAAGTTCCAACTGTAACGAAACACCGCGGGCTCAGATTATTCGCGCGGAAGAGAATCGACGAACAAGTTCCTTCAGAGGTTCTCAAGCGTACCGAGATTGCAGACTTACTAAATTTGGACGATTTGTTTTGGTGTTCAAGTGATTGTTTTTGTTACTTACTGAAACAAAGGGCCTTTCTTATGGAGAGCAGAGAAAGCTTGGTCAGGACTTTGAGCGCAGAAATGATGAAGAAATGGCATCAGCTTTGTAACAACGCTCGCCAGCTCTTTGAAACGAAGACATTCGGCCTGCGAGAGCAAGAAATAACGCCACACATGATTAAACCGGAAATGCTGTTTAAAATTGAGCAAAGCGTTCAAGTATGTCCCTTCACAACTCTCAAAAGTATAAATATAAAAGAAACCTCGTCTGAAACAAGATTTTGAACAAATTTCCAAGATTACAAAACCGAGGTGATGATTTATGGTATCAAGATTGAACTGTAATCTTTTTTATGAACACGAGAGCCTTGTAAGCGGATCCTAAAACATTAAGCTATAATAGATCCCCTTCTTACCTGAATAAGACCAAAGTAAGCATCTAAGGTGTCCCGCAAACCTTCTTGAATAAGCTGTTAAAAAGTACACACCCAACTCAAAAATCAGGTTACAATAACAGGCTACAACACAGGCTACGCTTTAAAGCCATAGTTAGTTTAGTGTATAATATTATGGTACTTTACGTATAGTTATTTTATATTTTCCATATAAAAGCACTTTGATGTGAAATGGAAGGATAATTTAAAATTTTATTATTATTATTATATATATATATCATTTGTGTTGGGTTCTTCACTTCACTAACTCTCAAGGTGCCTCTCTCCACCCAGGTGTATATAAATGGGTAGCGGCGAATTTAATGCCCCCCCCCCCCCCCCCGCGCCCCCTTCCCCCTGACTAAAACCCCGTCCAAGCCACGCCGGACAAATACTATGATAATCGTGACGTCATCATTCTCGAAAAGTTTCCTTTTTAAAGTGTTTTCCATCCACACGCAAAACTTAAAGCCGACGCTTTCAAATTCCTCTGGTTTGAAGAGCGTTTTTGAAAAGCTCCGTTTTCGTGACGGATTAGTGTGGACGGTAGGCCTAACCGGAGAAATAAGCAGGTTTATAAATTCCTCCGGCATGGTGTGGAAGCAGCGGCCTAAATTGCAGGGTGAGACTGAGTCTGTTGCATGACAATTAACGAGCAAATCGCTAACCTTGTCCTGTCTGAAGATATGTGGTCTTAGAAGATCCAACACTCCCAATATGTGCGAGAACACAAGAATATGCTGCTGATTGGCGAACTCTTTGGACTTGAGATGCACTCGGCCTCTTAGCTGTGCAGCTATCATGGGCAGGTGCCTGGAAACGGACACGAAAAAGGGCCTTTAACTACTGGTGCACAAGTTAATGTAACAAAGATATTCTTTAAATTGTTTCACTGGTAACCCTCTTAATTGTACAGTATCAGTGATATTATAAAACCAGACTATTCCGTTTTGTGTGCAATATGAGAGGTTTTACCTGACAAACCCGTTGTTTGTGGTGCCTCAGTGGTATTTAACGGAGAAAAACCTACGGACTTTATACAGTATCAGTGATGCTTGCTTTACAAACCTGTCGTCTGTGCAACATCAGTGATATTTACCTGAGTAGCAGCATAGGATGTTGACAAGCCAGCTTTTTCAGCAGCAGACTAGTGTTGTAAGCTCGGTCTTCATACTCCTTACCAGGCCTAGACTCAGCCAGGCTTGTCAGTACACGGTGGCACAGGACATCCAACTGAAATGAAATCACACAAAGTCACTACTGAGTCACAGTCGCCCAGCCTGACACTCACCGTTAGTTTTTGTAATATTACCTAACTAGGTGTTAGCTGAATGACTAGGACGGGAGGAGAAAGGAGGGAACAGAAGGGAAGATACGCCGTACGGGTCTGAAAACATTCAGATTTACAGCATGGTGTATCGACCTAACAGGATAAGAACGGCTAAGAATAAATTGTAGTGTTCAGCCTGATCAAGACAGTCAAGAAGTATTTTATGATGATTTTATGTTCTATTCAACCATTAGATTATGAGCTCGAGATTTCTATCACGCACATGGAAATCGAGAGCAAAAAATCTAATTGTTTCATTGTAGATCTACTGGTTGTTCAAAACATACACCTTCTTCACAGACCCTTCGAAAACGCAAAGAAGCTGCCGCCTTTTAGTCAACAACTGCACATTGCTAGGCTACTGACTATTTGCTACAGGACAGTGAGTAGCGTAAGCTATCAGAGAATGTTATTCGTGATAGAACTGGTAGATTTATACTAAGAGTGAATAGCATGTGTACGTGGTACATTGGAGTTCTTTTTCTTTCACAAATGGAGGGCAAATAATCAAACTGTCCTAGCTGATAAGAAAATATAGATACAACACACAAAAGAGAGGGAAATTGGAGACATCAGTTTAAGTAATATTTCATTAACTCGGAAACAATACCAATTTTACATCTTTGTTCGCTGAGCAATGAAAGGCAATGAAAGGCAATGAAAGGCAATCAGATTCTCATTAGACTGCAGCAAATACCCAACAGCCATACAGACCTGACAGCGGGTTGATTGACTGATGGCACCGGAAGTGGTGAGGGACCGGAAGTCCTTAATAGAGCGCATCACTCTTGGCTGGGCGAGGTACAGTTGAACAAGAAACTGAGCTGTTAACCACTTGGACCATCTTACAAAGGAAATAATAACGACAAGCGTTTAGAGTAGAATATTAAACACGTAGTCTAATAGATAAGTAAGAACAAAAGATGTGTACGAACACCAAAGAATAAAGTGAAGTGGTGTAGCAGCTCTTGTAAGCTTGCATTTTTTTACTTGTTAGCAGCTGTTGTTGTTTTGGAGCTACGAGCATTGTTTCTGTTGCTTGTTCTATTTTTCTTTAAGAAGAGTATCGACGCTATCTAACCTTACTCAGTGCTGTGAGTTGCAGCATACCCTTAAGTTTTGCAGCATGAGTTCTTTTTCAGCTACAGAATAGCAAAGATCACTTCTTTTAATTTAGCTGAAGATCTCACTAAGTAGAACGCGTTATGGTTCATGCTGAATCTCCTTATCCTTGCAGTGGCAAACACTTACCTTGTGTTGTTCAAAGCACAGCTGACCACAGATTGAAACTTCTTCCTGTCACCATGACAACAGATCGTGATCAGCTCCAGTCTTCTTCCAAGCACTTTAGAAGCAAACTGTTCCACATCCTCCCTGGAAAAAATGAAAAGGTTACTACACCATAAATATGTAAAACACGTAGTTTGAGTTACGTACTCAGAAAGAAATTCAATAAGCTATAAAAAAAATGCATTGATCAAAACGGAGAAGTAATTTTAAAATCACCAAACACTCCTACCTAACTTCCTCAGACACACTTGTACTTCCATCTTTCATCTCTTCAAGAAAACGCTGATAATTGGCACCTAAATGGGAATAGAATAAAAGATAGATACAAATTCTCCAGCAGGTTTGGTCATAAAACGTTGAAATCCACATCTTACCTTTTCTTTGGCACCAGTCCGCGACACGAGAAGAAAGCTCCGACAGAATGAAACCGGTCAGAGAGGAGACCTGGGTGGGACTCAAATCAAGGACTGGTTTTTCATAAACCGCCTACGAGAAAGAGGGAGAGAGAAAAAAAATCCAAGCTTTAACATAGATAGTCTGCGTGGCAGGCCATAGAAGGCGAGAAGATGGATTATAATAAGTCAAAATGAGTGAGTGCGGGAGGATCAAGCACGCTTCAGGGAGGGACCCCTACCATCAAGCGCTTTGCGCGCCCGTTTTTTCCCCTTTCCCAAACATTGAGTCGTTTGCAAGCGTTAGATCGCGAAATGAAAAGGCCACAAACTCCCTCCCCTTCGGACGCCGCTAAGCAGGCCATAAAATAGATAACAAACGATAAAGGGTAATGCTTGGCGAAGATCCATTAAGTGAGCCTGCAAACCAGGTAAGACTTACAGAATTTGATCCTTGACTGCCTACAGCAGTGGACTTTTGATCTCTGCCTTGCCAAAGTCTTGGACTGTGATAACAAGTCCACACGAAGTCTAAAGCCACAGTCGCACCAAGTCTTAAGAGAAGAAAAAAAACCAAATAAACAACAAATTGAATTCCGTTTATAATGAAGAAACAGTTGCTTGATGAGTACATTAGTTGCTTAATGAATATATTATTGTAAATTAAGCTTAAATTTTTAATTTGGTAATAAAGCTTGTTGTTGTGGTTGAACAAGGGACTGCTGTAGTTTAGCATGCCAACTGGAAAGTCAACAGTCAACCGTTCCTAAACCACTGAAAACATGTCATCTTTTAAGTTAACAAGGATCTTTTGCCATTCACTAGTAAATTGGTTTTCGCAAATAATCTCACGCCTTTCGTTACATTATACAAAATTAGCAATCACCAGTAATTGCGTTTAGGATTCACGTTGATCTAAATGAAGTAAAAATATCAATTAAGAACCTTAGGACCTCATGGAGGAAAGTATTTATTCGTGATTTTCTGTTCTCGTTGTAGTGGTTTCTACCTGTTTTCTTCTCTGTCATGTCCCAACAGCCAATCCAGACAGTCCTGTAGCGTTTCCCAGCGAGCCTGATGCGTTAACGAGCCCAGCAGATAAGTGGACGGTGAGCGCTCTTCGTGACTAGTCAGCGACCTATCCCAACTGGGCATGCTCACTTTGTCCTGAAACAAAAGCTGCCGCTGGAAAAGAGGATGGACTTGAACAACCTCTGGGTCCAGGATCTCATACCAATCTACTAAGAGACCGCTGGACAAGTCAACACGTGACGGATTCATGCCTTCAAACTCTTTCAGCAATTGAACGAGGATTTCTGAGCATGTCTTCAAGGGGAGAGACTGTTGAGGTGTCCATATCGCCGTAGCAGACTCCGAATCTATCCTGCTTCTTGCAGAGATAAGGGTCGTAATGATGGCCTTGATGAAGTCCTCAAAGAGAGGAGAGTTTGCCATTTTGAGTTTCAGACAAGCTAATTGAAAAGAAAATAATGTTAGACAATGCAAGAATGCCTGAAAAAAGAACTAGCCTCGTCCTTGGCGAGATGATCATTTTTTTTTTTCATAAGACAGCGTTCAAGACCATGTACAAAGCCATTTGAAGTGTGCCGATTTACTTTAAGCTCAAACTCTTCGTCATTTAGTTAAGATTGTTCACTATAAAGTACAGCATAATCTTTCAGTTAAGACGCTGCTAACCTTTTACTGTGACTTCCAAAGTGATAGATTCCGGTTTCACTGCGCCATCTTTACAAGCCGACAGAAATCTTCTCACCAGAGAAACATAATCAGCACACTCATGTGACGCTAACTGCTCTAAGATATTGCCGCCTGAAATAAATACACAGAACCACAGACAGCAGTAATATAACAAGAACATTTTCACCTAATTTTCAATATTAGGTAGTTTTTGGAAGCAGATAGCTAACTTAAAAAAATTCAACAACCAGCTAATTTTACAGAATTAGGCCCTGTCCATACCAAAAAAATGTCACATGTTTGTTTATAGTGGTCATGCACTTAGCTACACCAAGCTAGTTCACAGGCATGCCACTTAAACTGAAGGAAACAAATATTTCAAAGGCTGGAGGAATTTGAAAACGCAGCATTATTTCTCTGGTCAGGCCTTTCGTTCACACTAATCCGTCACAAAAACGGAGCTTTTCGAAAAGCCTCTTCAAACCGGAGGAATTTGAAAACGCCAGCTTTTGGTTTTCTTGTGGACAGAAAAACGTTTTGAAAACGGAGCTTTTCGAGAAAGATGAAAGCAGTATAACAATGTGATTTCCCTGAACGAGTTTTCCTCAAACACAAATTCAACATGACCAGTGCTTGTTGTGATTTTCAATTCCTGCGGGGCAGTGGCTGAGGACGAGCCATAAGGAACTCAGGATGATGAGCGATGACTATTGGAAAACTTCGATGCACGAAGTTACATTCATTTGATAAAACCCTTTAAAAGACTTCTCATTTATTCTTCATGCTTTGGGTTCGACGGACTCTACTTATACTAGGAAACGAACTTTAACTCTGTCCTTTATCTTACCTGGCTGGGCCTTTTCGGTTATTCCCAGTTGCTGCTTGTACTGTGAAATTGTGACACTTAATGGCCCACCTAGATGGAGAAAGCAAAGCACTACTATTTACTAGAAGAATTCGTAAATCCCTCGCCTGCGACTCATGATTTACGAATTCTTCTCCTGTTCTACCAACATCCCAACATCCCAAGTGATTTATCAGCCTATAAACCATAGAAACATGTGGTCTATTGCTTAATTAGATTATTTGCTCTCGAGTCCTATGCGTGATGTTCGACACTGGCGATTCCCTCGTCAACTTCACGCGATAAAAATCTAGAGCAAATAATCTAACTGTTAAATATTGATCTTCGGGACCTACAGTCACTGCGGTCGGGTATAGGTTTAATACACTTTACTAACAACAATTTAGGATTTCAGCTGTGAAAGTTTCTGCTGTAAAATAGCTGACAAAAAAGACACACCTTTAACATGGTGGCTGGACAGTTTACTGATGGTGTTAACAAAACCACAGTCTATTCTTCTCTTCTGCAGGGCCATCTACAGGTCAAGAATAAAAAAAAAATGTATCATATATAGGAGAAAAGAGAATCACACCTCGCAGCTTCAGCAAGATAGATCCAATGTACCTGTCTGGACCTGAGAAGTCTCAAAAGAGAACAGGAAAGAGCAGTCTTGTCGAACATTCCATCTAGTAACCTTTGACTGTCGTTGGAGTCCAGTACCTGTAAAAAAAATAAGAATGCCTGTAAAAAACTATAACAAAGTTGACAGCAATCTGAACTGTAATGGTAAGCGAGCGCGGGAAAAAATGTAACCGATTGAAAGCGCGGGAAAACACACTGGAAGTACAAGGTACAGGCGCTGGGGAACGCGGGAAAATGTGTCGCCAGTGGAAAGCGAAAGAAGAAATGTCATCCATGAAAGGTGCAGAAAATGTGAAAGAGGTAGGATGCGCGGGAAAACACGCCACCTATAAAAGCACCAAAATACATAACGACGGTGATAAGTCCGGGAAATAAGACACCCGAAGCAATCACTGAGAGAACAGTAAAATGAAGCAACTTAAAGATGGCTTGCAACAGGCACCAACAATGAAATACCTCAACGAACTTTTGCATGATATGTTCTGCCAGTGAATTCTGCGGAACATCACCACGGTTTGCACTGATCACTTCCTTCGTCAAAACCTGCAGGACATAAAATTATGAAATGTTCTCAAGAGGTAACTCCCACATGTCATTCAAAAACGACTCTCATGCGGTTGTTTGAAAAATGTTGTCAAAAGGTGTAAAAACATGTGTACATTTATAGTTTTGTTTGATAGAAATATCTCGTTCATTTTTAAAACCTCGTTCTTCGCACAATGGGCCCTAGTAGAAAATTTCAGTCTCAATTAAATTATTGTGTCTGTATGTCACAGAGATCAAATTTGATTTTTATCAATTTAACAAGTTTCTCTTTGCCAGGTTGAAATCTTTCTCTCATCGGAAAAGGTAAGAACCAGGCATCTGAAGAAACTATTCTCACCTTTTGTACACGAGTCTCGATGCTCTTCTGATCTTTCGTCCCAAAGGAATCGGGTGACAGGAAAATCTGCAAAAATACCCAGAAAAAAACCAAAGTAAACTCTTTTGAAACCCCGTATCGACGTCTCTTTCCGTTCCTTGAAAGATTAAAGAGCTGTACCTTAATAGCCGGCCAGTAGCATCTCTTATTATATGGCTAGCTCCGCGAGCGGGCAAGATGGCCCAAATCGCGCGCTGTGATTGGCTACCCGAGCGGGCAAGATGGGGCCATCTTGTCCGCTCGGGACTACCCGCTGTATCTCGCAAGAAAAATTTCCATGAAAGCCACATAATAAATCCTTTATTGACCAAGTTTGTTCGGTCAAGATGGCTGGATATTGGCCTCGTTCTTTTTTTGCGAGTTTATGGACCTCGACTTCGTCTCGGTCCGTAAACACGCAAAAAATAGAACTTGGCCAATATCCAGCCATCTTGACCGAACAAACTTGGTCAATCAATAACCCATATTTATTCCCATGATAGCTTCACCGCGGGCTTTGTTGTTAAGAGGAGATATTTAGCATTCTCAGACTCATTAATAATTCATTACGCTAAAACAAAAACAATCACAACAGTGAAGGAGGTTTGGATACCGATGTTAATTGGAATAGATTTTGACGATTTTACTTCTACGTTTACTCCTTAGTTTTTGTTTTGATTGAGAAGATATATCAAATACTCGATACAGTGTTTCATTTGCTATCGAAACATCTCAAATTTCGTCAAAAATAATCCGCTGCGAGTCATATAAGTTCAACTCTGTCCTCGGTGTTTGGATATCCCGACGAAACACTATCTGTTGTGTTTGATATACTACTTTAGAGTTGTGGAATGAAACTGGAATTGCAACACTATCTGTAACACGAGAGCTACAGTTGACGAGAGTTCAAACTCTGGTTCTTTAGTGCTTTTATCGACTGTCGTGCGTTCTGACCGACAGCTTGGCCCAAATCGCGGTCAACCCGATAAGAGTTTCCCTCTTGTTTGACAGGTAGATCACGCTATATCACGCGTTCTCTCAGGACGTTTATCCACGAATGGTAATCGAAAACAGGATCTTGTCCAAAGGGATACCTACTACTATATCGAGTTCGTGAAAAACTTTTTGCAAAGAACATGACGTGTCCGTTCGTATCCGTCTATACTCCCGTATTTACTCCACAAATCAATTTACCGAGGAAATACATGTACCTTAAAACTGCCTTCTATTTCTTACCTTAAATATCGCAGCACACATCTGTTCATTTGTTTCTGAATGGTCGACACTAACACATAACGAATGAGATTTTGTGTCAGAAACAACCAAAATATAACAAGCTCTTTGCAAACAAACATTATTATTAAAGGGAACTGGGCAAAATGCAAGATTTCTTCCAGTTTAAACAGAAAAACCGTTTCATGACTTTTTTTCGTCACAATGTGACGTAGCGATTTTAAAACAGCTATAAAGCCTTTAGTTTTGAAAATTAAAATGGATGGAATAAACCAAATGGAATGCATCAAACCTCATTGATTCCTCATGAAGATGAGATAACTGTGACACAGTAGCTAAAGGTAAGGGCGAGATGCCTCCATCAAGAACTGCTAAATTACTACCTGCACATGAAAAGTGACACAAACTTGTAGAAACTTGAAACAACCAGTAGTAAATATGGTCAAACATTAAATAGCCGGGATGGTGCAGTGTTGAGATTGCTCGTCTCCAGCCACCAGTGCATGTCCCGGGTTCGGTTCAGGGCCGGTACAATATGTGGGTTGAGTTTGTTCTTGGTTTTCGCTTTGCACGGAGGGTTTTTCTCCCGGTTCTCCGGTTTTCCTCCCCTCGCGAAAACCCCCCTCTAAATACTGTAATTCATTTATTTGTTATTAATTTTAACTTCGAATTAGTACGCAAAAAGAAGAGAAAAGTCATCCTTCAGGTAAAGAATGAGACACAGTCGTCTGAAATTGCAGAGCTGTTGCCGATGACCTGTGCTACTTGGGCACGACTCCTTCTCAACCACCAACTCTCTAAACCAACGCTATAAGAAATGTATGGAGACCTTAAGGAGAAAGTGTATTTTGATGATATATGGCTTACTGTCTTTCTTTTGCGGCGGTTCTTCGGTCAGTAAACAGCAGAACAAGTCTCCTCCTACAGCACCACGAAGCTGTTGAACTTCAACAAGCTGCACCATGTAACCTGGTAGACAATATCGATATACAAGGGTTATCGACCAAGTGTGAGGTCAACATGGCTGGATATTGACCCAGTGTTTACGGACCAAGATGGAGTCGAGGTCCAAAAACAGGCAAAAAAACAGCGAGGACAATATCCAGCCATCTTGACCAAATAAGCATAGTCAATAAAGGATTTATTACATGTATATGGTAAAAGAACACTACTTTCTTGCTGGACACCGCGGGTAATCCCGAGCGGGTAAGATATCATCATCTTGCCCGGTCGGGTAGCCAATTACAGCGCAGGATTCGGTTCATTTTGTCCGCTCACTGAGCTAGTCATACCATATATAGACTAAAACCCAAATACGGGTTTCCAGGCACAGGCAGTCAGTGAAATATTTCTTTGTTATATATGGCGGCAGCCAGTACAAAAAGTAAGATAAACTGTAAATTTTACTGTTAAGTATTTGCTTAATCTATGTTCCAGTCCCCTCACCTTTATTATATATAAATAGCTGTTTCAAATTTCAACGGTTACTTTTGAAAATGTATGTAGAGTACATACGAAACGTCAAGTCATAAAATGTATAAATTCAACATGTTTATCACTGCTTTTTGTGTCTTATTTTTGATCAAATTACGATAGCCCAAGAACAAAAGTATTTACGATACTTCCCAACCTTTATCCAACACAGCCTCCTCTATCCCCACCGGGTCATCCTGTGAAGCTTTGTCCAAGTGCTGAAGAAGTTTGCTAAAAATGAAAATCAAAGCCCAATGGTAAGCGGGCATACACGCGCGTGGAGGGCGTGGCTTTGGGAGGGGTGGGGGTAGGGGGTGGTAGGGGGGACATTCCCATATGTCTTAGCTTTAGGAGAAAGGTTACTGCCGACCACATAGTAGTACTGAGAAGTATAAGTAATTTGTTGACAAAAGACGGAAAAATCTTGCTGCGGAAGTTGTTAGTAATGAATTTTTAATGCATTATTTCTTCTTTGTTTGATTGCAGATTTTTTGCGTTGTCAAATTCCTGGTTTCCAAACAGTTTATTGTCACACTGGACATCGTTTATGGTTCACCATCTTTGACTGGTTTTTCAGACAATATCATATTACATGTATCTTCGCACGCTCGTTATTGTGCGCAAGGCAAGCCGAGGTCTGACAATAGATCCTTCTCCAAAATGGCGGCCGAAAATTCAAATAAGTCAAAATTAGAAACGTATACCAGCACTAGAAAAAACACCTTTACTTTAGTAACCCTGCAAAGTTTCAGCATTTGAAGTTTAACATCAGCCGAGAAAATGTAGGTTGAAAATGTAAAAATTTACAGACGTTTGAATGGCTGGGAGTATAATGTATACCCCCAGTCATACAAATGTAAATTTCTCAATTTTCAACTTACATTTTCTCAGCTGATATTATACCTAAAATGCTGGAAACTTTGCAGGGTTACTTAAGTAAAGGTGCTCTTTTAGTGCTGGCAGATGTTTTTAATATTAGCTAATTTTAACTCATTTGAATTTTCGGCCGCTATTTTGGAGAAGGGTCTATTTCAGCTGCAAGAGGTAAACATTTTCTTACCTCATACTGTTAACTGGAATTCCAAACGACTGAGCAAACAACACTAACTGCGACGGCATCAAGTCATTCAAGGCTGCAAAAAAGAAGTTAAAAGAAGTTAGTTGATGACAGATGCGCGAAAAATATTGATAAATTGAAAAGTTGTTGTGTGGCGCGGTGTCAATGTCCTGTTACCGCAGAACCACTTACCAGCATCCACCACTCTGGAGACCTGGGACCTGATCATGCGCAGTCTGAGCCACTCTTGCAGCAGTATGGCTTCCTCTCCAGTGTCTGTCAGGTACACCTTCACTTGTCCCTGCTCAGGGCACCAGGCGTTCAAAAGGGCAGTGTACAGACTGGTATCTCCTGCGACCAAAGAAATTTCAAGTCGACTCCTTCAGTCCTTACGTATGTTCGAAATTTATCGTCTTAATGAAGCTACATATGCCCATTTCTGAATATTGCGGCTTACAATTTATCAAATATTTTGTTCGCGCGTGATTGGTCTAAACGCATCACATGACTGAATATGCCTCAGCTAAAACGTGGGACTATTCAAATGTTAGTAAATTCTCAGCTCCGACTATTGCATTTCTAGCTGTTTGATTGGCAAAAAATTCCGACTATGAGCCAATATTCGGAGTTTTACGTCATATGGAAAATAGTGCGCCAAGTTTAAAATTTTTCGCTTTGTAAAATTGTGGAAATAAAACTCGGCAGCAAAACCCGGTTTGAGAATTTACTAACGCAATTATTCCATTCGCCCTTGTTGGATATGAAGTGATTATAACCATCTCGCGCTACGCGCTCGTTGGTTATTTTATCACTTCATATCCAACGCGGGCTCATGGAATAATTGTTATATGTTCCTCAATTTTCAGGTACGCTTTGGGAAAACTATGCGCTTCTTTAATCTTGGAACAGATAATGTCCACGAACAAAAAGATCCGAGCATCTTTTCGCGCCAAATGGAGGCTATTGTTTATATATTGATGGCTCTCAGTGATATTGTTGTTATGGAACAGTTGCGTGATATAACAGATTTACTGACTGACCTTGCGGTTCCCCGTAAGTCAGTAACACGATCATGGCGTGAATGACCAGCACGTGCAAAGTGGCTGCCTTCCCAGCATACTCCGTGTCTTTAGACCACTGTACAAACAATTGGTCTTGTGTCTCCTGCTACATGTGTGAAAAAAAAAAACAGAAAAAAAATTTGAATAACACAATCTACGATCGTGAACAGTTCTCCTTTATTCAAGCTTCCCTTCTCCCCCCCCCCCCCCCACCCCCCCCCCCCCCCCACCTCTGCGCCGCGCCCCGTGCAAGTAGCTGTCTTTTCCCCTGTGGGCATTAAGTCGGTCAACACTAACCAGGATTAAAAGTTAGCCCAAGAAGTAATTCTTGTTGTATAAAATGTCTTTCACTGCTATGTTTTGCTAAGTTTTAGATTATTCAAAAACTCTAAATGGAAAGACAAACAATAAACAGAAAACCTCATGGAAAAGTTGCAAAAATGAAACCAAAGTTCTCGCTAATTCTGGGTCAGCTTAAAGCGACACACGCAAAAGCAAAAAAGTATAGAACATTCTAGTCAGTTAGTTATACTTAGATATAGAGAATAAACCAAAAGAAATCGCATCGACGAGGAAAGATCTATAAATAACATCTTTTTATTAAACTAAATATTCGTAAGCTATAAAGTTAAATTTAGAAACGTGAAACTAACAAGGAGTCGCTTACCCGAGTTGAATAACTTCAGATCCGCTTCTGTATGATATTATCACTTAAAATGTTCTATACAGAGAGAGACCTTGTTTGTATGCAGACTCACCCAAGAGAAGTTCCCTTCCTGCATATCAACAGCTTGCTGTAAAGCGATAGTGTAAAGTCTTAGTAACGCTTGGTAAGTCTCCTGTCCAGTCAGCCCTTTGTCTAGAACTGGTGCCATGATGGTGGGCCGCTCTATAATCAACTGCGCAACGTCCTGGGGAAAACACAAACAGCAGGGTTTGACACGTTATGCTCGTGAATTTGACCATTATGCCTTTTTAATGTAACCCTAAAAATCGTGCTCGTGTCAGGCCATTATGCTCGTGTGATGCTGGCTAAAATTTCTCCCTGAATCCACGGTACCACCCAAATGAGTCATGTTGTGATTGTTGTCAGGATGACTGCTAAGCCTGATGGACCTGGCAAAGGAACCATACTGCTGTACCCTGGGCACGGTTGTTCGAAAGCCGGTTAACGTTAACCCAGGATTAAAGGTTAACTGAGGCATTATTTTTTTGTTTAAAAATGTTTTTCACCTCTAACATTTGGTGTAGTTTGAGATTACTACTGCTCAAAACTGAAGGGCAAACAATATAAACAGATTACCTAACCAAAAAGTTACAAAACTGAAATCAAAATTCTCGCTAACCCTGGGTTAGCTTCATCGGGCTTTGAACAACGCGGTCCAGGCCTCTAAACCAGTGACAAAGTCTTAGAAAGAGCTGAATAATCAGACAGGAGACAGATTCTTACATTTTTACTCTAAATAACCAAAATTTCACCAATTACTACATGCACGTTCCAGAGGCTCTTTAAATATTCGAAGTCAATTTGTGTCTAGGATAATACCATCTCTGTGCAAGTCGTATGTAAATAATAAAAAATGTAAACATTTATATCAGCATCGATCACTGTATACTCACAATGACTGTGGCTAAAAACTCTTCTTCTCCACTGTCAGTAGCGTGATCAGCCAGGAACATCAGATAAGCTTGTGCTCTCTCAGGCACGATCTCAACTTGGCATGACTTTGGAATAAAACAAGAAAACAGTTATGCTTGACAGGCGATGATTTATAACGTCCAAAAGGTAAGAATAGCTGGTATAGAGGGCATTTCTTCTAAGTTTTCCCTTCAATGGAGCGAAAACTTGTTTGAAATAGATGGGCTCTCAGGTCGCCAAGGAAATAATGAATAAATGCTTGGATATTGTTTTGCCAATGTCATCACATTGTGAGAAAGAAGACGATGATGAATCTAGGGGAAATGAGGGAAAATGAGGGAAAATGTAAACACTAAAAATCACAAACCACTAAAAATCACAAACCACTAAAAAACACAAAACACTAACATAACGTTTTACTAATTTTGAGCGTTTTTCTTGTCACCTCCCCGCTCCTGAACTGAATTGACGTAGCCTCTGCCCGATTTAATTCCGAATACAGACTCACCTGTCTCAATGCAAAGCAACAGGTCGCTCTCACAGCATCAAAGTGAGGTAAGCTTGGCAAGTTGACCAACAGCCACTTGAAAGTCTTGGAGACCGTGCTGCCTGCCGGGAACGTTGGGGAGAACAGTTCCTCCATAGTGGTTACCATTGCACTGCCTTCCAACTCCTCCTCGCACACCACGGTCACATGACCATCCACTTGAACTGTCTCCTGGGATAGCACTAGTTCCAGACCCTTGGAGAATGGTTGAATAGATTTTTCACATGTGCTCACAATAACCATTTAGATGGCACAAGGAACTTCATTAAATGGAAAATGAAAAATGGCAATTATAAATATGAGTTATTGCCCAATCGTTCAGTCAAGATCGATGGATATTGGCCAAGTTTTTCTTTTGTATGTATTTATGGCCGAGACAGAGTCCAGATCCAAACACAAGCTAAAACGAACGAGGCACATATCCAGTCTGCGTGGGAGGCTAAGTCGGAACATGGTTGGTCAATAACGGATTTACTGAGACACTATTTTCTTGCGGGACCCAGCGGGTAATCCCGCTCGGTTAGCCAAACACAATGCAGGATTCGGTTTATTGCCCGCTCACGGGCATTCTTACAATGTACCTTAACAGCTGAGTCTCTCTCTGCTGTTTGTACAGAGGACAATCTTCTCATGAAGTACTCCAACACTTCTCCTGTAGACTCCGCATCAGCTTCATTGCCAAACAAGAGTGATCTCAGTCGTCCCAGAACATGCCGCTGTATGTCCTGAAGAAAAACCAGTCTTGTTACGCTGTTGGCTGGAGTATGTATTACAGTGGTTAAACGAAGTTTGTAACAGTTTGAAGCAAACATGTCCCAGAAGATTCTAAAACAAGCAGATCAGTTAAAATAGCCCTTTTCGCTTGGGCGGACGTTTTGCATCATTTCAGGACATGCGATGATACTCTTGACAATTCTAGCTTTCAAATTGTCAAGTAACAGCGGTGTATGAATGAATAATATTTAGATGGATAAAAGAATAATTCTGTAGAGGGTAGCACGTGGTCTGTGATGGAAAACAAACGGCCCAAGCTAAAAAGGTCCATTAACATACTGGCCTCCTCCAGGCGTTCAGGTAATTGAGGCGCTGAGCAGAAAACAGCGCGGGAAAAAATTAAAAAAGCGCGGCGATAATGAAAGACCAAGCTGAACCGAGTTGAATAAAATCGGAGCCGCAGAACAGGAAAGCGCAAGATTGTGTGTAAATAAGGTTCAGGACATTTTCCGTTTTGTTTCCGGTACATTGGCCTTTCGCGTTGCAGAGTTTGAAACCTTTGTGATTTGCCATGCGGTGTTAATACTTTGTTTAAGCTCACTTCTGTTGAAAGATAGGTTTTCAAGTCAATAAGTATTGGCTTTTAAGGGCCAAAGTTTGAAAAATTCCGTAAGTACATGTTTTAAAATAAGGTCGACAACTGACAACCACACACTTAAATAAGGTATGTTGCCCTAGCACACCTTGTGAGTTCCTAACACATCAAGGTGTGTAGTGGTGACACACCTTTTCACTGTTCTATTTCACGGTTTAAGAAAACACACCAATGCGTGTAAGGGAACACAAAAGGTGGGTCTCTGTAGGCGGTCTATAAGTAGGCAGGAGGACCTTTTGTTAAGATTGCCCACAGGCGTTCTTTCGCTTCCTCTCATCGTTCTTTTTTTAATTTTTTCGCGCGCTGTTTTTCACGCTGCCCCCGGACTAACTGAACACCTGGAAGAGGCTATAAACATACAGAGAAAGCCAACAAACAAAGTAGAAAAGAATTATAAAATTCTCTCTGCATATGCTGCGCCCAAGTTTAACTTTTCAAAGACTTCTTAAAACTGGAGAATTGTGGAACTTTGGAAGTTAAGTGCTCATTTTGGCGGGAAAAATGGGACGCCAGAAACTGCACACACGCAGCGCGATTAAACACTGTAGATGATATGTACTGTACCCCCTATACACTAAACAAATATCTTTGTTCAACGTGACAATGACGAGGTTGCCGGTCCCAAGTCCATCATTTTGTAATAGCAATAGTCACATGGTAATCCAAATTGTTCTCTAAATATGGTTCTATGTATTCAATTATAAATTGCAGGCAAGAAAAAGTACAAATAAAGATTGTCGTTGTTGTTTTTGTTGAAAATTATGATAAAAAACATTCGCTTACAACTCTCTTATCTTGTAGCTCCTTGGAGGGCCCTTCCCCACCCTCTTCCTTGCCGCTGTCAGCAGTTTTTTCCAGCAGCAGAAATTCACACAGGCATTGCACTGGTAGCACATCCAGTGATCCTTCAGACGACTGAACAAGTTCCGCTAGCCATGGCATACTCTGGGATGCACCCTGCAAAAAAACAAAAACCATTAAGGAGAATACAATGGAAGCTCTCTCAACGGACACTCGGAATGGGATAGCTCTACTTTCGACCGTCACAACACCCCGTTTGAACTGCCCTACAAACTCTGTATTGATTCATTCCCGAAAGGACGTGTAGCTGCGAACAATGGCCAATTCTCGCTGTGAGGGAATCATGGTACTTGCATTGATGAAAACGCAATTATCTAATCCTCAAGAAATAGACTTTACCAGTTTACAGGCGCAATAAATCACCTGGGATGTTGGGAGAACACGAGAAAAGCATGTAAATCACTAGTTAGGCGAGTGAATTAAAAGCTTTTCGAGAGTTCTTTTTACACCTGAAGGTTAAGTTTTACCCATTCTGCGGTTAACAGCTAACCCCTTTGAGATCCTCTTGTAATCGTAAACAAACCCAATGCATGGATCATGCGACCTTTATTACCTGCCTCTGGATGATTTCCAACAGAAAGTCAGGTGAGCGGCTGCGACACAGCATCTGGCCCAGTTTGAGAGTCTTGTTTGTTGCTTTCAGCTGATCGATAACGTTCTGAGGAGGGCGACGTGCAGGTCCACTGAAGGGAAAGATACACGTGCCATCAAGTTTTCACTCCATGTACGTGATAGCAATCAATGTTCAAATAACATCTTCCCTTGCTAATGTTACTCACAAAACACGCAAAGAACAGCTGAGAGATTTCCCAAGGTTTTGTCCTTTCCGTTTTTCCATATGACAGTTTTGATAAACGCTCAAATATGTAGAGGAAAAAGGGTTCATGGCAACAGACAAATTTGATTCAGGGCCTGATGGCCCAAATACTGTATGTGTAATTACCTTGCACGCTGCATTTGAGTTTCATTTGTTGTATATTCCTTTCATCCCAAGGGCTTTTTTCTGGGCTCTCTTATCCCCACGGCCTCTTCAAACACAAACACTTCTAATTTTCAGTTTCTTAGCCAGGACGCACAGCTTTGTTAGTCGATTGCTTTAATTTATGGAAAATGACTTTGCTCTCCATGACTTCTCGTAGCTCAGTGGTTAGAGCGCCCGCACGATGTTCGGGAGGTCATGGGTTCGATTCATGTCAGGGACTCAGATTTTTCTTTGTTCCACGCTCGTGTTATGTTGATCAGTTCACTTTTCACATTTCTTTAATTTTTATTTGAAAACTGAATAAGAGCCATTGAGTAGAAACTTTTACCATTTACGACTAAAATAAACAGCTGAATCACTTAGCTCTGGTTCGCACCAGCAACATAACGACGTAATGTCAAAATCGCTAAATCACTGATAATTAAAGACAGTGGAAAAAAAATCAGGCTTTTTTTCATACGTCGTTATGTTCACGCTGTTATGTAGCTATTATCTCTTTATGTCAAAGGTTCACACTACAAATATAACGACATAATATACTTCTTATCTTGTTGTGACCATGTCGTTATGTCACAGTCGTTTTATCATTAGTATGAAGTAGGCCTAAGCAAACACTTATATTGTACTCACACAGGATCCATGCTAATAAGCTGACTCAGTAACAAACTGTTACTTTCCGTGATAGTCACTTTAGTCGTGGCTGCTGCCAGGTGTGATTCAAATAACAGGATCTCTTCCTTTTCAGCTTGTGCCAACTGCAACACATGGCAATCAGTAAGAGGATTACATAGAGTGAGTTTCAACTGAGTGTGGTAAAACCAAAACCAAAGTAATCACTCTAGCCAATCACAAAGGACACAGACAATACAGTGAACAAATTAAAAACTCAAAGTAATCACTCTAGCCAATCACAAAGAACACAGAGAA
>CM042751.1:28338276-28355168 GCA_022496165.2 Catalaphyllia jardinei | reverse complement strand
CACAGAGAATACAGTGAACCAATCAAAAACTCAAAGTAATCACTCTAACCAATCACAAAGGACACAGACAATACAATGAACCAATCAAAAACTCAATGTAATCACTGTAGCCAATCACAAAGAACACAGAGAATACAGTGAACCAATCAAAAACTCAAAGTAATCACTCTAACCAATCACAAAGGACACAGACAATACAATGAACCAATCAAAAACTCAATGTAATCACTGTAGCCAATCACAAAGAACACAGAGAATACAGTGAACCAATCAAAAACTCAAAGTAATCACTCTAGCCAATCACAAAGGACACAGACAATAAAGTGAACCAATCAAAAACACGAAGTAATCACTCTAGCCAATCACATGTTCGAGTGAGATATTGTTCTTGCCACATAAAATTCATATCTTTGAGCTAACGTGTTATGTTCTTTTTATTGTGATACAAATATACTGATGACGGCGTTTTTGATTTTCCGAAGATTTCCAACCACTTTCCGAATATTTCTAAAGATTTTCCAAAATTGTTCCGAAGGCCAGACGAACGTTCCCGAACATTTTCCGAGAATTTCTGAAGATGTCTGAATATTTCCGAAGATTGTCGAAGACTCTCGAGGAAGACCCGAAGATGTTTCGATGGTACACAAACGAATTTAAGTGCAATTTAAGAGACAAACTTGATATCGTGTCGTATCGTTTTTAATCAATTTGTTACCACTTGGTATACCACTGACTTTTATGTAATAAAAAACCAATTACCTTTCGACACTCAAGTGAAAACCACTCTAATCTTACCACAAATGTGACCCTTGCAGATTCATTCAAAACTAAATTTGTATTATCTGGTTCTACCATTTCAGAACGGTTGCTAGTAACAGAAACAAAATATTTTTCTGGCCAATCAGCGGGACGGAATTCGAACAGTTCTGGAACTGGTTCGGTAAGAGTAAGTGCCAGGGGCTTGTCTGCTCTTGAAGTAAACTTTAGACTTAAAATATTGCATCATCCCGATACCAGCTCCTGACTCTCTGAGGATTAAATTGTTCAAGTTTGTCGTTTGTAATCCATGTTCATCTTCTTCATCCTTAACCCATCCTTGTTTCTTTTATGGTTTTCTTATTGTCCCTGTCTGTTTCTTATCTTGGATAAGTACAATTTACAGGTTTCCTCCAGTGAAAAACAAAAAAGTAAATGACCAAAACACCGTGATTGAGCTGCTTTGAGTATAATTACAAAATTGCCATCATTCCTCCAGAGTGTACAGTACTGATCAGTGCTTACCTGCAACTCTTGAGCGAGTATCTCATCTTTCTCCTCGCTTGTCACTGCCGCAGTTGGTGGTGGAAACGTAAAGTTGCTATGTACAAAGCACAAAGAACGCAGAATTTAGTTCAGTCGTCACATTACTGCCCTTTAGGGTTACACCTTTAAAGATGGGATTGAAATTTCTTCTTCCTCATCAAAACGCAACAAGCTTCTTCAATTTGTACATTACACATACAGCGATGCAGCAGCTTTTTCCTCGGTTACATGTACAGTGTAGTACAGGTTTCTGATAGTCTAGTCTATATCACTAGACAGTTTATACGCTGTAGGTCACTTTGCTTTATTTGGTCACAATAATTTTAAGTGGAGATAACAGTGGACTACAAAGTCAGAGATCAGACGTGCAAAACCAGGTGACTACAAAGTAAAAATAATAATAATAATATCTGGGGGGGGGGAAGGGCCAGGGTTAGGGGGATTTATATTGGATGCTTGCAGGATAGGGTAGGATTAAGAACTGAAGGGGAGGGGTGGGCGGGTGCATGTAACTGTTTTTAAAAACCCTGCCTAAAAAAAGTGAGAAAAAAATGGTTTGAAAAACTTAACCTGGTTTGAAACAAAATAATCTGGCCTAACGAACAAGTTGACCTACAACATGTATCTTACCAAACAGAGTTCCCTGTTCTCGAAAGGGTTTTTAGCTGCACGCGCGCGCACAAACACACGCGTCAGCTGAATGAATCAAGATTAGCACACTGGAAGTTAAATCTTGCGTAAAATTGCGCGAACCGTAAATAAAATCTGCAGAAAAAACCCCTTTCAAGCCTTCTTAACTTGACTCAAAAGTTAGCTGTTTTTTAATGAAGCAAAGTTTGCAAAGATAAGGTGACTTACTTTGTCATGAGCAATTCCATGAGACATTTCAACATTGGAAAATTATCCCATCCTGATTGGCCTGTGAAAAACAAAAACAAAGGTTCAACAAGGTTGCACAAACGTACAAGGAAAAGACTTGTCAGCCACTAAATTAAAATAGAGACAAGGTGTGCACGCAGTATCTGTCAAGTGCATCAAAGCCATAGCATGCGTGTGTGTGAACAGTAATGCTCATAAACTTTAACATTTGGTTTTATCAACGGCATCGTTTGCAACTGACGGAGGGGTTCTTCTCGAAACGTCTCATTTCTTTTTACCATAGCAACATGAGCACTTTGTCAAACCAGTTTTCTTTCTACAGTTATCCCAAGTGCTACACGGCATCAATTTACAGTAAATTGATTAATAGAGATGACTTATCAAAGGTGTCAGCTACTAAAGTGAGTGATATATTAACCATCTTGATCTATTATATTTTACATGTATGTATATTGTTTACAACAGACATTTTGCATGAATGGTGACTAAAATTTGAATAACAAATCTTTCTATACCCTAAGCTACTTGCTTATGTTTCCAGACAAAGGATGTTACACATGACTGCACTGTGTAAGTATTGTTATTTAAATATCGGCAATATTTCTTCAAAGCGTCTTATGCATGCACTATACATGTATAAAGCCTGGTTTAGCAAGTCTGTAAGTAACCAATTAATATCTACAGACTAAAACAGAAGAAGTTCATTTACACTTACCAATTGAAGATGGGTTTAGAGATGCCACTATGGCAAGTAAAATCCATCCTTTCCAGTATAGATTAGCAATTGCCAATTTTGGAGCAGTGTATCTGTTAAAACAAAAATGCATCTGGAAGGCCAAGACAGCATTAATTGAAGTATGGGTTAAAATGTTATCTTGGCTTCTAAATGGCAAAAGGATATCTGGAAATATGAAAATAATTTTCATATTTCCAGATGCTGCATTCTTATCCTTTTGCCATTTAGAAGCCAAGATAACATTTTAACATTTTATTATCTTGACCTGTTAATAAAAAATACTGCGGTTAACATGCCCTCACACATCTGTGTCTGCTGTTAGTTTTGATCAGTTACATACCCTGTCGGCAGAATGATGTCCTTAGGATGGTGATATGCACAAAGATTAAGAACAGCATCTAATAGTTCCAAACGATTTACAGAAAGAGATGAGTCTCCTGTGGAACAGCAGACAAAATATTAGTTGCATTCATATGAATAATATTATATAGCTGCATTATTATCAAGTGGAAATTCCATGAATGAATCTGAGAAACATTTTGCTTCCAGAAAAGGTGGTATTTTCTGTTACTTAGTAATGGTAACTTTGACTGCATATAGATTGAGAGGTCTTGATATCAGCCCAGCAGGATCCCTTTAGAAGGGAAGACTAATTTAACAATTTATTATATGCATGAGAGAGACCCAAATTTATTTGAGCCCAGCTGGTGATGTAGATCGATGTAGATCTAGAGAGCTGTTAAGCGATTCAAGCTGTTTTCTGCACTCTGTCAAATGTTTGCACACAACAACCAACCCAACCTGCAAATGTAGGTTTACAGATTGAAACGAAAGCCAGGCAGAAATTCATCTATGTTTCCAGGCTACCACCAACAAGAGACTCTACTTTTTGGGTTGAATAAGAAACTTTGCTATAATAATTTTATGGTAAGATTTTAGAAGAGCATGGACAGTGATATTTGTTAACCTGAGCTTAGTTTTAATACTTTAACGTGCACCTTCACCTGACTGAGAGCTTTGAATCCATGGAGAAGGTGTTTTGATTGCTGCCACTCTCCGCACCAAGGAATCTGCTATTTCAAGTGTTTCAGGTGCAGTTAATGGCAGCTCATTAGACAGGCCAATTATGATAGTCCTCATCAGTGTATCCTCTTGTACAGGAACTTCACTGACAATACTCAGCAATAAACTAAAAAAAGCAAAAAAAAAACGAGGTTTGTATTAACAACAATTTCATCTATCCTGTCACAGTTAACTCTAAATAAAAAGAAAAACGTCCCTGAAGTGCTAAGATGGATGCTAACTATTCCAGGAGGAATAGAACACAAACGAGCCACATTGTGGTTAGTCTTCTTTGCAGACATTAATTTTTTGATAATCACATAATATCCTGTCACTGTTAACCCTAAACAAAAAAAAACTTCATCCAGAAACACTAAGCTTGATGCCAAGAGGGATATAAAACACAAAGTAGTAGCTGTACTGTGGCTAGTGTTCTTTGCAGACATTATTTTGGGTTCTCATTAATTCCTCTCCCCAAGATCATTGCAAAATAATAATGGCTGCAAAAAAGACAAAATTACAGCTGTACTAAGACTATAAATATTACTGAACATCCCTATCAATGTTTCACATAACAAAGGCAGCATTTATCTTATGCCTTCTTTACGACACAAACTGATGATAGACTGAAGCATGATTTTTCACCTTCTGTCATTCTCTGGGGGCCAGTTATCTTTTCCCACGTAGCTGTCTGCCTGGTCCAGGAAAAGTACTCTATTCATGCTTTAAAAAAGAATACCTTCATTGTTACACTTAAGAAATAGAAAACATGTACCGTGTTTGTATAGAGTTATACAAACACAAGTGGAAGTTTGGGAGAACGAGAAATGCTGTGGGAACATGAGCCGCAGGCGAGTGTTTCCACAGCTTTTTCGAGTTCTCCCAAACTTTCATGAGTGTTTGTATAACTCGATACAAATGCGGAGTACATGTTTTCTATTTCTTTTAGAAAACACCACGACGAGAAAAGGGAAAACAACTTGTTAACTTTGATTATCAAAATGTAAATTCTCTTTGCTCGCGCCATCACTACGCCAACAGCGCGCGCTAGTTCTGTGTCTCCATCAAGTTATACAAACAGGATTTTTAACCAATCACCGAGCGTGCTTTCTTAGGACTGTTTTCTAAACACATATACATGTATGTTACTTATTGTAGAGACTATTAAATAAATGTTACTGTTGTCATAAACATCAGTCCAGAATAATCACACCATACAGCACACAGTACTTATCCTCATATATAAAACAGACATTAGTTTTATTGACATTACTAAATTAACAAACACTATCATGTAAAGCATGGGATAAAAAAAGAGCTATATAATAAACAAAAAAAAAAAGACCAAAGCAAAAAAAAAAAAACAAACAATAAAACTGATCTACATATATATCAAATGCAATTAAGTCAGTAGCTACATTTCCAAGAAAAAAAAATCATGCTGTAAATCTGTGTAGTTGTTTAATCATGGTAATTGTAACAATCTCAGAACAATGACGACGGTGGCGATTATCCTCAAAAAAGCATGTAAACAAATTAAGTTGACTAGAAATTTCAGGGCATGCCTAGCAGTGTGGTAGAAGTTGTCAATATAGTGGTAGAAAAAAATGCTTAGCAATGTTTGCCTCTTACCATGACAAGAAATCTTTTCCACTAGGACTGAACATTTTTGGTACAACAATATGTAACCACCAAACAGCATCACGCTGGATGGTGGACACTGATTTCTGAAATTCCTGAAGTACTGACCAGTCTGAAAAATATTCAGTAACAACATTATTATTGCAAGTGAAGTATGATCCTTGCAGTAAATTTTCCAATTTAAGCAACTGGAAAGAAGAAGCCTGAAAAAAATCAGGGCTTCAACGGGATTCGAACCCATGACCTCCACGATACCGGTGCGATGCTCTACCAGCTGAGCTATGAAGCCACACATTGGGAGCAAGGTCAATTTATTGAGTTCATATCTCCCGTAAGGAGTGAAATGATGTAAAGTGTATATGAAATAATTCATATTTGAACTGCGGTTCTAGATGCAAGTGAAGTATGATCCTCGCAGTAAATTTTCCAATATAACTCATAGAAATGCAGTACATGGTTTCTCTTTCTTAAATAACCCTGTAATGGTGACCTTTCAACATGTGAAGATAACATGTTATTTTCATGTGTGAGGACACTATGTTTTTGCACAAAAGCTCACCTGCTATTTCATTGGTGTTTAAATAAAATAAATAGTTCTATTTATAGGCAATCCATTTTAGGAGCAATATCACTTCATCTGGATAAGATACTCATTCTTTACAATATACATATTGAATTGGGGTTATTTTTGTAATGGTATGCATTTATCCTGGGTGGAGAGAGACACTTCAGGAAGAGTGAAATAAAGAGAACATTGTACCTTTCTTTTCTCCTCTTGCAGATGCACTGTTAAATGCATCCTTGAGGCTGGGTGTAATACTAAGAAAGGTTGCCATGGTGATAAGATCTGCCAAGGAAAGCAGCAGGCGATCCTGAAAATGAACAAATCAATACAGATTGTAATTGCAATTTTCTTTTTTCTAAAGTGATTCTGAGTATTTGTAGATTAAAGTAGCTTAATCAAAACTAAAACTTAAGGCAGCACATATAGTACGATGGACAACATAACTAACCTTCAAGGAAGCATCAAGGTCTCTAAACTGACTTTCAGTTCTTTCCGTCATAAACCCTCGGCACAGGGCAACAAAGTCTATATCATGTCTCAGAGCTCTGACAATTTCCCTCAACAGGGCACGTGATGCTCGCAGGTAATCATCTCTGAAATTATAAATATGAGATCAGTGACACTGACTGAACCAGACATATTCAGAATACTCTTAGAGTTCTACTGTCAGTAGTTATTGATGTTATAAACAGGCCATTATTATAGCAGAGCTGCAGTTGTTTCAAGGGCTGCCAAGCATAGCACCATACTCTTACATGTATAGAAAAGAAAAGAAAACCCATGAATAGATTTTCTCAAGGTTATCACAGCTAGCGGAATTGCTCAAGGCTGCGTATGTACGGTCATGATGATGTCGCATAACATTGTAGCCATACTATAGCTGGTAGGTTGACCAAGACATGCAGCCTTGGATTACAGTGTACATCTTTGATATTGGACATCTATGTTATGATCAATTGACACCTGTGAAACAAGCTTAAAACTCATTAGCCATGTTCTAAATGAGTAGGGGACTGGGCATGAATATTAAATCTCATTTGAATTGAAAAATGGAGCCTGCCTTCTGAAAGAGCAACCAAACATTAGAAAGTTAACCAAATATGAGAGTTTTGGTTTTAAATGCAAAGGTATGGTACACTTTTAAAAATCATTTACGTCAAAGAGTTTTGTATGGATTGGAACAAGGAGAAAAGTACTAGTTTTGGATTGGATTGCAGGTTCAAGCCAGGTTGACTTGCTGTAATTAGGAGCTCCACTTTTAGGCTTGGCTAAATCTCTATTTTATAATAATATTATTATTGTGACTTACTTGTTTGTCAGCAGGTCTTGAAACACCATAGCCAGCAGCTGTAAAGTAACACGATAGATGTACATGTATATTAATTTATAGTTAATGATAGTAATAATAAAAATAAAAATAAAAATAATAATAAATAAAATAATAATAATAATAATGCATGTAATTCTTATCCTAGTATCTTAGTATCTTAAGCAGTTGTTACATTTCAATGTGATTTTATTTCTTTATTTTTCATATAGCTTTACTCATAGATAGTTTTATAGTCTTACGTTTTAAACATGAGCCTCTGGCTCGGGCAACTGGGCAACCATGCCTCACGTAGGACAATAAACTTGATTGATTGATTGATAATAATAATAATAATAATAATAATAATCAACATTTTTATGGTGCAAACTCCATGTGAATATGATCAAATGCGCCTAACAAACAAATATGATACAAATTAAACATAACAAGTTAAGTGATCCCAACTGGCGGGAGGCTGACCAGTTGGTTATTTACAAGGCGTGGTGGAGTTGAATTCGGGACCACTGAAGACAAATTTGTCCAGTGGCAGGGAGAAGGATTTGAACCCGGGACCTCCTGATTACAAGTCCAACGCCCTACCACTAAGCCACGCTTGCCTCCTAGTTAAATAGAAAATTTTTTATACAACATTAAATCCTGGTAAACTAAATTACTGTTAAAGTATTTTCACAACTGTGCAATGTGCAATTAATCATGGTAAGCATAACCATAACCAGACATGTACAAGTACAACAATGTACAACATCATCACTAAAGGAAATGCTACACACTGTAGAAGGTGGCCTAATTTAACTTACAAGTACTGTAGTACAAATTAGAAGTTACAATCAAAGCCTTCTTACAAACCTTGGCTGTCCTTTCTTGGTTGCTCTGGAATATAGTACTAAGCAGAGCCATATTGTTTGGATTCCGACTGGTGGACAGTTCATTGTAGATCACATACTTCAATACTGTTCCTAAATTCTCTGAGTGCTGGTTAACCAATTCTCTGTGCAAACAAGAGGTAAATCAGAGTTATGTTAAAGCTGTTAAAAAAAAAAAAATGTTTTGTTGAAGTTTTCAACAATATTTTATGTTAGTGTATGCTGGCATGTCCTGGTAAAGTGCTAGGGCTCAACTAGCTTAAAGGGGCAGTCTCACAAAGATTAAGTGGTGCTTGAAAATCCAGTGAACATATTGGTATCAAATCTAAAATGCACCATACTAGTCACAAAAGTTGTTTACAACTGTTGTGCCTATGGACAAGTAGGAGAGAAGTGGACGGTGTAAAATTTGATAACGTTGGGCTGACATTTTTAAGTTTGACAATGTTACTTAGAGGAAAATCGCTAAAAATCATTGATCTTGAATTTATGCCTATTCGTCCTTTAAAGGTTATTTTCTCCAGTAAGTGCACCTTTATGATTCTGGCATATTTGTTTGCACAAAAACTTAAAAGACATCTCGTGATACTGCCAGGGTTGTCATTAGAAAATGTAATAGGTGTCTGATCTGAACTAAGTAGGTGGCTGAAGTGAATTGTGGTTGTTATGCCCCTCTAGGGGGAAGGGGGGGGGGGGGACAGACATTGATGTGAAAATCAGTTCAAAAAGGGAGAGAGTTTTTGCTGGCCATCCATTTTTGATTTTCGAAGCATCAATTCAAGTGCGATTATTGCAATGGTTTCTGGCTTTGTGACAGTCGCACATTTTAGTCATTACTCAAGTTAGCTGTCAACACCACTGGTGGTTTTTGCATGGTACTTCCTGTACAGGTTTCTAGTTTTTTTTTTCCATCCGAAGTATACAAGAGAATGATCACTAAACTAAGTCTCTGGCCTGAGATTTACACACAAAAAAATTATTGGGAAGGCAAATCTCAATATTATCAAATTTCTGGTGCACAAAGTAGCAGGCACAAAATGGTCTGACAGCTGATGGATTTCCGCCACCTACCGGCTTCTAATAACAACCCTGTACTGCCACTTTAAAAACTGAAACAACAAAATGTTAAAGGCACTGTTTCAAAATTACACGATTCTGAGTGAAACTTGTCTCACTTTTCTCTCTACTCTGAAGACTTAAGCTCAGGTTGTGTAAATGTCACTTACTAACAACAGTTCTGTTTTGAACTATATGAACCTTTACAGGGTGATCACACTATATGAAGCAGTGATGGCATCAAAATTTTGGAAGGTGCATTTATAATTATGCACTGTACAGGATCTTTATGGTATTTGATTTTATTAATAAATCAAAGAATAATCAACAACATACTTGATACAATTCACGTAATGGTTAGCAAGAGGCTTAGTCTTCAGTCTCATTCTGATCAGGTTACTTATAACTTCAACGTCCTCACTACTATGACTGTTACAGTTCAGTGCAAGAGACATGAGCAGTTCCTGAGCTGGACGAGTCAGCTGCAACAAAACAAAATGAAATGAATGCGACACTAATAATTATCCGTACATTCATGTAATATTTAAAAACTAAACTATTATGACAAAGTCATGTACATATGGCCTTCAACAATTTTCACTTTATTTTTTATTCTTTGAATTCCCAGAAAACATTCCATAGTGTTTACTTTCAGATACATCTGTTCACATGTACAAACTTGTAACGTACAATCATGTACATAATTATTGTACTAAGCAAAAGTTAAAAGATTTTATTTAATACTTAAAGGGGCATTGTCACGAGGATTTTGCTGTTTTAGGTCAATTCTGTACTAAAATCATTACTTTAAGGCTTTAATCATAAACAAAAAGCTCCTGTAAAGCTACAATGAAGATATCAAATGAATTTTATCACAGAGGGCTAGCCATAATAAATTTCTTGAGGATTTTTGGAACTTGTGGCATCAAAACTTGGAAAAATTGGCCAATTTTTCAAATTTCATTCCATTTCCATCCATGCCATCCGTATACGACAGGCGACAGGAAACAGTTATCGTACCTTCAAATAGTCTTCGATAACAAAACTAGATCATTAATTTTGGAATTCAATTGATGCGAAGGCACCTTCTAGCTTTTTATAAAGTTGCCAAATAGAGTGACACTGCCCCTTTAACACACAAAAAAAATCAAAATTTGACGAAAACAAAATGCAAAGCAAAACAGGATTCTAAACAAACTTTCAGAAGTGAATATTGTAAAACTTAGTACAGATCATAACCAAAATATTAATTACCTTGGGATTCTGGAGCCACATCTCTAGCCTATGGGAAACTGACAGTCTGATCTGACTGTAACCACAAGTGACTGTGAGCAGTTTCAACAGGTTGCGCGTGATGCTGTCCAGTGGCTGACGTCTTGTTAACTGGTCATGAACAAGTTCAAGGATATATGTCTGGATATTGTGCTCAACAGAAGATGACATGAACCTAAAGTTGCATCATAAAAGCAATAAAAAATTACATACATGTACCCTCTGACTGATAATTTCCTGCAGTTCTGGATGGATGGATGGATGACCTTTATTTAAACACGATAAGAATTAAAGCTACAAGCTTGTAGGGTCATGTATAAATAATTAAAAACGTAAAATAAATCATAATTGTGTAAGAAATAGTATCAATACAAAACAAAGGGATGTTAAAAGATATTTACAAAGTTCTCAACTAATAAACTACGAGGTCAACAACTAATACGAGTTGACTATAAATTTTCAACTGTATATGAATTCGGCATTTTTATGTTGCGTAGTGGAGGCGGAGGTAGTTTCAAATGTAAAATCCTTGATTCAGAAATAATCTTTTGTTCTTATTAGATTCCGGTCTTCATTGCTCAGATATGAAATTCCGTTCTCATTGAGACAGATCGTATTCCATAGGACAGTGCCTCTGTAAGCCAGCAAATCCTCCAGCAACGCCTTCTGACTACAACAGATTGTACAGGTTGTACTTTCATTATTTCAGGCTACATACTACATGCTTGAATTCATGGTGTCTGGAAAAGTGTCCAGATTATTCTTTTGATTTTTTGTTTCTCTGTTTTATCTTTAATAGTTAGTTTTTTGTTTGATTAAGAAGATATTCATGCACAAGTTTTATCACTGACACTAACTATTTCCAAACACTTCCAATTTTGTCATCAAAAATACTATCTGCATATTATGATTGAAGGTATTTTTAACCCTCTTTGGTGTTTGATTTCAAGTGTGATGAAGCAATGCTGCTCATGTTTGATAATTATATGCTGGCAGATTACTTATACATGACCACTAACTTAAAGCTTGGGTTTCAACATTTGAATCACCTTGAAATCACAGGTATATTATCTTCCTCCAGTGCTGTAGATGTTTCCATTTCCTCAACAAGTTCCTCTTCCTCTTTCGTTGGAACTATGAAAAACAGAAAGAAGCTTTTATTTAAAATGCTCATTCGAGTTGCAGTGGTAAATGTCAGTTTACATTTTTGTAAATTTGTTTATTTCCCTTTGATTATGGGATAACGAAAGAGAAAAAAGGGGAGAATTCAATTAAACCAGGAAAACAATAACACTGTACTGATGAAATCCATGCAACTATAATCAGAGACAGTGTACTATGCTAGTATTATGTACAAAGTCAAAGGCTAGCTTTAGTTAACCTAACAGTTCTGTTTATACCTGCGAGTGATGTACATCCTGCCGGTGCATAATTTTATACCCTCATTTCTTAGGAGTCACTTTTACTTGTTGACTTATGCAGAAGTTCTATAGGTGAAATCTGCACGTGAGCCAAGTGACCCATCATGCTTGCACTTATCTCAGTTTCCGTAGCATAAAGCAACTAAGAGTAATTCTACTCCCCCTGGATGGGATGCTAATCCATTGCAGGGTAACCCCCAGAATTTGCTGGGACTAATTTACATGTATACACTTGGGTGGAGAGAGACACTGTGAGAGTTACAGTAATGTGCAAAAGTAAGTTACCACCTCTCATCTCATTTCTCTTGAGAATCACTGAAACATTTGGAATGGCATATGTTGCAGTATGTGTAAGAGACCAGACATATGTACCAATTGCTGTAAGTGTCCTGACCAAGAACACAATGTTCACAATGTCCCAAGTAGTCTGAATTTCAGCCACCTCTTCCCTTTACCCTGAAGGGGAGGGGGGCACCTCTGTCCCAAGCCATGGTTTGAACCAGACCGCTTGATCTGGGGATGAGTGCACTAAACATGAGGCCACTGCACTTCCCATAACCCTATAGCCGGCTTTAACTATAAAAGAAGAATAACAAAACTTATCATTGACAACCTGTACCCTGTGCTCCACTGGACGTCGCCTGCTCACAAGTCACCTGCTTCCCTGCAGGATCACTGTGTTGACGTGCCAATGTCTGCGGTGCAGTTTTAGTCCCAAAAGCTGTCAATATATTTTCCACAAAGCTTCGGCAATGTTCATTATCAACCCACACTCTGTCTCCCAGTGCATCCTCAACATAGACTTTGACGAATGCCTCTGGCCAGTCATCTTCCTCTTGGTAAGCATAGAGCAGAATGTTACATGCCATCATGGGAACTAAGGCATTCACCCCCTTGGCAGGCTTGATGTTCACAGCGCCACCTTCACGTTTTAATATGCTTGTGAGTGCCTACAAGTGAACAACACCAATAACTATTCATTTTTCTCTTCAGTACAAATTATGAAGTCAAACCCCAAGGAAATTTTATCATTACCTGTTCAGTATTTTAAGTTACAAACCAAAAATTATAATTCCAACCTTATCAAGTCCCAACTCACCTCAACAACTCTGTTAGACAGGAAGAATTCAGGTCTGCTCTTTGCCAGGTAAATCAAATTCATGATCATGATGGTATCAGGTTTGGCTTTGTTTGATTTAAGATTCTTTATTGCTCCAAGAAGAAGAGCATCAACCCTTAACTTGTTCCCACTAGCATCTGCATCAAGTATCTGATCCTCAAGTTCGGATGGACTCACTGGAGTAACAGTTAACTACATTAGTTGGAGTAAACAATGTTTTCTTTTTTAGCAATCCCCTATTCAAATATGTCGGATATTCAAGTAAAATAATTCTACAGCACAGTCGAAGTTGTAATATTTTAGATTCATATACAAAGTACAATGAACTATCGATGAAATCTGACCAGTCAAACAAGCAAAGTGTACACAAGGAGCTTGCCCTGTACAATGTGGCATGAATGAGGCATTTCTCATTTAAAAAAACTAAAATCTCTCAAGAGAGAGGTGCATGTATTTTTAATAAACAAAATAACAAATGTTCAATATCACACCTGTACTTCCAAGCTTCCCTACAGTTAATGTAAATTTAGACATAATACTGCGTGTTATTTATTTACTCAGTTTCTAAGTTCATTCATGGCAATATGCCTAGCTTGTTTCAGTCTCCTGGTCAGTGGGGATGATGGACAAAGCAGATGGGTGATGAGCGGGATCTGGGAGGGAAAAGGATCCTGCTCCTTGCCTGTCCACTCTTTTGATTGTTTGCGCTGACCAAGAACCTGGAAGATGCTACAGTATCCCAAGTATGATGCTTAATTGTTTATGGATACCTCAGTCTCCAGTCTTTCTTTTTTATTTAGTTGATGTGTTTGTTGTGGAGTAAAACTGTAAAAAAACTATAGTATTACACTGCTCTAACTCAAACTATACAAATTATATGTTGGTATTGCCATCTTTGAGCTACAGGGGTACATGTGCTGAATAGTTAATTCAATATCTATTTCATTTCATTTCATTTCATTTCATCTAAGACGCACACAAATTTACTTTACGTCTAATGTCCCTGTGCAAGCATACATGTACCTTCAATAGGAGTGACCTCTCCATGTGATAGAGACTGAGAACTAGTTCCAGACCTCTTGCTGCTTTCTCCATCCCCAGTCTTGAAGGAATGGGAAGCATATGTAGGAGAAGACAACTTGGGTCTCTTAGGAGCACCAAGAGGAGTCAGGGGACTTGACGGCTCTCTCTTCCTATCAGAAAGTGATGAACTTCCTGGCTTCTTTGAAGGCAGAGGTTGTGGTGGTTTCAATGGTTGAAGAGGTTTTAATGGCTGAAGAGGTTTCAGCTCACTTTCTGAACTTCTAGAGCCTCTACTTCCTGTTAAAAATAATCAAAAACATACAGTTTGAATTTTATTGAGGTTGAATGAATTTTCTACAATTTTTAGCAATATTTGTCAAACATCTTACCAAGAGCAATAAAGTCTCCAGGTGGTGGGTGACCTGCATAGCAAATGATACATTTAACAAAAGTTGTGTCAGTAACAAGTCTAAGAAATAATGCCACAAACTGCATACATGTTTATATGTACATGTTGCCATTTGGGTCAAGGCCAAGTAAATCCCCACGGGAATCCAAGCCCTACGATTTCAAATTTCATCACTAACACATTTTCGGTTCTGTGTCCATTGTTGTTGTTTCTTTTGAGTAGAGTAAGACCGTTTATTAACAAATACATCTTGCAGCCAATTGGCTGAATTACGTGAAAATAAAGTCTTAACAATAAAAATGTATATCAAGAATTAAATTACAGTGTTAAAGCTTCTTAGCAGCAATTTAAGACCTTTTGTGAGCAGGTAGGTTTTCACTGACCTGCTTACAAAAGGTCTTAAACTGCTGCTATTAAAAAGTTTTCAACCCTGTAAAATCATAGGAAATGATAAGAAGACAACTTGAGTGAGTTAAATGGAAAAATGTGTCAATTTTGAGCAATTTTAATTAAGCAACAGAAATACTTTTCATACCATCTCTTTAAATGAAGGCCATGTCTAATTATTAACTACACTCTGTTAATATTTAATTAGAGTTGAATTCTTAGAAAATGTATGTCAATATTATGATGCTCACATACTGAGCTTGGGCTACCTGTGATTCAACATAAGCTTACATGTAAGCTTAAAATATAACCCAATCATTCCCTTCATCCAAGATGAATAGCAGCCTCTCCATATAACATTCTTTCACACAATTCTGCCAGTCCGGACAGATAAATGTAGACAAACTGTAAATATTTCGACAGAGGTCACATCAAGCAGCATTTCCAACCCCTTCAAGATCTCTCTAAAACTTGGCTTGCTACATGTATCCCCCCCTCCTGACTAAGTGCAGTCGCAATATTCAAGGTATTAGAGACATCATTAGTAAAATAAGTATTCTCTCACCCCGAGGCCCTGGTTTGGGTCTTCTCGCTCCAGGTCCACCCTTGTTCATGTTGAGAAACACAAAAGAATTAAAAAATCACTGCTTCGACAAACACAAACTCTGTCCACCATCGCCGCCATTTTTGATGGCCATTAATCAGTTTCCAGGCTGCTCCTCGGCAGCTCCGTATTGCGGGAGTGTGGGGAGTACGTCGAGAGCCGTCATTTTAACTTTCCAGCGGTATCTATATTTGTAAACAAAATGGCGGACAAGTTGAAGTCGAGAGAAAAGACCTCAAAATCTTCCAAATTCGGCAAGCTCGAGCTACCGATAGGAGAGTATAGAAGCAGATTAGTAAAAGCAGTGGACGAAAATGATTTTCTGGTCGTTGTAGGCGAGACAGGAAGCGGGAAAACCACACAACTTCCACAGTTTCTTCATAAAGCTGGTTACACATCCAGAAAAGAAATGATCGGAGTAACGCAACCAAGACGTATTGCCGCTATTTCTGTAGCCACACGCGTATCTGAAGAAATTAATTGTCATTTAGGAGGTGAGGTATCTTTCATTGGCGAGTAGAAAACGTTCTGCAAGTTCTATAAGTTCTATTATTTATTACGGGTTTCGGGGTAGGCGTGCAAGGGTTAGCAAAACTCTGTAAACTCTCAGTATATTTAATGTAAGAAATAAATATGTTGTTGTTGTTGTTGTTGTTGTACGAACGAGGCAGTTTGGGACAACTAGGGACTATGATATGTTAACTCAATAAGATGAAAATAAGTTGCCAGTTTATGTAAATTTAATTTTAATTATTGTAGCAATAAGCAGGTGTGGGAAGAATCAATTCAGTAAGTCAGAAAAGCAGGCAGGCATGAGGCATGCAAGCAGAGAGGAAGTCGTTCAAACAGTGGAAATTATTGAAAGTAATAAGACTCAATCAGATAACACAGAAATTCAAACAGTAAGACACATACAATAACATTAAGGTGTCAGTCAGTTAGAAGTCAGGCAGACAAACAAACAAAAGACAGACAGTCATAGGCAGACAGACAGACATACAGACAGACAAAAATACATTCTGTAAAGAAGATCATCAAACAGTAATTCACTTTAAACAGCCAGAGGTTAATAAATGATTAGAGAGTCAGTGAATAAAATAATGAATCAATCCATTTGTCATTCAGTTTATTAGAAAGACATATGAATGTTGTGCCGCGTAGCACTATGAGCACAAATGATGTAACAGAGAATTAACTCTGAAGTGTAAATTTTAGTGCTAAT
>CM042751.1:28294049-28331868 GCA_022496165.2 Catalaphyllia jardinei | reverse complement strand
GGCATTGTCAGGCCCAGGGGCATTGTCAGGCCCAGGGGCATTGTCAGTTGGCATGAATGTAACTACCAGGTATCTTCTAAACTTTGCCTCAATTGATGGGGCTAAATGAAAACTGTTGTGAAGAGTGATAGTTCTCTAGTCCTTATTGCCCCCAGTGGGGCATGGGGCCGCGAAGAGTGATAGTACCTCGGCACAAATGATACTTGTGTAAGGTCATAACTGCATTCATTTTTTCAACTAAGTTTTTACCAATAGAAGTGAAATATAAAATTTGTTACAGAACCCACCTGATATTTACAATATTTACATTTTATTGTCATCTATTGTAAATACCACGCTGAACAGGATTTAAATTTGGCACATTGTTTCTTGTAGCTTTCAGTACATTGATCCACCAGAAGAGAGAATGATTTTAGAAGCATTAAAGCAGCTTTATTACTTTGGTGCCTTAGACAGGTAGATCTTGGTTTTTCGTTCCTATCTTCAAGGATAGTAGCCACAGTAGTCTCCATTTGACTCTGAAAATATGCTCAGGTATTTGTCCCTGGACATTGTCTGTTTCTAAAAGCTTGAAATTTTCTTTGAGCTTCACTCCCACAAAACTGTTTGCTTCTCGGAATAGATAATGTTTGCAGACAAATTTCTGAGCATATTTTTGCACCAAATGGAGGATAACCTGTTCTACATTTAATTCTCTCCATCTGAATCATAACTGCTATTGTGACTTAATTTTTTCAGTGGTGGCAATGTCACGTCCCTTGGTCGTCAAATGACAGAATTTCCGCTCTCTCCAGGCCTTTCCAGGACTGTTATTTTCTCGGCCAGTCTTGGTTGTACAGACCTGGTACTTGCAGTGGCTGCCATGTTATCTGTGGAAAATGTCTTTGTCAGTCCAGGGGGTAAAAAGAATTTATCGACAGCTACTAAGGCTCATGAGGATCTTGCTGAACAAGCAGGCGGCACAAACGACTTTGCTACGCTTCTCTACGTCTATAAACAATGTCATTCAAGGTTGGTTTAGTTGCAAAAACTGTGCTTTGTTTACTTGATTTGTTGGCGGCGTGAAATGTCAAAAAGCCTACGTGTACTTGCCTCGCTCCTGTGCGGTTTTCTCTTAGGCCTTCACGGTCTATTAATTTCGGTGACGTATCCGAGACAAACAACCCGGAGTGTTCCCACTTTCGCACCGGACCACGTGACCAGAAAACGATTGACCTCGGCGAGGACTGAGGCCTAGCAACTAGGCAAGTTTTGTACAAGATTGTGAGGGGTTCAGAGAGGCCATGTAATCAGAATTGTTTAATACGTCACAGGTGTGTCAAAAGCGGAAGGACTTACAGTCGAGACAAAAGTGTTTTAAAATTTATTGCTATTCCACCCAGCTCAAGTACGTTTTCCGATAAGAGGAGAACGGGTCACGTGTCATGGGTCTAACTCACTAACTCCCTAGACTCGTGCGTAAGCAGGTCGTGCACCTTGAACCCAGGGCAAATTTGTGTGACAACGGTCGTCAGACAAATAATTTTTTCGCAACTTGTTCTACGTATTTTTGATTTGGAAAGCATAAGAAAACACTTAATAACTGGCTCCACGGCAAGCACTGAGGGCCTCGGGGAAACAAAACTCGTCGTTTCCTTTGGATTCAGTCACTAGGTACTTGGTCTTCCTGTACGCAGTTGGAGCAAACACATGAAAAAGCTAACTGAATGGTTTCCATTTTGTAGAAAACGTTTCTGTCTTGTCTTCTGCAGCTCATCGCCTCCACGCTGGTGTCGGGAACATTACATTCACTGGCGAGCGCTGAAGATGGCGAACAACATTCATCGTCAACTGGAAACCATTTTACAAAGACAAGTGAGTGAGACAACCAGATTTCCCCGTGCAAGATTGGCAGCCTCGAATTACCCGCCTATCACTTGGATAATACGGTTCAACTGTTTTCGAATTAAATTATAAATATGTCTTTCTGAAAACGGTGCTAAAGATTTCAACTCATATCAATTCTTCATCACCGTTTTCATAAATCCAGATATAAATTAAATTAATATTTTAGAGAAGGCTTCCAATAACCAAGTGGTGTTTTTCAGGAGGGTCCTCTAAAAATAAAAGTCTTCATATATTAAAAGGTTTAATTAAAGAGTAGTAATAATAGCTAAAAAATTAAGACTACAACTAAGGTTTAAAACGAACTAAAACCAAGTAATTTTTTTCTCTTTTTCAGCTTGATAAAAACGTTATGCCAACGCGAGTTACTGAGAACACAGGTGCAAACTCGAAAGATCTGTTAAGGAGAGCACTTTGTAGCGGATATTTCTGCAATGTGGCTCGCAAGTAGGTCATATTTGATTTAATTACGGTTTATTTTGAACTCAGCGTGAATTAGAATCCCGTTCTAGGTAGTTAGTCGGGACTACGCGATATCCCGACTAGCTGCGCCATGGTCTCAGAGGGGGGTTTTTCAACTAATAGCTTTTCTCTCTCTTTTAATATAGAAGCAGCACAGGAAACAGTTTTCGTACGATGGATGGACATGGCACGCAAGTTTACATTCATCCTTCGTCGACGGTAGGAAGCAAGGGTGATATTTAAGAATTCCGAGAGTAGCCTTGTTACAGGGTTTTTAGAGAGCGTTTTGATCCGGCGAGCGGCTTCAGGACAGTCACGAGGAGAAAGGAAGAAAAGCATCCTAGGATGCATGTTATTGTAGAATGCGGAGTCTGAATGACGGGTAACCTGCTGAGGAGGCAGCATTGCTGAGTGGTCAGAGCGCCTGAATTGAAATCCTGAGGTCGCGGGTTTAAGTCCCGCCCTGACCACTAAGCTGGAGTTGTTTCTCGGTAGACCCCAGTTTAACTCAGTGGCCATGCTTTTTTTGAGTCCAGACAAAGGCCTCGAGATACGGGAACAAAATTATGCAACGCTGTCCCAGCCAAATTTAAAATGTCTGCACTTCAAGTTCTTTCTAAATTCTAAGTAAATGCGCGGCTATTGATGCTCAAGGAGAGATGCGTCTCCAAGCTCATCGATCATATGTGGTCATTACTTTGGAATGTTTAAAGAGAATGATATTTGAATTAAGAGCATTTCCGTATCTGAGCTACTGTACAACTTTATTGCTCCTCTAACTTTTGATACTATTGTTTTTATTTCTGTAGTTGTTTGGTTGTGAAGATCAACTTGAGTGGATAATATTTCATGATATCATATGGACTTCAAAAATCTATGTGAGAACAGTGTGCCCGGTCAGTAGTTTAATTTCATTCTCGCTGAACGTTGTCTTACAACTTAAATCAGTGTTTTAACCTCTTTTCATTCAGTTCAGTGCTCTTTATATTGGCAAACCTCTCGCTGTGGTTCGAAAGCCGGTTAATGCTAACCCAGGATTAAAAGTTAACCAAAGTATTAATTTTGTGTTGTTTTTCAGTGCTTATGTTTTGTGTAGTTTGAGATTATTCAAACTCAAAACTGAAGGACAAGTAATATAAACAAAACCTCACCGAAAAGTTACGAAACTAAAATCAAAATTCTCACTTATCTTTGGGTTAATTTGTTGTTGTCATGTTTGCTACTTATCCTCGTTTTAATCTCTCCGTCGTTGCACTGTAGATAAGGTACGATTGGGTGAGAGACCTCCTGCCTAGGTTACATGAAGTAGACAGTTACTCGTTATCAGGCTGGGCTGAAGGGAAGTTGACAGACAGAAGACTTCAAGGGAAAACGCGTGACCTTGACCAGCACCAAACAGGTTTGTTTATACCGGTTGCGCCAGTTTATCACGGTCAGCTGTAGGTGTTTTCTTTTCGTTCAGATCAATTGCTTCTACATTTTTGTTGTTGTTTCAGGTTCTTCAGCTGAAGTTGTTAAAATTTCAAAGCGAAACACCGAAGACTCTATTACCGCCGCCAGGCAACGCTTTATAGAGAGAAAAAGAGCACGTGATCAAAAGCAGGACATGTGACTGCGAAGCAAGTGGTGGAGCTGAAACGCCTTTATAAGGACCTGCAGCACGTGAACAGCGCATGCCGAGGAGCACGTGCAGCACGCAGATCTCCCGGCATTACGTGCGAAAGATGTTGCTATTAATTTCATAAATGAAAACACACGACGAAAACGTGGATGAAAAGAGAGGCTCACATACGCTACAGCGAGTACCATGTGGATTTTGAACCCTGAATGGCAGGATAGAGAAAGAGGTGGTAAACTGCAGTCACATGTGCAACATTGTTGTTGTTAATGTTTTTTTTGTCATTGTACATGGAAATACAAATGAATCAAATAAACAGAATGAACAACAAGTCATAACTTACCCATTCACTCTGCTTGTACATGGTAAAAGGTAACATAAAAGCCGCTAATTTCAAACGTTTCCAACCTAAACAGCCCTGAAGCTATCTTAGTCAAACGTTTAACAACTGAATGTTAGGGACAGCTTTGATGTGTTCATTAATTGGTTCTGTGACCAGACATTTTATGTGACTGCTTTGTATTTACAGGTTATTCCTGCAAATTTGAAGTTTTGAACTAGCATTTACGTTTCAGCGAGATTTTGAATCTCAGCTTGGGATTAATAGAAAGTTTGCTTTTTTTTTCTTTCAAAAACGAATAAACAATTAATGAATACAAATTGAAAAAGTTACAGAAATAAGGTCCCAGTGTAAAATTCGTCCTTGAGTATAGTAGGGCTCCGTCAGTCGGTGTCGACTATGGATATTGCGCCAGCCTGAAAAAGGTCTTTGTGCCTCGGCGATAGCGGCGGCTGTGGCTGATGAGTCCAATGCGAGAGTGACAATCTCTGCTGCATTGGCTACAGGTGTGGCAGGTTGGGATGACTCCGGGAATCCGCGCCTTCCGCCTGGCTCTCTTTTCATTGGCAGGACTTTTCTTCTCCGGACTTCAACTGCTTGCGGAGGACACTGCGCCATCTGCTGCGGTCATCTGCTGCATGTTCCCAGCTCTATGTGTTGATGTCCAGGGCCTTTATGTCGTGCTTGCAGACACCTTTGAAGCGCAGTTGGGGGCGGCCAACAGTTCTCTTGCCAGAGGCAACTTCCTTGAGTATACGGCCATCCTTCATCCGGCGCACGTGGCCACGGCATCGACACCTGCGTTGTCTGAGTATCGTAAACATGGCGACTCCCATACACGTGTAATAGCCAGTAAGAGTATAGCTCGCACGAGTATATCTTTTAAGGATCTGCCACTTTTGTATGTTATGATCGGGGGATCTTAGAATATTTCGCTAAGCAATAATCCTGTGTTTCAAGGAGGACATTTCGTCAGAATAGAGCCGTTATTGGGCGTATGCCTGTCTGGCTTCCGCTGTTGTCCGCTTTTGCAAAGTTTGACACTTCTGTTTCTTGCCAGTTTTCTTCTCTCTAGCTCATATATATTGCAAGATATGTTTTAGGCTCTCTAAAATGTTAGCTCTAAAGGGGCAAAATTTGAAATATTTCCTTGAACATGTTGGCTACTTGCATTTTGCGTTACTATGCCAGACCCGGCTGTTTGATTAACTGTTGCAAGTTATGCTGTTTCTTATCACGGGTGTTATATTTATCTCTGTCCGGCTTCGCCAAAGAGAGCTGTAGCTTTCCTTGGGGAAAGCTATAAATAGCTCGTGCAGAGACGTTCTTTTCTATCTTTCATAAATTTCATGTAGCTCTTTGTCCTTCCAGTTTCTTCGTTCTGGTACTGACAATTTAACTGTTCACGCGCAAGTCTGTGGACTGCTTTGCGTGTTGTTTATGATATTGGGTGGTTTCATTCAGGCCAAAGCTCTGAAATTAGTCCTTCCGCTGATTGTTCATCCAGCTCTACATTGTCGTCATCATTGCTTTTCTTTGCGATGTTTTCAGGTTTTCTTGAGACCGTGAATAGTCTCTTTTTGGTTTGGAGGCTCGTAGCCTTCTCGTTCAGGCAATACCGCGGTTTCGATCCTTCTGAATCTCGTCACTTGCCGACAAGTAGAGCGATAGAGACCAATGCTCGGTATCACTCGGTTAAAGGCCTGATTTGTGCAGCTTTTATACTCGAGCGGCGGATCGAAAGTTCTTAAATTTAATTGGCTGATGTGTCACAAGTGGAATGTGATAGAGCAGTTCTTTCGATCCTATTGTACACAGCTGGATGCTGTGTTTTTCTCATGGCTATAATGCAATATTTTAAGCATGTATTGTAGATATTTGACACATTAGAGTAGTGTATGCAGGGACCCTTTTCTGATAACTTAGATCCTCTCCTCTGATAGCGAAAGCTCGAAGTGAATTCTAGATTATGACATGTGAGGAGGAGGGAGAAATGACAAGGCGAAGTACAATTGATTGGTTCACCAATCTTCAAAAAAGCGGAAGTGCTGCCTGGGTGGTTATACATTCTACATGTTTTACTGTATGCCATTCGAAAAGCAGCTTGAGGTTTTAGTGAAATGTTGCCAATTTCAAACTTTATCTAGCGCGACGCCATAAGTTTTCATTTTTATTAACGCAATTTGTATTTCTATTTTCTGTCGTTCTTCATTATTAGTTTTTCATATCATTTTTTTAAAAATATTTCTTTAAATAAATTTTTTAAATATTTTCAATATCTTTTTTTATTTTTTTGTCTTTTCTTGTCCGTCCGCCGTACGCCGTCCGCCCACCGTATCCGCTGTCCGCACCGCTGACTTAACGGAGTCCCCTTTAATACAAGTGACACTGAGTTATTTGCGCTTAAAGCTGGTTTCGGTGCCATTTAGCAGTTTACTTTTAGATATTGTGCAGTGATAATTATTGAACAGAAATGTCACGTAACTTATTCGTCTGTAATAATTATTAGGCTGAAATGTCACTAAACGGCGTCTTTTATGCTGAACTGTAGAAATAATTCCATGCAAAATCCTGTTGTTTATCGGACTGCGAAAAAAAGTCTGGTTTTGCTGACTATTTAGGTTGCTATGTAAGCCTGAACCAGTGCAGCCAAAGTGTGTGATTGTGTGATTTCCGCACGGTGTTGACAGGTATGTGATGTCTTGTTTAAGTGCGGTTTCGCCAAAATAGTCTGTGCCAGGCATTAATGTTAAGCTCAGCTGATCGTACCTTGGAAAAAGCATTTCTCGACTCAGGAAAATTGGATCTAGGTCCAGTGTGACTTTCAGCGAGCTCTAATGGCATTGAACCTTAAGCCACAGTCTTTGTGCAGACAAGGTGACAAGTTGCACTGTTTCATTCACTTTGTTGTCTATTCCATGCGAAATCCTGTTGTTTATCGGACCGCCAAAAAAGTAGTGTTTTGCTGACTGTATGAGTTGCTATGTAAGCCTTAACCAGGCACTCAACTTAAAAATTTGAAACATCGCCGGAAGTCAGGTTACTGAACAAATGTTCTAAAATTTGCGTCTTTTTAAACTCCGACTCGTTGGAATGCTCGTGAATATGCTAATTGCTCGTCTCAAATCTTCTTGCATATTTAATTAGTATCGCATCACCATGTTCGTAATTCAGCAATTCTTTTTAGTTGTTTCCGTATGTTGCTTTAAAAAGTTTAATATTGTAATGATACTTTATTTAGTAGTCCTGTAAAGTTCTAGAATCTTACGCTGTAGAGTATATAAGCGAATCGGTGTAGTTCTTAGGTGGTTTTTCCCAGGAGTGTTTAGAGAGAATTATCTCGTGAGTCAGAAGTGTTTATTGAAGTGTGACAAAGGTCGCGTGTAAAGTGTCGACAGAGGTCGTGTTTGTTGAAGTGTAACAGAGAGGTTACGTGGACATTTAGCGGAGATCGTGTTTATGCAAGAGTGACGGAAGTCGAAGTATAGTTTACAAGCCTAGTGTGTGCTTGTTGTGAAGTCTTGTGTGGAATGTTCGTGTGGAATAAAAAACCTTGTTGCTGTTCCGACAACCCTGCGTTCTGTTTAGACCACTAACTACCTGCCACTTTAAACATTCAAACTCGTAACAATATAATTGATTGATTTTAAAGATTGTAAAATTAGTCGGCTCAATATAACAGTCAGCTTGGATTTCAAACGATTGCCTCACTGTTAATTTGTTCACAGCAAAGAGATGGCTACATTCAGCATGCCCTTTTAGACCTTCTGCAACTGCTCTACAAGTTAGTGAATTAATAAAAAGCGAGGAAACCATTAACCGTGTTTCTTAGGTTATAGACACTAACTCAGGCCAGGACTTAAAAGACTACAGTTGCCACGATTTTCTCTCAAATGCATGCCTTTATTACTATTTTTTTTGACCACATAATTTAATGTTCTTCCTCGTCTCCAGCATGGAGAATTTATTTTTACCTTATACCCTTACGAAACAATCATGAGTTAATTAGTTTAGTTCTTAGCCATTTCGCGAATGAGCCAGCTCAACAGATATTTCACTTTGGCGTACACACCAAATTTCCCAGGAGAAGCACATCCATTGCCCCAGCTGGTGACGCCTTGAAGGTAAAACTTCCCACCAGTCTCACACACCATAGGTCCTCCACTATCCCCCTGACAGGTGTCAATTCCACCCTGGTCCAGGCCCGCGCAGATCATGGAGTCATGGATCTCTCCTGGGTAGGCTTTATCACATCGGGCACGACTGACCACTGGAACTTGGACCTGTTGGAGATAGTCTGGAGTAGAACCCCCAGATGAAAGTGTACCCCAGCCCGTGATCCAGCATTTGTCCCCGTCAGACGGTTCAGAGACGGAATGTGGAAGACACACCAACTTTACGTACCTGAGAACCGGGAAGCAAAATGCAGCAGAAAAGCATAGAGTGAGACGAACCTCTTGCCTAAAAATCACTTAATTACACAAAACTTTCTAATTTGTTGTGCGTTCCTAGGCGGAAATTTTTTCCTAGCAGTTTACAGTATTCAGCAAGAAGTGAATTGTTTAAACAAGTGAAGTGTTGATATCAATTTTAGCTATTTTAAAGTTCAATTTTCTAAAAAAAGTTATCAGTATTATTGTAAAATAAACATGAAATTATCGCAAGTTCTTAATAATAATGATGATGATAAAAATGATGATCATGATGATGATGACAACAACAACAACAATAATAATAATGATGATAATGATTATGATAATGATATAATGATAATGATAATGATGATACTACTACTACTACTACTACTACTAATAATAATAATAATAATAACAATAACAGACAAGAAAAACAAAGAATGGCCTCTAGTGGAAGGCACGATATGTATTCCAGGAACAATTGCTGAAAGAACCAAGTACAAACAGAATAAGTATGTAGACCTTAGATTGGGGATAAAGAACTTGAATCCAGGTTACGAAGTGAAGCTAGTAAGGGTAACAATTGAACGTTCCCAGAAATGAGGTATTTCACAGAACTGTGAAATTGTCAAGAGATTTCCGTGCATGTAATCATGCAAATCTATGAATATAGCGATATAATAGTTGAACAGAGCAGATTTAGGTTTTGTCATACTGAGACTTTTAAGTACGTGAACAATGAGATTCTATTTTATTTTTCTTAGCACATTGATTTCATTCAAGAGTGTACTTTTGGTTACTTTTCATCACTTTTTAGCTCTTATTAACCGAGCTAAGTCGGTCTGTATGGGAGAATCTTGACCGAGATCGTAAGTACAGACCGAACGCAGTGAAGTCTGTACACACGACCGAGGTCAAGATTCTCCCATACAGACCGACTTAGCTCGGGTAATAAGATGTTTATTGTATGGCAAAAACAAAAACAATTTAATTTGTTTAATGTAACTGGTTTGTGCTAACTGACATTTTGCTTGCAAACGGCGATGAGCCGAATTTAATTCTTCCAAAGTCTGCTCGTCCTCTTTACTTTTTTTTCTCATCTGTTTTTTGGCACTTACAGAAATAAATATTGTTAGATGAAAACAGTCAATGATTTTGCATTTTTGTTTGCAACTTTCTTCACTTCACAACATTACCGGTCTAGATGGGAAAATCTAGACCGCGGTCAATATTCATTTAAGCCAATCAAATTCGTGAACTTGGTAGTTGCTCTGATCTTTCGGGCTCTGATCCATGAGTTTGTTCTCGGTAACAAACGAGACGTAAATCCTTCATCAGTCAGTGTAACCAGATTTATTCGAAGTAAATTTTCGCGGTGAAACGAGACGGTGAACGCGACAATTTCAATCCCCGACAATCACATGGAAAATCAACACACGATACCTAGCGATGAAATACAAAGCTAAATAAACTGTGTAGTAACGCTAGACGCGTGACACGCGTGACAGAACAGTAGTTCCCAGCCCTTAATTGTGAGACAGAGCCATATAATAAACATTTGTATTGACTTATACAATGTGTACATATATATATATATATATTTACTACCTTAGTCCACATTGTCTAGTAACTAGTTTTCTTAGGTTCCAACTACAAGAATCATGCCGAACTGGCCTTTCCGGAAACGTTTAGGCGGTTAAACGTAAATGTGGGGGTAACAAAGTTGATAATCATAACTATAAAGAGTTTAAAACAATAACTAATGACTGACCTATTTAATTGAGCTGGTTTTGCCAGTTTAAGTAATGCGATATCGTTACTGTAGCTCAGCGGATTGTGGTAAGATGGATGAGTAATCACTTTGCTCACTTGAATGTCTTGTTCAGTACCAACAAGTTTAACACGTCTGTGGGCACCAAGTCTTAAAAGGAAGAAAAAGATAATCAAGAAATTGAAATGTAGCTAATGACACAGTAACTTTAAAGTATTGCCACACTAACGGCACTGTGACGAAAACTGACCTTGAACTGACCACTCAATTAAGGAGGTAAGGAAGGAAAGAAGGAAAGAAGGAAAGAAATCGAACGAACGATCAATTCCTTGCTTGCTTGTTTGCTTCCTCTACTCCTTTATTTATCGGTCCATGGCATTTTCGTCTTTCTCTAGTGTGGTAAGTCTAAATTCCCCTTCAGGAACAGTCCTGAATAAAACTCATCGAATCGGTGCTTGTCCTATCGTTGAGCCTTTTTCAGTTGTCCCCATTGTTTATTGCTTAGTAACATGAGTCCTTTTAAACGTACCCATTCCAGTTCATCTGTGTTTTGATTTCTAGTTTGTTCAACCTTGATTTGTTGCCTTGTTACTAACCGTTGTTTACATCAAATTGGTCTGAGAAGACTGGTGAATAGCCGTTAAGCAACTAGTTATTGAGGTGAGTTTCTGGCAGTCTTAGCATCTTTTAGTAGCATGGGGTCGGATCCGTTCACAAGCGAGAAGCAGACAGAAATAAGTGTGACAGAAATAAGGTTTCACCGAAACAGAACATGACATCAAAGCACGAGATGTTGCCATTGCCAGACTATTTACCACGAAAAACTAACCTAGTCTCATTTTTTAAATACTATTCACTCTCAACCGCTTTCTGTCGCGGTGTCTCTGAAAAGAGCCTTTTGGAACGACTCAACAATAGGCCGTTTAAACATTTTTCACCAAGCTTTCGTACAAGAAAGAAATATCTTTTTTTTATGGCTTTCTGATTTTACTTGGCTGTCTATCGAGGTCACAGAGTATGCCCTATTTTAAAATAACTATTTTTGAAATAGTTCCGTCAGGCGTTTGCATCCCAATTTCAGGACTCACGCATTCAGGCATCGTGTTAAAAAGGGTGCACCCCCGCCCTCTTCCCCCCCTCCTCCCTCAGTCAAGCCCGAAGGTTCTCGTATGCCCCTATGGCTATACATATTCCTTGTTTGATTGATTGATTGCTTGATTGATTGACTGTTATCTTTAATTCTTAAACACACAATATTCACCTAGAAGAGTAACGGAAACAAAACTGAAGGAAATTATAAAATGGTAATGATATGGTGGTAATAATAAGCATTTATTTCTTTCTCAGGCGGAAGTCAACAAATCCTTCAATCTGATTGGTTTCTGGAGCAGGCGGAATTTTCCCATCCAGCCCGCTACAGCGGGCGGAATCCGTAGCGCTAATCGTCAATCTTACCTTATCAGTTTCACACTTTCATCGATGATTAATGCAAGCAAGTTTCTCTCTATTTACTTCTAAATGTAAGGAGAGCCGCCGTCAGCAAATTCAATTGAGTGGTTTAAAGTTATGGGAGTTTGGCTGTTTTTAGCTCGGCGCTGTAATGGCGCGTAATCCTTTGTCTCATTCTCTGTGCAATTTTTAAGTAGAAAATGAGTCAATTTCAATCGAGTGTACTCTCTGATCGTTTCTATATTTGAGAGAGTTTCTGTGGCATACACTTAAAGAATTTCTTCGCTTTCTGCTATTCAAAGTCGATTTGAATTGGTAATAAATACCCTAAGGATGAATAGCGTGCTGGCCCACGCTATTGTTCTTGCATATTAGCGTTTAAGGATTCCAATTAGCACATAAAAGTCGGGGTTTGTGAAATCATTCTATTCCAAAATGGCCGCAATTTTAATATTCTTTTTTTACTTGCAAATTAGCCCTTGTTGCCTCGTTTAAGAGAAAATATTCTTTTGAATTTCGAGTTTAAAACGAGACAACAAGGGCTAATTTGCAAGAAAACAAAAGAATACTAAAATGGCGCCCCCCCACTCCCCCGTGAAGAAGCCGGGTTTGAAGCCTGGGTCACCTACACGGAGATCTTGTGAGCCTAGTTTGGGCTTGTCCCATGCAGGCCCGAGCGATTCCCAATATATCTTATCTACATGCCACGAATAATAATAATTCCCAGGGCAGAATATTACACTATTCAATTTTAATACGGCAGAAAAGTCTGATTTCAAGTGATTCGCAACGACTGACGGAGATTGATTTTGAACAAATACAAACTTTGCATGCAATTTCACACCGAGAAAAAACGTCTGGAGAACTTAAGTGGTGAACTAAATGCAACTAGCATAAAGTAGAGTGATATATACATCTCTCTTTGTTTCTTTGTCTTCTACCTGAGTTACTCGTTCGATGCAAAGATTTTTCGAATGGCTTGTAGACGGCGCGTAAGCCAATTCAATGACAAAGCGTAAACAAAACCATTTGTAAGCATCGGTACTGAAAATGCTTTCAAAGGCCTGCGGCATCTGGCAGCATTTTCGCGATCTCGGTAACAGTTTTTCTCTATACGAACGACCCTAAGTTGGCCAATAACATGTATATTATGTATTTTGACAATAACAAAGAGTTATTTGAAGTAGATTTGGTTTTATCAACTGAGTTGATAATGTGAATTGGAATCTCTTCACTGTGGCCAATTCACATTATCAACTCAGTTGATAAAACCAAATTATCTTGTAATACTCCCACCGACGTAGCACCACAGTTTCTTTAGAAACTTACCCCCCTTTATTTGAAGTAGGTCGCATACTCTATACATGTGAACTCAATCGACAGCCAAGTAAAATCAGAAAGCTGATGTATCGAGTTAGCCAAGCTTAAAAGCAGAGCTCCTGGACCGGGTTGTTCAGAGCCCGATTAAAACTAACCCAGGAGAAGTGAGAATTTTGAGGTTGTAACTTTGCCGTGACGTTTTCTGTATATTATTCGGCCTTCTGTTCTGAGTTTGAATACCCTCACAATACACGAAACAAAAGAAGTGAAAAAGATTTGTATATAAGAAAAAATTGCTATTTTGTTAACTTTTAATCCTGGGTTAGCGTTCACCGGCTTCTGAACAACCTGTCCCTGTTAACAAGTTAACCTGAAATGAGCCCGCGATCCAATCCAAAACCAGGACTTAGTCAGTGGTCAACTAAAAAGCTCTAAACTTTAGTCCGCGAAATGGTCACGTGATCCTGGTCTGCAGATACCTTTGACACATGTCAATTGACCATAACATGGATGTCCAATATCAAAGAAGGACGCTATAAACAAAGGTTGCATGTCTCTGTCAACCTATTAGCTGGAGTGTGGCCGCCATGTTGGGCAACTCCGTCGCCGTCGTACACGCCCACGAGCAATACTGCTAACCATGATAACCATGAGGAAATCCATTCCTTGGTTTCTTTTTCTTTCCTATATGAGTATGGGGCTCCGCTTGGCGACCCTTCATGCAGCCAGAGCTCCGCTATAAAAGCCGAAAAAAGTTGTATAACACGACTATTAATATTTTACCTCACAATAATGGAGCTGGGCTGTTTTCCTCTGACACAGTGAGTGGCTGTGACCACCCACTGATCTGACACCAAGGAACCTCCACAGTAAGGCGAACCAGAAGCGGGACGTAACTGAACTTGCCACGGCCAGTCGCCATGTTTAGCATTGACACCGCCGACGATTCTTGATTTCGAGCGAATGCCACAAGAACCTTTAGAAGAAACGAATGCATTTGAATCACATTAAACTGCGTTTTGAAAGTGAACTGTTTATCTGTCTGCTTATAACAGAGCCGGGCGCTAAAAATTTTAAGTTGAGATCGACACTCAAATGCAAAAAAGAAACAAAAAAACAAAAAAAACAAATAAATAAAAATTTAAAGAAGGGAACTTGAATAAATAAACTAAAGTTAAGAGCGCCTGTCTGTAACTATAAAAATCTTACGACGGGACCCAAAACTCGAATTATTATTTTCTTTTACTTCGTCAAATATCCCTGGTACAGCAATCGTTTTACATGTCAATTTTATATATACTTTTTTTCTACCTGAAATTACAGTGTGCTGCAGGTTTTTAGCCTTTACTAGAATCATTTTGCAGATTTTCATTCAAAGTTTAATGCAGCTCATAGATACTTAGTTTGTAAAAACAGAAGCACGTGGCTTAACCTTGTCCACTACTGATTTCTTGTAACCTCATTGTAATTCATTAACTTGCGATAATGATGGAATTAAACTTTCATGGTTTTAAAAACCAATCAAAATCGATCCTGTAACATAACACTCGAGAGTCTTTCGCTTTGTCAGCTTGGGTAGTAAGGAGCGAATATTTATTTCTGGTCATACACCTTTTTCTTGAGAACTACTCGTTAGAATTTCAGAAAATTTTGCAGGAATTAGGCTATTACAAAAAAAAAACCCTGAAAATTAATTAGAACATCTTCCGAATAGTGCTAGCATCGGAACATTATTACAATCTGCAAGTTTGACTCCCCTTTTTGAAAGACAAAAGAAAAATAATAACTGGAAACTTTAAACCAAGAAAGAAGTATCAATGAACTTCAGAGACACCAAAACTGGTCAAATCTTGAATATAGAACTACTTTTTATGCTCTGCATGATCGTCTGTTCGCACCGATTTCTCGAGGGCTGTGGTATCAGTCATATAATGAGTAAGATTTCCAAGTTCGCGGCCACTGGTGCTTAAGTGTGAGATGTTACGACTATCTAAAGGTTTGGAAAATAGGATTTTCTGAGTTAGCTATAGTGCCTCGGTTTCAAAACGAGTCTTCTCGCAAAACTTGTCACGTGAAGATGAGTTTGATTTGAATGAAAATAATCTTGAAGGCGCTATTGCCCAAGACAAAGCGGATTACTTTTCTTTTAAGTTTTTTTGCAAGCTGAAAAGTCCTTTCATTAGACTAATTATCAAATCCAATGTGTCAAAGTTCCAGTTTTTCTGATCTGTACTGGGCTATTGAACATGAGGTATTTTCATAATCCATCTTGCGCGATTGATTTCACAATTCCTTTCATCCAGTTAGTCAAATTTATATATCACTGGTCCGACTCATTGTACGTGTTACTATTCTGAGCTTATTACAATAACTACTGCGACTACTGTTATTGTTATTTATTTGTTTATTTATTTATTTGCTTATTTGCTTATATATTTATTACAATGACGGCCTTGATTAGCCCACACTATATGCGGGTAGTGTAAATTGCTATTTGTTATATATTTATGGAAATAAAGAAATTGTACAACAGTATAATTTGAGCTTCCCTCAGTAGATCTCATCCAAAAAAAAAATAAACTCGTCGGCACTTTTATACAATATTTTCCGAAAAAAATGTTCATTGAGAGGGTCTTTATGACGAAGTAATAATAATAATAATAATAAGGACAACCTACCGATCTCTGGTAGTTTGTCACGGGTTTCGTCGCGGAATTCTCGGGGTCGTGGAATTCTCCGAGTTGTACAGACAATCACTGTATCGACTCATTAGAGTCAATAAACCAAAACGCTAAGTTCGAAATAAGCATGGTTTGGATACAGTGAGGAAGAAGTTGGTTTTGCGGTTTAGAAAAGTAAGTTCGGGCCGCTTTTCGCAGTTCTTTCCTTAATTCTTTTCTTCAAGCAGCGAATTGGACGTATTTGAAACTCCAGGTCCGTCATAATGCAAGAGAAAGTATAAAATTAATTCGTATGTTTACTTATAAGAAGGTCACGGAAGTATAGAAGAGTTATCATCGAGATGCCCATAATTTGATCAGAAATCGTCCATCGGGGTTATCCTTATATACTTACTTGCGAAACAACTCCCTGGAGCTAACAGGAAATCATCGATAGCGATGTCACCCTCATAACTGCTTCCCCTTACTCCTTCAAATGTAACCTAAAATCGTTTAAAAATAATTGTATTAGCACGCGAAAATAGATCATCCATGCACTCAAAGTAACTTAAGTTGGCGGTTACTTATAGTACGCACATAGTTTCCGTTATCTCTGAAAAATGATGAACACAATTTAAATGTGACTAGTGAAAATAACAATTAAGAACAGTAATTTGTATGAATTTTTACACTGTTAGAATGAAAAACAATTAACATAAAGATTACAAGAAAGTAAAATCGAGATTATAATTACGATCGAGGCTGCATGGCTACCCCTGTCGGGCTTATTATAAATACCCTGAAATGGTTCACGATTTTGTGAACAAAGTGATCTCGAAATAAATGTTTCGTAGTGAAGGCGTTGTGGACGGAAATGCGTAGTGAGTGAACTGAAATGGAACCGCAACATCTCTTCTTTCTCGGAAGTGAATCGGTAGGGTTAATTTCAGTTCATTTATTCGCTTCGAGCGGCGGGTACTACGGAAATCAGGGAGCGGCCATGTCTTTCTTTAAGTAGCGAAAACCCACACAACGATAACTCACCGAAATTGCATTAGATCGGCCTGCGGAGCTGGGAAACAGCAAAAACTACAACACAGGAACAGGGTAAGAAGATTCGCCAAACATAAGAACAATTGACTTCTAAAGCGAAACCGTTGTGTTCCCATACAAACCTTTATAAATTCAAACCGTTGAATTTCGAGAATTCAAATTAACTCGGTCGTTATTTAATCATATATGCCGGCCGTATATGTGACGTTTCGCTGCACGTTCGCATAAAAGTAAAGAAAGAAACAACAACAACAACAAAGGATAACTCCTGGCATCGTGAGCTTCGGCTGCCTGAGGTTTGATCTTTGTAATTACTTGGCTGCGACTGGCAGCAGTCACTTTGTTTCATCAGTTAGTTCTTTAGATTTTTTTAGTTTCCGCTATGGTGTTTATTGTTTTCATTTTTAGTTTGGTCCCAGAAATAAGGGAGAGCTATGCGAGAAAGGTTAAAAGAACATGGCAGGGACATACGGCTTGCTCGTACACAAGCGTCCGCAATTTAAGAACTCGCCAACGAGACGGAGCATTTACCCATTTGGGACAAAGTCAAGTTTATTCATTATGACCCTCGCTGGTACACACGAAGGGTCGAGGACGCTATCCATATAAGGCTTCATCCAAATAGCATCAATAGAGATAGTGGAATCGAAATTCATGGAGCATGGATACCTACTATCAGAAAGCATAACGGTTGGTCAGTTAGGATGCGGACCTATGAGGGAACCGCGTCACAAAGTCGGAATAATAATGAGGATCAAAATGTACCAATAGCAGCAAACAAAGGCGTTGCAAGTATTGACACACAACAATTGACCTTATCGCCTAATGAAGACTAGCAGTATAGCAGTCGAAACGTCGCGATCTACATTAAAGTGACAAACGACTTAAAATTAACCTATCCTATTATATGTTTCTACAATATTGGAAACTCCACAAGAAACTATTAAGCAGATGGACAGGATGAAATAAAATTGTTTCGGAAAGGTCCAGATAAAGAGACCAGACTCGACGATATTAACTCGCTGACGAAAGTGAAATCCAAATTAGAGTTTTAATACACAGGTTCTTGATGAGCGGATAGGTCCATATTTTGCATTTCATTTGTAAAATATGGAGGGACTCTGCTCTTAAACAGCTCAGTCGTAAATGGTTTTTCTGATATTAATTATTCCAACTGTGTAATTCGGAAAAATAAAGGCGCAATAATTGATAAAAAAACTTATGTTGTTAAGTATTAACCTCGGACATACGAGGGAGGTGGATACCGCGGATACACTTTAAGGTTTCTATTAAAGTTTTGAAAAGACGATCTACTCTAAGGGGCTGAAACTTTCAGTAGCTGTTCCTTCATTCACTGCGGAAGTTTTGATATGTCAGTTGTGTGTCCATCATTTTTGAAGCTGCCATGGCGACCATCAAATTCCATGTAGGTCTGACCAAAAATGAACTTTATCAAGATAGGTCTGACCGAAAATCGTCTTTGATTAAGATAGCTACAGTTCATGAAATTGCTACATTTCATAAGCACTCTGTCTTGACTTTGTATTAATTTCCGTTATTTCTTCACTGTTTTTCAAAAAGAATGGAATCCAAGATGGCGGATCCAAGATGGCGGGTCAAATGACGCCTTTGACTTCATATGACGTCATTGCCAATAAAACCGATATCATCTTGTAGATCAAGCTCAGGGCTATCTAAACGAAGTAAATTTATTTTTCTCTGCCTTAAAAGAACGAAAATCAAGAGAAGGGATTCCATCAACCCTACCCCCTTGTACGACACAAACACACACTTTATTTAGACACGGCAAAAACATCAGTTACATGATTGAGATTAAAAAAACTGATTTACATGTTTGCCGTGTGGGAGTACGAGTCGGGACAGTTGGTGATTTATCTCATTTCTAAAGTTAGTAAAAAATCCGAGATAGGCAAAATCGGCAAAGCAATCCTCGACAGAATCAATAGCAAAATTCCTAGAGCATCCAAATTCAACCAATAAAAATCTCTACCACCGTGATCGAGTGGTGTGAAGCTATTGAATACAAACACCACAGTTTTATTTGCTTTGACATCGTAGAATTCTACCCCTCCATCAGCCCTCTGAACAGGGCACTCGACTTTGCCTCAGCCTACGACAACATCACAGAAGACGAACGAAACAGTATCATACATGCTAAAAATTCCATCCTAATACACAAACGACAAACAGAAAAAGAGGGGCGGTATAACATTCGACATTACTATGGGTAGCTACAACGGCGCTGAGACTTATGAACTAGTAGGACGTTTCCTGCTTTCCCAATTACAGAACGGCCTGGCCATTTCTAACGCCACACTAAGAGACACAGGGAACATCAAGAAGGAAATATGCCATGTCTTTAACCAAAATGGGCTACGTATCACAACTCCCTAGACGTTACCTTAAACCTAAACCACAGCACCTACAAGCCCTTCACAAAGCCTAACACCACGTTGCAGTGCGTCCATCGCGGCAGTAACCACCCACCGATCACCTGACAAAGAACATACTCGCCGGCATCAACAAACGGCTGTCATCCCTGTCATCGGATAAAACATCATTCGACCAAGCCGCCCCCCCCCCCCCCACCCCATATATAAAAGCACTCGACCAAAAAGTGGGTACCACTACACTCTACATTACGAATCAACCACAACTACTAAACGGAAAATCAGACAACGGAACATCATCTGGTACAACCCTCCATTCAGTAAAAACGTCAACACCAATATCAGTCATAGACCACCAAACGTAGAAAAATCTTTAATCGAAATACCATTAAGATCAGCTACAGTGGCTTGAATAATGCTAAACACATTCTCGGCAACCACAGGTGTATTTTGAATTCATCTAAGCACGCTGATGAAGCCGCCGTTAACACTGTCGACAAGAAATCATGTAACTGCTGACAAAAGATCACACGCCTTCAATCATCAGTTATCTACCAAGCAACCGTCGCACGCAACAACAATAACACTTCAGAAACATAGAAAACGACTTCAAGACAAGATACAGAAACCACACTGCATTATTCTGTCACGTAAAAGACAGGAACTCTACCTAACTTAGCAAACACATCTGGACTCTTAAAGACTTTTTTGGGTTAAAGGTAATGTCTAAACACATTTGGTCACTCAAAGATAAAAACAAACCTTTTGCCATCAAGTGGAGAATCATTAAGCAGTGCAGACCTTATAACAACAGAAGCAACAAATATAATTTGTGTATTTTTGAGAAGTTTGTAATCATCTGTACGAATAATTTGTGCAGTCTAAACAGGCGACACGAACTAGCAAGTTCATGCCCCCACAGAAACAGATACCTACTCAATAACTTTGTGGTCAATTAAAGTAGTCTTTAAAGTGCTACTATGATCTACCTTTTTTTGGTGTATCACATAGAATTCTATGAAAGAATGGAAACACCGTTTACCTGTTGCAAATACCTCCTTTAGTTCCGGAGATATTTAAATTTGAAAAATGTGTAAAATATGCAAATGACAACAACAACATCTTTATTTGTACCCAAAATAATTTACACTACTTATAAGCAATTTTAACAATTTGCAGCGCAGACCATTGAAACTTGGCAGGCTAATAGTTCTGCAGAAAACACACCTACGGCTATAAGGCTGATACTACGAAGAAAGCTTAACGGCGCAACGATATGATAGAGTCCAAACTGAAAGTCAAGAATTAATCAACCGTAGACAGCTGTTTTGACCTTGTTGGGTCTCGTCAGCACGGGGCAACCCACTTTGGGTTTGTGAATATCAGTCGACCAGCTGATTACTTCACAACTTGCTACACCGTGCTGACGAGACCCAACAAGGTCGAAACAGCTGTCCACGGTTGATTAATTCTTGGCTTTCAGTTTGGACTCTATCATATCGTTGCCTCGTTAAGGTTTCTACGTAGTCAAATGTCAAAAAAAAAATTATTTGCATCATTATGTTTTTCTGTTACCATAGTAACTCTCTCTTTTCCAGTCCCCACCCAATTCAATATGTAAGTGATATTCAGCTCGAAAAACGTTAAACAAGGCCACAAACTCAAGGTAACATATTTATATGCTTGTTGGATCATGTATATGAGGCACAATTAGCAAATATGAAAATGGGAGGCCAAAAGGTGGCCAGAAATGCCTTTAATATTGGGGAGGTCTGGAACCCAGTATGTTGCCATTGCAGTAAAACTGTTAAGCTCAAATTCTGAGCACATTTTTAGTAGATTCCTACGGCAAAGAATCAAACATTATTTAGGTCTGCTACTGGGCAGAAAACTTTCCACTATAGGGCAGTGAACATTTGGAACAACTTAAAAAATAATTTCAAGTTATGCATTGATGTAAATAGTTTTAGGAATAAGCTCAGAGGGGCACTTTTAGATAAATTTAAGCGGAAGGAATGATACTTTAATTATTTTAAATTGTTATTTCATAATTTCTATATGTTTCTTTTGTGATTGACGCTGAAAAGCCCTTTGGGGAAGTTGTCAATAAACATGTATGTGTGTATGTATGTATGTATGTATGTAAACATTTCTGATACAAATTGGGTGAGATATTTTTTTTCATCATATTTAATTAATCAAAATTTGGTTGAGTATATGACGTCATTACTTGTCCTATTTGCATATTTAACAACTTGAATATCTCTGAAACAAAAAGAGATATGATTTGATCATGAAAATAGTAAACAGCGTTTTTCTTCTCATGCAGGCTACTTGTTTATGTTTTAAAATGGCTTCGATAGAAAAGATGCAATTTTCGTCACAGTGGCACTTTACACGCGATTTGTTTTAACATTCCATAGCAAATCTCGCATCTGTTTTTGCATCTCATAGCAACTGTTCTTTTTTTTGGCCATTCTTTACTGTTGCTATATCACAAACCAACCTTAGTTTTTAACTGCGAGTTTAAAGTCAGATTTCGGAACCAAAAATCAGCCATGAGTACAAAGAAGTAGAACACTTGTGAGGTTGCGATGCCGGTTGCGATACACTTTAATAGCCTAGTTTCGAATTGTTTTTGCGTGAAAGCCTGGTAACTATTTTAGAGCATCAAGACGAGGCTCAGGGGAATAACTCGTCAAGATGGTGGACGATAAAAGTTCTTCGTTCGTAAGTATGAAAGTCCCAGGGCTACAGAACTTCCTAAAGGCGAGAGACCTTCAAATAGCTGTGGATGGAAAAAAAAGGAAAAAGTCTGAACTGCTGGAGCTTTTCAAAAATGCAGCAGAAATGACGGTGTCAAAGTTGATGAAGAAATAGAGCTGAAGGACGACTTGATCAAATTGAAGATCACCTTGCCAGGAGGAAAATTACTTCTCAATCCACTTTCGCTTCACTTTTGGACCCATAACTTCACTAACATTCCAGACTTCAGGTTTCCTGTTATTTATCATTATCTGGTTGGTAAAGATGGCTATGATGAGGCTTGTTTACGGTTGAATAAAAGACTTCAGGGTTTTAGCTTAGACATGGTCGGTCACACTTTCCTCACAGAAGATTTAGAAATAGCAATGACGATAGGTGTTGCACAAGTAGTCCTAGTCCAAGTCTCACTAGTGTCAAAATAAATTCTCGAAAAGTTGTCAGACTTCTCTTTTTGCCACTCTTTTTGTCAGAGGGTTTCTTTTAAAAGTTTCCTTTATTACTGTCCCAGTACTTCAGTTTCTCAGCCAAAGGTTTCAATATATATTGAGTATTGCCATCGAACAAGTTTAAGTTGGAAAACCTGTATAAAATTTCACGGACTCATTACGGACTCGTTACGTCATTACGTAACACTGCGTTATCCATAAAAATTCGCGTTTCATGACTGCCTCTTTGTTGACTTTGTTTCGAAGAACTTTGTTTTGAATTTTCATTTACATTTTTTACAAGTCCCTCCATTTCTAGCTGATCAATGTCCATTTGGCAGGAAACAAATACAGACTCGTTGACCGTGCTTATATTTTTTCAGTTGGCAAAGAGCTGACTCTGTTTTCCTTACACGGAAAAATATAGTCGTGATCTTTCAAAGCGACATCAGACGACACACGGAGACTTTTCGCGGGAAACTTCATATCGCTTTTATCCCTTAAAGGCCCCTTTAAAGGTCTTTTTCCTCTTCGCTAAATCATTCGTTTTTCTCGTTCACTTGTGCCACTTGGAACTTCCTGTTGGTTCAATGTCGTTGGAAGCGCCCCGTTTACTACGTATACCTATTTTATTTCACACAAGGTTTTGACGATGTCTTTAGTGTTGAAATGCTGAGAACAAATGTGTAAGTTCGCCGTAGACTGAAACTTCTTGTGAGCTCGCCGGAAAAAAGGTGCTCCATTTCTTTCGAAGCGTTTTCTCGCTCAGAAATTCGAAAAAGTTGAAGTCTGGTCTCTTTTTGGAATTGTTTTTGCACACGGAAATGGCACAACACCTCATTTCCTCTGTTTTGCTTTCAAAATAAGCGCAAAATAAGCGCCTTTGCCGTGTCTTTATTCCCCTGAGCCTCGTCCTGATGCTCTAAATTGGTTACCAGGCTTTCACGACCAAACAATTCGAAACTAGGCTATTTTCAAGAAAGCTGATATTGTTTACATGTCTGATGTTGATTTCGTCATTATTGAATAAATTTGCAATTTTAGTGATCAGAATAGCCTCGACCATCGCCTGGTAGCAAGGGAAGCTTTCTGGAGTGCACGACTTTGCACAGTTCAACCTTGCTTACGGTTTCAATAAAAGCCCAGAGTTCAACTCAAGGAATAGATCCTAGAATTAGATACCATTAACACTTCATTTTTCTCACCCACAACTGTTCTCCTTTTTTGGTTGTCAGTTCGGTGTTTACTTTTTATTTCTAAGATAATTCATTGGATCTATCACTCAAAGGCTCAATCAAGGATTTTGTTACGGGGCTGAGAGTATTCTTGGGTTTCATGTGACGTAATCATATTCCAAAATTAAATATTACCTTTCCTTCTGAGGTTTTAGTTTCATCAGATAAAAGACTCTATAGGAACTTGACGTTTCACTATGTTTTAGCTCGACTGGGGTCTTCTTACTGTAACAGAGCACGTTTGAATTTCCAGGCTTTTGCTTTGTGTGACATGAAAATGGCGGCCCGAGAAGGCTGTTGTTAAGGTCAAAAGAAGAATTATCGATAAGTTTTTGCTAACTAAACAGCCCTTGAACTAGAAGAAGCATTTATTTCAATGTGTCGGATATCTAGAGTGATATTTTTCCGTTTTAATACTGGGGCAAAACTCAGTGACAGATTTTTCTGTTACTTTACGGCCGCCATGTTTGTGCCTGACGGTACAAACATGGCGTCTCCATACAAAGCTCTATAAATTTGGGTGACACACTTCTGCAAATAACGCGCGAATGACAAACAGCGGAGACCTGATTCTTGGCGAGTTTGGGTATATATCACTCACCTATCGTATCCCAGCTTCTTGACTTTATTCATTAAATAGTTACGATTTTTAGCTTTGATCATATGACTCATAAAAAAAACGAGAATAGCACTCGATGCTGGAGTTCAGGGTCCGATATTCTGAATTGGAGTTTTGTTATTAACCATTCAAAGGCCTTTCTTTACGAATCCTAATTGAAAAAAATGATCTCCAGAGCTAGAAAACGCTTGTCTTGAGGCCTTTAATCTGGGATTTTAAAACAACAACGCAAAGTCGTAACAATTGGGATAAACGATGCACCTTCCAAAAGGCATGATAATATCTCTTACCGCATACTTTCCCGATAAACTGACGTCAATAGCCGCTCTTAGCCACTTGTTGCCTTTATTCCCACTTGCGGTAAACACGTTGTTCCCGTTAATTATGACGTTTAGCGTCGCAATGTTTGCACCATACATGTGGTAGTAGAACTTCAGACACATGCTCCCGCTGAATTGAAGCTTGGGGCTGTTTAGTTTTGCATTGTCACCTTGCTGTCGAGGGCTTGATGTTTCTATGTACATATAGTATCCTGTAGAGTTAGGCAAGAGGGAATTATTCACAATTTCATTGAACATTCAAGACTTTTCCAGGGGCACTTTCGGACCAGATTTTAATTTTCATCAACTCAGTCAACTTAGTCAGATTAACAAATTTGTGACCTAACATAAATTAATAGTGTTTGTATTATCAATGATAAAGAACCAGTTTCAAAGTCTATTAAGTTTAGAAGATTATTTTTCGTTATTTATAAAATTACATGACCTTTGTTTAAACATTATTTTTATAACTTCAATGTATTCATTTTGCTGTCGCGGGCTTGATGTTTCAATGTACATATAGTATCCTGTAAAGGTAGGCAAGAGGGAATTATCCACAATTTCATCAAACAGTCAAGACTTTTCCAGGGGCACTTTCAGCCCAGAATTTAATTTTCATCACCTCAGTCAAATGAGTCGGATTAACGAATTAGCCTTTTATACCCTTCAGTTGTGCAGCCATCCACACAGCTCTTACAATTCAAGAATCTAGGTAGATGAGGACTAGTATTTCTTCTTCTTCCATTTCCGAGTTGTTGTATACCAAATTTGTCACCTAGCATAAATTTTAGTGTTTGTATTACCAATGATAAACAACCAGTTTCAAACTCTATTAAGTTTACAAGATTATCCTATCGTATTTGTAATATGGAATTACATGACCTTTGTTTAAACTATAACTTCAATCTATTCATTTTTATATCCTCTCCTTTAGGTATAAAACTTCACGGTAAGATTAAATATAACAATATCACTTTCTATTTTCAAACGAGAATCACTTCGTAAACTTTACCGGGGCCACTTTTGCCTTAGGCTCTCCTCCCCGAGAACAGTGAGTTCGGGGGAGGAGCGCGGGCTCCTTTCCCGAACAGCGGCTGGTAATCGAGCCTACTTTTGCCTTGGCAACCCACGTTTACACTTAGCATTCATAAGGGTCGTTTACGTCAACAAGTTCGTCGCGCGACATGAAAATCTATTTGATCACAAATATTCTTTAGAGAAAAAAAAGCAACGTCTAATGAATAATGTGAAAAGAGAAAATGTTAGGGAATCGCGCATTTTGAACAGTTGGGAATTTTCAGATCTCGCTAACGTAAATATTGCGTGAAAAAGGTTATTTGAAATATTCTGTTTGTCGCATCATGAGTCAACTCAGTGATAAACTTCCTTCTATAAATGAGATTATTATTTGTCGGGAAATATTTGACGAAGTTTTCTGTAGCGAGTCCGAATTGTAAGGCATTGAAACGCACAAAGTTTGGCGCATGCAAGTTCAATAAGTTAACTTTTTTGCTTTGTCGTAGTGTACACAATGCAACAGCAGCGGGACAGCAGCGAAGCTTTGTCATCGCTAGGGTGAATACTGATGAAGTAAGCGCGCAATAAAGTATTTAGTTGGAGTTAACTTAGACTTTCTTTCTGTAGTGCAACAATATCTGCCTTTAAGAAACAAAACAGGAAATGCCAATTCTTCACACTGTTTGTCCATCATAAATGATACTTGGTGTTTGTTTTCTTCTGGTGCAGCACTGCATATCCCATTTCCTGTAGATGCATTTTGAAACTGCTCACGAGCAAAATAAAGAATAAGATATATTTTGTTTTCCATCATTGATACAGTCATCTAGTCTATAGATATCACTTACAAATTGCTCATTTTCATAGGTCAACACAAAATTACAAGTGTCTGAAGTGCTCTGTTGAACTATGCAGCTTATGTAGACATCATTACAACAAAATAAGTATCCAGTTGGTGTAACACAACTTCTTGCATTTTCTTTTAAAATACATTCCACAAGATGTTAACAACATTGTAGATTTTATAGCCTTGGCTATATATTGTAACTTTTATATTTAAGTATTTTTGACATCTATAAATATTTTCATCGCTATTGTAATTTTTATATTGCATTTTTTTTTCTTTTTAGTCGAGCATTTTAACATGAGCCCCTGGCTCGGGAGACTGGGTGACCACTCCCTATGCCCCCGACTTTAAATAAATATTGTATTCTATTGTGCTAAAGAGCTCTAAGTCACCTGTGAGTATTCTATTTCAATGTCAGCCCCATAGATGGTTATAATACTAGAACTTCAAACTCTAGAAAGGGCCAACGGACAATTCAAAAGTACAGGAACCTGGTAGGTTCTGATCAGCAAATGCAAAGGCTTGAAAAACTGAGCTCAGAAAGGCTGACCGTACGGTTGGGGTTAACTGTAAGTCAATGGGAGAGACCAGATCGTGGCCGTAACTGCAAAGGCTTGAAAAAACTGAACTCAGAAAGGCTGACCGTACGGTTGGGGTTAACTGTAAGTCAAAGGGAGAGACCAGATCGTGGCCGTAACTGCATTTTGCCAACACTGTGCACATCTCACTTTTCATAAAACAAACATGCATGTCCATGGAGATCCTGCAGTGTTGAACAATTGCAGTAAGTGCATGATTTGATAATAGAGAAACATATTGCAGATATGGACATAACAAAATTTTCTTTTAATTGAAGATTGAATATCAGTTGTTGATTGATTATACATTGAAATTTAGGCATTTGATTGTAAGGGAGTGGTTGATACATAGTGACATTCATCAATATGACCTATGGTAATTGCGAACAAGCTATTTCTTTCCTGAACCGGAATAACAGTAGTAATTGGTGAAAAGCCCGGATTGGATTGAACTATTTGAATAGAAACATTTAATGCATCGGCGACTGCTTGAACAATAAGTGCATCAGTCCATGTACCTTGAATACACATATTATTCAGATATCTGAGCCATGAAGTTTCAGTATTGCTCTCAACAAATCTCTCTGAGTGATCTCTCATATATTGAACTCCTGCACTACGGACTTGCATATGATGGTGGTTATTGCCATATGATTTATGTGATACATATCTAAAGAAACATTCAACTGCACCTCCAACATCTATTGCCTGTAAACCAAGTTCATATAATCTAGAGTGCATCAAAATCATGGGAGAAACCAACTGCCTTATTGAGCTATCACTTTGCATAACAGGCTTAATTATTGTTTCATGACAATCAGTGTTGTTTTGAGTAGGTACTGAATTCTTCTCGACATCTGTACTTAGTTGGAAATTAAATTAATTAGTCATATGACTTTCATTATTACAAGAAAACAAGAAAACAAATATCGACGTGCTTTAGTTTCATTATCACGTGATAAGGCCGAATACTGAAAGACAAAAAATAAGTTTTCTTGAGTACAGTCACTTTAATTAAATAAAATATCTTTGGGTCGTGTTTATGATTACATTACAAAGCTTTCTAACCGTAGGGAGGCAGCGTTACTACCTGGATTTGTTCTCGGTTGTCCCGAGTTCAACTCCTCGACAGCGTTGTGTAAATAGCCAACTGGTCAGCCTCCCACCAGTTGGGATTCTTTAGAGTTTATGTTATATTTACAATATGCAGTTACTTATTTACAGTGTCCCCAATTAGCACAACAGTGCTAACTACATTAGACACTTAAATAAAGTTATAAGAATCGACGAAACCCTTTTGAAGAGAAACTTTTTAACACGCTACCCTCGTTCTTGAGACGTCTTAGAAATCGCAATGAAATTCTGCTTGGTTCGCGGGCACGTCTATAGCGCTTTGTAATAAACTTACATGTCGTTCCCCAAAAAGTTATAATCCTTGCCTTGAATGCCCTCCATAGAGTCCTAAAGTGTGACGTCACAAAAATTGTGAAATGATGGGATTTGCCATGTGCCACTATGATCAAATTTTTACTTCTTGATCTTTTAGCTGCACCACAAAGAATTCTATGAAAGAATAAAAACGCCGTTTACCATTTGCAAATGCCTGCATTAGTTCCTGAGATATTGAAGTTGGAAAAATGGGTAAAATGTGCGAATGAGATGACTGATGATGTCGTACACTCAACCCAGTATTACAAAATGTTGAAGCAAGCAACCGGAACGATTATCCTGCTGGTATACGTTGGATCAATATAGTGATCTAATCGGCTTCACAAATAAAATTACGAATATGAAGGCAGGAACCGATACAACAGGAGGTGTACTGTATTTCGGCTGGTCAAACCAGCCTTCTTCAGGTACAATATTACAACATGTATATAAATAGAGCTATCTTGGTCAATTTGCAGCGAAAACCATTGAAACTTGGTAAGCTAATAGTTCTACAGAAAACACACCTACCGCATAAAAATTTTGTTTCCATGGGAACTCACTCTTATCCAGTCCCCACCCACTTGATTTCAATATGTAAGTGATTTTCAGCTCGAAAACGTTAAACAAGGCCCCAAACTCAAGCTAACGTATTTATATGCTTGTTGGATCATGAATATAAGGCACCATTTGAAAATTTGAAAATGGAACGCTAAAGGTGGCCAGAAATGCCTTTAATATTGGGGGGTCTGGAACCCAGTATGTTGGTATGGTAACAAAACTTATAAGCTCAAATTGTGGAACACATTTAGTAGAATCTTACTGCAAAGAATCAGACATTTCTGATACAAATTGGGTGAGATATCTTTTTTCATCATATTTCATCAAACTTTGGTTGAGTGTATGACGTCATCACTTGGCTAATTTGCATATTTAAAAAACTTGAATATCTCTGAAACAAAAAGAGATATTTGAAAATAGTAAACAGCATTTTTCTTAATATAGTGAGACAATCTCAGATAATGCAGAGTGTTATGCAGGACTGTCAGTACGTTTTGAGTCATCTGCTGCCTGTTTATAACTTGTTAGTTCAAAGCCCAAAAATAACTTACAATTACAATTTGTCAAGACGGTTTCAAATTTTACTGTGGTATTTTACGTTCAATTTCGTTCCTTTTAAATCCATTAATATGTTGAACCAGCAAACGTGACAACTTTATTTCCTTAACGCAACATTTGTAACCAGATACTTTTGTTTTCTTGGCAAAGTTTGTTTTCTCAAAAACATACAAAGGAAGATATGCTTGCTTTTTTCCTGCTGTAATGTTATTAACTTGTCAAAAAAAATGGAAGAGCAATGATTTTATTTCATTCAAGAGGCAATTTATCATATCATCGATATACAATTACTAATTTAATTATCAAATAGTCACGTTGTGTCTTGGAATACCACGTTCTTATTAGGTTGCCACTGTTGGTGTTAACAATAAACCAGTTCAAAATACACAATAATATCGATTAATACAGCCGAGAAGCGTTTCAACTTGATCGATGTTATATCCTACATCGGTGAATGAGTCCCCTCAAAGACTGACTAAATTTATTGCGGTTTCCGTAAGTGCCACAGTGTGTGCAATATTTGAGAAGTTTCTTTTGTCGCGACATTACTAATTTTAATGCTGCTAACTCGGAAATGTTCTCGGTGAATACGTTTGTGAACTTCTTGTTCTCTTTCATAGACATAAACAAAAGGTTGAGGACATCCATTCGTTTCCTTGTTTAAAGCTTAGAAAACACGAAATACTTATGAGTAGTTTTTTTTGAAACACATTTCAGAATAAAAACTAGCGATAAAAAAAACGACGTTTCGATCTCTCTGAGATAATTTTCAAGTTGTGGAAGAAGCAAATGAAATATACATATATAAGTACAAATTAGGGCGTGAGAATGTCCAACGATAAAATATGCAAATACAAGCGCTAAAATGAAAGTGTTAAAATATTAAAATACTATAAAATACTACATAAATAACCTGCACGGATAGAATCTGCATGACTGTTCGTTCAAGCGCTATAAAAATGTAAGTGTTAAAATAATAAACTGGGCCGCAAATTCGCGCAGTGTATGCAAGCCGTAAGATCGGCCACGAGATCAAACCGAAAGAACCGTTCCCCGTTCCCCGTTCCCCGTTCCCCGTTCCCCGTTCCCCGTTCCCCGCTCCCCGCTCCCCGTTCCCTGTTTTAGAACTAGCCGTTGTGGGCCTTAATGAGAGACCAGTAATGTTAATCCAGTTATTTACATAGATGACATGTGCTCTCCTAGACAGGTTGGGCCTTGCCCTCAACAAATGTGCGTGGATACTGTAGAAGCATTGATTAATAGTCATTCCCGTAGTGTTATTATTTTCAGTGTATTTACTCAACAGAGAAAAATAATTTGATATCAATTGCACGTATTTCAACTATGCTTTTACTCCAATGTTTTAATGGATAAAAGCAAACTTTTACAACATCAGTGATAGACCATCACCATGCTTTCATAGAGAGCTACGTAAACTACCTTCAATGCTATTCCAGTGTTTCTCACAGGCCACGCTATTGAATGTCTCTGCCAAGTACTACTTACTTTTTACAAATGACAAATACTCAACTATGTCCAGTAACAGTTCTTGGACTGTGGGCCTCATCTCAAAATTCTCATATAAATCAGTAAGGCTAAGTACCTTAGGCAGGCCCAAGTTCAACTCCTCCTTCAACTACTATGATATGACAGTAAATAGTTTTATTAATCACACACCCGCTCTCGCTTCGGATGGTTAATAACCGTGGGATCAGGTAAGTTTCATTGGCTGCTCGATTTAATTTGACTACTTTGTTGACTTTTGTCTGCCCTTGCTGACGCGACAAGGCAAATATAGACTGAATCATTCGCGACATTGTTTCTGAATTCTAAATATAAAACGTACAAAGCTTAGTCAGCTAAAGGAATAAGAGCATTGCTAGTTTCAAACTTAAGGAAATAATCACGGAAATTCTTCTATGTCTCATTAATGAATTTAATATGGTGACAAGGAGTCTGCGACAATAATTAGCAATTTGACAATTCCTTTTGCTACAAACCGGTGAGATCTTGCACTGGCACGATAGTCATTCAAGTCCTCACCCCTGCTCAGTTTACTACCGGTTTGTATTTTCCCCTTTCAGAAAATGAAGGGACACTAACCTTGATGAGACATGATCTTGGCGCATAGCAGTGTGATTGTTTCACGTAAGTATTTTCATCAAGATCCAAACACAACTTACATTTGTATGTATGTATTTACTGTTTGTCGTGACTGCCTTAAGAATTTTACTCCGGTGTTTTACGTCGATTTTCTTTCATTTCAAATTCACTTTGTACGTTGAAGCAGCAAACGTGACAATTTCACTTTTCACGCCAACTTTGTAGCTTGATACTTTTGTTTTCCAGCGATGAAACCCTAGATGTTTTCTCTAAAAAGGGCACGAAACCTACGCTTACACACTGTATTACCTTTTTTTCAGCGATCGAGTTTAGTGGAAGAGAGTAACAAATATCTGATGAAAAAATTGAAGAAATTTCAACGATCTTGTTGTAATTTTGTTTTCATCGATAAACAAAAACTAATTCAATTATCAAATAGTCACGGAATACCACTTTCTCATTCTGTTGCCATCTTTTGTTGTTTTTAATAAACCATTCGAATTTGGCTGGCGTAACATATGTTCGCAACACAGTGCTGACGAGGCCCAAGAAGGCCGAAACAGCTGTCCTGCTTTATCGGTTCCGGTCATGTTGGTGTCTCGAAACGTTTTTCACGTAGTATCAGCCTTGCAGTCTATTGCCTAAATTGAAGGAACCGGAACAAATTTTAAAGGGTTTGCATTTGATCCTATCAAACTTTAATCTCGTATATCTATCGGGAATTGCAATTCAGAGCTAAATTGTGGGATGAGGGCATCTTTTAGGATCCGCTATGACAATATGACATCAAATCTCATAATTTCAAAAATGTTCTTTTGATGTCATCACTTTAGGACCCTACTGCCTCGTGCTTTTCTCAAAATGGCGAGTAAGAATTCAACTAAGCCAGTATATAGTTAAGTTACTATGACAACGATTTTGTCACAGCGGAAAGCGGGGCCCTGGAAACAAGACGTTGCAAAAAAGAAAGGAACAGACAGCATTTTATGACCGGTTGGCCCCGGTAAAAAAGTGTAGCAGGAAGATGTAATCAAAGAAACCTTTTCATACCATTTCCAGTGGTGTGGTCAGCGGATGGTCCAGTACCACTAGACCCAGTGCTTCCCTGATTTCGTGTCCAGTCAAAATTGTCATTGCTATCTTGAACAAATCCACACATGGATGAATCGAAGTCGCAACCAAAGGCTGAAAATAAGAAACAATTATTTGATAACAAGAGCTTAATGTACGCCATTTAAAGATCACCGACACTGTTAAATTAATTTTGTGACTAATTATTTTGATCAATTAAATTGGCGATTGAAACTTGATATTTGCGAACGCGGGTGCATTATATTCAAAGGGACCAAGGATGAACAAATAGCGCGTTTAAATTTATTTTAATTCGGATGGAAAGATCTCCCGAACTGACACCCTGACTTACACTCAGGTGACCTTTAAAGTGCATTCATGGATACAGCAGAAGTATTATGCCACATGCATGTTTCAGTTCACACCACTCTAAAGTGCTTTGCCCCTCGGATCATTTTTCAAACGCAAAAGTATTAGCCATTTTATGCATCAATCAGTTTTTTGTAGACCATTTGAAAAAAAATGGTTGCACAATGAAACATTATATCGAACAGATTTAAATTAGCCTGACTTAACTCGTTTAGGAAGGTTTTTTTTAAACTAGAATAGTCTCTAAGCTAATTGTAATACTTATTTTGTGAAAGGCTTTATATTGCACTTTTATGTTCTTACTTGAAGGACAAAACCCTGGTTCCAACAAAAAGTCGTCTATTGCGATGTCACCCTGGTAATCGCTGCCCCGTATTCCTTCAAATGTAACCTACACCATTACAAGAGATTAAAGTGACAACAAAAATATCTGAGTAGGGGCACGCTACGGATGCCATGGCTGGTTATAAAATGACAATAATTATATTATTTATCTAAACGGAGGTACATAAACGTAATTAAACAAAAATGTTTAGTTTTACAACTAGTGAAATGTGTTTTATAGTAATTAACGTAGTTTGTATTGTGTGATCTTCTGGGTGAGTGAAGTTCTGAAAAGAACTGTTGTTGGTGACTGACATTTCGACAGCCTGAGCGGAGGTCATCTTCAGAGTCAAGTAAATAGTGTTTGTCAGTCGATGATGTTATAAGTCTGGTCCGTTGATAGTGATTGGTCAGTTAAGCCATGATGGTATTGGCTGGAAGTCGGTCTGTTAGGAGTCCGTTTGTCGGTTTCGTTTTCGTCGCGGATAAGTCGTTTGTAAGGTGCCGGTAGTTGTTGACATCTGTTAAGAGGCGTTTGCTCTAAGTCAGTGTATCAGCTTTCTAGAGTCAGTCGTTGAAAATAGTTTGTACTGTAGTTTAAGCATAGAGCAGAGTCCCAGTCAATGTTGTGATTTGTCAGTTGATGATGCACAGCAATATGATTGTTGACATCACCATTTCTCGTGGCTCGTTTGTGTTCAGTCAGTCTCGTGTTAAGGTTTCTGCCAGTTTCACCAATGTAGGAAGCCTGGCAGTCGGATCTTGTAAGCAACACCCTGTCTGTTGCTGGGTTCGTCTCGGTCTTTAACGTTGGTCAGTAAGTGCCGTAACGTAGTTGTAGGTTTGTGGGCTACACGGATGTTGTAGGGCTGTTAGATCCGTGAGATGGTCTCAGAAGTGCCCTTAATGTAAGGTATAGTCACTGTAGTAACAGGTGTCGGGTTCTTGCTCGTTGCATCAGTTTCAGTAGGTCGGAAAATGTTTCGTCTAATAAAGTCAGCGTTGTAGTTGTTTTTGATAAAAACACGTTCAAGGTATTTGTTTTCGTCACGTAAGCTGTCCGGTGTGTCACAAACTAGTTGCGCTCGTCTCGTCAAAGTCTTTATAGTCGTGGCTTTGTGTGAAGTCGGGTTGTAGGATGATTCGTCAAGTAATCTGTCGGTATGCGTCGGTTTTCTGTACACTGTTGTTCGCAGTTCGTTGTTGTCACGGCTTACCAAATAGTCTAGAAAAGGAAGTTTTTCATTTTCTTCGATTTCTTTGGTAAACTGGATGTCGGCGTTCTGTTCGTTAAGGTGGTCGTCAGGGGCACCCAACGAGAAACTTCGATGAAATATCTGTTCGGGAGAGTCTACTCGTTCTAATACATTCGGGTAATGCATTGACGAAAAGCTACTGATTTCTTAACTAAAACATCACCTAAAAGACTCGCAACCGCGGATTTCCAGGGGGAAATGGTCCCTTAGATTTTCGCAAGGGATATTTTTGCAGGTTTGGCTCTTAAAAAGGTCGCCTAGCATTTTCGGGTAAGCAAATAGTTCTCAGAGACGTTCTTCGAAGGTACCGTTCAGCTAGCAATTTCTGAAATGAAGATTTCATTCCCTAAAATTTTCGGGCACTTCTATTTTCAGCTAAGAAATCCGAACAGATCAAATTTTTATAGCTGATCAAAACAACTCTTTAAACAGTCTTTAAACATCGCAAGGAGCCTAGAAATATCCCTCAAAGGTTTTTGTGCTTGATTTGCTCGTTGGGTGCCCCTGGGTCGTGGAAAGCGCTGATTTCGTCTTTGTGAACGGCGGTAAAGGTGTCATCAACGTAGCGTAACCAGAGCGGTATTGTTTGTCGGCAAGTTGCAAGGGCGCGTTCCTCTACGTGTTGCATCGCAGTTTCTGCGACAACAACAGAAACAGGCGACCCCATAGCTGTTCCATGCAACTGTTTGTAGTGTTTACCGTACTGAAAGTAAGTCGATGTAACGCAAAGGTTCAGTAAGTCCATAATGTCTTCTGTCGGTAACGGTAGTTTAACTGTGGATTGTTGTATAGCGGTCTCAGTACAATGTAACGCCAATTGAAGTGGAATACTGGTGAACAGTGATTTCACATCAAAAGATACAAGTTTGTAGTCGTCAGGTATCTGTACTGTCTTAATAGCGTCAATAAAGTTCTCCGTCGATTGTAGTTTGCGTCTTGATTTGTCAGTTACTGGTTGCAGTATGTTAGTCAAGTACTTGGACAGTTGATACGTAGGGGACCCACAGAATGAGACTATAGGTCGCATAGGTATACCAGGTTTGTGCAGTTTCGGTAGTCCGTAAAGTTTAGGTGGCTGTGGTACAGAGCACCTCAGTCGATAGTAGCGTTGAGTGTCAATAGCGTCAGTCTTTTTAAGCGTAAGTATTGTGCTGTTAAGTTTACGTTGAATAATAAATAAAAATAATAATAATATATAAATAAATAAAAATAATATCTCTTACCGCATGCCTTCCCGATAAACTGACGTCAATAGCCGCTCTTAGCCACTTGTTGCCTTTATTCCCACTTGCGGTGAACACGTTGTTTCCTTTAATTATGACGTTTAGGGTCGCAATGTTTGCACCATACATGTGGTAGTAGAACTTCAGACACATGCTCCCGCTGAATTGCAGCTTGGGGCTGTTTAGTTTTGCATTGTCACCTTGCTGTCGAGGGCTTGATGTTTCTATGTACATATAGTATCCTGTAGAGGTAGGCAGTCAGGACGTTTTCAGGGACACTCTCAGACCAGGTTTTAATTTTCATCAACTCAGTCAACTTAGTCAGATTATATAGTTAACGAATAAGCCTTTCATACCCTTCAGTTGTGCAGTCTTGCCATTGCATATCTATACTGATTAAGGTAAGTAGTCAACACTCAACTACTCACAATTCAAGAATCTGGATAGAAAAGGACCATTATTTCTTCTCGTATTTTCGTGTTAATGTATACCAAATTTGTCGCCTACCATAAATTATAATGTTTTGGTCACCAATGATAAAGAACTAATTTTAAACTCTATTAAGTTTAGAAAATTATCCTACCTTATTTATAAAATTACATGACCTTTAATCTTTTCATTTTTATATCATTTCTTTTGGGTATAAAATTTCCCTGTAAGAATGAATAAGATCACTTTCTATTTTCAAAAAAATTGTAGGAAGAAGATGCAATCAAGGAAACCTTTTCATACCATATCCAGTGGTGTGGTCAGCGGATGGTCCAGTATAACTAGACGCAGTGCTTCCCTGATTACGCGTCCAGTCAAAGTTGTCATTGCTATCCTGAACAAATCCGCACATGGATGCATCGAAGTTGCAACCAAAGGCTAAAAATGACAACAACAACAACAATTTATTTACCCCATAAACTTACTTACATACAGATAAATTATTCAAATAGATAGAGATAGATATAGGGGGTCTGGCTGCCTGAAATAACTAAAAAGTTAAAAGGGGCAGGCAGCGAGTATTACAATTTGTTTAGGATAATTTAGGTCGGACACACATACGCACACATATACATCACACACACAAAAAAGAAAATAGAAGTAATAATAAACTAAGACATTGAAATATAAAAGGTAAAGTATAATAATAGGAGGAATATAAAAAACAATAATAAATTGGAAGATAGAGCAAAACAGCCTTAAATATATTGAATTGAGGCGAAGCTAGTATTTTTTTAAATATTCGGCTTCAATTTTTTTCTTAAACATTGCTATGAATGATAATTGTATGTCTTTATCAATACAATTCCATATAGAGGGACCCTGAAACCGAATATTAAACTTGCCATAATTAGTTCTAGCAAAAGAAAGATAGTAAGATTGTTTTGCTGCAAGTCTAGTATTATATTTATGAATATTAGTTACTTTAGTGAAAAATGAATGAAAGGCAGTAGGTAGGAGCTGATTATGAAATTTATACATGAATGTAGCAATATGAAATGTGACAAGATCATAGAATTTGATTACCTGGAGAGATTTAAATAAGGGGCTCGAAGGGCCATCATAATGAGAAAAAGTGATAGTACGCAAGGCTTTCTTTCGAAGTATAAATATTGGTTTAAGTGTTGATTCATACGTGTTGCCTCATATGATGATGCCATAGATCAAAAAAGATAAATTAAGGCATAATATAGCTTGAACAGGATACTAAGATCTATATAATGCCTTAATTTAGATAAAATACCAAT